>OZ010616.1:18936670-18989170 GCA_963932145.1 Acanthosepion lycidas
AGTGAAAAACGCGAAGTATTAAGTATGGGAACCGTTGGTATAAACCAGTGGCTTCTGTTATAAATTATAGGCATTTAAGGATATTTGTGGAGATTTCATAGTTTATTTTGTTCAGGTTAGGTTGATTAAGCTTATCAGACAATATGAAAGGGACTTACTTAAAATAAATAGACAAAAATTGTCTATATTTTTTAATGAAACATGCATTAATGAAAAATTGCTGCTTAAATATACACAATATACTCACACACACACACACACATATATATATATATATTATGATATGATGTACAAATATATATATATACATATATATATATATATATATATATATATATATATATATATATATATATATTATAATATGATGTACAAATCTATATGTTAAACTAATGGTGTGTAATCGAAAGACAAAAAGAAAAACGCCTTTACCGTTTCTGACGTAAAATTGTAAATAGCGTTTGTTGTCTTACTTCTTCCCCACTCCATATATATAAGTCTGATTCCATAGATCAAACCACTAGCGACGAAACATATTACTTCTTTTTCTATGGTGTTTAATTAAATTGTTAGGTTGTTTGAAAAATAATGTCCGATTTTAGAACAAACTGTGTTCTAAGAGATTATTATGAGAGTTGCATAAAAATATATTATCCATTCCTCGTGTTTAAAGAGTCGTCTTTGTTAATTTTATATCAGACCCTTTCAGAATTTAACTTAAAACATTGTATATCCCTCAAATTGAATATGAAAAAAGAATATATGCTCATATTTTTTTAAATTAGTTCGAGCTTGATAATGATGCTTCTCAAATTGCTGCCAACATTAACAGAGCATGAGGGAAAGTTCTACTAGTGATTGGACAGTACGGAGCTGATTTCGGCAGTTCCATAGTGGGGATACGTGTCTTGAAGATTAAGGTCGTAGAGGACGTCCATTTGCAATTGACAATCAATCCGACACTAGTCGGACAAAACCCATGTCAAAGTTTCAGTAAGATGTTTCAGATGGTGCGCATCAACATTCCATCGGACCATCTCAAAGAAATTGGCAAAGTGAAGAAACTCGATAAATGGGTTCTACATGAAATCAGTGAAAGTAAATGTTTTCAAGTGTGTTCGATGCTGCATCTGCGAAATTCGAATTCCTCACTTCTTGATCGAATAATGACTTGTGACAAGAAATGAATCCTTTTGACAATCATTAACGATGGACTTGAGCAAGACGAAGCATCAAAAGATTTTTCAAAAAGGAAATTGCACCAAACAAAAGATTATGGTGACTGTCTGGTGGTCTGCTATTGGCTTGGTCTATTACAGTTTTCTGAAATCTAACCAGAGTATCACTGCCGAAGTTTACTTGCAGCAACTGGGTGAAATGCACATCAAGTTAAGCAAAATAAGACCGACACTGTTTAATCGACGACATCCACTTCTGCTTCATGATAATGCTCAGTCACATGTTGCTAGGATGAAACTGCAAAATCTCACTGGCTTGGGATACGAAGCATTGACACATCTAACATATTCCACTGATCTCATGCCCACTGACTACCACTTTTTTTAAAGCATCTTGACATTTTTTAAGCCAAAAGACATTCCGTTGCAAAGAAAATGCAGAAACTTTAGTTAAATGTTGTAACCTAAGGAAGGTTACTGAACAGAACAATCACATGAAAGTTGGTAATAAACGATAATACTTAGGACAAGAACAACATATAAGATTTGCCAGCTGCGTGTAGAAGTAGTTAACCGCTAGACGTGAGTCAAGTGAATTCCACAATGAATCTCCAACTGCAGGGTATCTACCAATCACCCCACCGATCAGATGTGGCACAAAGCCGAATTCTCCCTGTATATCCTGTATAAAACGGGGTCGGGTAGCTGTTTACAGAGACGAGACTCTGCTCTTCTACATAGCCTCGTCTGGGGATTCTTTGTGCCCGGAGGCAGCGAGTTTGACCAGCACAGCTGAAGACGAATCAACAACTGCGGACCAACATACAGTATTTACTATTGTATTTAAGTGAATGGGGCACATATCCATTATCGTCCGTAGGTATGCTACAACACAAAGATTTCTTGTTTTTCAAACTATTAGAGTTTTATTGTAAAGGCATAAATAACATTGTAACTCAATGGCAGAAATTGCGTCCAGCATAAAACAGCCTCTGAGTGTTGACATCAATGTTCACCTTCATATATATATATATATATATATATATATATATATATATATATATATATATATATATATATACAAAGAAAAACAGACCACTTTAATGTTCCATTGTAATAGTTTATTTCACCAGAGACCTTTTAAAGGACGCTGGATCAGAAGACATCACTTCTAAAAGTGAAACGAAAAATGAAATGAAAATTCACACTTTTGACGGGTAGTATTAAGTTTATGTAATTTAAAAGAGAGGGTAGCGAGGAGTGGTGTGAGAGACATGGTCGACTTTAGAGAGGGTTTATTTTAATATTTCTTTTTATCATGCTTAGTATTGAGGAAGGAGTGACCAGACATTGACCTATTTAATCGGTTAACTTAACGGAAATGATATATATATATATATATATATATATATATATATATAGTGTTTGTGTCTGTGTGGGTATATATAGTGTGTGTATCTTTCTTGTGCGTGAGAAAGCACTTGTACAACCAGATAGGCACATATTAAGCGTATATGTGAATTCATGTATATTAATTTATATTTACATATACGTTTTCTCGTCGAAATTTTGATATATCATTGCTCGTGTGTTTATGGCTGAATGATTGAAATTGACGTGATCAAATTTGTATAAATTTTCGGCTCACTTAAGGATTACTGCTCAAGAATATTTGTGTTTATTCAGCATTCACCACCCCAAACTGTAGTCTATAATGCAACTATTCTGGGAGGGATTTAGTTATATTAGGTTGGTGCAAAAATAATTTCGTTTTCTCACATAGTAACATATGTTAGAAAACGAAATTATTTTTGCACCAACCTAATAGTTTATTATAGTTTCAGTACGCTCAAACCCTCGGTCACGATGACTTGTGGCTTCATGCTAGCATAACCATCGATGGCTTCTGTGCAGATTCTTCTATCCAGTTTCAGTCAGAATGATTTTTCAATCACTTTCACTATTTTTCCTACAGGCCGATTAAATCGACCATAGTGAGATTCGAAACCCCGGTTTCATGGTCGGAACACTAACGATTAAACGACGTGCCCATGTGCTCGCGAAAATGTTATAAAAAGAACTAAATATATAGGATGGCGGAAAAAACAACAACAACAACGACAAATAAATAAATAAACAAATAAATAAAAAAAACGTAAAAGTAAATTGTATAAAGGAAATGAGAATGAAAAAGAAGAAATGTAACAGGCAGGAATAACAAATACAGGAGAAAAGCAATAAAAAGTAAGTGAAAAAAGAAAGAAAGTTAAACTATTAATGAATTGCGATAAATAAAAAAGCAAAAAAAAAGACAATGATCAATTGTAATGGAAGCGATGCGTATACATGTTTGTATGCATGTGTGTTCACGTGTAACTGCTTGAATTGACGCATTTATTCTTAAATGGGAACGCGGGAAATATCAAGATAGAGAAAAGGGCGACAGGGAGTAACTGATGGAAAGCCAGAACTAGTGAAAGAAAGAAAGAAAGAAAGAAAGAAAGAAAGAAAGAAAGAAAGAGAGGGAGGAAAGAAGGAACGAGGAAATAAAGAAAAAAAGAAAGAAAGAAAGAGAGGAAGGAAAGAAGAAAGAAAGAAAGAAGAAAGGAAGAGAGAAAGAAAGAGAGAGAGAAAGGAAGAAAGAGAGAGAGAGAAAAAGAAATAAAAAGAGAAAGAAAGGAGGAAAAAGAAAGAAAGAAAGAGGGAGGAAAGAAGGAAGGAGGAAAGACAGAAAAAAGAAAGAAAGAGAGGAAGGAAAGAAGAAAGAAAGAAAGAAAAAAGAAAAGAGAAAGAGAGAGAAAGGAAGAAACAGAGAGCGAAAAAGAAAGAAAAAGAGAAAGAAAGGAAGAAAAAGAAAGAGAGAAAGGAAGAAAGAGAGAAAGAAAAAGATAAAAAAACTAGACTAAAACGAAGGAAAGCAAGACTAAGAGTGAAAGTGTAGTGGTTTGATCTGCTTGCGATAGGAAAACGTACTGAAAAAGTACGAGATGAAGAAAGGAAGAGAAAGGAAAAGTTAGTGAGAGAGAGTGTGTGAGAGAAAGAGAGTAAGAGTGAGAGAAGGAGAGAGTGAAAGAGAGGGATGAGAACTATGTGTGTAAAGAGATAGAGATTTAGAGTGAAAGAGAGAGAGACACACACACACACAGATTATATGCATTTGCTGAAGTCAAATATACGTAGGCACACACATACAGAATAAATCTAACATTAATGCTTAGATTTTAAACGTTTTTAAAAAATATCGGTCTATATGAAAATTTTATAGTGATTTTATCCCTGATAAAGAGTTAAGAAGTTTCGTTATTTCTTATTTGAATAACAATATATATATATATATATATATATATATATATATATATATATATATATATATGTATATATATATATATAAATATAAATATATATATATATATATATATTTTATGTATGTATATATATATATATATATATATATATATATATATATATATATATATATATATATATATATATATATATATATATCCGTGTGTGGGAGGAGGTGTATACAAACCAAATTTTGTTAAATTCAACAGGCAATGTCCGTCTGTTTTACTTTAATTGTGGGTAAACTAACAGGAGTTCATATTTGTTTGGTAAGGAACTTCAGAATCTTTACTATAATAAATATATATATATAAATGTTTGTGCGTGTGTGCGTGTACGCGCAGAGGAAAATAAAAAAGAGTGTAAGTGAAGAATGTGATAGCGTTACATGAACAACTGGAAGAAATTTAAGTGTCGGAAAATGTGTATTTGAAGATCATTTTAAAGCCAATATGAGTAGAAGAAGAAGAATGAGAGTGAGCGAGTGAGAGAGAGAGAGAGAGAAAGAGAGAGAAAGAAAGAATGACAGTGAGTGCAAGAGAGAGAGAGGGGGAGAGAGAGCCAGAGCGAAAGAGAGGGAGAGAAAGAAACAAAGTGTGAGAGAGAGCCCGAGGGTAGCAAGAGAGGGAAAGAGAAAAAAAGAATGAGTGAGTGTGTGTGTGTGTGTGTGTGTGTGTGTGTGTGTGTGAGAGAGAGAGAGAGAGAGAGAGAGAGAGGGTAAGTATCCGAAGGTAGCCAGAGAGAGCAAGAGAAAGAAAGAATGTGAGTGAGCGTGAGCGTGAGCGAGAGAGAGAGAGAGAGTAGAAAAGAAAGAAAGAATGACAGTGAGTGTGTGTGAGAGAGAGAGAGGGGGAGAGAGAGAGTGTGTGTGTGAGTGAACAAAGATAGCAAGAAATATAGAGAAAGAATGTGAGTGGAAGAGGGAGAGAACGAGAGTTGCAAGAGAAAAAGCGAGAGAAAGAAAGAAATGAGATCGAGAAAGAGAGAGAAACGGAAAATAGCAAGAGAAAGAGAGAGAGAAAGAAAGAATGGGAGTGAGCGTGTGATAGAGAGAGGGAGAGAGGGAGAGAGAGAGGGAGAATCAGCGTAGCAAGAGAAAGAGAGAGAGAGAGAAAGAGAGAGAGAGAGAGAGAGAGAGAGAGAGAGAAAAGAAGAATGAGAGTGAGCGAGAAAGAAAAGGAATTTATATATCAATATCCGAACGTACATTATGTAAGCATCTTTTGAATCTTTAAATTTTTAAGTGCACACATATGTTTCATGCCCGAGTATATATATATATATATATATATATATATATATATATATATATATATATATATATATATGTGTGTGTGTGTGTGTGTCTGTGTGTGTGTCTGTGTGTGTGTGTGTACATGTTAAAGAGAGAGAGAGAGAGAGAGAGAAATATATAGGCACAGAGAGAGAATAGGAGGCAGTGGGAGTGGAAGTGGGTGAGACGGAAGAAAAACAAAAAGAGATAGAGAGAGATTATTCGAAAGAGAAAGAAAAAGATGGGAGAACAACAGAGAGATAGAGAAATAGTTGAAAGAAGGGAGAAACAGAAAAGAGAGAGAGAGTCAGAGGATAATAATAATAATAATAATAATAATAATAATAATAATAATAATAATAATAATAATAATGATTAGAAGAAGAAGAAGAAAAAGAAGAAGCAGCAGCAGCAGAGGAAAGGGAAGTTGCTTATTTTTTTTATTTCTGTCCTTTTAAGTAAAATACTTAGCTTAAACAACACAAATGCGTCGACAGACGTTATTATTATTGTTGGTGTTGATCTGTTATTGTGTGGAAGGAAGATCAAAACAAAGCGATCCTTGCCTGTCAATTGCGCATGAACATCAGCATGTGTATGCATCTGCTCTCACGTACGACAATCCCGACGACAAAATCCTGTTAGTTTAGCATCTTGAAGTGTTCGCCAAAAGCTGCGAATGAATTGATGATGGTGGGATCGAGCACTGGTAATGGAGAGGTTTCTTGATAACACTAATCTTAGAGTAAAGAAAGCGTAAGACAATGATGGGGGTGGAGAGAGAGAGAGAGAGAGAAAGAGCGAGAGAGAAACAGAAAAAATAACAAAGAAAGCATCGGTTTCAGAAGAGGATGTAGAGGATAGAGAATAGAGTTTCCTTTCAAAGTAAATACCAGTTCGAGAATTTCCGTTTTCCTCGTTCATATTGGCAAGACGCAGTATGAGACAGCAAAAGCTTGTTAATTGTTCTAGCGTTCTTCATAACGCCAAACACCCTCGACTACCACCACTCGAACGCTCCGCTTTATTCAAATTGTGTCCCCGGATGTCTGTGTCAGAGAACACAGCCAATAGGATGCAAGTATTTTCATAGCCAAAATCAGATATATAGACGCCTTGTTCGAACGGATGCGGCAGACAGTGGATGGAAGCGCGCCGCGATCGACTTCAAGAACCTCTGCTGGGATAAGCGGATGTGATCCCAACGATTTTATTGAATTTAGAACAAAGAGAAATATGGACCTGCAGCGATCCGACGTTTAGCTCATATTAGAGGCAAACAAAACGATGGCGTTTATGAGTTTTTAGGGAAAGGCCAACTTGCGTCGATTTAAACGCAGACTGACTCGCTCTCGTGCGACTCCGACATTTTCAAAAGCCTGTGTGTGAAAATACAAGAGACGGCAGTGTCCTCGCTAATCTTCTGGGGGCACACTGCTGACTGTGTCTAATATCGAATGTTTGCACCTGGGTTTAGGGGCGGATATTATGGTCCGAACACGTTCCTGTTTTCGAACCAATAATAGTGATATTGGAAAATTCTACACGATGGCATCTACCTCTCAACTTGTGTTCCGAAGCAAGCAGACTTCCTTAAAACGGTTTTAATTAAAACAAGGGCAGTGGTGTGAGAGTTGGAGTGTTGAAAAAAAGGTAGAGTTGGTTGATGAAAATATAGATTGAAGAGGTGGGAACGAGAGGGGGATTTGCAGTTAGGAGGCGAGATAGTTAGCTAGCTAGCTAGCTAGAGAGAGAGAGAGAGAGAGAGAGAGAGAGAGAGAGAGAGAGAGAGAGAGAGGGAGATATATATTTTCTTGTTTTTGCCCACGAAACTGAATTTAACTATTCCGTTTTCATTAACATAATTTAGGATATGTGTTAAGAACTCCAAGGACAAATATCGTTTTATTGAGAAACATTAGAAAAAATGTAATGGTTCTCCCCACTGGGATCTTCATTGAAAAATTCTCTTTAAATTATTCTTTATTATTTATTTAATATGAATATTATTACCGAAATTATAATTATTACGTAAAATAATTAGTGTTGATTACTAATAATATTACCACCGTTATCATCACGTCATCTTCCTCCGCCTCCTCCTCATCAGCTCCACTATTATTATTATTATTATTATTATTATTTCCAGATCTCCTGATTTTTTACTAGATAAAATTCTTCACTGAGTCTATTACTGAAATCTGAATTAAAGGATGTTTTTTTACAAAGTACAAAGTTATTGAGTATATTGAATGTTTTTCTATGTTAGCAATGCTTATGAGCGCAAATCTTTGTGTCTCCGACAGGGACGGATTTCAATGAGATTTCCTTTAAGTGTATATTATTTTAATGACTTCGGGTCCTCCTATTACTACTGGAATACTTGTTTAAATGCCACAATCTTGCAATTACTATTTCCATGTCCTTGAATTTTGAATAATTATCAAATTTTTTTTGTTGAAATTTTCTTTTTTAACAAACTGGATGACCATCCGTTTACATACGTTTTTCTCACGTCGTTTATTTCTGTATCTCGTATCGTGGCTTGTATAGGGCGGTCGGTATGTATGGTGAATCCCTAGAGTAGTTTAATCTTTTTATTTTCTAGCACTGATCATGGTTTGTATTAATATTTTTTTGCATGAAGGAAATTATAACATTTTCATATATTGCAGTTCAATTATTTCCTTAACTTTATCACTACACTTAATTTCAGTTGTGACTTTGATAGAGCACCTAGATGTAGTCAGTAGTTGCTTCAGTGTTTGTAAATTTTGGATCTGTCCCGTTCATTAAAATATATTTCTGGTGGGATCTTGTTGGTAAGTTTTGATCTTGAACAGCTACGTTGAATCCCTCTGTTTCTGATTTTAACACTGAGCTCCGCATTGCACTGCCTTATCTGTGAGAAGACATTTATTTGTTTGTAGTCTTTAATTACAGCAACTTCTTTAACAGATTTCTCTTTTAGCATGAATAATAAAGTACCAATAAATTTATCGGCTTCTGTGCCTGGATCAGAATATTAGTTATTATTATTTGATTAATTATTGTCTTTTTCATTTTCATGCTCAAGGGGATTTGAACATTTCATATAATACATATATTCACATTTGCAAAATTGATGACTATTTCTTTTTCTATGTGCTGTGTCTCTTCGCGCCACGGAATATAATGGCTATCCACAGCTTCCTGTCATTTACAGCGCTTAGTAAATTTTGTCTTTTTGCTATCTCTCCTAATCCTTGTTCTGCTAACTATTTACACAATCTCTTTAAATATGTTATTCTCTGCTTTTCTCTGTCCTTCTTGCCTTCAGTATATCTCGCAAGTGTCAAACTCCCTAAGCCGTTTTTCCTCATTATGTGCCCTCAAAATTTCAATTATCCCTTTCTGATTCTAAGTATAAGTGAATTTTTGTTTCCCTTTTCTTTAAAACTTCTTCATTATTCACATGTTCAGTCCATGGTATTCTCGGTATATTTCTGTAGAATCACGTTTCTGTGACCTCAAGTCTCTTCTTCATCAATGATGTTACTGTCCATTATTCACTGCCATATAGAATGATTGATATTTCATAACGGTTCAGTAGTCGTCTTTGTTTCTAACGAAAATTTTCGTGTTTCTTAATAGTTTGCTTATCTTTTGGAAGGTATCTTTCACTATGGCAATGTGCCTTCGGATTTCAGTGTCGAACTTTACGCACTTGGTCAAAATACTTCCTAGTTTGATGTTGTCACTTAATTTTCTATATTCCATCGTGACATGCAATTAAAGAGACTATCAAGTTTACAAAGTACAGATTTAAATTATTTATTTGCTCTTTTCATTTAATCAAATAAGAGGAATAGTCAAAAGTTCTCGACCAAGATAAGAATTCAAAATAAATTCTAATATTCAGAACTTTTTAATAACTATTTTATATTAGCATTTATTTAAATAAGCTTTCGGCTTTGTTTACACTTGAATTCTACAAGGTAAATTGCTTTAATGCAAATATTACCAGGTCTAACTTTTTCCTATAATCGTATGTATCGATAACCAAGGAAATAAATTATTGATTTTAATAAATGTAGATGTTAATAATTTGATCTCCATAATGCCTTCGTTAACGATAGCTAAGTGTTCTTTTCCGGCCCTGAGTGAAGTTTTAAAGTCACTAACGTGTGCTATATATATATATATATATATATATATATATATACACACACACACACACACACACACACACACATATATATATATATATATATATATATATATATATATATATATAAATGATGGTATTCGCTTGGAAAAACCTTGGATATTTCGACTTGTAGTAGAACAAACCAGTACCCAAGGAAAAATGAGGAATAAAAAAAAGAAAGAACCAAGAACATGAAACAAAGGCGAAAACAATCGTCCAGAGTTCAAGTTCAGAGTCCAAAGAAAAAAACCCTCTAAAACAAGTAAAAAGGCAACCACGTAAAGTGCTCAATACATGAAGTAGAGCAAACCTAAGATAATCCTAAGGAGACAAAACCTAAGAAGGTTTTCCTGGGTCCTTAGATTTATCTTATATATATATATATATATATATATATATATATATATATATATATAGATAGATAGATAGATAGATAGATAGATAGATAGATAGATAGATAGATGAACAACACTTTGTTCGATTTGTTTATTTTGCAGCATTGGGCCATTCAATGCCTAAAGTTTGTTTTCCTAAATAAAGCCTAGTATTTAAACACAGATATTGTTTTAATAAGACAGTTGTTCGTTATGGTTATAATTTTTAAATTATATTTTTGAGATCAGTTTAATTTCTGTTTGAAATTTGAATATGTAAAGTGGATCAGTATTTTGAAACAGTTAGGTTTGATGTTTGGTAGCATTTTAAACGTATTGAATTAAAATTGCCGTGGGTTGTCAGTGTGTGTTTTATGGTGAATGACTCTTGGTATACCACACATACTATGGCACTTAGTATCAATATTAATATTAATGAGAAGAGACATAGCAATATGCAGGCAACAAAAGTAAGTAAATTCTACCTTGTAGGAGACAGTTAATGTCGGGTGGTTTCTTTTGATGTCAGAAAATAATATTTAAGGTCTTGGTAAACATCAGGTTGTATACATGCAATAAAGGAATAGACACAGTTTAATAATATATAAAAAAATGGAAGGGATTTACTTATTTTTATGCGAGATTCGTCGACTGAAATTTTTACAATTCAATTAACGAACTATGATTTTTAATTAAAAGAAAATAAAATGCGTATCACATAATTCTTTATGAAGTTATTCTCTTTTTTCTTCATGCTTGTCCACTGTTACAGAAGGATGCTGAGAATACCATGGACTGAACACGTAAGCAACGACGAAATTTTAGAGAAAATGGAAACAAAATGGACACATATACTTAACATCAGCAAGAGTCAGTTGAAATTTCTAAGGCACATAATAAGGAAAGAGGGCTTGGAAAATTGGATACTCACAGGACAGATCTAAAGCATGAGGGACAAAGGAAAACAACGCATAACCTACCTAGCGAGCTTGAGTAAATGGATGTCGGAACAGGGTTATGGAAAAATATCAAAAAGACAAAATTTATTAAGAACGACAACGGAGAAGAATTCGGTGAGCACTATGACCCCTAACGTCCTGAAGGGGCACGACACATAGAAGAAAATGGTAAGAAAATAGACACTTATACTTAACATCAGAAAGAGACACTTGAAATTTCTATGGCATAATAAGGAAAGAGGGCTTGGAAAATTGGATACTCACAGGACTGATTGAAGGCAAGCGGGACAAAAGAAAACAACACATAATATACGTTAAAGTTGCTAAACTTTGCTAAAGGCTAATCTGTTAATAGCCGTAGCAAATAATTATAATTATCAATATCTAGAATGAATACCGAATAGAAACTACGTTATGTCATGCGTATAATATAAAAGGATAATAGTAATTTTAAATGTTCACAATTCTAAAAGTAAAGATATTGGTTTAAAAAATCAGGGCGTTTTAAGCGTGTCTTTTTTCTCTCAGAAAAACGCAGGAATTTGGAATTTCAAAGAATAAAAACCTGGAAAAGATTTAAGTCTTGACTATGTTATCGTGATATTTACTAATTTTGTGATTCCTCAAATTCGGACAGAAAAATGAGTAAAACTGATTAGTAAATTTTTTTATATAGTTTTCAGTCACTGTGTCTATCTAGGAAAACAAATAATGCTGATTAGATACCTAACAATATTGTTCATATACTGTATATCAAATTATGATCTTACAGTTTTTCAAATGTTTTAATATTCGTCCTTGCATTGAATATTGTTATCACATCTGATCGGGTTTTTCTGCTATATATTTAGAGATTGATGATAAAATCTAAAGAAGAATTTGCAATATTATTGGTCCTGACTTAGCATCTCGGATTCAGTTACTTTCCCACCGCCTTAATATTGCTTCCCCGTATCTTTACTATATTTTCATAGTAATTCTACTGGCAAACTTTCCTCTTAGGTATCTTGAAATTATGAATCTAATCGCAGTACTAGATTAGCAGCAATGTCTCATTCTTTTTGTTGTGACCAAGTAAATGGTTAAAGAAATAACAAAACAAGTGTTACAAATATATCATATATTAAACAGGAAATACAACAGAAGAGTATTACACGACTAGTGAGTGTGTGTCAGTTGACCCAGCGTTCAATCTATTCCACTGTTCCCCTAAGGCGTTCTCTTCTACTAATCTTGTAGTAGGCGGAAGAGTCCAACGATTTCAGATTACGAGTGCAGGCAGGCTAAAGAGGAATGGCTCAACAAAAAGTGTGCAGAAATAGAAAGAACCTGTATCACAGATAAAGCCGAGCTAACAGGTCAAAAGATAGGTTCATCAACAGGATGCATAAAATAAGGAACGCTGATATTAGAAAAAGAAAAAGAAACACCAGTGATGAAACGAATACATTGGAGAACTATTCCACGACGAAAAATACAATAGGCAATAAACAGAAATATCGAAAGACCAAAAATATTAAAACCTGAAGTGGAATCAAAGTTGGCCAAATTGAACAGAAACAAAGCAGAAGGGCCAGACAGAATTGTAATAGAGATGCCGGAAGCCTTATATGATTTGGGCACTGACAAAATTATAGATATGATAAATGAATTATACAATAGTGGTGATATACCGGAAACCCTAAGTAGGTGCATTTTCATAGCACTACCTAAAAATCCAAGTGCAAACGAATCTGAACTCCATCAGATAATCAGCCGAATGAGCCATATAATAAAACTTATAATCCGAATTCTGATGAATAGAGCGCATAATAGAATTAAACCGAAAATAGTACAAGAACAGTACATCTACATTAAGGACAATAGAACAAAGAATACGATATTTATGTTCAGAATCATATTAAAAAATGTAATACAAATACAGACGGATTTATAGATTATGCGAAAGTGTATCACAAAGAACTGGTAGGTAACATAGACAACTTTCGGAAGAATATTAGAATAATCCAGAACCTATACTGTTAGCAAACCACTCGCATACGCATAGTAAATGAGTTCAGTAGATATGCAAAAAACAGAAAGGGGTGTAAGACAAGGATGTGTCATCTCATTGTACTTATACAACCTATGCAGTGAGGCGATACTGAGAGAATTTAGAAGTCCTACCAGGATTCATTATTGGTAGCTACAATGTTAACAACATTGGATATCCAAATGGCACAATGTAGATAGAAAGGAAACTATAAGAACTCCTACAGAAGGTAATGAAAGAGAGCAAGAAGAAAGAATTAAACATAAATTGCAAGAAGACAAAATGCATGGTTGTTAGCAAATGGAAAAGCCTAACATGCAAGTTATGAATTGGTGATATCGGAATCAAGTTCAACAATTTAAAAATATGGGAAATGTTTTAACAGAGCTTGGAAAGTGCAATAGCGAAATGCAAAGACGCTTTAAGATAACGAAATATGCCTTCCAAAAGCTAAGTAAGATATTAAGAAACAGGAAAATGTAAGACGCAAAGAAAATAGTATTGGACTGGTATGTAATATTGCTCCTTTTCTGGCAGTGAATACTGAACAATCTCATCACAGATTAAAAGACCTGAGGCAACAGAAAATTGGTTTTACAGAAGGTTACTGAAGATAGCATGTGGGCAACGAGGAAGTTTTAAAGAAAATGAAAACCAAAAGGATATTACTTAGCATTAGAAAGAGAGAGTTGAAATATTTTTTGCACATAATGATGAAAGAGGAGTTGAAGAATTTGACACTCCCAGGACAGATTGAAGGAGAGAGGAAAACAACGCATAACCTACCAGACGATTTTGTAAATAGATAGCAGAAGAGGGGTTAGGAAATATAGTAAAAAGATAAACTTACTAAGTGCTACAAAAAAAAAAAAAAAAAAAAAAAAAAAAAACTATAACAGAAATAACAGGCGGACAAATCATAGATAATAAAACTCCAATACAAAACACAATCAAAGATATTTCAAGAGAAAAAATGTAACTGTATAAGAGATAGCATATTTGTGACTCTGAAAATACTGAAGAACCTATACTGGCAGCAAACCGCCTGTATAAAGATAGAAAATAAATTTAGTAAATATGCCAAAATGGAAAGGAGCATAAGACAATGATGTGTCGTCTCACCAGACCTATTCACCCTTTACAGGGAAGCAATCTTGAGAGAATTAGAAATTCTACCGGCAATCATTATTGACGGTTACAATCTTAACAACATTAAATATGCAAACATAGTGTTGATATCAGACAGAGAAAGGAAACTACAAGAACTCCCACAGAAGGTAGTGAAAGAAAGCATGAAGAAAGGACTAAACATCTATTGTAAAAAGACAGAGTGTATGTCACAACAAGCAGTACAGCTAAATACATAGTACTAAATTGTTATGTAATATTGGTCCCCTTATATGGTAGTTAATGTTAAAGTAATAGCAACGTTGTTCTACAGAAGGATACTGAGAATACTATGCTCTGAACATGTGAACAACGACGAAATTTTGGAGAGGAAAATATGTTAAAAGCTAAAAAGAAAATAATTTGGTCCGACTTCAATATTCAGGCTTGATTTCTTAAGGACTCTGCGACATATCTATTTTTTTTAAACAAATTAACTTTCTTAATTCGTCATTATACCAATTTTAATTTCAGTATTCATTACATGCAATCAAACTTCTCACGTATCAAAGCGTTCCTGCATTCAACTCTGTTTGTCAACGACTGTCAAACCTCATTTGGAGTCATGTCGCTTTGTACGAGTGAGCCTTTTATCCACATCGTAACAAAAGGTCTTTTCTTAGATTTTTATTTCTTGTGCAAAGAATCAACTGCCATAAAAATCAATAACAAACTAGAAAAATCGATACTTCCGATATCCCAGAAACGAACATTAATCACTATTCTTGTTCGACATAGAAACGAGGCTGGTGATGGTGATTCAGAAACAGGACATTGGAGAATATTTTTTAAAAGTGTAATGGACACTTGGACAAGTACTTTGAAGGGAAATAAGGCACCATTGCCGTAGGTAGGCTATTTTTTTCTCTCGTTATATTAAATATTTGGATTGCTTCCAAACGGACCTCATATAGTTTTTAGAATGACAATTGTTGTTTTAATATCCGGGTAATGTTAGTAATTAAATTTGTTGCTTCAGATTCGGTTACACTCACGAACCAAGCACAGTTATTAATAAAAACAAACTTGGTTTCTATCCCTCTACCTTAGAATGAGGTCGTTTATTAAAAACAAAACAAAACAACAATATTTCGTTTATGTTATTGAAAGCAAACAAAAATAGAGGTTGATATATGTTTTCTCTCCCTCATCCAACATGATTTGAGGAGTGCATCTACACAATGAAAGCGACTCTCAAGTAAGAACGTCTCCTTTTTCAAATTGGCTTGTTTAAGTTGCAATCAAGGCAAATGTATTCTGAAATAGTGTAACTTACTTTCATGTACTTTATATAATTTTCATATTAACAACAATTTTAGAATTCCGAACACAGATTTTAATTGGAGACAACCAACTATAGGCAAACACTATTTACATTATTCGGACCATTGTCCTCATTTTTGTCGCCATATTTATTACAATGTTTCGGCTCTTGTACGCTCCGGCCTTCTTCAGGTGGTTGTAATGTCAAATTGAACACTTTATTTCGCTCACTGAGGTAGACTGTTCCAGTTCCACGTGCCATGTTTAATGGATGTCAGTTATCAGTTATCTCCTGTTAATTTCCCTCTGAAAGTTCTCCACTGCCTTAACCGGGTATTGAGCTCACACTCTTTGGGTCCTGTCACTGGATCTAACCAACGCCTTTATCCCCTGTGCCATCTGTATAAAGAGTTCAGTTCGACATTCCAACCACCTGAAGAATGCCGGAGCGTACAACGGCCGAAACATTGTAATAAATATGGCGACATAGATGAGGACAATAGTCCGAATAATGTAAATAGTGTACATCATCTTAGAAATATAGACATATACTATAGGCAAACACTTTTTTAGAATATTGAAAGAACAACAAATCTAATCTCACACTCCGATAAACCTACAGATGTTTTTTCGGAGAATGTATGTGGTTGTACAAAAGTATACTGGGAATACTATAGACTCAACATGTGAGCAACGATGAAGTTTTAGAGAAAATGTAAACAAAAATGAAACTTATACTTAAAACCAGAAAGAGACAGTTGAAATTTCTATGGCGCATGAGAAAAGAGGGCTTGGAAAATTTGATACTCAAAAGGAAAACAATGCATAACCTACCTATGAATTTGAGTTAATGGTTGCTGAATCAAGGGTTTGGAGAGATAACAAAAAGAAAAAATATTAAGAGTTACAAAGTTTACTGAAGAAACACGGTACATAGAAGAAGAAGATATTTTAAAAAATAAGCTGCCTGAACATGTAAAAAAAAAGTGTAGCTTTAAAAAGAAATTTCGATATATTTCATGAAAGTGGCACCAGAAGTGGAAAGAGAGGAAAATGTTAGGGAACGTCGTAGAAAATTGTCAAAAGAATATAAAAACAAAATTTGGATATCATACTGATATTTAAAAAAAAATATATAGTATGCTTTTAAGGTTATTCATTTATTTTTTGCGGGATAAGTACGAGTTCCGTATTAAAAGTATCGGGACTTAATGTGTTGTGTGAGCTACGGGCATTGTCCGCAGTGAACACTTATCATAGGGAAGACTATCAATCAGCAAATCTACAAAGAGACCCCGCGGTATTTGCTTCGCTCAGTGAACGAGATGAGATGAGAGTTGTAGTAGGACAAATCGAAGCTGCTTCACCACGAACCTACTTACAATGCCCTGAGCATCCGGCAGTTACAGGCCGAGAAGAACATCGCCGTACCGGAACATCCTCCGTATTCACCTAATCTTGTTGTGTGTGACATTTTCCCCAAACTCAAGGGGATCTTCAAGGGGACCCGTTTTGACGGCGTGGAGGCTATAAAAAGGACCGTAACCACGGATCTGAGGGACATCCAAAAAGAATCTTTTGAGCAGTGAATAGAAGCTTGACAAAGAAGGATGGAAAAGTGCATTAGTCTTGAGGGGGATACATTTGAAGAGGAAACTATGTAGTTTGTTGCTTGGAATTGAAATAAACTATTTGTGACACCAGTCTCGTTACTTTACAGTCAGACCCCGTAGGAAATACTTTTTCTTTTTCATCTGTTCTTCTTTATGTAAATATTTAAATGGTTGTTGTGTATTTGATGTTTACTTTTTAAAACGGTTCTGTGTGTTTTAAATTAAAAAAAAACTTTTTAGATTTAAAATAATTTTTCTGTTTTTTTAGGCTATTTTATGTAACCGAAAAGGGATTTAATGAGGATTAAAAAATTGATATTCAATATTTTAAAGATTAAAAAAATGTTGAATGAATATTTTTCATGTTGTCTTATAGAGGCGTAAGTAAATAGGATTTATAACATAAATAATGCTTGCTACATTTCTCACCTATTGTCTGATTCACAGCCTCTTGAACAGGAATAGAAGTTTATCCCTTGTTTCTTGATTAGGAATGGGTTTCCAGATCCTTCTAAAATATATATCAACTTCTAAAACATCTTCACCTCAAGTCTGACATTTTATTTACTAACTAGTCATTTAATTTTATTTTATTTTCTCCTCCATTAGTAAGAGCAGATAGGTTCCCCTATTTTTTGGGTCAAACTCCTCGCTGTTTTTTTTAAACAGGAGTAGAGGTTTATTCCTTATTTCCTGTTTAGGATTGGGTTTCTGGTTCCTGCTCAAGCCAGTTTCAACTCTATACTCTTATAACTTCACACAATAACCCTCTACCGTGAGTGGCTCTTAGGCCTTGTATTGGGTGAAGGTTAGCGAAAAAAGAAAAGAAAAAGAGAATATTTTGAATTAAGCACAGAAAAACTAAGGAAATAATTAGCCTTTAAAGATCAATAACCTTGCCTGAATTTCATCCTTTTCTATAAGCTCCCATAATAGTCATACCACATCAGTAAGAAAAAGAGACATTCAAATATTCAACACAGAAAATCATAAAAAAATAGCATTTATAACATAAATAATGCTTTCTATATTTAATAAGGATATTATGAGTTAAGCACATAATAGACTAAGGAAGTAATTAGAGTTTAAAGTTCAATAACCTTGTCTGAATTTCGTCCTTTTCTATAAGCCCAACAGATAGTTGTATCTGATCAGTAAGAAAAAAAGAAGACATTATTTACCATTAATTGTAACTGTTTCTAGCCATTCATATTCTACGTATCATGTCCATTTAGGATGTTGGGAATAATGGCTCACTAAAATATCTTGTACAAGAAGTTTATTATTCACACTTTTCTTAATGTCCGTTGTATTACTATAAATATATATCACAGTGAAAATAAAACTATAAAACAGAGTAATTATTTGCTAATGAATTTACCAAGGTAGACCAAATGTTTGTGCACGCCAATGTAGAGCATGAAACAGAAAAGAATATAAAAATGAAAGAATATAAAAACAAAAATTGTATATCATAATGAAATATTATTTTAAAAATACAAAGGATTTATTGAGGGCTATTTTAAGTTTATTAAGTTTAAGGGAAAATTAGGAAACAGTTTTCGTTTTTAAGTGGGCTTTGTGTATAAAAAAATCTTTGAAAGATTGCCATGTATTAGATATTTATCTTCATGACGGTTTTAGGTATTTAAAGTTTATAAAAATAAGGTTTGTATTTAAATAATGTTTATATGCAAATAACTTTTAAAGTGGTATTAGAAGTAAAAAAACTAAAGAGGTTTTAGATGTAAAAAAATATTAAAGCCATTTTATGTAACTGAAAGAATATTTGATGAAAATTAAAAACAGAAAAGATATTCGGCATTTTAAAGATTAAAAAAAAAAAGGATTTGAATGGACATCTTATGGCATTCTCAGAAGAATGCCAGAGAGGCACAAACAAATGAATGAGATAAAAAAATAATTTACCTTATGCTACGCGTAAACCATTAATACGTAAAAATTACATATGTAGAATGACTGCCGCGAACGTAGTATACTTGTCAGTAAAGTTGTTTCACCAGATCAATTACGACAGAGTAGTGAGTCCGATTCTCACTGGGTGATCAACACTTTCATCATTGTACAATATTTGAGCTTTGATTTGGTGTAATAGCAAATCTGATTCATCAGATTAATTATGACAGAGTAATGAGTCCGATCCTAACTGGGTGACCTCCACTTGCAGCATTATGCATATTTAGGCTGGGGCACTTTGACTTGGTGTAATGATTGGTAAATGTGATTCACCAGATCAGTTATGACTGAGTAGTGAGTCTGGTCCGCACTGGGTTAACTACTCCTTTAGCCTTGTGGAACATTTAAGATAGGTCACTTTGACGTAGCGTAATGAGTAGCAAATCTCATTCACCAGATTTATTATGACTGAGTGGTGAGTCCGATCTACACTAGGTGATTTTCACTTACAGTATAGTGCAATATCTAAGCTGGGCACTTTGACTTGGTGTAATGATTAGCAAATCTCATTCAGTAGATCAATTATGACTGAGTAGTGAGTCTGATCCTCACTGGGTGACTTTTACTTGCAGCATGTGCAACATCTAACCTAGGGCACTTTGCCGTGTTTTAATTATGTGCAAATCTGATTCTAAGGATCAATTACGTCTGATTAGTGAGTTCGATCCCCACTGGGTTATCTACTCTTTCAGCCTTGTGCAACAACTAAGCTGGAACAGTTTTACGTGGTGTAATGATTAGCAAATCTGATTCACCAGATCAATTATGACTGAGTAGTGAGTCCGGTCCTTAATGGGTGATTTTCACTTGCAGCACTGTGCAACATCTAAGCTAGGGCACTTTGATTTTAGTGTAATGATTAGTAAATTTGATTCACCAGATTAATTATGACTGAGTAGTGAGTCCGATACTAACTGGGTTATCAACTCTTTCAGCTCTGTGCAATTTTTAAGTTAGGGCACTCAATCTTGCTTACTCTACATATCACCACATTGATAAACATGACGTTGACATATATTCCTGATTACGAAAATATATACAAATCTGCTTAAAAATAAATTCTGTTAATCGTGACAATTTCTACATATTTTTGGCGACATTTTCTCTGTAGGTAAGTACCATTTTGAGAATTTGGATTTATATAGTAATTTTTCAGTAAGTAAAGAAGAATATAATTTGGTAATGCCAAATGGATTAAACCAAACAAAGGTTACCCCCATTTAAAAAAAAATATAGAAAAATAGGGAATTATTCGAAGTAAGTAAAATTGTCATCACTTATTCATTAGTGAATGTGTTGTATACTGAATAAGTACTTTATTATGAAAATCTGTAAAAATATTTTTTGGAGGTAGGTCAATTAGACATCTCCCATTTCGATATATCTTGAAAGTTTTTACAATTGATGACAAATGTTATAGTTTGATAAAGTTAAATCACTGACGATATTATTTCATTAAAAAAAATTGCAACATCAAAATTTTAAAATTTTGTTCTCAGTCTTTAAATAAAATAAATCAACAAAACTAAAAAAAATAATGTTTTCTGAGTGTTTGTTGTGCTTTCATAATTTAATAAAATATTTTATTTCAGATTTGACACGGAAACAGCTACAAAGAATATTTATTCGTTTTCTTATAATTTTCAGTGCGATTTTTAAAATTCTTCCGGTTGTTAAGGGATAAAAAAAAAATTTCTTATTAAAGATGTGTTTGAAGGATCGAAAAATATGAAATATAATATACTATTTTTGCATCAAAAATATTTTTTAAAAATCCTGTCTTGATAGTAATCCCGATAGTTCCGACAAAGTAAAACTGGTAGATGCTTTGGAAAATACCCTTGAATCAACTGTTAACCGGAGAAACAAATGACTTGTAAATTTTAACGCCTGCAAAACGAAAGTGCTATCAATTTTTTTTACCTTCCATCAACCTGGATGTTGCTAACCTCCAAAAGAGCAACTCATTTTACCTTCTTGGTTTCACGTTTTCCATTGATATGAAGTGGAACGATTATATTGAATCAGTTTCTAAGTCTGCTGTTAGAAATGTTAATTCATTGTATGGTGCCAGACAATTTTTATCGTCAGAATCCATCTTACACATTTATCAACCTATCATTCGTTCGCACATTGAATTTGGCTGCCATATCTTGTATCCTTTAATTAACATGGCTGGTCCTAACCTCCAAAAAGCAACTCCGTGTACCTTCTTGATCTCACTTTTTCCACTAACACGAATTGGAACGATTATATTGAATCAATTACTAAGTCTGCTGTTAAGAATGTTAATTCATTACATCGAGCCAGACAATTTTTATCGACAGAATCCAATCTTACACATTTATAAATTTGACATTGCCGTTATATCTCGTGCAAGAGCATAATCCTGCTATGTATCTCGAAGTACTTGACAAAATCCAAAGACGGGTCTGTAATATTATTGATCCTGACCTGTAATTTTGATTTCAGTCACTTTACCCCCATCTTTTCTATAAATATTCTCATGGCATTTGTTCTAATGAGATTTCTGCTTTTGGTACCTAAACCCCGTGAATTTAACCGCACTGGTAATTACGTGTCCACGTTTTTATGTTGAACTAGCTAAACGTAGCCATATGTCCTATTCTAATAGTTTTTTTCTCACACTTCTCGCCTGTGGAATTTTCTTCTGGTTTCTTGCTTCTCTGTCAACTATAATCTTTAAAAATTTCAATGCAACGTCAGTTTTCTGCCTCCCTGAAAGTTATTCTTCCTCAATAAAGTTTTTTCATTCTCTTTCACACCCATTAACCGCTTTTCTGTTAGGGGCATTACCATCTTGCTTGGGGTGAAATGATTAAAAAAATATTTATTATTTTCACAATTATTAGATTATGTTTAGTACGGAAGTTCGGAACAGAAATAATTCTAATTTAATTCCTTTAAATCTAATATCAATTTAATATCTATCGTTTTTAGTCAGTCAGATTTGTGTTTTCCAATAAATCGACGCGGGAGTAATTTTTTGTCTCTCTGATTTCCTGTATATATTACAATTATTGACATTTTTAATCTGTTCGTAGCATTTTCAATATTTAAAAAAAAAATCATGCTGGTTGGATATCTATAACTTTTTTTTAATAAAAAATGAAGTCTGATAGAAATCAGAATGAAAGCAATCAATCAATCAATAGCAGTTCAATAACTCTTTAACAATTTTCCAGATTTTTCGTTAGTAGCAAATTCGTTATTTTAATAGATTTTCTTAAATTTAGATTAATTAAAAAATGCCTCACTGGGGGCGGAGGCAATTTAATATTTTATGACATCAAACAGATAAGAAAATATTAGAAATATAAAAGCAATGAATTAAAATCAAAAGCATTGTTTCAGTATTTTTAATTAATTATTATTGCACTGCTGGTGTTTCATATTTCTTTAAATTATTATTTTTTTTCGGGCGCTTTCTAAGAGGCAGAGATGATAATAAAAAACTACTGTTGTTGACCTATGACCTTGGTGATAACTCAGAGGTAACTGTCCAGAAATAAACGTTATTTTCATTAAGCAAAAAAAAAAAAAAAGACTTAAACAAAATTCAGTTAATAGATGCTTAAATTTATTAATTTACTTGAAAATGAGTATCGAGGATAAATATTGAATTTTTAATATAATTCAAAATTATTGTTTGTATTTGGTGTCTATAATGGCGGTTCGAGGAGTGACCAGTGAGCGTGAGAATAAAAACGTCTAAAGATTTTATTTACGTACGCATTTATCTTTTTGTAAAAAGAAGGAGGAGGAGGAGACGGAGGAGAAGGAGGAGGAGAAGAAGAAGTAGGAGGAGGTGGAGAAGAAATGAAGAAGAAGAAGGAGGAGGAGAAGAAGAAGAAGGAGGAGGGGAGGAGAAGAAGGAGGAGGAGGAGAAGAAATGAAGAAGAAGAAGGAGGAGGAGAAGAAGAAGAAAAAGGAGGAGGAGGAGGAGAAAGAGGAGAAGAAGAAGAAGAAGAAGAAGAAGAAGAAAAAGAAGAAGAAGGAGGAGGAGGAGGTGGAGGAAGAAGAGGAGGAGAAGAACAAGAATGTGGAGGAGGAGGAGGAGGAGAAGGAGGAGAAGAAGAAGAAGAAGAAAAAGAAGGAGGAGGAGGAGAAGAAGAAGGAGGAGGAGGAGAAATGAAGAAGAAGAAGAAGAAGAATGAGGAGGAGGAGGAGGAGTAATGAAGAAGAAGAAGAAGAAAAAGAATGAGGAGGAGGAGGAGAAGAAGAAGAAGAAGAAGGAGGAGGAGGAGGAGGAGGAGAAGAAGAAGAAGAAGAAGAAGAAGAAGAAGAATGAAGAGGAGGAGTGATAACGGCAGGTGTAGCAGAAAAAAGCGTTTTGTAGAAGAAAGCATTAAAATGAAAAGCTGTTATTGTCACCTGGTCAAGGGGGTATAGTGTTAGGTCAAAATTAAATTAATTGCATATCCCACAAACCCACTTGAAGTTTAGATGACGTGTCCCCGTATTCCATTGTATGTCATAGCAGAGTTAAATACATCTCTAAATATAATTAAGCTCAACAATTAATTTTATCTGACTTCAGCCCCCGGCAGGTGAAACAAGGCAAATACAGTCAAAGGTTAAACACTAGCTATAATGATGATGATAACGCAGAAGATGAAGATGATGACGACGATGATGATATTAACTGTAATCGTGATGATGATGATGATGATGATGATGATGATGATGATGATGATGATGATGATGTAACGCAAAAGATAATCTTGATAACGATATTAATAATGAATTTATGACGGCGATGATGATGATAACTGAAATCATAATGATGATGATATTAATAATGAATTCACTGTTGCTGATGATGTGGTTGATGTATAATAACATTATTATTATTATGTTACTATTGTTGTTGTTGTTGTTGATGATGATGATGATTGCTTTAGTAGTTGTTCTTGTTTTTGCTGGTGGCGGCAGAGATAAATTTGATGGTGAGTGAGAATGATTGACGAGAAAGTCGGAGAGACATGGAACGATTTCGTGGGTAAGGATGAAGGGAGTAGAGAGAAAGGGAAACGGATCGGTGTAGTCAAAGGCACAAAGCCACCCCCCTTGACACAGGTACGTGGGTGTGAATAACTTAGGCTCGAGAGAGCTGAGTCGGAACTACAAGTTGGTGTAGCAGAAGGCGCCAGCAGTAACTATGGAAGGAGAGTACGTCACCCCTGTCGTCACAACATTTAAATTGTCGTTAAGCGAGTCACTACAGATGCACACTTCTTGACAATCAGCCCGAAAAGAATAACGTTTTTAACCTTCAATCAACAAAACAATGAAATAAAAACAAAACAAAAAACAAAATGAGCCAAAAAAACCCCAAAAAACAAAAACAAAATGGCAGCAACAGAAATGAGCTTTTAACCAGAGCTTAAAATAAAACTAATAAATATGGAAGAAGACGAAGAATTTAGGCTAATAGACGGATCTATAAGTTTCTTTGAACCCATTGCCAAAATTTACGCTAATAGATGAATTCTATAAAGCTACTTGAACACATTATCAAAATTTAGGCTAATAGATGGATCTATAAGTCTCTTTGAACAACTTGCCCAAATTTAGGCTTACGCGTTCTATAAATCTCATTTAACATATTGTTCAATTTAGGCTAATAGATCAATCTATGAATTCAAATTTTGGTTAATAGATGTATTCTATAAATATCTTTGAACACATTGTCCACATTTAAACTAATAGATGAATCTATAAATCACTTGGAAAATATTGTCTAAACATTAGTTCATTTATTGCCAATCTATTGTTGGAATAATTAAAAATAATGTGTACTAATTTTTTTTTATATTCTAAAATCGTATCAAATTAATAGCTACATAAATTCATACGTGCACTTATCTATTTCCAAGTTAACTTCTGGACGTAGGCGATGATTACTCTCCACATTGAAAGAGAATAACGTTTTAACCTTCGCTGAAAAGAACAATGAAATCAAGTAAAAAACAAAAACTACAAAATGGCAGCAACAGAAATGAGCTTTTAACCAGTGCTTAAAATAAAACTAATAAATATGGAAGGAGACGAAGAATGCGAGAGAAAAAATAATGAAACAAAAAGAAGAATTAATTCCATTGATGTAAATAAAGAAGAAGCAAATTGCATCAGGAAAAGAAAAACGTCACGAAAATCAGAAATAAAGATATTAACATTAAAACAATAATCAGCAGAATAACAAAGAAAGTGAAAAATTGAGACATTATAAATCTATAAGTGGATATAATATTAAAGAAAATATCATATCCCTTCATGACAGGCGATCATGTCTCTTCACACTTTCCTTTTCTTTATGATCTATGAATAACCATACATTTTGGGGAACGATAGTGGGGAGTGGTTTTTCGTATTTTCTTTATCTTTCATTGGCGGCCGTCGAACGCTAGAAAGTCATGTATATCCTGCTATTTAGCCCATAGTTGGGCGGGTACAGGAAGAGCTGGGTTCATGCCTTTGCATTAGTGGGAGAGTGAACCCAGTGGACTAAGACGAAATTTCCTGTCCCGATATCTGTTAAAGTACCTACGCATACGGATATTATACGCTGAAAAGATCTATCCTGATTTTAAATATATATGATATAAAAAATAAAGAAAGAAATGATGATGATGATGATGGTGATGGATAAAAATACAAATGTAAATAAAAAAAGAACACATACAAAATGGCGAATTGGTTATTAAGGAAAGAGTGTTATTTAAACGAAAAGAAATAATAATAAAAAAAAACACTTATCCATCAGAAAGAAGCATTCAGTTTCGAATTAAACAAATTATATTTTTAAAATACAATACCTACATACACATAAGTACAAACATATACATTTCCACTATCAATTAATAGACATCAGAATGTTGGGTAAGCCTTTCTTGGGTAAGCCTTTCTTGGTTGGGGTGAGAACTTTTCATCATCCTTTTGCGTGTATATACGTTATTTTTACTGGATTGTCGTATTTGAGCAGTCAACCTGATTTTTTTCTTTTTAAACAGTCTGCGGCCTGCGCACTGGAGAGATTTAATAGAGACTGTACGAAGACTCCCGAATGCATAGGTCGGTAGACACAACTCACACTGTTTAAAAAAAAAAACACAGGGAGTCTGGTCAAACATGGGTATCCATTTAAAATAAGTTTAGGATAAGAAATAATGTCGAATTAAAAATTAATTCCTTAAAAATTTAATATATAAATGTGTGTGTATGTGCGTATGTTTGTGTGTACTTTTAAAGTCACATTTGCGTGTAAATGTACACATACACAGACACACACACACACATATATATATATATATATCGTGTGTGTGTTTATGTGTATTAATTACTGTCTACTTGTGCGTAAATGTATATTTTAGAGCATAAATTTTTTATCTGAAAAATGTATTTTCTGAAAGAATTCCCGAACCCCCCCCCCCAAAAAAAAACCCTCAAAAGACAACAAAACGGACAAAAACAAAAATACAACTCTCTTTTCCTCTTTGAAATAAAAAGACACAAAGAATGATATTACTCAAAGAAAACTTAATATATATATATATATATATATATATATATATATATATATATATATATATATATATATATATATATATATATATGTGTGTGTGTGTGTGTGTATGTTTTTAAAATCCTAATTTGTGTGGGCATGTGTATGTTTATGTGTTAGTGTTAGTGACTGTCTACTTGTGTACAAAATTTTTTTATGTAAAAAAAAAGTATTTCTTAAAGAATTTCCCAAAAGAAAAAACAAAACAAAAAAAAACAATCAAACAAAAAAACCAAAATCAAAACAAAAAAAAACAAAAAACATTTCACTTTCCCTTTGAAACAAACAAACAAACAAACAAAAAGACGGCATTACTCAAGGGAAACTGGATGCAAATTAAAATAAATAAATAAATAAGTAAAAGAATCTTGTGCCAAATTTCTGATTATTTAACACAGGCATTTTAATGATTTATACAGCCCATTAACTGTAGGTTGATAACAAAGCATAAAGAAGTCTATTATATTTTTTAAGTGGTGGTTTGATGGCAAAACATAAAAAACCTCGTAAATAAGTGTGGCTCGCAAAATTAGCGTCTAGCTTTGACTCATTTTCTATCTTATGTTTTGAATCTTGACATGTTTGGCGTGTGTTTCACTTAGGCTTACATCTTCACAAAGCCTTTTGATTCATATCTCAGAGAGTAGGAAGTGGGAGAAAGAAAGAAGAATCTGTTTTGCAGTTGGGCAATTTTATTCACTTTTGAGTGCTTCTTTTTAATTATTTTTTAACGAAGTTCTTTTTTTGTTTTGTTTACTGAAACGGAGTGGGTCTTATTCGGTTTTTAAAGAATAGTATCTTCGTGCCATTTTTTTTTGTTTTTGTCATAAGGGTTTGGTTACAACAGATCTTTTGAAAATTTGAAACAGATTGGGGAAAATAATGTCTTGTGGTTAACCTTGAGATCTAGAGATTAAATCTAGTTAGCATACTCACCCAAATATTTTTTTACTAAAGAGAACACAAGACTTAGATTAGATTTTTGCGGTTTTCACAAATGTCTTCTTATGACCGTTATAATTACCATTTCTTTTGAAAACAGTTTGAGATTATTCCATAAATATTTTTGAAGATAAGGTAAGTAAAAACGTGAATCATATGTAAACGTTAATGTTATCACTATCGTTGTAATGATTGATGAAAAGGTAAGTAAAAACGTGAATCATATGTAAACATTAATGTTATCACTATCGTTGTAATGATTAATGAAAAGGTAAGTAAAAACGTGAATCATATGTAAACATTAATGTTATCACTATCGTTGTAATGATTGATGAACAGGTAAGTAAAAACGTGAATCATATGTAAACATTAATGTTATCATTATCGTTGTAATGATTAATGAAAAGGTAAGTAATAACGTGAATCATATGTAAACATTAATGTTATCATTATCGTTGTAATGATTAATGAAAAGGTAAGTAAAAACGTGAATCATATGTAAACATTAATGTTATCATTATCGTTGTAATGATTAATGAAAAGGTAAGTAAAAACGTGAATCATATGTAAACATTAATATTATCATTATCGTTGTAATGATTAATGAAAAGGTAAGTAAAAACGTGAATCATATGTAAACATTAATGTTATCATTATCGTTGTAATGATTAATGAAAAGTTAAGTAAAAACGTGAATCATATGTAAACATTAATGTTATCATTATCGTTGTAATGATTAATGAAAAGTTAAGGAAAACAAAGTTTTCATAAATTCAATGAAAATTCATTTTTTTCTTAAGCATGATGCGCTGATTTCCTTAAAATAGTAAAATCGCTTATTAACATATATTTTTTTTATGGTTGTTAATAAGATTAAGATCATTGCCACCTCTTAGATATTTCAGCCTGTTGATGATGATATATTAGCTCCTACATTCAGCTTAGAGACAGTACTTGCACTTAAGCTGTTTCAAATGGTTCTGTATTCAGAAAATTTGCAATGATGTCAGGTATTTCCAATTTATCTTGCAAGGCAGAAAGATTCTTAGAGATAATTCCCAGTGCAGCAGCTGAAGTTGTCTGTTGTGGTTGGTCCACAGCAGAGACAACTTCAGCTGCTGTTTCGTATAATTCTCCGATTTGTTCTACCAGCTCTTGGTAATTCTATGCTCTACCTCCTCGATGTTCTTATTTCAAAGTAGTGCGACATCTATGGGGATACATTCATATGTATCCCGATAGATGTCGCACTACCTTGAAAACAAAACTGGGATTAGATTTTTGCAGTTTTCACAAATGTTTTCTTATTACTGTTATAATTACCATTTCTTTTGAAAACAGTTCCATAAATATTTTTGAAGAGAAGGTAAGTACACACGTAAATTATCTGTAAACATTAATGTTATCACTTGTGTACAGTGGATGCCTCATGGTATCTATTGTACACAAGTGTGATGTAAGGGCAGTAGTAACTGATGATGACGGATGATCGTCGTTAGTATTATTATTTTTTTTTTAAATTCTTTTTGACCTGCAATTATTATAATCGCATGGCCGTGCCATAACCATTGACAAAGAGCAAGTGAAGGATTTGATTTTTGTTGTTTTCACTTATTTAAAAAATGACAGTTATTATTGTGAGACCGGAAACTACCTACACAACAGACTCTTCCAGCCCTATATTAAGTAGGCGACATAGCACTCTACAGGAGAGTGATAGAGACTGACAGAGAGTGACAGTGAAAGTCTAGTATGACTACCAGTGCTGGACACTAACTTATAGTAAGCTCTGCTTACACTATCTCTGTAACCTGTTGTTAATATATCTTTCTTACATCTAATCCGTGTTCTGTGTTTTACTTCTGTGGGCCCAAATTTGGCACCCACATCAGTTATAAAAAAATCATCATTGTTATTATTATTATCATCATTATTATTATTATTATCATTATTATTATTTCCTGGATTTCTGTTGTATACATATTTTCTTCTGGGTCCCAACTAGACACCAAAGGTCAGATGTGGCTTCATGACATTCTTCACCGAGCATTTTTGTAAAAATTCTCCCCGCCAAAAAAACAAAAAACAAAAAACAAAAAAACAAACAAACCAAAAAACAACACAAGATCACATACGTTTTACACAGAAAAAGCTCTTCGTAATGTGTCAGCTGTACTTTACAGTACATTTTTTTGTATTTCTTTAAGGCATGGTCTATCAGAAATCCCAACTTAGTATATCGGAACCTTTTCCAATCCTTCCGAGGCATCCAAATAGACGTGGAATTTCGATTCTCTCTGACTCTTAGATGTTTCGGCCGGATAATAATGATCTTATTACTGCACTTTTCCTCAGCTTACTTAAGTAATCATATGAGCTGTTAGAAGCAGCCTTGCCGCCTAGGAATCCCCCAATGATGTCAAGTATCCACAAGGCACCTTACGAAGCAGAAGGATCTAGGAAAATAGTCCCGAATACGTCAACGACAACATGGACATTTTAGGTATTGCTTGACACATTTATCTTGCTAGTTTCTGTTACCTCGATGTTTTTGCTTGTTCTGCTTTCATAACGCTAGTATCGTCACGTGCACAAGCGTTGCAAAAAAGTTATTGAAAACGCCAAATGCAGCTATGCACAAGCAGTCCAAGTTTGAAAAGAAACAATCTGGTTCCTGTGAATTCGGGATGATCATCAACCAAATCGTGAACAGAGGTAAAGCGGTTGTGCCCACAATTATAAATGGCCCCAAAGTTTCTTCGACAGACAAGGCGGAACTCCTCGCCTGGATCATTGCCTCAAACTCAACGTTAGACGACAAAGACCATCTCCTCCCCAACTTCCCGCGTCTCACAGAGCACATTTTAAATACTATTACCATTACAACACAAGAAGTCTCTAGACTTATCAAAAGCCTTGACGCTAACAAAGCCACAAGTCCAGACAAAATTCCAGTGGTTGTCCTTAAGAATATTGTTATGAGGACCTACCTACATGGACAAAGTAGACTCGTCTTATGACTATATTATGTCTCGCAAGAGGACTGTAGACAGATGACGAGTTGACTACGTGTACGTCTTCTCTGTATGACTTCTGTCGAACTCTCTGCTTTGGCAGAGAGGAACCCGAACGAAGCTTTGCCGAAGGGCAAAGTTTCGTCCGGGGAGGTAGACAGGCCTTGAACCCATCTAGGCGGGTTCAAAGGGTATATTTTTGGCCGAGCTTACAGGCTCGGAGAAACCCACATTAAATCCGGCCTTGTGCCACATACATTCCTCGTGGGGTACTGTTAAATATCGGTGACGAGTTGACTACTGTACTTAGCCGTCAGACGGACGTGCAACACTTCTGTATTCGTTCTTTTTGTTAATAATACGTTTTCACTGAATTGCTGAGTTCGAGTTTTCTTTAGGACCTCTTCCGGGTCCACAACAAATATCAACCCCCAATCCTAGCGAAGGTATTCAACCGCTGCTTGAAGGAGAAATCCTAAGCCTGTGGCAAGTATATACACGGTTTTCAAGAACGCAGACGTGCGATCTTTCCCCTTCCAATATAAACCCATCAGTCTCCTCAGTATCATTAGCAAGCTTTTTGAGGGCATAATCGACAAGAAGGCCGTTGAGTACCTAGAAAAGAAAATGCTCTTCAGCGACGAGCAGTACAGGTTTCGATTGGCCCGATGCACTGCTGATGTCCTAACTACCACCATTCACAAAATTATTGAAGCTCTTGACAATAAACGAACATACCCATCGAGGACCATAGCATTAAATATCTCGAAAGCCTTTGACAAGGTGTAGCACAAATGTTTACTACACAAGCTTTCCAGTTATGTAATAACTTGAAGGGTCTTCTCCATCATAACATTCTTTCTAACAAGCAGGTCGTGAAGGTAGTTATTAATGTCCAGTCCTCCGGAGTCACTTCTCGGACCAACCCGCTTTTGATTTGCATAAATGGTCTGCCTAAGAATATACTCAAATCATTTATAAACATCTATGCCGATGATACGACTATATACTCTAGCGCAGTCATGGTGAACGGGTGTTCCTTGGGGTAGGCACCGTGCCTTGAAATATTAACGAGATTCAAATTCACACCTGACCTCAACTGGATCTCATACATACGATCCTTTGCTAAAGATGCAGTTAAAATGGTCGACTCCCTGTATCGCTCCAGTAAGTAGCTGACTTTTTAGTCCTCATACTTTTACAAGAACCAGATCAGGTCAAAAATGGAATACTGTTGTCATATTTGGGCGGGAGCTTCCCAGACCTTACCCTCTATCCATGAAAGAGTTCAAAATTGTCTCCAAGTACTTGTGGGTGATGAATTATTCTCCACCCTCTAACCTCTTTCTCACGTATGGGCTGCGTCAAGCCTTTCGCCCTCTACCGTTATTTCCATTGAAAGTGTTCAGATGAAGTGCATTCCTTGTTTTGCCAAGTCTAACCTTCATGGCTAGGACTCGCCATGCCACTCATATAGTAGCAAACCATCTACATTTCTTCAGTATTCCATCTAAACAGCTTCTTCTCGTGAACCACTGCTCTGTGGAACAGACTCTCAAGAGAATGTTTTCCCAGTCACATTCTTAACTGTTATCTTCCCCTCCTATCAATAAAAATTGCCTCTTAACGTCTAACCCTCGGGTATTGTACGGGGTAAATCTTACTATAAAAAAGAAAAAAAAGAAAAAGAAAAAGTGCTCCTGTGCACAAGTGTTACGTCAGGTCGATTGCTCTCCAAGCGCTTGTCGGTCAAGATAGTCGTATCCCATATGATCTCCACTTGATCATTCTGGGCTTCTGACAGTGGTGAATGTCCATATTACATCTCTGTAAAAGCCATATTTTAATGTATTCTGAGAGCTACCGTATCATGATATCATGTGTACTCTTTTATGTTAGCTGTAAGTAGCCACTGACATTGTCTTGCACACTTTCAGTAGATTTCCCTCACTGTCCACAAAAGGGTAAATCATGTTTAATCAATAGAGTGCGTAATGGAATTTGTCCTTAGAGCCTGTCCTTGCGTTGCAAGGATCTTCAGCCAACTCCCTGATTCTGAATCGGGCCCGTTTTGTGCAAACGTTCCGTGCAGGCCGTTTTTCTTTCATTCATCGACTTTCTCGAATGTAATAGCTAGCTATGGCACATTTTATAACTATATATCTCATTCTGTTCATCATTAGAGAAGATTTCTCATAGGATTATCACACATTTTATAACTATCTAATTCTGTTCATATCTATCTATCTATTTATCTGATGGACCATCGCTAAAGTCCCACTTGAGGTCAGAGGTAAGCTTGAGTTCTAATATGTGTTCAAGGCAAAGAACCTCTGTGGGAGAACTACCATTCATCAGGATAGGGGAAAGGTCAAGATCTGTTCATTGATGGTGAAGCGTTACTAGTTTGGTTTTGAATGTACCAAATGTTGCAAGCCAGTCCTTTCGTCAGTGCGTTACTAGGATCAGGTCAGAAGAGAGATGGACTGCCAGGTTGTGGTCATCTAAATTTTTTTTTATCTGTGAACTGACATGTATTCAGTGAAAAGATAAGGGAGTAATTTCCCGTTGTCTTCGGTATTGTTCTACCCTAACCTAGAGCACAGTCTACCCTGCCATTTAACCCATAGTTGGGCGCGGGAAAAATAGATTCATAGATTTACACAGGAACATTTTTGCGAAAGTGAATGCAACAGATTCGACTGGGATTTAAACTACACTAGCCGATTCGATTTTCAGCGCGGATAACTGTTGGATTACTCCCACGTTTTCAGATTATCAGTATACAGAATGTATATTAAGTAACTATTACATATAACATTTAGAATAGGAGACAGGTAAAGTGTGATGAGAAAAAAGAATTTTGAATCACCCTAATGAATGCAAATTTATCATCTTTAGAGAAGATTTCTCATAGGATTATCACACATTTTATAACTATCTCATTCTGTCCATATCTATCTATCTATCTATCTATCTATCTATCTATCTATCTATCTATCTATCTAATACGCACTTACGCCTGGAAAGCTGAAATTAATATCAACCCAACCAAAGTGATACCTCTCCTTTGGGAACGGGACTAAATTCCTTACCAAGTGTCTGAGTAGTCACCAAAGGGTTCCGGGAAATCCTAGATTAAACTCCGACCTTGTTGCCGTATTCTGTTTGTGACGTGGGCGCGCGGACAAATACCTATACACGTGTACACGCATAAGTACACGCAAACGTTCAGGTGCGTTATGCATGTGATTGGTTAAACGTAACAAACTTGGGATAAAACGCATGCATATAAAGAAAGCCACGTGCGTAATGTGTTCTCTCTGCGCAGCGACGCGTGTAAGACTCGGCAATTAAGGCACGTGGCATAAGAGCTACTTGAAGGTCTTAGCTAAGTTGTTTGTTTATTTATTTATATTTTTTTTTTTCGGAAAATGTTTAATTTAAAATGACTCCAGAAGCTGCTTAAGAAAAGAAAAAGAAAAAGAAAAAATAAAAAAGAAAAAGGAAAAAAAAAAAAAAAAAAAAAATAGAAAATCATATTACAATACTCACCTGGATTAAGTGTTTCACGTGGCTACTGAACACTAAACAAATAATTTGTAGTGTAATATTCATTAAAAAGGCATTAAACACAACACTGGGAACAGTTGATGCCGACAGAAATATTCTCATTCGTCTTTTAATTTCGTGTTTTCTGTCACGTTTCATACCGAGGAAAATGAAACTGAAAACGTCATCTTAGAAGACATAATTTACAAATTTCCATCATTGAAAGCCTTTCACGGTTTTTTGTTTCCATTTGTCTTCTCGTTTTACAAATGCAATGACTTATGAAAATGTCACTTTTTGTGGTGCCAAAATTATTAAAAAATCTAAAATACTTTCATAATTCCTCAATGAAAAATTCAAAAGATCATTAGAATACTTTCATAAGTGCCCAATGTAAGGTTTAAAGATTATTAAAATACTGTCGTAATAGCCCAATAAAAAAAATGTAAAAGATTAAAATACTTTCATAATTTCTTAATGAAAAATGTTAAAGATTATTAAAATAATTGCTAAATGTTAAAGATTATTAAAATAATTGCTAAATGTTAAAGATTATTAAAATAATTGCTAAATGTTAAAGATTATTAAAATAATTGCTAAATGTTAAAGATTATTAAAATGCTAAATGTAAAAGATTATAAAAATACTTTCATAATTTCTTAATGAAAAATGTTAAAGATTATTAAAATAATTGCTCAATGAAAAATTTAAAAGATAATTAAAATATTTTCATAATTTCTCAATTAAAAATTAAAAATTTTATTAAAATGCATTCATGACTTCTCAAAGATAAATAAAAAAATATTAAAATATTTTAATAATTTCTCAATTAAAAAATTATTAAAATACATTTATGATTTCTCAAAGAAAAATTTAAAAATTATTAAAATACTTTTATAATTTCTCAATGAAAAATTAAAATTAGTTGTCTTGTCGTGGACTAACCTATTGATAGGAAAACGCTAAAAGATAACTTTTTACTATCATAATGTCGTAAAAGACTTTTTAGTTCCATTATATAATAAATTTTAATTTTTCTGAGAAATATGAAGAAAAATTAAGGCGTGTTTTTTTCTTATAATTTTAAGGTTACTTACTTTAAAAGAATTTGATTTTGCGCTAATTGTTTTGCTACAAGTTTGTACATTTCATAATTTGTTTAAATGGTACAATTATATTAAAATATAGCAAATAAAGATAGTTTTCATGTAGAAGTACCATATTTTATATATTAGGGGTCATAATATATATTTTTGAACTAGAAAGTTTAATTTTATCGTTGACTTCTATATATCCGTTTATTTAGTATTCTTTCTTCCAAATGTTTTATTTTTGTCAAATTCAAATATTCATTCACGGACAGTATTCATTTGCATGAAGTAATTAAAAAATTAAATGTTTTGAGAGAAAAGAAGTTTTAGTGCTATGATATTGGCACTACTTTCCACAGATACAACTATGCCTTTGTATAATGCAACACCATGTATATGCCCTAAATAGTGAGTAAAAATTCAGGAAAAATAAAAATAAGATAAATAAGCGGTAAAAGCGAAAAATAAAAGTCTAAATTTAATTCGAAATGGAAATACAGAAACGAAAATCTATTTCTTATCTTTCGAAATAAATAATATTAAGATTATGGTGATGTCCTTCATACTGAGGTTAAAGTCGGGACGAAGAAAAATAATAATATACATATATAATAATAATATTATGGGAAGGTAGCGTTTTGAAAAACTGTTATTGTCACCTGGTCAAGGGGGTATAGTGTTAGGTCAAAATTAAATTAATTGCATATACCACAAACCCATTTGAAGTTTAGATAACGTGTCCCCGTATTCCATTGAAGAGTAAAATAGATCTCAAAAATAATTAAGCTCTACAATTAATTTTATCTGACTTCGTACTGTCAAAGGTTAAACACTAGCTACAATGATGATGATAACGCAGAAGATGAAGATGATGACGACGATGATGATATTAACTGAAATCGTCATAACAATGATGATGATGATGACACTATTAATGAATTTGAATATGATGATAACTGGAAACATAACTATACTGATAATGATGATAATAATAAGTAATTCTATGACAACCATGATGCTGATAACTGAAATCATGATGATGCTATTAATAATGAATTCGATGATGTTGATGATGATAACTGAAATCATAATTATAATAATATTAATAGCGAATTCGATGATGATGATGTCGTTGCTGTTTAATAACATTGTTGTTATTATTATTATTGCATTGTTGTTGTTGTTGTTGTTGTTGCTGGCGATGGTGATGATGTTGATGATGATGATGAGGATTGCTTTAGTAGTTGTTCTTGTTTTTGCTGGTGGCGGCAGAGATAAATTTGAGGGTGAATGAGATTGACTGGAAAGTCGGAGAGACATGGAACGATTTCGTGGGTAAGGATGAAGGGAGTAGAGAGAAAGGGAAAGGGATTGGTGTAGTCAAAAACACAAAGCCACCCCCCTTGACACAGGTACGTGGGTGTGAATAACTTAGGCTCAAGAGAGCTGAGTCGGAACTACAAGTTGGTGTGGCAGAAGGCGCCAGCAGTAACTATCGCAGGAGAGTACGTCACCCCTGTCGTCACAACATTTAAATTGTCGTTAAGCGAGTCACTACAGATGCACACTTCTTGACAATCAGCCCGAAAAGAATAACGTTTTAACCTTCAATCAACAGAACAATGAAAGAAAAAAAGAAAAAGAACAACAAAATGGTAGCAACAATAATAGCAACAACGAAAATAAACCTCTCACGCAAAGAAAAGCAAACAACAAAAAACAAAACGAAACAAAAGCACAGAGGAAAAAGAAAGAAGTTTGTCTTGGGACTTGGAAAGCTTGTCACAGTAAAACATATTCTCCAGATGTCAAAAAAAAAACTAATACATTTTCGTTTCACATAATCTTTCCACTTTAACTTTAAAACGAATTTCTCTTTCCACGGGCACCTGTACACATTGGATCAGCGGAGGTGGGGAGGTTGGTTGATAAGTGTCGATTGTCTCCAATTCCAGATTAATTGAAATACGCGATTCTGTCATGACCCTACGATCGCAGGCTTTATGCGACTACTCAGAACAAACATGTTGCGACCATGTTGTGACGTCATGTCGCTGATGAATGAGAGTGGACAATTGGTCACCAAATGGACAGAAGGTGGACAAGTGGTGTTGATAATCGAGGGCAGGTTTCCGCATAAATCGTTGATTTGATCAGAGGAAATTGTGAGATCGTTGACAAAATGTGAAAAGATTTCTCTGTCCAATGGTTGACATTTGGCATATATCTTAATATATATATATATATATATATATATATATATATAATATATATATATATATATATAATATATAAATTTTTACAAGTTAACTCTGAGAAATTTTATATATATATATATATATATATATATTTATATATATATGTATATATATATATATATATATATGAAAGTGGACATTGAAGTCAACACTCACAGGCGACAGGCTGTTTCATGCTAGGCGCAATCGTCAGACCGACTAGGTCAATCGGACGGCCTGACGATTGCCCCTAGCATAAAACAGCCCGTCGCCTCTGAATGTTGACTTCAATTTTCACCTTTATATTTATATTTACATACGCTCTATCTTTGATATTGAGCACTTTATCCCATAAATATAGCACACCTTGAAACTATAGTTACACACACACACACACACACACACACACACATATATATATATATATATATATATATATATATATATATATATATATATATGTGTGTATTAGAAATTAAGAGATCAGCCGATTTCTCTACCTTGGTTTCAGCATTTTGTTATCGTTAGGCAATTTCGTTCAATTGATTTCCTAACGCTTTATTTAAAAGAACTTAATGAACGCTATATTATTTAAAAATCAATAAGCGCACTACGTGGGTCGAAGGAGAGTAGGAGAAGGAGAAGAGTAGGGGTATTGGAAATATATCTGTGGTGGTGGGGGAGGTAAATGAAATATAAATACTTTCTTTTCATTCCGGTTCATATGAACTCAAAAGGGACATTTTAGTATGTATGCAACTGGTCATAATTTCCGATTTCTCATTCAAAAGGTTTTTTGGTCTAGAAATATTATTATAGCTAAAATTTTGTTGACAAAGGATGCAGATATTTTCAGGTACCTTCATACTAAAAGTGTCCGTTAGTTACTTATAACAAACGAACACATTTAGTATGGCGATACCCGCATGCAAGCGTTATGTTAATGATGATGTTATTTTAAAATTAACATACCTTTCCAAATAAATTTTCTATACATGTTTAAGTTGCTGGAATATTTTTCCAATAAGTTCATGTTTACTGAATGTATAGGCGATCATATTACAGTCATTTAGTAATGAATACATTATGCTGGAGATTACATAAGAGTTAAACAGAATAATAAAAAAATTGCAAATATTCGAATGCAAGATTAGAATATTTACAAGAAAAACACTTGGTTTAAGAATGTCGCAAAGAGATTTATAAAAAATTTTTAAAATGCATTTAAGAAAGAAAAGTGGATTGACCAACAAAGAAATGCTTAAAGAAATTGTTGCAAATGAAAACTGAAAGAACAGGCCTATAATATTTCGAGTATTGGCTGATATCTGAAAAATGATCTTTAGTAATGAATGTAGAACTACATTGGACGGATTAGGTAACTGGATTAGAATTTGAAACCGTAATACAAAAAAATCTGCCAAAACGACTTAAACAGCAACAGGGTTTGGTTTGGTTTATTTTGTTTTACGGCATATCAACCTCAATGGGTTATTTAATGCCGACAACATTTTTAGGATAGATTCATATGAATAGAATATATATTCTTTGGTGTAGATTGGTTTGGTTTATTTTGTTTTATGGCATATCAACCTCAATGGGTTATTTAATGCCGACAACAATTTTAGGATAGATTCGTATGAATAGAATATGTATTCTTTGGTTTAGATTGGTTTGGTTTATTTGTTTTACGGCATATTAACTTCAATGTGTTATTTAATGCCAAAAACATTTTTAGGATAGATTCGTATGAATAGAATATGTATTCTTTGGTTTAGATTGGTTTGCTTTATATTGTTTTACGGCATATCAACCTCAATGGGTTATTTAATGACGACAACATTTTTTATTGTTGGTAATATTTTGTTTTGCCAAAAATTTGTTTCTGGTAATATTTTTCTTTCAATATTGTATTGCTGATAATAATATTTTTGGAAAAAGTATTGCTGGTAATAGTTAACTATTTGCCCATAGCTGGGACCTTAACAGGTGCTACCACCCCGAGTCTGGGTGAATCTGGGAACACCAGCAATTAAGAGTTGGTTTCACGCTCCCCAAAATCTCCTGATCAGTCGCCTTCCTGCTGGATGTAGTTTATAGTCTTACCCAGGATGTAAACAGCAACAGGGGATAAATAGAATCAGTCAGTTATCTGCCATACATGATACACGCTTAGGCGATCATGTATCTTTCGATACGTGACTGACAAGGCGGATTTTTTTCCCGGCAGTAGTTTGCCATTTCTTTCTGCGGTAGAACAGTTGCCACCCAAGGCTATAGAACCCGGTCTGTCCTGCTATTTACCAATATTTTTTTGGGGGGGGGAGAAAAAGAGGATTCATACCTTTCCCAAGGGTATTTGCACTCGGCTCTTCGATTACTCAATCCATGCCGCTATCAATTACTTCACCGTGCCTCCTGATAAATAGAGAAACGTTTCAAAATAGCATCGTAGGAAGTGAAGTTGTATATTATACAGTTAAAGTCGATGATTATAATGTAAAGAAATAAATTATTAGAAACTTCGAAAAACACTTTTTATTGGTAGAGGTCACAAAGAAAAACCTTTAAATTAAAATATGCAAGAGAATTTTTTCTTTGTATTATGCAAAACTAACTTTTGGCTATCTTGCTATAAACTGTTTCCAAGGATACCAAATTAACAAAACACTACCACATCAATCACTCCAAATATTGATCAAAAAGAATATTTGTGGTCCATTCTTAAACGAGATATATATGAGCACAGCAAATAATATTTAACCAACGGGCATCTGTGAAAGGCAATACAAATTTGTGTAAGTCGAAACAGTTGAAAGGTTTATAAATTCAATGATTCGAAAGCTGAATGCAGCAAGTTGTTTTGTACTGCTGAATTAGTCCAAGAATCTTAGGTCATGGTAACATAGTCTACGATATTATTGTCTTTTGGTCATTTATGCAAAGACTGGACACCTAAAAGTTTGTTTGTCGCCGTTATATGAGAAGCTATAAACACTCCCATATTCACACATGGATTTTGGAAATAATTATATAAAAATTTACACACACACACACACACGCATACATGCATATATATATATATATATATATATATATATATATATATATATATATATATAAATCATAGGAGATATATATATATATATATATATAAATCATAGGAGATATATATATATATATATATATATATATATATATATATATATACACACACACACAGACACACACAGACACACACAGACACACACACACACACACACACACACACCACAGGATATATATATATATATATATATATATATTCAATTTTTTATATATATTATTTATATATTGAATATGCGCGGTACTTGTTGGAAAGCGCTCAATGTCAGTGATAGATATAACATATTTAGTCGGATTGTTGTGAGTTTGTACCCTGTGTTTCACGCTATTTGCGATCGTCAGAGAATTTGCCTGACGAACGCAAACAGCGTGAAACCCAGTGTCACAATCTCACACTAATCCAACTATATATATATATATATATATATATATATATATATATATATTATGTTTTCATATAGAAAAAAACAATTAACTCACTACAAAGATGCAGCTTCGTTTCAGTGCTTTTAAAATTGTACTTCGACAGGTGAGAACCAAAATGGTCATGAACAACTGCATCTTTGTAGTGAGTAAATTCTTTTGTCTATATGATAAGTTATAATAAATAATTATTGCCCTACTCGTGGTATTGAGCCCTCTTTTTAGAATTTATATTTATTTTCGTTCTCATTACATTTGTATAAATACATATATATATATATATATATATATATATATATATATATATATATATATATATATATATATTACTTGATTTCTATCAAGTAGAATATATATATATATATATATATGTAGGTTGGAAATATGTTCATAGATATTATTATTATTATTATTATTATTATTATTATTATTATTATTATTATTATTATTATTATTTCCTTGTATTTCTGTTATCAGAAATGTCTTCATGACATTTTCCACTGATCATTTTTGTAAAAAAAAACAAAACCTATGATCCAACATATTTTTCATAGATAAATCTCATTGTAATGTGCTTGAGCTGTACTTGAGAGTACAATTTTTATATTTTTTTTAGACATGTGCTACCAGAAATCCTTTCAATGAGTCTATTGGAATCATTACCAATCAATTTGAGGGCTCCAACTACAACTGTAATTATTGACGTCCGCATGTGTTACATCTTTGATATTTAGATTTCAAGGTTCTTATATTTTGATAGTTTTTTTGAATATCTTCAAAGATACATTACAGTCTGCAGGAACTGCCATGTCAATAAGGAGGCACATTTTGTCTTTGCGGTCTCTAATCACGATGTCTGGGCGATTACCTTTCATTCTTCTGTCTCTGTGTATTGCAAACCCTCATAAAATTGTTACAGGTTCTCTCTCCGTAACAAGGTATGGATGGTGTTCATACTAATTTCTTGCAGTTTCCTTTCCGTAAATTTGCATATTTTCCAATGCAGATATTGGTTCACTCTGTCATGACGGGTTTTATATTCAGTGTTTGTCAATCCCGTGCAAATTGATACAATTAATTCTCGATACTTATCACATAATCTGCATTTTGGGCTAACATAGTTTCTCAATACACCACAAAGACAGCCAAAATTTTTAGGGCTAATATTCTGTTTTTTGAATTCAGCTCGGTATTCAGTAACAGACGCACACGCCTGTAGTACTCCTTTCTTAACTTCTTCATTTGGGTATGCTCTATTCCATCTTCTTCCATACTTTCTAGGTACCTATAAGCATCTTCTTGTACCAGTTCCCTAATCTTTGTGTCAAAATCTATTGAGTGTGTTTATGTTATTCTCCTTTTCTTGAATGTTACTTTTGTACATTTATCTAATCCGAAATCCATACTTATGTCGGCAGTGAAACATTTTACAGTATTGAGGAGGCCCTTCGACTCATTGTGGTCTTTGGCAAAGAGTTTGAGGTCATATATGTAAAAAAGGTGATTAATGAATTCTTCTTTACTTTTTATCCAAAGCTATTATTGTGTAGTTCATGCTTAAGTGGGATTAAGGACAGTCAAAACAGAAAGGGTGATAGGGAGTCTTCGTGAAAGATTCCACGTCGGATGTTCAGGTGGTTAGATATGGCAGTGCCTCTGGTGTGATTTAGGTTTATTATTATTATTATTATTATTATTATTATTATTATTATTATTATTATTAGTGTTTTTTGCTGTTTGATATTCAAGCAAACAATTTTTGCTAGCCAAAATCCCAAAGTACCGACTCTGAAGGACAAGTGGATTGAGGTAGCACACTTTCATCATGAACTCTTCAGCGTATATGAGCAAACCCAACGCGTGCAATTTCCTACAATAGTCTAATCTTGACATCAACACCGATATTCTACAACCACTTCAGGAATTCCATTCATATGGATCCCAACAGCAATAAAGATGATTTCTACTCTCTTGACTGATCGCAATTTGAACACTTCCCATTTTGGACTATCATAGTTTTCTTCTTTATTGACTACTTTTTTTTGTCTCCGTTGCATGCAATATCTATATTGATATATACACTTTATCTACCATCACCATATCCATTTTTCTATGCTATATTTCATGGTTACACTGGATTTTGACATCATACAAAATCTTATGTTTGTTATTTTAAATAATACCTTCTGAATTATATTACTACCGTGTTTCTATCCTGTCTAATCTATACATGCTACATAATTTCAATGTATCATTTTTGCATTATCGAACTTGCGTCTCCTTTGGCAGAAACAAAAAAAAAAACAGATTCGATGTGTTCCTGCTAAGGTATCGTAGGATCGAATCTTGTCGGAGGGCGCATATATTCTTTAATAAAATTTTTAAGTAATCCGGCCACTAGACGAAAATAAATATACCTTTTAAGAAATAAACAAGGTGTATACTCAAATATTGGTCTCTACTAAAAATAACGTTTAAAGTGACGAAATCTATATAAATAAATAAAAAAATCATTACTTCACTAATTATTGAAACCTCCTGATGAGGGGACCGAACATTTACAAAATGGTTTGTCTACGAAACTCTGGAGTCGGGATCCTGAATATAACATCAATCAGTTGACTGACAATTTTATATCTGTATTTATCATATATATATATATATATATATATTTGTGTGTGTGTATAGATAGATAGATAGATAGATAGAAAAAACAAAGAAAGAGAGAGAAAACAGAATATAGTGAGAGGGAGAGAGAGAGAGAGAGAAAGAGGGAGTGTGTGTGTGTGTGTGTGGAAGTGAATAAAGCAACATAAAACATAATGGGATTTATTTAATGATTTATCGCTCGAATAAGTTGTTCTACCCACAAAAATAATGTAAAGCTCCTACTGCCGATGTAGTGGCAGTGAGCGAATTGTATGTACTTCATGCAATAATAATAATAATATACATATAGTAATAATAATATACATATAATAGTAATAAAATGCATATACGAAAAATATTATTTTATTCGAAAGCGTAACAACGGAACGAACGCTGGAAGTTATTGCACCAATAATATTCAAAATATTCATGCAAATATTTTTAATCATATATATATATACATATATATATATATAAAAAGACATTTTTTTATGTTTATACGTCCTTTTTATAGATACAAATATTTAAGTATTAGGTTGGTGCAAAAATAATGACAAATAATGTCGTTTTTTGGATTAATTTTTAACGTCAAAAAACGACATTATTACGCCATTATTTTTGCACCAACCTAATAAATGCTCTATTTATAATAAACAGTATTAACGACATTTACCGGCCTGAAGGTCCGAGAAATTTTTCATAGAAAATATGCGTCGGCGGACGAATATTTTCTATGTCAATTTCTCAGACATTCAGGCCGGTAAATGTCGTTAATACTGTTTATTATAAACAGAGCATTTACTTAAAGATTTGTATCTATAAAAAGAATGTATAAACATAAAAAATGTCTTAAAATAATTATCGGACTTTGCCCATTTCATAATGTGTGACATATATATATATATATATATATATATATATATATAGGTGGCTTTTTCATCATCTGATTTATTATTATTAAATTTTTGTTGTCTATTATATTTTTTAGTAAAAGGGCAACTAAGCAGTTATTGTGTAAAGTAATGATGATTTATGATCTCTTGAATCAGTTTAATTTGTATCAAAACAACAAACATTGCCCTCATGTAACACTGGAATTTTGAAGAAGACATTTCTTGCATTAAAAAATTATCTGAAATCTTACATGTTCATCCTTTTAAAGAGGAGATAAAACATTGTTTTTTTAATCTATTGTACTTTTTTTTTATAAAAATGACCTCTCAAATTGGAAACTAATATATTTGCATTTGTATCATATAAAGTTTTGTTTAAATTTCAGGAAACCACTTTTAACTGATTATCAAATGATGAGATGATATTAGAATGGAGGTGGAAAGTAAAGGTGATACCGAGAAATTAAGTACAAGTAAAAGTAATTTTAATATTTGTTAAAATACATCATGTTAAGAACATAAGAATTCGTATCATGAAACTATGGTCAATTTCTAATATCGGTTTATTAAGACCATCCTAACGTGTGGAACCATCGGGAAATAATTGAAATCTTGTCAATGAAGTGGCCAACAATGCTTACAAATTTTTATCATACGAGACCATTATTTATATAAATAAAATGCATTGGGAATATGCCACTGATTTTTGAAAAACTGGTTAAAACAAAAAAGAAAAAAAAAAAAAAAAAACTAGGCAGGGATCTTCTTCTATTGAGGGTATCCATTCAAGTCTTTGCCGGTCACGGCTCTCCCCAATTTTTACCCTTTGTAGATCTTTTTGCTATCTCTCCTAAACCATGCTGTTCCATCCATTTACTCAAGCTTGTTAAGTAAGTTGTTTTCCTTTGTTCCTCTTGCACTCAATTGTCCTGTGGGTATCGAATTTTACAAACCTTCTTTCCTCGTTATGCGCCTTAAAAATTTCAACAGTCTCTTTCTGTTGTTAAGTATAAGTTTCCTTTTTTTTTTGATTTTCTCAAAAAATTATTCCATCGTTGCTCACACGTTCGGTCCATGTTATTCTCAGCATGCTTCTGTAGGACAACATTTCTTGCTTCAAGTCTCTTCATCTCTGAGGAGATTGTCCAGCATTTACTACTAGATAGGAGAAATTATATTACGTAATAGTTCAGCAGTCTTTTCTTTGTTTTTAAGGAAAGTTTTCTGTTTCTTAATACTTTGCTTAGTTTTTGGAAGGCATCTTTCACTATCCCAATGCGCCTTCAGATTTCGGTATCACACTTTCCACGTCCTACTGAAACACTTCCCAGGTATTTAAATTGTTGTACTTGTTTGATTTTGACATCTCCAATTTGTAATTTACATGTTGGGTTGTTCCTTTTGCTAACAACCATGTATTCTGTCTTCTTGCAATTGATGTTTAGTCCTCCCTTCTCACGTTCCTTCACTACCTTCTGTAAGTATTCTTGTAGTTTTCTTCCTGTGTCTGCAAGAAACTCTGTGCAATCTATATATCTTACGTTTTAAGATTGTGGACGCCAGTAATTAATCCTAGTAAGACTTCCTGTTCTTGTATCGGTTGAAAATGTACGGTGAAAAGACACTGCTACGTATTACAAACCTAAGGAAAATTGTTTTCGAATTTATCTAAACCCGAAACATATTTCTTTGTTTAATTTGTTATTTTTTATTAAAACCTGGTTAAAACATAAATATTCATATATTCTTTAATTATACAGGGTGAGTGAAAAGTAACTCCCCATTTTAAAATAGTTGTAATTTCTTTATTAACTCTAATTTTTACATGAAATGTATATGAGAGGAAAGCGTTTAGCATGGAGTTTTATTTATAATTCGATATAGGCACCAGATTTCGCTACCAACTTCTCGAGCCGCCCAGGAATCATGTTAACTGATTTCACCAGGAACTCTTGTGGTATCGAAGACATAACTTCTTGTATTTGCCCTTCAATTTCTTCCAAAGTCTTGGTTTCATATAGTAGACTTGCTCCTTTAACCAACCCCAAAGAAAAAAGTCATGTTAATCAGCACTACTGGCTGTCCACTCATACATAAAATAAGGAGTTACTTTTCAATCATCCTGTATATTTCTTTTTTTTTTTCTTATTTTTAAAAAAAAATATCTTCTTAATTAACTTTAGATATCAATTATTTTTGAAGTACCTGAAGAAATGTAATTTTGTCCTTGTCATGAATCAGGAGAGTTACTCGAAAATGACCAATGCATTTCGATATTTGACGCGAACCTCAAAGATTTAGTCAGTGATAAGCAGTTCTAACGTCGAGACAAACTAGAAAATCTTTCGTTCATAAAGGTTAACCATAACAACCAAAAGAAAATAAATGTGAACACTTCCAAACAATAGAATATCTTTTATCAAATTTTTCATCTCTTTCTTTATAGTGGGAGTATGGCATATGGCCCCTTGGGTATAGGAAACAAATAGAACCTACACTAAAACATCTTCAGTATTATCCAAACCCCACCGACACTCACCTGAACAGGGTAAGGGTCAGGCTACAGACCAACTGATGCCATTGAACAGATCTGTGCGTGACCCGGCATAAAACTCTTACACATATGTCAAGAACCCTTCATAAATAAGCCTGGTGCTTTCCTCGAGAACCACAGATAAAACAGCGCAAAACAACATAAGAACTTTTATTCTTGGCAATACGGAAGATTTTGAGTATGATTCAAATTCGTATGAAGGAAAAATTGATTTCTAATATTAAATAAACTGTCGGGTGAGTAACAAAATTTTGATAATGTTTTAAAAACGGGCATTTTAAACGAGCATTGTTAGTGGTAGAATAAGTAGTATTAAAAAAAAATTACTCAATGAAAAGGTTGTTGCCGTATGATAGCATAACAGTGTATACACACACACACACACACACATATATATATATATATATGTAGTTTATTAATTTCTGTTATTATTTCTAAACTATTTCTTGTATATTCCCGTTTATTTTTTTTGTTGTTCTTGCCTTTTTTATTTTTTCAAATAATTGGAAAAAGTGATATTTGTGGAAAACCAATTACTTTACTTTGTTTTATGAAGATATTATTATTATTATTATTATTATTATTATTATTATTATTATTATTATTATTATTATTAATAATAATAATAATAATAATAATAATAATAATAATAATAATAATAAACTCACTGAAGGGGTTTCTGGTAGCCGATGTCTTAAAGAAATACAAAAAATTGTACTCACAATTAAACACACACACATTATGAAGAACTTTATCTATGTAAAATGTGTGTGATTTTAGGTTTTTTTTTTTTTTTACAAGAATGATCAGTGGGAAATGTCATGAAGACATTTCTGACATTAGGTCGCTGGTTGGGATTGGGAAGGAAAATGGATATGCAATAAAACTTAAAGGGAATAATAATAATAATAATAATAATAATAATAATAATAATAATAATAATAATAAACTAGGCAACTTGTATGTTGATGTTACCTTGGACACTGTTAGTCAAATTGTCCATCTGTGAGAAAATGAATGGTCAGTTTTACTAACAGTGTACCAGGTGACATCAACATACAAGTTTCCCAGAAGATCGCCCTACTAGTAACATCCCATATACTAAGAAAAGTGATATCAATTCAATGACAATTTTCTTATAACCCGGTTCTACAGGATACAAAGCAGGAAACATAACATACACAAATAATAATAATAATAATAATAATAATAATAATAATAATAATAATAATAATAGCCTTACCATCCCAATGGTTCAATATAGTTTCAACATCTTGAAGTAAATGATATCAGGCGAATGGATTCTAAGACAAGAATGGAAAATAGTTTTAAGACAAGAAAAACCCCGTAAAGAAGGCGAAATGGGTCTTATTCAGCTAGAATTATCATACAAGGCAAAAACTATTGGCTTAGTAACATACATAGAAACAACAGATGAAAACATGCTGGCAAAACAATCCCCTTCAAGACCAATATCTAGAAGGTTCTAATAAAGCCGATATTGATAAAGTTAACACTGATCGATGGTTATGAGGTGAAAAGGAAGGTTTTATCCTTGCAGCGCAAGATCAGGGTCTTTTCACTAGGAACTTTCAAGCAAATATCATACATAATAGTGTGGATCCAAAATGTAGGTTCTGTGACAAATATTAAGAAACCATAGACCATCTAATCTCAGGATATTCTGTACTTGCGCCAAATGAATATAAAAATCGTCACGATAATGTGGAGCAATATTTACGATAGACAATGTGAAAACACTGGTAAGAACATCACCCAGCTTCGGTTACAGAAATAGAAAACGTCACAATTCTATGGAATTATATCGTCTTTACAGGCAAGAATATTGAAACAAATAGGCCGGACATAATTGTCAAAAACCAAAAACCAAAAAGAAAAAAAACTTGCCTATTAATTGATATGGTTTGCTCAGCGGACTGTAATATAGCAACCAAAGAATTTGAAAAACTATCGAAGTATAAAGACCAGGAAATCGAAAACTGTGGAAATTGAAAACAAGAATAGTACCAGTCATAGTAGGTGCGCTTGGAATGATAAAAAAGGAACACAACATCACATTGAAAAAACCTCTGGAAATCCCAACTTAAGAGAAATACAAAAATTGTTTTGATAAGTATAGCCCACACAAAGCGAAGAACTTTGTCCATGTAACGCTAGTAATGTTATGAGAGTTAGAAAAACAAATCATGAACTGTAGCCATAACAATACACCACTACCTGACTTAGGTCTTCCCGCAGACTTGGTAGGTAGTGTGACCATAGCAGAAATCGAAATATAATGATAATGTTGATAATAATATCATCTTAGGTCTCAGACGAAAAAATTATTAAATGATTGCATATTTTATTTTACTAATGTTCCTCCAAACCCAAGAGCCACTCAAGTTATAGGGTTACTGTGTGGTGTTGTATGAGCGTAAGAAAGAGCAAGAAGTTAAGTTCAAGGAGCTTTGCAGGGAAGATAATGGCTAACTAAATGCTTGGAAAGTCAAGATTGCTGTGATTAGAAAAACATAAAGAAACGATCAGACTTCAGAAGAAGCCGGAAATACAATCCTAAACAGGGAACAGGGGAGAAACAATTCAATATAAATAATAATAATAATAATAATAATAATAATAATAATAATAATAAATAATAATAATAATAATAATAAATAGTAATAATAAATAATAATAATAATAATAATAATAAATATATATATATAATAATAATAAATAATAATAATAAATGATAATAATAAACAATGATAATAAATAATAATAATAAATAATAATAATAGTAATATAAAATAATAATAATAATATAAATAAATAATAAATAATAATAATAATAATAAATAATAATAATAATAATAAATAATAATAATAATAATAATAATAATAATAACAATGATAATAATAAATAAATAATAATAACAAATAATAACAAATAATAATAATATTAATAATAGTTGTTTTAAACGGGTGCAGAAATACAAGTAAAGCACAATACACAGACTCAATTTGTAAAATACTTAAAAAAGAAAGCAAAAACAAATGCAATCGACCAGATACAGAAACAATGGTAAGATAAACCGCTTCATGGCCAATACTCTACCCGTACCAAACAAGCTGATGTAGACAAGCCACGTACCCATCGTTAAAAGCTGAAACCGAAGGTTTTATCCTTGCTACACAGGACCAACGCTTGTTAACTAGAAATTATCAAGCAAACATACTAAAATATTGTATTATTCCCAAATACCGATTCTGTGTTAAATATCCAGAAATAATTGATCATCTTGTATCAGGTTGCACGGTATTGTAACCCACTGAATATAAAACCCGGCATGACAGAGTGAGGCGATATATGCTCTGGAAAATTTGCGACTTCTACGGGAAGGAAACTGACAGAAATTGGTATGAACACCACCCAGACCCGGTTACGGAGACATGACCTGTTACAATTCTATGGGACTACACAATACCCACAGACAGAACAATCAAAGCTAACTGCCCAGACATTGTTATTAGAAATATGCTTCCTCACTGACATGGCAGACCCCGAAGACTGCAATGTATCTTATATATATTCAAAAAGCTATCAAAATTCAAGGACCTTGAAATCGAAATCTCAAAAATGTGGCGCATGAGAACATCAACAATCCCTGTTGTAGTTGGAGCCCTTGGATTGGTTGGAAAAGATTCCAGTAGACTAATTGAAGGGATTCCTGGAAGTCTATGCCTTAAAGAAATGCCAAAATTCACCCCTTTTGTGTAGCCCACAACTTTCGAAGGACTTTATCTATCTAAAATATGTTTGTGGTATTTTGTTTTTCATTTTCATGATATCATTTCTAACCTTAGGACTCTGGGGGGACCCAGAAAGAAATGTGTACACACCAGAAATCAAAGGAGATAAAATAATAATAATAATAATAATAATAATAATAATAATAATAATAATAATAATAATAATGCTTTGCAAAGACTGCAATTTAAAAAAAAAGAAAAGCAAAGATACAGTGTTTAACAATATTTCGACAGTATATCTGTCTTCTTCAGATTATGTCTAAAAATTGTATATATACATATATATATATATATAAGTGTTTTTGTACACACGCCACTTGCGAAAAACGTTTGTATTGGTAATCAACACGACAATGCAAATGAAACGCAACCAGCGTGAATGGAATGCAACTGAAACGAACCCAACTGGAATTGGAACTCGGCTCACCGATTAACAATACCCAGCCATTATCTATTACACTACACGCACATCCAAGCTTACAGCACGTGGTATTCCCAAGCGGTCACCCATCTAGGTAATTATTACTTATTAGTGTTTCAATATGATATAACCCCGCATCATGCAAAGAAAGCACCAACGGAAATTATTCATATATTGACCATTATCTAAAAAAATATTTATTTATCTAAGACAGATAAATAAAAGTAAATTAAATAAATCGGAAGCTATTAAGACCTTAATATATTTTTAGAACCCTTTCAGAAAAAAAACAAAAAAAAACAAAAAAAATCTCCATACGATGTTTGGTAATATTCCCCTCTTCAAAGAAAATATTGATCAACTGTATCTGCCTAGGGCAGATGGAAATAGAGGATTAATTCAACTAGATCTCACATACAAAATTATAACCACAGTTCTTGAAAGATATCTTGAATAAACCAATAATTGGGTGCTAAAATTTGACATGTATTTGATGTAATACTTGATTGAATGGTGATTTCTTGCTCAACTTGACGTCCATATTATCTCATTTTGATCATGTCGTTGTGACCTCCATCTTCTGGCTTTCTCCTATATTTTGGATAGGAGTCAATACCTTGTTCAAATTTAAATCAAAGGGGGAGATTAGCGTGTGTGTGTGTGTGTGTGTGTGTGTGTGAAAAAACAGCTAGATCTGACCACTTTGATATGTATTTGATGCAATACTTGATTGAATGAATTGATGAACAGATTTCAACACTGATATGACAGTTGAATTGTCGCATCAAATATATATTGTAAGGCAATACCCACTGAGTGGTGATTTCTTGCTCAACTTAACGTCCATT
>OZ010616.1:18994170-19046670 GCA_963932145.1 Acanthosepion lycidas
AAGGTTATTATAATACCACATACATACGTGTAAAAAAAAAAAAGGTATGAGATTTATGTAAAGAAGCATGACACATAAAACATATACATGCGTAAGGTTCATGAATATACGCGGGTTGAGATTTAGCGTTAGTGTTTGAGAGTCCATAGATCTGTATAATTATATATGCATATATTTGAGAACATTTTTCGTTTTATTTTTTGGAAGTGCTATCTGATGATCCGGCGTCCTTTAAAAGGGCTCTGATGAAATAAATTATTATAATGGAACCTTAAAGTGATCTGTTTATATATATATATATATATATATATATATATATATATATATATATATATATATATATACATATGCACATATGAATGCATACATACATACATACATAACATTTTTTAATACGCATATTAGATATTTGCTACACACCTCAAATTACCATTTGTGATTAAATATATTTTATTTTGTGCCGGCAGTTATTTTGTATTTTGTCCTTTCATTGGGTGATGTATAGTATAGTATAGTGTAGTACTCTTCCGTCGTATTCGATGTATGAGGGTCAAGGAACTGACAACCAGACACCAGCACATGTGATTTGATTATAGCGGTGAAGTCTTTCTGCTGAACCATCCATATACGAAGACCTGGTGCGCTACGCGCCACAAAGTCCTCAAACGACACTCCGCATGTTTTGAATTCAGAGTTGTCCTTCTCCTAGACCATGCAAAGGCTATAGAACCCAGTCTGTCCTACTATTTACCCATAGCAGGAGGGAGAAAAAGAGGCTCCACACCTTTCCCAAGGGTATTAGAATATATATATATATATATATATATATATATATATATATATATATATATATATATATATATATATATATATATATATATATATATACTCGACTCACCCGTCGAATTCGACGTATGAGGGTCGAGCAGATCAGTTCCTAGGAAACAGACAGCCCGATAACAGCAGTGCCGAGTTCGAATTACATTCGAATCCATTAGATTCACTTACGTGTTTATACCCTTGGGAAAGATGTGAATCCTCTTCTTCTCCCTCCAGCTATGGGTTCTATAGCTTTGGATGGCAACTGGTCTAGAAGAGCAACTCTGAATTATATATATATATATATATATATATATATATATATATATATATATATATATATATATATAGATATATAGATATATATAGTTACGATAAGAACGGATATATTAGGTTGGTGCAAAAATAATGACGTAATAATGTCGTTTTTTGACGTATTTTTTAACGTCAAAAAACGACATTATTACGTCATTATTTTTGCAACAACCTAATAGTACAATTCCAACGTTCGTAACATTTAATGTTAGCGAGGGCTCGTAATATCTAATTTCAAAGAGGTCTCGCTTAGTCTAAATTTAACGTTGTTCATATTTGATTGGTTGATCAGAGTAAAGCACATAAAGCTTATCACCGTCTATTTTTTTTTTTTTCGTAAAAAGAGGTTATATTTTGCTTTTAAATCTAAATAAATCGTTCACACGCGAGTGATTTGCAATCGCCTGATGAGACGCATTGAAACACGACTGCAATTGTGTAGCGACTTTGACATGTTTCCGGTTTAATATCTGAATATATATATATATATATATATATATTTAAAAATATGATTCCAACACGCTACATAAGAGGTCTCATGTTTCAAAAACAAGAGCCGAAAACTTCAATATAATTATTAGAATTAAATTGAGTTAAAGTGAGCTCTGTTTCATCTTCAAGCGAAATTTTTTTTGGGAATAACTTATGTCTGAAATTTACGCGTTTTATATAGGAATCAAAAATTACCATGGTGACAGCCATCGTTAATTTTTGAAATAGGTAGGGGTGTTTGTCCGCTAATGATATGTATCAACACAGAGTTACATTCATAGATGTCAAGTCAGCGTAAGGTGGGGGAGTCTGAATTTAAAGCGGAAGATGTTTTCAATCAGTCAGATTTACTTGTCTATGAAGATTTATTTATTTATTTATTTTATTTCTTTATGAAAGGGTTTTGTGTATATAAAAACATTCGTAACATTTGTTATTTGACAAACTTTTTATTGGGGCCATGGATTATAAAAGTTAATTTATGTTGGTTTTTAAGCTAAATTATTCAATGCGTGAATTTGATGATGTCGGCAAAAAACCGTTAGCTCATGTCTATTGTTTAATAGATTTTTATTATTTAGAAACTTGATAATGTGGAGGCGCAAAGGGCATGGGTCATCCCAAGTTTTACAAGTTCTAGTCCTGTTAATAATTTTCCATTTTGTCCTATTTATTTCCTTAAGATGCCAAAAATATTTAGATAGAGAAGTCTGATTTCTTTTATTTATATTGTTGAAAGAGCACTTATGCTGCCCCCATCTAGCTTTAAAATCATTCTTCGTGGACCCAATGTATATCATATTAGTATTAGAACTCTCAGTGGATGACATAGTACATTGGTATACCACAGATTTGATGCAGCATTTATTTTCTAATGGGCAATCTTCTGGGTTTCTACAATTACACAACTTTTTACTGTTATTGTCAGACTTAAGTGTAGGGTTTTTATTAATACTATTCAGGCATGGGGTTTGTTCAGGATTTTATTATTATGTTTTTTTATTATACTTTCTACGTTTTCGGTGCAGCTGTAACTCAATTTTAGGGTGTTCTTATTAAATATATTACTAAGCCTACTATTGCCGGGGAAGTGTTTATCAATTAGGGCTAAGAATTTATGTCCTAGTTTAATACTAACGATTTGGTTGAACGGAGGGGTATACCAAATGATTTTTCTTTTCCTCTTTTTTTTCTTCTGTCTAGTGTAATTGTTACTATAGTTAATGTTTGCATCTTTGTAACCACTATTTTTTAGGGAAACATTATAGAAGCTATCGTGTTGTTGGAATATTTCTTTGTTGGCGGAGTTAATGATAATTCTATTTTCTATTTCTGATGGTATATGTTTAATTATGGATGGAGGGTGGTTTGACTTCGGGTGTATATATAAGGGGTTAGTATTTGGTTTTCTATAGGGTTGGTATGTGTTGCTTGCTAAATCTAGAGTTACGTCGAGGAAGTTTACCCTTTTCAATTTGGTACATACCGTTATCTTTAAGTTTAGATTTTTAAATTCACTAAATATAATTTTTCTGATTTTCTCTATTTTAAAACTAGTAGAATTCCTCACCACCATGAGCCCGTCATCTCTATACAGACCGATGTCCTTAATATCGATTTCGCGGTGCGCGGTTAAATTGTACAGCAATAAAAGACCAACAAGGTCAGAAGACTCTGCAGAGTCTAATGATCCCTTAGTAATGTCAAATAGGTCATTATTGTTTTTGATCCATTGTTCCCCATTATGAATGAGGACAGATTTTTTTGCGCTGAGGATTATATCTGTTTCTTCCTTTGTCAGGTTAGAATAGACAGCAGCAAAGTCCAGGGCTGTCGTAAATAGATCCTACGAAATTGATGGGTAGTAATCCACGATATCGAATAGTATCACGGTGCAGTTCGGTTTATTGTCAATATTGTTAAACCAATTGATTACATCTTTAGTATTGATCCATAATTTTAATCCAAGTTGTTTTTTTATTTGGCAAGTGATTCTTTCCAGGATTCTTTTGCTGATCTTTCCTATGTCTATATATATATATATATATATATATATATATATATATATATATGGTGCAATATATATATGTATACAGGGTGCAATATATATATATATATATATATATATATATATATATATATATATATATATATATATATATATATATATATAGGGTGCTATATATATATATATATATATATATGTACATAGGGTGCAATATATATATATATATAAGTTTCTGTTTCGTTCTATTTCAATTCCAGTAGCAACTTGCATCTTAGTGGCGTTATGCCCTGCTTGAGGTGAATTGATTAATACATACATATATATATATATATATATATATATATATATATATATATATATATATATATATATACATGTATGCATGTATATATCGGGTGCAATTTTGACGCATTGTTTAATTGTTTATTCAAGTTTGAATAAAGACCAACAAAAGTTTTCTTATAGAATTTTATTTTTTCTATATTTCGGGCTATTTTCACACACACACAGACACACACACACAGACACACACACACACACACACACACACACAGACACACACACACACACACACACACACACATATATATATATATATATATATATATATCTGTAAGCGTGTGTACAGATGCAGCTTGACCTATACATGATATAATGGGCAAAGAGTTTATGTAACAGTGGCAGCCGTAGGACTCGAACCGTTTGACAGTGGAATGATTGCTGAAACGGAAACATGAATCACTTTGTCTCTAAGGTGTTAAGCTGGTGCTAGTTCCGCTCAATTCATCAGTCAGTCCACAATCAATTTACACTGCATTCCATAGAGTTTCTTAGTCTTTTATTAAGAAGAGTATAAATATTCACATGACAGCATCGGTTACTATACTTCAATTTATCCAAGAAATATTGCTATGGCCTGATCGATGTTTTGCATGTGCTGCCGAGTTTCAATTCCAGTCGAATCCATTACATTCACTTACGTGCTAATACCCTTCTTCTCCTCCAGCTACGGGTAAATAGCAGGACAGACCGGGTTCTGTAGCCTTGGATTGCAACTAGTCTACAGCAGAAAGAAATGGCAACCTACTGCTGGAAAAAAATCTGCCCCGTCAGTCATGTATCGAAAGATACATGATTGCCTAAGCGTGTATCACTCATGGCGCATAACTGACTGACTGATAGGCTAATACTCTTGAGAAAGGTATGAATCCTCTTCTCTCCCCTCCCCCAACTAAGTAGCAAGACGGAGTGGGTTCTATAGCCTTGGATGGCAACTTGTCTACCGCAGAAAGAAATGGTAACCTACTTCGGGAAAAAATCCGCCTCGTCAGTCATGTATTGCCTAAGTGTGTATCACTGACTGACTGACTGACTGAGTGGCCAAACGAATCATACTTTTAGTTTTTTCGGTCGAGTTCGTGTGAGGAGCATATAGCTGAGCTTATTTTTTCAGCTTGTCAGCAGGATGTTTGCAAGCTGGTATCAGGTCTCTAATAGTACGACATGTTCTGCTGGAGATTGTAATCACTAATTAAGCTAGATCTCTCTTGGCATGTATGGGATACATAAATCTCGTTGCAGACCATCTTTTATGCCTTTTATACTACACAGGTTTTCCAGCAAGTTAATGCACCCCAAAGATTATGGGTGGATAGAAACAAACTCCAAAAAGAAACATCTGACGTACAGGTCGTTTATTGCGAGATTCAGTTTCCATTGAGTAAGTATTACACATACTTCATATTCCACTAACTTACTTGCAGTCACACCCAACAGAAAACTTAACAGCCGTTGAACGAAGTTTCATAGGATACAGTAATGCAATGATTACAGTTCCTTTTGGACTCCACATATGCCGTTACTTTAACGGAGGGATAAACTATATTAATGTTATTGTTATTGTCACGAAGTAAACACCCTTCATAAAAATAACGCTATATTGTCTTCTTATCGCATAATATTATAATGACGTAATAATGTCGTTTTTGACGTATTTTTTAACGTCAAAAAAACGACATTTGTTACGTCATTATTTTTTGCACCAACCTAATATAATACGAACTCAGTGAGCGAAGGTTAATCGTAAATTTATAACGAGGACTGAAGTTAAATGCATACTTACAACACATTCACACATATACACACTCGAACACACGCAAACGCACACACACACATAGCCTGATATGCTATACCATTTAGCTACAGAGGAAGCGTTTGTCTATATGACGGCTCTGTGTAGAATACCGGGTCGAGTCCTGTTTGAGAATGCATATATATGAAATTTCCCAGACATTCAAACTGGTAAATGCTGTTAATACGGTTTATTATAAATAGACCATTTACATAAATATTTGTATCTATACATATAACGTATAAACAATAAATATATTGAAATAATTATTGGGGTTAGTCCACTTCATTATATATATATATCTATCTATCTATCTATCTATCTATCTATCTATCTATCTATATATATATATATATATGTGTGTGTGTGTGTGTGTGTGTGTGTGTGTGTTTGTGTAAAAATATATAGAAAATAGGAAAGAACTCGTTAGGTAAATATTCCAAAGTTCTTTAATATTTTTGTTATTACTTTAAAAAAATAGTGCTCGATACAAAGGTAGAGCATAAATATAATTATTTATTTAAAAATATGATTCCAACGCTATATAAGAGTTTTCATGTTTCAAAACAAGAGCCGAAAACTTCAATATAATTATTTGAATTAAATTGAATTAAAGTACTAAGCTCTGTTCCATCTTCAAGCGTAATTTTTTTTTGGAATAGCTATTTATTTGTACGTTTGTACAAAATGTGGCACAAGGCCAAAAAGGGGGTGGGGGAAGGAAGGTCTTCTGTTTTTATTAGTCATTCCCAAAAAAATTTGCTTGAAGATGGAACAGAGCTTGGTACTTTAATTCAATATAATTCAAATAATTATATTGAAGTTTTCGGCTCTTGTTTTGAAACATGAGAAGTCTTATGTAGCGTTGGAATCATATTTTTAAATAAATAAATAATTATATATATATATATATATATATATATATATATATATATATGTTAGAGCCACTGTTGTCTGCTGGATTTTAAATCAGCCAAGTTAAATCAGAAACTCTATCTATCTATCTATCTATATTCTCTCTCTGTTTATTTCGCTCACTCGGGTAGACTGTTCTAGTTCCACGCGCCATGTTTAACGGATGTCAGTTATCAATTCTCCACTGCCATAACCTGGTATTGAACTCACACTCTTTGGGTCCTGTCACTGGATCTAACCACGTCTTTATCCACTGTGCCATGTGTATAATGGGTTCAGTTCGACATTCCAACCACCTGAAGAAGGCCGGAGCTTACAACGGCCGAAACGTTGTAATAAATATGGCGACAAAGATGAGGACAATAGTCCGAATAATGTAAATAATGTACATAATACTTCATCTCAGAAATATAGAGAGATATATCAGTCTTGTTTCTATCTATCTATCTATCTATCTATCTATCTATCTATCTATCTATCTATCTATGTCCTTTTCTATTTCAATCCTTATCTGCAATAACCAATTTGTCATATTTTTTTTGTTATATGCCTTTACTTAACTATTGGATGCAGTGTCTTCCTTCTTTAAATGAAGTGCAGGGCCAACAACCACATTGCTTTATAAAACACATTCCTTTACAAGGATTTTCCTTTTTTTTTGTGAAAAGTATTTTTTCATTATACCTATAGTTGAGTGTTGATGAGTGTTTACACTCAATCAAACATGACCGATCTGTATTTTTGTGCTTTCCATATCTTTTACTATCAATAAATTATCACACACACACACACAAAAAAAAATACTCACACAAAATTATAACTAGTGGTTGACATATTCACAAATACAAGATCACGGACATTTGCTAGTCTTCCAAAAGAGAGAAATTAATTTATATGAATACACTGACAGTAATACTGTAACGTATTGCTGTTGAAGAATAAATATATTCACATATCCTCCTGTATACAATTAAAGCGATGTTCAAAGCACATACTTGCTGACATACATATATTTACTTACAGGCTTTCTCCAGGAAAACACATGTAATTTGATTAACAGATATTATCTTGCCTTCCATTTTTCTTCATATAAATACACAGACATGAAAAATTTATTTACACACACACACACACACACACACACACACACACACACACACACACATATATATATATATATATATATATATATATATATATATATATATATATATATAAAGACATGTCTTATTGAATAGGTTAGACAAGTTTTGTCTATTTATTTTCAATAGGATCCTATCATATTCACGGACAAGCTTCTTAGTATTCTTATTAAAGGAAGAATGAAAATTACCATGCTGATACATATTCATTTATTCCAAGTATTTTCGACATTAGTACAATATCATCATCAGGGTGTAATTTTTTCTAAGAGAAAAATTGGAGAAAACTAACATTGCATATAAATGTAAATATCCCATGAAAACATGCTATCAAAATATACACAATATATAATATATATATATAATAGCTGACTACTCGAGGATACCAGTCTATTAGAGCGGCTAGCCAATTTCTATTGGAGACGCTTGCTCAGGCATATTTGTGTTTATTCAACACCCACGGAGCCAACCTGTGGTTTATATCGCAACTATGCTGAGCAGACCTTAGTTACAGTTTCTGGTAGAGAGCCTGTTATCTAGCATGATCAACAATCTGAACAACGCTAGCACACTCAAACCCACGGTCACGATGACTTGTGACTTAGTGCTAGCACTGCTATCGATGGCCCACAAGTGTTCCGACTATCCAATTTCACTCATAAGGCTTGAGTCAACGGTGGTATGGTTTTTAGACACCTTACAAAGGTGTCGCAAACTGGAATCGTCCACATTCAGACGAAGAGCGTCAGGAAGTCTTCTCCTTGACAACCAACCGTGGTGAAATTCAAACCTGGTCTCATGATAATATATATATATATATATATATATATATATATATATATATATATATGTGTGTGTGTGTGTGTGTGTGTGTGTGTGAGCGTTTGTGTATGTTTGTAAATATATTTTGACTAAAAATAAACAATAATATCTGCCTTTTCATTTTTTTATTATATTTTTCAATTTTCGGATATGGTACTGAGTATTACTTTCTGTCCAAAGTTTATATTTCAGCAGTGTTTTGTTCAAGTACCTTCGACCTTCTTAGTCATTTTCAAGAACCAGTATGTTGTCTGTGTGCTAGTTAGAATTCCTTTGACTACATCCTGATATTCTTGGAAATTTCAGCGTCCCATTTCCTTCATGCACATGTGTAATCACACCAACGTAAACATCACTTTAGTCTGATGAAGTTCTTAAGGACGAAACGCGTTGCTCAAAAAATAATTTCCACTTGGTTATAGATTTTTCTCAAAATGTTTTGATATATAAATATTTAAATGTCGTTCCCCCACCATATACATTTATGTTTTTATATATATATTTTATTCCAACCATATTCCAACAATCTCTTTTATTCTAACCACACTATTTGAAACTCAATTCTATGTACAATCAAAAAAAAAATAGCTGAGTTTTTTGTGTTGTTACTTTTAATACTGTTCTCACAAATTAATGTCGATTAGTACTAAAATTACTAATGGACTCACACGTATACATGTGTGTGTATTAGTAATATATATATATATATATATATATATATATAATTTCATTTTTCATTTTCATTATACATATATATATATATATATATATATATATATATATATATATATATATAATTTCATTTTTCGTTTCATTTCATTTTTAGAAGTGCTATCTGATGATCCGGCGCCATTTAAAAGGGCTCTGGTGAAAATAAATTATTATAATGGTACCGTAAAGTGGTCTGTTTTTCTTTTAAATATATATATATATATATATATATATATATATATATATATATATATATATATATATCTGTGTGTGTATGAGTGCGTACTAGCATGTGCGGTAAGACGGCTATGTGTTTATGTGTGTGTGTACTGAGAATGTCTTTGTTCGATAAAGAAGTTATTACACCAAGATAGAAAAATTTTCGGTACTACACAAACACACATACACACACGCATAAACATACACACAGACACACAGCGATCTATCTATCTATCTATCTATCTATCTATCTATCTATCTACACATATATATATGTATATATTTATATAGGTGTGTAGTGTGTGTGTTTCATTGAATATGACGGACAAAAAATATTTGGGGAGATTTTAGTTAGCTTTTCTAGCGTTCTTACAGTTTTTCGCTCATGAGGGAGAAGCTTCTGCAGAGACTTAACTCTCAAAAAAGAAAAAATGTAAGTACGCTTTAAAAAATCAGTAAAAAATGTCACAATATATACATTGTTCATTCTAATTCTTTCTCTCCAAGCAAAGCTATAAGGCCGCAAAGACGCAAGAGCTTGAAAGATAACAAAGTGAAAATAATTGATAAAACGTTTCCCACCCTCATGAAGTTGCCTCACTGTGCCTTTTTTTATACATATTTTCATGGTAATTGTTCCGATGAGCTTTCCTCTTTGGTACAGTCTTGATATGGCATCTCGGCTTTGTCACTTTCCCATCACCATAATGTAGCTTCTCTGCGCCTTTTTCTCGCTTCGGCAGTACATATTCTAAAATTGGAACGATACAGAGAAGATTAGCACAGCCCCTGCGCAAGGATGACACAACAAATTCGTGAACCGTTCCATTTTTTTTTTTTTTTTCAAGGATAAAAACGGTGGGGATGGGTTAGGCAACTTTCGCCCTTTAACTATGCTAAACACAGAGTTAAAGATTTTGGCTAACATCTTGGCTAACCGTTTGCAGGTTGTCCTGTCTAGTCCAATTGGCTCGGAACAGACTTGTGCTGTAAAGGGCAGGAATATTCAGGACAACCTTCATATGGTGCGCCTGATCATCGAGCAAGTCGACAGTGAAGCCGCGCTGATCAATTTAGATCAGTCCAAGGCCTTCGATAGGGTTGACCATCGTTTTCTGGAGGCTGTTCTTTCGGCGGCTGGTTTCGGGCCGTACTTTCGCACCTGGATCCGACTTCTGTATGCGACTCCTGGTGTGCTGGTGGAGGTGAATGGGGTAGGATCGGAGCCTTTCGTATCGTCTCGCTCCATTCGTCAAGGTTGTCCGCTTTCGCCTTTGCTTTACGTTCTTGCGTTGGAACCTTTCCTTCGCAAGTTAAAGGTGAATCCGGTCCTACGTGGAATTGCCCTGCCCGGTGCTACCACATCGGCCAGATATTCTGCCTATGCTGACGACGTTTCGGCCTTGTATCGATCAGAGCTGAGATTGACGAAGTCAGCAAAGAAATCATTTGTTATGAGATGGTGACAGGGGCCAAAATCAACCGCGATAAGTCTGTTGGCTTGCGGTTGGGTGTGTGGAAGGGAGTTTCTCTTCCCGGACCTTTCCACTGGACGGATGGGCCGGTCAAGATTCTCGGCGTCTGGTTCGGTCCTGATCTACAGTTGGAAATGAATTGGTCGGAGGTGCAAGGGAAGGCCGAGATCGCAATTAATTTGTGGTCTCGGAGGAATCTTTCCTTAAAGGGGAGGGCGGAAGTTTGTGTTTCACACATCTACCCGATTCTTCATAACCGACTCTCTGTGCTTCCACTTCCGTATGACACTTTACTGGCGTTAGTGAAGCTCTTGTTCACTCGGGAGATCTGTTGCCTTCATCCATCTTAAATCGGTCTGGGCATGCCAAGCATTGAGATTCGTCAATATATGCTTCGCATTAGCTTTCTAGATCGAATGTGTCGCGATTCGGATGAGGAGGGCGCCTTCTGGAAGGAAGACGCCCGTAAGAACTTCCCATGCCTGAGAAGTGTGCATTCGTGCGAGGAGGAGGCCGGCCGTTTACCGCGAGCCGAATGCTCCTTCTATCGTGAATGTCGTCGTGCTCTGAAGCGCCTCTTACGGGCGTCGGATGGCCTCTCCAACATCCAGGCGTTGTCTCGTAGGGCATTATATTAAGTTTTAGTCAGGGGGGCCGTGCATGATGATCTGATTGACGATCTCGGTCTGACGAAGCAGGAGGCTCGCTCGATATGGCCTTGGGCGACCGGGTTGAAATGCCTCAATAACGATGCGGCATCACTCACCTGGCTGATGATTTGTAGGGCCCTTTGGGTCGCCAAGAGACTCTGCTCAGCTGGCTTGGATAAAATCTCCAAACTGCCGACGTTGTAGTGGGGAGGTCGAGACCTTGGGTCACGCCTTCTTTCATTGCAGCCAGGTAGTGCCGTTGTGCAAGTTTGTTGAAGGCCTCATGGTCCGCATGCTGCAGGGAAAGTTCTTTGTCCTTGAGACCGCTTCCGTTTGTAGCAATGTGGCACCGCCGCTGACGAAGGCTGAACAGTATGTGTTCCACTGCTTGCTAGGCGTTATGAGAGTCGTGATTTGGACGACACGTCAGAAGGGATTCTATGGAGGCGAGAAGTTCACCTCTTCCCAACTGCTTAAAGTCAAGATTAGGACGGAAAGGCGGCGGCTCACTTCATCAGAATTCAGCAAAAGGTGGGTGAATCTTGCGCGCTTGTGTCGTGTGAAAGGGGCTGACCTTGAGTGGCACATTGATGCCAGTTGAACTTGTGCAACCCATCCCGAAATTAGGGCAGATTAGGCTTCCTTTTTGATGCTTTAGTTTCCTTTCCAAGTTAACTTAGCTATGGTATGTATGCTCATTGGCCCCTTTTATTTCTGTCCCTATTTTTTTTTAAGTTTAATTCCCCATCCCCTCCTTCGTTAGGTGGTCAGTGATGTCGGTTCGCTGGTAGATGCGGGGCGCCTTTCGTTTCGCGTGAGTGATATTTTTTGTATTTGTTGTAGTGTCTGAATGAGTGCATGTCAGTGTGAGTGCTTGGGATGAATGAATGTTTTATACTATTATAGTCCCACACTGATTTCGGCCATTGAACCGACGATTCTGCCACATTTAGTCATTGTGGGGGTTTTTATTACTAATCTTATTTTTCTTTAGTTTCTTGTAAATAGTTTTTGTGTTCACATTGTAAATACTCATCGGGGCTAGTTTTTAAAATTGTTGTTTTATTCACCCCACCACCACCACAGACAACGAATTGTAAATATGGGGACTAGTTAGTATTTTCATAGAGACAAAGAGGTATTATGGTGGTTGTAGTAAGAAAGGTACGTATGAATGTGTTGTTTTGGTGTCAGGAATTTTGTTTTGTACGATTGGGTCAGTATTTGCGGCTAGCTAAGTTATAGTTAAGACAGAAGAAGACCGTCCTTTCCCCAATCCCCTTTTTCGGCCTTGTGCCACATTCTGTATTGTACAGAATAAATATCGCTTTCCTCTTTGGTACAGTCTTGACATGGCATCTCGGCTTCAGTCACTTTCCCATCAACATAATGTAGCTTCTCTATGCCTTTTCTATAAATACTTTCATGGTAATTGTTCTGATGTGCTTTCCTCTTAGTTACAGTCTTGATCTGGCATCTCGGCTTCAGTCACATTCCCATCACCTTAATGTAACTTCTCTGTGCCTTTTCTATAAATACTTTCATGGTAATTGTTCTGGTGAGCTTTCCTCTTTGCTACAGTCTTGACCTGGCATCTCGGCTTCAGTCCCTTTCCCATCACCGTAATATAGCTTCTCTGTGCCTTTTCTATAAATCCTTTCATGGTAATTGTTCTGATGAGCTTTCCTCTTTTGTACAGTCTTGTCATGGCATCTCGGCTTCAGTCACTTTCCCATCACCGTAATGTAGCTTCTCTGTGCCTTTTCTATAAATCCTTTCATGGTAATTGTTCTGATGAGCTTTCCTCTTTGGTACAGTCTTGACATGGCATCTCGGCTTCACTCACTTTCCCATCGCCGTAATGTAGCTTCTCTGTGCCTTTTTTATAAATACTTTCATGGTAATTGTTCTGATGTGCTTTCCTCTTTGGTACAGTCTTGACATGGCATCTCGGCTTCAGTCACTTTCCCATCAACATAATGTAGCTTCTCTATGCCTTTTCTATAAATACTTTCATGGTAATTGTTCTGATGTGCTTTCCTCTTAGTTACAGTCTTGACCTGGCATCTCGGCTTCAGTCACATTCCCATCACCTTAATGTAACTTCTCTGTGCCTTTTCTATAAATACTTTCATGGTAATTGTTCTGGTGAGCTTTCCTCTTTGCTACAGTCTTGACCTGGCATCTCGGCTTCAGTCCCTTTCCCATCACCGTAATGTAGCTTCTCTGTGCCTTTTCTATAAATCCTTTCATGGTAATTGTTCTGATGAGCTTTCCTCTTTTGTACAGTCTTGTCATGGCATCTCGGCTTCAGTCCCTTTCCCATCACCGTAATGTAGCTTCTCTGTGCCTTTTCTATAAATCCTTTCATGGTAATTGTTCTGATGAGCTTTCCTCTTTTGTACAGTCTTGACCTGGCATCTCGGCTTCAGTCACTTTCCCATCACCGTAATGTAGCTTCTCTCTGCCCTTTCTATAAATCCTTTCATGGTAATTGTTCTGATGAGCTTTCCTCTTTGGTACAGTCTTCACCTGGCATCTCGGCTTCAGTCACTTTCCCATCACTGTAATGTAGCTTCTCTCTGCCCTTTCTATAAATCCTTTCATGGTAATTGTTCTGATGAGCTTTCCTCTTTTGTACAGTCTTGTCATGGCATCTCGGCTTCAGTCACTTTCCCATCACCGTAATGTAGCTTCTCTGTGCCTTTTCTATAAATCCTTTCATGGTAATTGTTCTGATGAGCTTTCCTCTTTGGTACAGTCTTGACATGGCATCTCGGCTTCAGTCCCTTTCCCATCACCGTAATGTAGCTTCTCTCTGCCCTTTCTATAAATCCTTTCATGGTAATTGTTCTGATGAGCTTTCCTCTTTTGTACAGTCTTGTCATGGCATCTCGGCTTCAGTCACTTTCCCATCACCGTAATGTAGCTTTTCTATGCCTTTTCTATAAATACATTCATGGTAATTGTTCTGATGAGATTTCCTCTTTGGTACAGTCTTGACCTGGCATCTCGGCTTCAGTCACTTTCCCATCACTGTAATGTAGCTTCTCTGTGCCTTTTCTATAAATACTTTCATGGTAATTGTTCTGATGAGATTTCCTCTTTGGTACAGTCTTGACCTGGCATCTCGGCTTCAGTCACTTTCCCATCACTGTAATGTAGCTTCTCTGTGCCTTTTCTATAAATACTTTCATGGTAATTGTTCTGATGAGATTTCCTCTTTGGTACAGTCTTGACCTGGATTCTCGGCTTCAGTCACTTTCCCATCACTGTAATGTAGCTTCCCTGTGCCTTTTCTATAAATAGTTTCATGGTAATTATTCGGATGTGATTTTCTCTATGGTAACTAGACGCTTTAAATTTAAGCTCAATTCTAGACTGGCAATGAATTCTAAATTTTCATCTGAGTTTGCTCATTGTAACTTTAAGTTCTATGCTAGCCGTTTATTTTCTCGAACTTCTCCCTTGTGGTACTCTCTTCCGGTTCCATACTTTCCAGGTACTTCAATCTACAAAAAATTTAAATGCAATCTCAATCGCTATCTACTGTCCTCCTGATTCTTCTTCTTTTGTTCTTGTTCCTTAGCAGTGTTTCTTTTTTGTAATTATTCCACAACCAAGAACTACGTGTTCCAGAGGCTTTACTGACTTGCTTGAGGTGATTTCGATCAAACAATTGAAGCAATGAATCTGCATATGGTCGGTGGAGGATTTATCTTAACGACGTTATCATGTCTTTAAAGACAGAGATTTATTTGGGTGGAGATTCCTGCATCTGAGCAGCCTCTACTTACGGAGAGAACTGCTCACTCAGATTCTTGGAAAGGTGGTAGAAAAGATGCATAAAAAATATCCTGTCCAAACCAGGTTGATTAATCTACTGCAGTATAACCCCTTCCCCGCCAATTCCTTCGGGGAAAATGTTTCATTTACAGACGAAGAATTTGAGAGACATTGAAGTACCCGAGTGGTGGCTAACACCTCTACCAAACGTAATAGTTAACAATTAGGACTCATTTCAAGCTCAGAAGAATCAAGATCGACGTATAAACACGCCCACAGCAGATTTTTGAACGTTATTTTTTGGACGTTTTTCTTCGTCTGTGTCTGAAAAAAGTTACTTTCGGTAAAAACGTATTGACGTCTACGCCGGAGAAAGGGCGAACTATGGTTCATTTAATGCAGGGACAAAACGAGAAATTTTCTGAAATAAAGACTTTGACTCAACATTGCTTGTTGGAATTTTAGAACTCTTCTAGATTATTGAAGGACAAACTGATCATAATCTAGAATAACACTTGTTACCAAAGAATTGCAGCGCCTGAACATTGATATAGATGCTCTCTCAGAAACACGTGTGTCGAATGAGGATCTTCTCTAACAAGTATCATCAAAATCCACCGTATTCTGGGGTGACAAAACGTCATTGTGATTTTTGGTTTGCCATAAGAACATCTATAATGGACAAGGTAAAACAGCAGTATGACATTAATGATTGGATAATTGAACTTCGTGGCATCAATAAAACCACATTCTGAAAAATAATTACTAACTATAACATTTCACTGTATAATGTTTAAGATTAATAACCAAAATTCAAATAAGTTCATTGACTGAGGATTAAATAATAATGAAAATTGTTTTATAAATAATAATGAACACTGTGTTTTATAAATAATAATGAACACTGTGTGTGTTTCAGTATGATTATATATTTCTATGTTTATAAAAATCTTCACAATGATCCGATTCGAAAATTAGATATTTGAAAATTGGCAAAACTTAAAAAGACTTTGATCGTTGACAAAACGTAAAAAGAATTTGATCCAAGGCAGAAGGCGCAAAGACTTTCTTCCAAAGCACAACATCCAATGACATTAATCCAATGAGGAACGCACAAATGCTTTGATCCAAGACAAAATGCCGAAATACTTTGATCATTGGCAGAACAAACAAATAATTTGATTCATGAAAAAATGCCAAATACTTTGATCCAAAACTAAACGCACAAATACTTTGATCCAAGGAAGTATGCACAAATCCTTGGAAGAACGTTTAAAAATTTTGGACCTTCGTAGAATGTACAAAGATCTTGATGCAAGGCAAAAGGCACAAATACTTTGAACCGAGGTAAAAGGTACAAATACTTTGATCCGAGTCATAACGCACAAATAGTTTTATCTGAGGAAGAACGTACAAAGATAATCGTTCTTGGTGGAATGCGCAAATTATTCGATCCTTAGCCGAATGCACGAATACTTTAATCATTGTCAAAACGCGCAAATATTTTGATTGAAGACAGAATGCATAGACTTTGATCCTTGTCAGAACTCACAGAGACATTGAAATTTGACAGAAGAGCAGACTCGTACGTAAATAATCTGTAAATAATTTGCTATTTATATAATGTTTTTCATATATTGGCTACGGATTTATTGATGTACCTACTTAAAGTATTCATTGATTAATTATTATTATCAGCCATCTTTTTTTCTGTCGACTGTCGGTCCCATGTTTCTCCAAATGTCAGTCAGACTTATAAGTAATGGTTATCACCCTGCCACTCTGAACCATAAACAAGAAGTTTGAATTGAGGTTTTCTTTTACTTGACTTACTTGCTCAACCAAGGCTAAAGGGACCAATCTACACCGTTATTTTTACATTTCCTGAACGCATAGTTCAATATAAACACAGATTCGGGTGTAATTTGAACTCGGAGTGTGGGCTTTATTTTGCGCACAGATAAATTATACGCCACCTGATTAATTAACGATTTTGTTAATTGATAATTAAAGCGTGTTTGGAAAGTAGAAGAGAAATCAATTTAATTTTATACAGTTTAAATTTTTTAATTTATTTTTTTAACATTTTATATAGTATTCATTCATTACGTTATTTAAATATACATTTGAACGGGAAATGTAAAGATTACATTTGATTAACTTTAAATACTTTATTTAATGCTTTTTTTAAATCCTTGATTGGATTTAAGAATTTTGATAATTTATTTAGATCATATATTTTATTTATTAATGATTTCATGTTGAAATGAATTTAAAAGAAATTAATTTTTCATTAATTAAATTATGAAGCCAACAAAATGCAATCATTAAGGGAGAAGACAAAACTTCATGAGATAAAATAAAAGCAGTACATTTACGATACATTTATGTACAAAATATACGATTAATATTTTTTAATATTTTTATTAGTCAATAATATTATCAATTAATATTACTAATATTAGTTGCATGAACGCTGGCTACATCAGTGTTTCCAAGTTGGCTTTCGAATCACGGCAGAAGTTTTCTTTTTATCATTTCACTCTAATTAAAGTAATAGAGCAACTACGAAGCAAGGTGTTACTGAGTGTGAAAGAATATGAGAAAAAGAAAAACAATATTAAAGAAAGAGAACAGAATTAAGAATACATAAAATCAAAGTCGACTGGAAAACCGGAAGAGAGTTCTACAAACAAGAAGCGTGAGAGAAGAAACTGTTAGCATAGAACTTACGGTTACACCTAGCCATTTAAACTGTTAATATATATATATATATATATATATATATATATATATATATATATATATATATATATATATATGTATATATATATATATATTTAAATTCTCAAGATTTTTCAAACTGTTTCTTTTTGAAAAATCCTGTGAATTTTAAAATTTAAATTCATAGGTGAAAATGGTCATTAACTAAAGGTATGTTAATTCCAATTTTAAAGAAAATTTGCACTGTTTAATAAAAAGAAACATTGAGCACTCTTTTGTGAGTCAGTTTTAACATTTAAAATTCTATGTGGTATCAATAGGACTCGCCTGGATTATACCAACAGATTACTACTAATTATATATATATATATATATATATATATATATATATATATATGTGTGTGTGTGTGTGTGTGTGTGTGTGTGTGTGTGTGTGTGTGTGTGAGTCTCTTGGGTCTTGTTTTTGGTGAAAAATAGTAGAAAATAAAACACACACATCATTGTAATATTGGCTGTAAACATCTACCTTGATTGACTATCGAGAGGTATATTGAGTTAAAGTAAAATGTTTAGAAAAAGAATATATAAATATTTCCGATATTGAGAAATAATGAGATTTGTAAAATGTGTTAAAGAGTAGAATTGTCCAAATCATTTTCTAATCATTTCCTTTAAAACTTCTTTTTTGTTACCAATTACTTTAAGGCTTCCTTCATTTTTTAATCATTTCCTTTAAGGATCCTTTGTTTCTCTAATGATGTCATTTAAGACTTCCTTCTTTTTCTAATCATTTTCTCTAAGGCGTCCTTCCTTTTTAATCATTTCCTTTAAATCTTCCTTCTTTTTTGTTACCATTTACTTTAAGACTTCCTTCTTTTTGTTACCATTCCTTTTAAGGATTCCTTCTTTTTCTAATCTTTCCCTTTAGTTCTTCTTTCTTTTTTTAAATAATTTCCTTTAAGACTTCCTTCGTTTTCTAATCATTTCCTTTAAGACTTCTTTCTTTTTTGTTACAATTTCCTTTAAATCTTCCTTATTTTTTTAATAATTTCCTTTAAGACTTCCTTCGTTTTCTAATCATTTCCTTTAAGACTTCTTTCTTTTTTGTTACAATTTCCTTTAAATCTTCCTTATTTTTTAATCATTTCCTTTAAGACTTCCTTCGTTTTCTAATCATTTCCTTTAAGACTTCCTTCGTTTTCTAATCATTTCCTTTAAGACTTCTTTCTTTTTTGTTACAATTTCCTTTAAATCTTCCTTATTTTTTTAATAATTTCCTTTAAGACTTCCTTCGTTTTCTAATCATTTCCTTTAAGACTTCTTTCTTTTTTGTTACAATTTCCTTTAAATCTTCCTTATTTTTTAATCATTTCCTTTAAGACTTCCTTCGTTTTCTAATCATTTCCTTTAAGACTTCTTTCTTTTTTGTTACAATTTCCTTTAAATCTTCCTTATTTTTTAATCATTTCCTTTAAGACTTCCTTCGTTTTCTAATCATTTCCTTTAAGACTTCTTTCTTTTTTGTTACAATTTCCTTTAAATCTTCCTTATTTTTTAATCATTTCCTTTAAGACTTCCTTCGTTTTCTAATCATTTCCTTTAAGACTTCCTTCGTTTTCTAATCATTTCCTTTAAGACTTCTTTCTTTTTTGTTACAATTTCCTTTAAATCTTCCTTATTTTTTTTAATCATTTCCTTTAAGACTTCCTTCGTTTTCTAATCATTTCCTTTAAGACTTCCTTCGTTTTCTAATCATTTCCTTTAAGACTTCTTTCTTTTTTGTTACAATTTCCTTTAAATCTTCCTTATTTTTTAATCATTTCCTTTAAGACTTCCTTCGTTTTCTAATCATTTCCTTTAAGACTTCCTTCGTTTTCTAATCATTTCCTTTAAGACTTCTTTCTTTTTTGTTACAATTTCCTTTAAATCTTCCTTATTTTTTTTAATCATTTCCTTTAAGACTTCCTTCGTTTTCTAATCATTTCCTTTAAGACTTCCTTCGTTTTCTAATCATTTCCTTTAAGACTTCTTTCTTTTTTGTTACAATTTCCTTTAAATCTTCCTTATTTTTTTAATAATTTCCTTTAAGACTTCCTTCGTTTTCTAATCATTTCCTTTAAGACTTCTTTCTTTTTTGTTACAATTTCCTTTAAATCTTCCTTATTTTTTAATCATTTCCTTTAAGACTTCCTTCGTTTTCTAATCATTTCCTTTAAGACTTCCTTCGTTTTCTAATCATTTCCTTTAAGACTTCTTTCTTTTTTGTTACAATTTCCTTTAAATCTTCCTTATTTTTTTTAATCATTTCCTTTAAGACTTCCTTCGTTTTCTAATCATTTCCTTTAAGACTTCCTTCGTTTTCTAATTATTTCCTTTAAGACTTCTTTCTTTTTTGTTACAATTTCCTTTAAATCTTCCTTATTTTTTTAATAATTTCCTTTAAGACTTCCTTCGTTTTCTAATCATTTCCTTTAAGACTTCTTTCTTTTTTGTTACAATTTCCTTTAAATCTTCCTCATTTTTTAAATCATTTCCTTTAAGGATTCCTTCTTTTTTAATCATTTCCTTTAAGACTTCTTTCTTTTTTGTTACAATTTCCTTTAAATCTTCCTCATTTTTTAAATCATTTCCTTTAAGGATTCCTTCTTTTTTAATCATTTCCTTTAAGCGTTAATTCTTTTTCTAATAATTTCCTTTAAGGCGTCCTTGCTTTTCTAATCATTTCCTTTAAGACTTCTTTCTTTTTTGTTACAATTTCCTTTAAATCTTCCTTATTTTTTAATCATTTCCTTTAAGACTTCCTTCGTTTTCTAATCATTTCCTTTAAGACTTCCTTTGTTTTCTAATCATTTCATTTAAGACTTCTTTCTTTTTTGTTACAATTTCCTTTAAATCTTCCTTATTTTTTTTAATCATTTCCTTTAAGACTTCCTTCGTTTTCTAATCATTTCCTTTAAGACTTCTTTCTTTTTTGTTACAATTTCCTTTAAATCTTCCTCATTTTTTAAATCATTTTCTTTAAGGATTCCTTCTTTTTTAATCATTTCCTTTAAGCGTTAATTCTTTTTCTAATAATTTCCTTTAAGGCGTCCTTGCTTTTCTAATCATTTCCTTTAAGACTTCTTTCTTTTTTGTTTCAATTTCCTTTAAATCTTCCTTATTTTTTAATCATTTCCTTTAAGACTTCCTTCGTTTTCTAATCATTTCCTTTAAGACTTCCTTTGTTTTCTAATCATTTCCTTTAAGACTTCTTTCTTTTTTGTTACAATTTCCTTTAAATCTTCCTTATTTTTTTTAATCATTTCCTTTAAGACTTCCTTCGTTTTCTAATCATTTCCTTTAAGACTTCTTTCTTTTTTGTTACAATTTCCTTTAAATCTTCCTCATTTTTTAAATCATTTCCTTTAAGGATTCCTTCTTTTTTAATCATTTCCTTTAAGACTTCTTTCTTTTTTGTTACAATTTCCTTTAAATCTTCCTCATTTTTTAAATCATTTCCTTTAAGGATTCCTTCTTTTTTAATCATTTCCTTTAAGCGTTAATTCTTTTTCTAATAATTTCCTTTAAGGCGTCCTTGCTTTTCTAATCATTTCCTTTAAGACTTCTTTCTTTTTTGTTACAATTTCCTTTAAATCTTCCTTATTTTTTAATCATTTCCTTTAAGACTTCCTTCGTTTTCTAATCATTTCCTTTAAGACTTCCTTTGTTTTCTAATCATTTCATTTAAGACTTCTTTCTTTTTTGTTACAATTTCCTTTAAATCTTCCTTATTTTTTTTAATCATTTCCTTTAAGACTTCCTTCGTTTTCTAATCATTTCCTTTAAGACTTCCTTCGTTTTCTAATCATTTCCTTTAAGACTTCTTTCTTTTTTGTTACAATTTCCTTTAAATCTTCCTTATTTTTTTAATAATTTCCTTTAAGACTTCCTTCGTTTTCTAATCATTTCCTTTAAGACTTCTTTCTTTTTTGTTACAATTTCCTTTAAATCTTCCTCATTTTTGAAATCATTTCCTTTAAGGATTCCTTCTTTTTTAATCATTTCCTTTAAGACTTCTTTCTTTTTTGTTACAATTTCCTTTAAATCTTCCTCATTTTTTAAATCATTTCCTTTAAGGATTCCTTCTTTTTTAATCATTTCCTTTAAGCGTTAATTCTTTTTCTAATAATTTCCTTTAAGGCGTCCTTGCTTTTCTAATCATTTCCTTTAAGACTTCTTTCTTTTTTGTTACAATTTCCTTTAAATCTTCCTTATTTTTTAATCATTTCCTTTAAGACTTCCTTCGTTTTCTAATCATTTCCTTTAAGACTTCCTTTGTTTTCTAATCATTTCATTTAAGACTTCTTTCTTTTTTGTTACAATTTCCTTTAAATCTTCCTTATTTTTTTTAATCATTTCCTTTAAGACTTCCTTCGTTTTCTAATCATTTCCTTTAAGACTTCTTTCTTTTTTGTTACAATTTCCTTTAAATCTTCCTCATTTTTTAAATCATTTTCTTTAAGGATTCCTTCTTTTTTAATCATTTCCTTTAAGCGTTAATTCTTTTTCTAATAATTTCCTTTAAGGCGTCCTTGCTTTTCTAATCATTTCCTTTAAGACTTCTTTCTTTTTTGTTTCAATTTCCTTTAAATCTTCCTTATTTTTTAATCATTTCCTTTAAGACTTCCTTCGTTTTCTAATCATTTCCTTTAAGACTTCCTTTGTTTTCTAATCATTTCCTTTAAGACTTCTTTCTTTTTTGTTACAATTTCCTTTAAATCTTCCTTATTTTTTTTAATCATTTCCTTTAAGACTTCCTTCGTTTTCTAATCATTTCCTTTAAGACTTCTTTCTTTTTTGTTACAATTTCCTTTAAATCTTCCTTATTTTTTTAATCATTTCCTTTAAGGATTCCTTCTTTTTTTAATCATTTCCTTTAAGCGTTCTTTCTTTTTCTAATAATTTCCTTTAAGGCTTCCTTCCTTTTCTAATCCTTTCCTTTAAGGCTTTCTTCCTTTTATAATCATTTCTTTTCAGGATTCCTTCTTTTCCTAATCATTTCCTTTAAGGTTTCTTCTTCTAATCCTTTCCTTTAAGACTTCCTACTTTTTGTTACCGTTTTCTCTAAATCTTTTTTATTAAAGGCTGGAGTATGTCGTACATAGTGAATTCGTAATTGTTCTCGCGAGACACGCTAGTTCAACTCCTCCCGTAGAATATATATCTTTCTTTAATAAGATTTCTCGAACATTCCGGTCAGTAGAGGAACATACATAAATTTATTGTTTAATAAATAAACGGAAAAGTGTAGTGGAGGAGCAGAGTTCAGTATCTGGCGTAGTTTCAGTTTTGTACTTGGGAATGTCATCACAACATAAAACCACGCCGCTCTCTTTCCTAAAAGTTTATGAAAACTAACATATAATTAAAAAGGAATTTGTTGAGCGTGCATTTATATTTAAAAAAAAAAATATGGAACATATCCTTTTTTTAAACTACCTTCATTAAGCGGCGTTTTTCAACTAAAAGTGGTCTTCCTATTTTACCTGTTTAAGAAAATTGCACGAAGAATAGCTTCCACTGAAGGTAATTTCTCCCAACACTACAATTAGTTAATAAAACCAAAACATTAATCTGAAACTCGAGTCATGTTCTTAAATAGCCTCGTCAGATTGAAACTTTCATATGGATGTCATGCATGGCGCCAAACCCGTTCAGAAATATTTAAACTGTCAGTTGTATACGAACACTTTCAATGGTTAAAAATTGCTTTGATTAAATAAAACCTGTTGGTATTAGCGAGGAACTTCCATTTTCAAACCTTGTGAACTGGGGTCATAGAATCACAAACAAACCTTTGAACCTAATGTGCATTTTGTATTTTTCTTATCCTTTGCTTAAAACATAAGAAATGATGAAGAGCATACCAGGTGAAATTCTGAAAAGAAATGAGGATGTTGGTTAAAACATGGGGGACGCTCTGAAAGTAATGCTTTCTATTTATTTTTGCAGAAAAAAGGATGCTTGTTGCTGAGACCTTAAGGCTTCATTTTATTAAAGCCATTTTTATCCATTGATCTGTGAAAGCAGATGTATACAGCTGAGAATTTAGACTTTTCTGAACGGGTTTAGCGCCATTAATTAAATCCATATTTAAATCAGATCTGATGAGGCTATTTAATCCATATTGAAATCTTGATCTGATGAGGCTATTTAATACCCACTGAAATCTTGATCTGATGAGGCTATTTAATCCATAGTGAAATCTTGATCTGATGAGGCTATTTAATCCATAGAGAAATCTTGATCTGATGGGGCTATTTAATCCCCACTGAAATCTTGATCTGATGAGGCTATTAAATCCATATTTAAATCTTGATCTGATGAAGCTATTTAATCCATATTTAAATCTTGATCTGATGAGGCTATTTAATCCATATGAAATCTTGATCTGATGAGGCTATTTAATCCATATTGAAATCTTGATCTGATGAAGCTATTTAATCCATATGAAATCTTGATCTGATGAGGCTATTTGATCCATAGTGAAATCTTGATCTGATGAGGTTATTTAATTCATATTGAAATCTTGATCTGATGAGGCTATTTAATCCATAGTGAAATCTTGATCTGATGAGGTTATTTCATATTGAAATCTTGATATGATGAGGCTATTTAATCCCCACTGAAATCTTGATCTGATGAGGCTATTTAATCCATAGTGAAATCTTGATCTGATGAGGCTATTTGATCCATAGTGAAATCTTGATCTGATGAGGCTATTTGATCCATATTGAAATCTTGATCTAATTAGGCTATTTAATCACTACTGAAATCTCGATAGAATGAGGCTATTTAATCCATAGAGAAATCTTGATCTGATGAGGCTATTTAATCCATATTGAAATCTTGATCTGATGAGGTTATTTAATCCATAGTGAAATCTTGATCTGATGAGGTTATTTCATATTGAAATCTTGATCTGATCAGGCTATTTAATCCCCACTGAAATCTTGATCTGATGAGGCTATTTAATCCCCACTGATATCTTGATCTGATGAGGCTATTTAATCCATATTTAAATCTTGATCTAATTAGGCTATTTAATCACTACTGAAATCTCGATGGAATGAGGCTATTTAATCCATAGAGAAATCTTGATCTGATGAGGCTATTTAATCCATAGTGAAATCTTGATCTGATGAGGCTATTTGATCCATAGTGAAATCTTGATCTGATGAGGCTATTTGATCCATATTGAAATCTTGATATAATTAGGCTATTTAATCACTACTGAAATCTCGATGGAATGAGGCTATTTAATCCATAGAGAAATCTTGATCTGATGAGGCTATTTAATCCATATTGAAATCTTGATCTGATGAGGTTATTTAATCCATAGTGAAATCTTGATCTGATGAGGTTATTACATATTGAAATCTTGATCTGATCAGGCTATTTAATCCCCACTGAAATCTTGATCTGATGAGGCTATTTAATCCCCACTGATATCTTGATCTGATGAGGCTATTTAATCCATATTTAAATCTTGATCTGATGAGGCTATTTAATCCATATTTAAATCTTGACATGAGGCTATTTAATCCATATGAAATCTTGATCTGATGAGGCTATTTGATCCATATTGAAATCTTGATCTGATGAGGTTATTTAATTCATATTGAAATCTTGATCTAATGAGGCTATTTAATCCCTACTGAAATCTTGATCGAATGAGGCTATTTAATCCATAGTGAAATCTTGATCTGATGAGGCTATTTAATCACTACTGAAATCTTGATCTAATGAGGCTATTTAATCCATAGTGAAATCTTGATCTGATGAGGCTATTTAATCACTACTGAAATCTTGATGGGATGAGGCTATTTAATCCATATTTAAATCTTGATCTGATGAGGCTATTTAATCCATATTGAAATCTTGATCTGATGAGGTTATTTAATCCATAGTGAAATCTTGATCTGATGAGGTTATTTCATATTGAAATCTTGATCTGATGAGGTTATTTCATATTGAAATCTTGATCTGATGAGGCTATTTAATCCATATTTAAATCTTGATCTGATGAGGCTATTTAATCCATATTGAAATCTTGACATGAGGCTATTTAATCCATATGAAATCTTGATCTGATGAGGCTATTTGATCCATATTGAAATCTTGATCTAATGAGGCTATTTAATCCCTACTGAAATCTTGATCTAATGAGGCTATTTAATCCATAGTGAAATCTTGATCTGATGAGGCTATTTAATCAATACTGAAATCTCGATGGAATGAGGCTATTTAATCCATATTGAAATCTTGATCTGATGAGGTTATTTAATCCATAGTGAAATCTTGATCTGATGAGGTTATTTCATATTGAAATCTTGATCTGATGAGGCTATTTAATCCCCACTGAAATCTTGATCTGATGAGGCTATTTAATCCCCAGTGAAATCTTGATGGGATGAGGCTATTTAATCCACAGAGAAATCTTGATCTGATGAGGCTATTTAATCCATATTTAAATCTTAATCTGATGAGGCTATTTAATCCATATTTAAATCTTGACATGATGAGGCTATTTAATCCATATTTAAATCTTGACATGATGAGGCTATTTAATCCATATTTAAATCTTGATCTGATGAGGCTATTTGATCCATATTGAAATCTTGATCTGATGAGGTTATTTAATTCATATTGAAATCTTGATCTAATGAGGCTATTTAATTCCTACTGAAATCTTGATCTAATGAGGCTATTTAATCCATAGTGAAATCTTGATCTGATGAGGCTATTTAATCACTACTAAAATCTTGATGGGATGAGGCTATTTAATCACTACTGAAATCTTGATGGGATGAGGCTATTTAATACATATTTAAATCTTGATCTGATGAGGCTATTTAATCCATATTTAAATCTTGATCTGATGAAGCTATTTAATCCATATTTAAATCTTGATCTGATGAGGCTATTTAATCCATATGAAATCTTGATCTGATGAGGCTATTTAATCCATAGTGAAATCTTGATCTGATGAGGTTATTTCATATTGAAATCTTGATCTGATGAGGTTATTTAATTCATATTGAAATCTTGATCTGATGAGGCTATTTAATCCATAGTGAAATCTTGATCTGATGAGGCTATTTAATCCATATTTAAATCTTGATCTGATGAAGCTATTTAATCCATATTTAAATCTTGACATGATGAGGCTATTTAATCCATATTTAAATCTTGATCTGATGAGGCTATTTGATCCATATTGAAATCTTGATCTGATGAGGTTATTTGATCCATATTGAAATCTTGATCTGATGAGGTTATTTAATTCATATTGAAATCTTGATCTAATGAGGCTATTTAATCCATAGTGAAATCTTGATCTGATGAGGCTATTTAATCACTACTGAAATCTTGATGGGATGAGGCTATTTAATCCATATTTGAATCTTGATCTGATGAGGCTATTTAATCCATATTTAAATCTTGATCTGATGAGGCTATTTAATCCATATTTAAATCTTGATCTGATGAAGCTATTTAATCCATATTTAAATCTTGATCTGATGAGGCTATTTAATCCATGTGAAATCTTGATCTGATGAGGCTATTTAATCCATGTGAAATCTTGATCTGATGAGGCTATTTAATCCATAGTGAAATCTTGATCTGATGAGGCTATTTGATCCATATTGAAATCTTGATCTAATTAGGCTATTTAATCACTACTGAAATCTCGATGGAATGAGGCTATTTAATCCATATTTAAATCTTGATCTGATGAGGCTATTTAATCCATAGTGAAATCTTGATCTGATGAGGCTATTTCATCCATATTGAAATCTTGATCTAATTAGGCTATTTAATCACTACTGAAATCTCGATGGAATGAGGCTATTTAATCCATATTTAAATCTTGATCGAATGAGGCTATTTAATCCATAGTGAAATCTTGATCTGATGAGGCTATTTAATCACTACTGAAATCTTGATCTAATGAGGCTATTTAATCCATAGTGAAATCTTGATCTGATGAGGCTATTTAATCACTACTGAAATCTTGATGGGATGAGGCTATTTAATCCATATTTAAATCTTGATCTGATGAGGCTATCTAATCCATATTTAAATCTTGATCTGATGAGGCTATTTAATCCATATTTAAATCTTGATCTGATGAAGCTATTTAATCCATATTTAAATCTTGATCTGATGAGGCTATTTAATCCATGTGAAATCTTGATCTGATGAGGCTATTTAATCCATAGTGAAATCTTGATCTGATGAGGCTATTTGATCCATATTGAAATCTTGATCTAATTAGGCTATTTAATCACTACTGAAATCTCGATGGAATGAGGCTATTTAATCCATATTTAAATCTTGATCTGATGAGGCTATTTAATCCATAGTGAAATCTTGATCTGATGAGGCTATTTCATCCATATTGAAATCTTGATCTAATTAGGCTATTTAATCACTACTGAAATCTCGATGGAATGAGGCTATTTAATCCATATTTAAATCTTGATCGAATGAGGCTATTTAATCCATAGTGAAATCTTGATCTGATGAGGCTATTTAATCACTACTGAAATCTTGATCTAATGAGGCTATTTAATCCATAGTGAAATCTTGATCTGATGAGGCTATTTAATCACTACTGAAATCTTGATGGGATGAGGCTATTTAATCCATATTTAAATCTTGATCTGATGAGGCTATTTAATCCATATTGAAATCTTGATCTGATGAGGTTATTTAATCCATAGTGAAATCTTGATCTGATGAGGTTATTTCATATTGAAATCTTGATCTGATGAGGCTATTTAATCCATATTTAAATCTTGATCTGATGAGGCTATTTAATCCATATTGAAATCTTGATCTGATGAGGTTATTTAATCCATAGTGAAATCTTGATCTGATGAGGTTATTTCATATTGAAATCTTGATCTGATGAGGCTATTTAATCCCCACTGAAATCTTGATCTGATGAGGCTATTTAATCCCCAGTGAAATCTTGATGGGATGAGGCTATTTAATCCATAGAGAAATCTTGATCTGATGAGGCTATTTAATCCATAGAGAAATCTTGATCTGATGAGGCTATTTAATCCATAGAGAAATCTTGATCTGATAGGGCTATTTAATCCCCACTGAAATCTTGATCTGATGAGGCTATTAAATCCATATTTAAATCTTGATCTGATGAAGCTATTTAATCCATATTTAAATCTTGATCTGATGAGGCTATTTAATCCATATGAAATCTTGATCTGATGAGGCTATTTAATCCATATTGAAATCTTGATCTGATGAAGCTATTTAATCCATATGAAATCTTGATCTGATGAGGCTATTTAATCCATAGTGAAATCTTGATCTGATGAGGTTATTTCATATTGAAATCTTGATATGATGAGGCTATTTAATCCCCACTGAAATCTTGATCTGATGAGGCTATTTAATCCATAGTGAAATCTTGATCTGATGAGGCTATTTAATCCATATTTAAATCTTAATCTGATGAGGCTATTTAATCCATATTTAAATCTTGACATGATGAGGCTATTTAATCCATATTTAAATCTTGATCTGATGAGGCTATTTGATCCATATTGAAATCTTGATCTGATGAGGTTATTTAATTCATATTGAAATCTTGATCTAATGAGGCTATTTAATCCATAGTGAAATCTTGATCTGATGAGGCTATTTAATCACTACTGAAATCTTGATGGGATGAGGCTATTTAATCCATATTTAAATCTTGATCTGATGAGGCTATTTAATCCATATTTAAATCTTGATCTGATGAGGCTATTTAATCCATATTTAAATCTTGATCTGATGAGGCTATTTAATCCATATGAAATCTTGATCTGATGAGGCTATTAAATCCATAGTGAAATCTTGATCTGATGAGGTTATTTCATATTGAAATCTTGATCTGATGAGGTTATTTAATTCATATTGAAATCTTGATCTGATGAGGCTATTTAATCCATAGTGAAATCTTGATCTGATGAGGTTATTTCATATTGAAATCTTGATATGATGAGGCTATTTAATCCCCACTGAAATCTTGATCTGATGAGGCTATTTAATCCATAGTGAAATCTTGATCTGATGAGGCTATTTGATCCATATGAAATCTTGATCTGATGAGGCTATTTGATCCATATTGAAATCTTGATCTAATGAGGCTATTTAATCCCTACTGAAATCTTGATCTAATGAGGCTATTTAATCCATAGTGAAATCTTGATCTGATGAGGCTATTTAATCAATACTGAAATCTCGATGGAATGAGGCTATTTAATCCATATTGAAATCTTGATCTGATGAGGTTATTTAATCCATAGTGAAATCTTGATCTGATGAGGTTATTTCATATTGAAATCTTGATCTGATGAGGCTATTTAATCCCCACTGAAATCTTGATCTGATGAGGCTATTTAATCCCCAGTGAAATCTTGATGGGATGAGGCTATTTAATCCATAGAGAAATCTTGATCTGATGAGGCTATTTAATCCATATTTAAATCTTAATCTGATGAGGCTATTTAATCCATATTTAAATCTTGACATGATGAGGCTATTTAATCCATATTTAAATCTTGATCTGATGAGGCTATTTGATGCATATTGAAATCTTGATCTGATGAGGTTATTTAATTCATATTGAAATCTTGATCTAATGAGGCTATTTAATTCCTACTGAAATCTTGATCTAATAAGGCTATTTAATCCATAGTGAAATCTTGATCTGATGAGGCTATTTAATCACTACTGAAATCTTGATGGGATGAGGCTATTTAATCCATATTTAAATCTTGATCTGATGAGGCTATTTAATCCATATTTAAATCTTGATCTGATGAGGCTATTTAATCCATATTTAAATCTTGATCTGATGAAGCTATTTAATCCATATTTAAATCTTGATCTGATGAGGCTATTTAATCCATATGAAATCTTGATCTGATGAGGCTATTTAATCCATATTGAAATCTTGATCTAATTAGGCTATTTAATCACTACTGAAATCTCGATGGAATGAGGCTATTTAATCCATATTTAAATCTTGATCTGATGAGGCTATTTAATCCATATTGAAATCTTGATCTGATGAGGTTATTTAATTCATAGTGAAATCTTGATCTGATGAGGTTATTTCATATTGAAATCTTGATCTGATGAGGCTATTTAATCCCCACTGAAATCTTGATCTGATGAGGCTATTTAATCCCCACTGATATCTTGATCTGATGAGGCTATTTAATCCATATTTAAATCTTGATCTGATGAGGCTATTTAATCCATATTTAAATCTTGACATGAGGCTATTTAATCCATATGAAATCTTGATCTGATGAGGCTATTTGATCCATATTGAAATCTTGATCTGATGAGGTTATTTAATTCATATTGAAATCTTGATCTAATGAGGCTATTTAATCCCTACTGAAATCTTGATCTAATGAGGCTATTTAATCCATAGTGAAATCTTGATCTAATGAGGCTATTTAATCCCTACTGAAATCTTGATCTAATGAGGCTATTTAATCCATAGTGAAATCTTGATCTGATGAGGCTATTTAATCACTACTGAAATCTTGATGGGATGAGGCTATTTAATCCATATTTAAATCTTGATCTGATGAGGCTATTTAATCCATATTGAAATCTTGATCTGATGAGGTTATTTAATCCATAGTGAAATCTTGATCTGATGAGGTTATTTCATATTGAAATCTTGATCTGATGAGGCTATTTAATCCATATTTAAATCTTGATCTGATGAGGCTATTTAATCCATATTGAAATCTTGATCTGATGAGGTTATTTAATCCATAGTGAAATCTTGATCTGATGAGGTTATTTCATATTGAAATCTTGATCTGATGAGGCTATTTAATCCCCACTGAAATCTTGATCTGATGAGGCTATTTAATCCCCAGTGAAATCTTGATGGGATGAGGCTATTTAATCCATAGAGAAATCTTGATCTGATGAGGCTATTTAATCCATAGAGAAATCTTGATCTGATGAGGCTATTTAATCCATAGAGAAATCTTGATCTGATAGGGCTATTTAATCCCCACTGAAATCTTGATCTGATGAGGCTATTAAATCCATATTTAAATCTTGATCTGATGAAGCTATTTAATCCATATTTAAATCTTGATCTGATGAGGCTATTTAATCCATATGAAATCTTGATCTGATGAGGCTATTTAATCCATATTGAAATCTTGATCTGATGAAGCTATTTAATCCATATGAAATCTTGATCTGATGAGGCTATTTAATCCATAGTGAAATCTTGATCTGATGAGGTTATTTCATATTGAAATCTTGATATGATGAGGCTATTTAATCCCCACTGAAATCTTGATCTGATGAGGCTATTTAATCCATAGTGAAATCTTGATCTGATGAGGCTATTTAATCCATATTTAAATCTTAATCTGATGAGGCTATTTAATCCATATTTAAATCTTGACATGATGAGGCTATTTAATCCATATTTAAATCTTGATCTGATGAGGCTATTTGATCCATATTGAAATCTTGATCTGATGAGGTTATTTAATTCATATTGAAATCTTGATCTAATGAGGCTATTTAATCCATAGTGAAATCTTGATCTGATGAGGCTATTTAATCACTACTGAAATCTTGATGGGATGAGGCTATTTAATCCATATTTAAATCTTGATCTGATGAAGCTATTTAATCCATATGAAATCTTGATCTGATGAGGCTATTAAATCCATAGTGAAATCTTGATCTGATGAGGTTATTTCATATTGAAATCTTGATCTGATGAGGTTATTTAATTCATATTGAAATCTTGATCTGATGAGGCTATTTAATCCATAGTGAAATCTTGATCTGATGAGGTTATTTCATATTGAAATCTTGATATGATGAGGCTATTTAATCCCCACTGAAATCTTGATCTGATGAGGCTATTTAATCCATAGTGAAATCTTGATCTGATGAGGCTATTTGATCCATATGAAATCTTGATCTGATGAGGCTATTTGATCCATATTGAAATCTTGATCTAATGAGGCTATTTAATCCCTACTGAAATCTTGATCTAATGAGGCTATTTAATCCATAGTGAAATCTTGATCTGATGAGGCTATTTAATCAATACTGAAATCTCGATGGAATGAGGCTATTTAATCCATATTGAAATCTTGATCTGATGAGGTTATTTAATCCATAGTGAAATCTTGATCTGATGAGGTTATTTCATATTGAAATCTTGATCTGATGAGGCTATTTAATCCCCACTGAAATCTTGATCTGATGAGGCTATTTAATCCCCAGTGAAATCTTGATGGGATGAGGCTATTTAATCCATAGTGAAATCTTGATCTGATGAGGCTATTTAATCCATATTTAAATCTTAATCTGATGAGGCTATTTAATCCATATTTAAATCTTGACATGATGAGGCTATTTAATCCATATTTAAATCTTGATCTGATGAGGCTATTTGATGCATATTGAAATCTTGATCTGATGAGGTTATTTAATTCATATTGAAATCTTGATCTAATGAGGCTATTTAATTCCTACTGAAATCTTGATCTAATAAGGCTATTTAATCCATAGTGAAATCTTGATCTGATGAGGCTATTTAATCACTACTGAAATCTTGATGGGATGAGGCTATTTAATCCATATTTAAATCTTGATCTGATGAGGCTATTTAATCCATATTTAAATCTTGATCTGATGAGGCTATTTAATCCATATTTAAATCTTGATCTGATGAAGCTATTTAATCCATATTTAAATCTTGATCTGATGAGGCTATTTAATCCATATGAAATCTTGATCTGATGAGGCTATTTAATCCATAGTGAAATCTTGATCTGATGACGCTATTTGATCCATATTGAAATCTTGATCTAATTAGGCTATTTAATCACTACTGAAATCTCGATGGAATGAGGCTATTTAATCCATATTTAAATCTTGATCTGATGAGGCTATTTAATCCATATTGAAATCTTGATCTGATGAGGTTATTTAATTCATAGTGAAATCTTGATCTGATGAGGTTATTTCATATTGAAATCTTGATCTGATGAGGCTATTTAATCCCCACTGAAATCTTGATCTGATGAGGCTATTTAATCCCCACTGATATCTTGATCTGATGAGGCTATTTAATCCATATTTAAATCTTGATCTGATGAGGCTATTTAATCCATATTTAAATCTTGACATGAGGCTATTTAATCCATATGAAATCTTGATCTGATGAGGCTATTTGATCCATATTGAAATCTTGATCTGATGAGGTTATTTAATTCATATTGAAATCTTGATCTAATGAGGCTATTTAATCCCTACTGAAATCTTGATCTAATGAGGCTATTTAATCCATAGTGAAATCTTGATCTAATGAGGCTATTTAATCCCTACTGAAATCTTGATCTAATGAGGCTATTTAATCCATAGTGAAATCTTGATCTGATGAGGCTATTTAATCACTACTGAAATCTTGATGGGATGAGGCTATTTAATCCATATTTAAATCTTGATCTGATGAGGCTATTTGATCCATATTGAAATCTTGATCTGATGAGGGTATTTAATCCATGGTGAAATCTTGATCTGATGAGGTTATTTAATCCATATTGAAATCTTGATCTCACGAGGTATCATATGGCTGTTTCTTAAAGTATTGTATCAGTTATGTGCCATTCGTCATATTTATTAGAGGTGATTAAGAAATTAAACATATAATCGGCTACCATAGTTTTAATTTTCTCCAACACTGCAAATGGCTACAAAACCAATATATTAACCAGAAAACTCATGTACTTAAATAACTTCTTCAGATTAAGTGTAGCCTCTTGATGTCATGCATGACACTAAAACTGTTCAGAAATATTTAGACTGTTAGCCTTATATAACTTCTTTCTCAGATCAATGATTAAAAGTCTTTGAGTGCGTGAAGCCTGTGAATATTGCTGAAGACCATCGTTCTTTGAATTTTACGTACTGGCTCAGCATAATCACAAACAAAGGACTTATTTGATTGATTCATTCATTTTCTACGACTTATTTAAAGCCAACAAATATTTCTAGATTGCAAGAATTTTCCTGGGGAAAATAATAATTATTTAGTGATATGTCTTACTAATTAAACTATAGCTGGGGGAAGAAAAAGAATTGGATTCATACCATTCCCATGGGTATTTTCGCTTAAGTCAATATAACGAACCCAATTGGAATTGAAAATCAGCTCTTCGGTTTATGATTACAATCCATTACATCCAAGCTTGCAGCACCTAGTATTCCCAAGGAGACATCCATCAACGTTGCTTAACTTCGGTGATCGTACGGGAACCGGTTTTTGATCGTGATTTGACCATAAGCCAAACAAAGAATTGTATCAGATAATAGAAATATCATATGAGAACTTTCAACAGTAGCAATAACTAAAATGGATATACGTAACTCTAGGAAAAAATATTGACATAATCAAGATGTTGATATTCGACATAACTTCAAATAAAAAGTTTGGAAGGAAATCTCCATCAGTACTGGAAAGAGTGATAAAAGCTACTGGACTTGAAAAACTTATAAATTGTCTTAAGAATACAAAATGGATGCAGAATGTTTTCTTATAAGGAAACGGTTAATGTTACCATTACCAGTATAAAAAATGATTCAAAGGATTCTTTTTACATATGTATTTTCTATTTACAACATTTCTTAAGTGGATTAGTTATAAGGGATTGTTGTTGGTTGAATATTTGGTAAAGAGACTTACTAATTTGAAAATAGCAAAGAAATCATGTGTTTTTACTCCCTAGATAAACTATATATGAGTCAAATTTAATCATAATCGTTTAATCACTAGAATTTCAAAACTTTCACTTTAGGAATTTATTTTTTTCGGTGAGAATAATTAAAAAGCGTTCTTGTGATTGGAATTTGTACAACAGATAAATTAAAAGAAATAAACAAACGAACAGACAGCAATTGTTTACAACTGAATATCGGACCAAATTCAATATAATTTGATCTGTTTTTTTCTTAATAGAAATTTCCTGTTTTCTTTTTTAATTTGTTTTCTTTTAATCGTTTTTATTTTAAATTTTTTTATTTTTTATTTCCGTTGCAAATATAAAGAATTAGTGACTGTCACTCTGTACCTCTGAAAGAAAGCCTATTGACACCAAAGAATAAAATAAGAGAGAAGAAAATTGAAAAAAAGAATAAAAGAAAATGTGTTTGATCAAAGGATATTAGTTTTCAGCAAATGATCCGTACGGACAACGTCTCCGTAACTTCAGGGAGTTCTGGGAAAGGTTAATCGATAGGTGACGATGTTGATTCTCATGATGACAATACTGGCAAAAGTAACAAAATCGACATGTCCATATGATTTCTTTCCTTTAGAATCTTTGCAAATCAATTTAAATTTTATTAATTTTTTTCCTTGATTTCTTTCTACACTTTTACAATTTGATTCTTTGTTCAGTGTTTTTATTCATCTTGATCAAAAAACATTGTTTAATACTAAACAGTTGGAAAGAACTCGTAAAATCTACGATATCCTAATAATATAATTAATTACTCTTACAATAATATAGATTAAGTAATTTTTTTTTTATTAATTCAACATATGCAACATTATAAATAAAAATTATTTATTAATGTTGATTCAGTATGATACAAGGTCAAATATATAGGAGACTTAATAAAAATATAATTTACTTTATTGATAATTGTAATTGTTCAGATATCGTCGTAGAAAGTGGCTTCGGCAAGCCAAGTTCAAGTGTTGGCCTAAGCTAATGTCTTTCCTTTCGCAATATTGCCTTTAAGAACGGAATGAATGCATATCTTCACTCCCCAGATATAGATTAAATTGTAAGGTAGATGGAGCTCTCTGATTTTGGGTGACAACTAATCTAAAAGAAAAATTCTGTCTACATTTCTCAGATGAGGTATTATGTACATTATTTACATTATTCGGACTATTGTCCTCATCTTTGTCGCCATATTTATTACAACATTTCGGCCGCTGTATGCTCCGGCCTTCTTCAGGTGATTGGAATGTCGAACCGAAACCTTTATTTCGTTCTTTGGGGTAGACTGTTCTAATTCCACGTGCCATGTTTAATGAATGTCAGTTATCAGTTATCTCGTGTTAATTCCTCTCTCAAAGTTCTCCAGGTATTGAACTCACAACTCTTTGGGTACTGTCAGATTAATTATTCAGATTCAATTCTATTTCTGTTTTTAGTTCAAATTCTTTTTCTTGTTTTACTTATTGTGTCTAAGCAAACATTTGGGAATCTCAAAATATGTTATACTAAAAATTTAAAGAAATGACGAGAAATTGATATTGACTGAAAATTAATTTCATATATAATATATAAGGGAATAATTTATGACAAATGTGAAAAAGTTGTGTGATGCGTTTCGTCCTTTAGAACGTCATTGGACTTATGTGAAGTTGACGTTGATGTGACTGCACATGCGCACGAAAGAGTAGACGCTGAGAATTTTAAATTAATTTTTTTGAAATATATATTTTGGGTATATAGTTTATTCGATTTCATTTAGTTTCTTTTTTCATTTTGGTCATGTTTACATAATTTTGCTATTTCTCAAATTAAAAGATCTGACAACAAGTGAAATTTTGTAAGAACCTGGATGTAAAATTACTGCGGATGATCGAATGAAGCACTTCCTGTAACATTTTCGTCTTAGTAAATTGCACTTTCTTTTAATCGAGGTAGCGTTTTGTAACACAAAATTGTGACCAGATACATTACGGTGAGCAACTCGTATATTGAATGCGTTGTTTTTTTAAAAAGATCTCTTTTGTGTTCATATAATTTTTATTTAAATTCCTTACAACTGTATTTTTTACCTATAAACCCATGAGTATGAACAACTATTATGATATTATAACTGCATTTTATAATGTATTTATATTTATTTAAATAATATAACTGTGCTAAAAAGACTTAGACTTTTAATGAAAGTAGCATTATTTATATCAAAATTATGGCCAGACACATTACGGTGAGCAACTAATGCATTAAACTGTTATTTTTATAAAATAGATACCTCTTATGGTCATATAATCTTTTATTTAAATTCTTTGAGATCGCCCTCGTGACAATTATTACAGGTGATGAAGTAAATTTCTCCCTCAAGATTCAACTTAGTATTTTTGTATTAAAGAACGAAACGCGTGACACAAAATTTGTTTTTCACTTTCTTCTTCGTCTTCTTATATATATATATATATATATATATATATATATATATATATATATGCTATGAAGCATTACTCTTCTAGTATGAATCGAGTTCTTCGAGCCGCTGGCATTTTGTATAGAGAAAAACGTTCATATTTCATTCCTTTCTGCCGTGAGACGATGGCCGAGGGGTAAGATATCTGACTGATGTCAAGCCAGGTTTCTCTCCCGGCATGAAGCAATTAAACATAGAAGTCAACACTTAGAGGCGACAGTCTGTTTCATGCTAGACGCAATCGTTAGACCTGGCGATTGCATCTAGCATGAAACATGAACTGTCGCCTCTAAGTGCTGACTTCTATGTTCACTTTTATATTTACACACGCTCTATCTCTGATATTGAGCACTTTATTCCATAAATATAGCACATCTTAAGAATATATATATATATATATATATATATATATATATATATATATATATATATATATAGATAGATAGATAGATAGATAGATAGATATGTTGCTAAATATAACAAACAATGGATGTCTATTATGCCTGATCATGAGCCGTTCTAAAGTTCGTATGCTTGTTTTCATTTCGGGTGAAAAAAACAAAGACAAAAATTGTCCAAGATTTGGATTTTTTATTGAGCTGGTACTTGATCTAAGTTTCGGCTCACATGAGCCATCTTCAGAGTGGTTATGTGGACATTTTAACAAAGATATTCAAAATAAAAATAAAGATAATATTTTGTTATGTTGTCATAGAAGATGGTCGCGGAATAGCAGACGCAGGTCGTAAGTTCAAGATGCGGTTCTATGACGTCATAACACGCGAGATGCCGAAATATCAACAACAGGAACATATGTATAGATGCTTTGTAATGTGTTTTGACTAGGTTGAAATGTAATTTTGTTGAGTGTGGCTTGCTTTGTTTTAATATATGTATGTGTGTGTCTGTCTATGTGTGTACATATATATATATATATATATATGTACGTGTTTGTGTAAGTGTATGTGTAAGTGTGTGTATTGTATATGTTTATATAACGTACCTATGAATACTAATAGGTATGTCCCAATCCTCTTAAATACGTTGGGCACAAAAAGTGGGGGCAATATATGCTGTCTAATTAGTCCAACACTAACAGTAATTTACCTACATTACGCTGCTGGCGAGTATTATATTTTGTTGATGTTATAAAGAATACCATTTCACTTCCAACCTCAGTTTTGGTTACTCCTCATTCAGTAACACTTTCTAGGTTACAAAAGTATATATATATATATATATATATATATATATATATATATATATATATATAATGGAAAATGCTTAATTTTCCAAACATAAGTGACAAGCAGAAAATGCTTGAATTTCATCTCTTAATATATGTAAATACAAAGAATAATGTCGCAGCATGATATCAATTATTTTAGAAAACATTAAGTTTATTTCTTTAAAAAATGAAAATATCCTTTTGTTCATAAGAATGTTTTAAATGAAGGGATATATATTTTGGAATTCAATCATAAAAAAGAAAATGACGTCATTCCTTTCTTTTTCTTTTTACAATTGGAAAAGAAAATGTAATATGAAGAGAAAAAACTCAAGCGTTTATTTATTTAAATATCAAATATTTCGTCTTTTTAAGTATATATCTAATTTTGTGGAATGTTGTCGAGTTTCCTCCGCGAGTGTCGGTCGGTCGGTCTTGGACGTCTTTCCTTGGTCAAGTGACCTTTCTCGGACACGGAAACTATTGTATCGTGAATTAATGGCGGGGGAAGGATTCTCTGTGTGACCGGCACGACTTGTCGACATCAGAGTTGCACTCTTTCTGGACTTGGGCGCCAGCGGCGAATTATCTTAGCAACCCTGAGTTTTTCACTCAGCTGGAAATTGATTCGGAAGGTGCCGCCTCTCACTGACGTACTCTTCCGATGGGGCGAGGCAGATTTGCTAGACTGTCCCCGGTGTGACCTTGGCTTAGAGGAAACGGCTTCGCACGCCTTCAGCCATTATCCTCAGGTGCGCCCTTTCTGGGAGTATGTCGGCGAGTTGACGGCTCGTATCGCTCCCGATCAGCTCGTGTCCATCGATCTCTCACATGCATGTGACAATGTGTCGCCCCCGTTTTCCTGGATCAAACAGATGGTATTTTTTATGTTGCTAGCCGTGGCAAGGATGGTGGTGGGGACGTCGCGGAATGAGGGAATTTTGCAGGACGAACGCTATTCGCATCAGGATCTTAGGGTATAGAAAGCGTTTGATTTTGACAGATTTCAGCGAAAGGTGGTTGACTGAGGTGAGTCTGGTTCGTGTGGATGGGGCTAACCTTCATTTTCTCTAAGTCCTCTTGATGCAATGTGGCTGTTTCTTGTCAAGTTAGACAATACTATGTTTTCCTAGTTAATGTGAATAAGTGTTGTTTCCGGCATTCTCTTTTGTTAGGACCCATTTTGAGATTCCGTCATTTATTTTTACTCATCCCATTCCATTAATAAGTGTGTTTCTTGATTCTATCTATCGACAGAATACAGCGGCCACTCTTATTATTTTGAGGGATGGACGGGTCTTACTAACTTTGTTTTAGTTTTATCTTCGTGTTTTATTTTTTAGTTTCTTTTCTGGTTACATCCCCCCACCCCATCATTTAATGAATCATATAAACAACGGACTTTATGAACAATGAAATAAATTTTCACATCATGGTAGTAGGTCCCCTGTGAATATGCGGTATTTTGGTATATGTAGGATTGAATGGTGATGAATGAGTACTTGTGGTTAATGAATAAATTGTGATTCTGATTAACTAGGACTAGGATAGCTAATGAAGACCAGCCTTTCCCTATTTGCATCTTCGGCTTTGTGCCACAATTTTGTTTTTTTACGAAATAAATAATCTTATATCTAATTTCAGATTTCGAGTGGATGTAGTTTATGTCCCTTATATTGAATAGGAAGAAAGAATATATGTGTGCCGGCAATTTAATCATGGTTGTCGTATGTATGTTCGCATCACAAACCTAGAAGGAGTTATTTAATAACATATTAAAATTAATTGAAATTGATTATTTTGAGTGTTTTTGTTTCATAACTCTTTGTCATTAGATCGTACAATACTGAAATGGGGAAGTAGTTTAATGTATACATAATCGTCACTTTACAAGAAGAATTCAAGAAAATTGAAAAAAGGTGAAAATGTACTTTTATTGATAGTTGATAAGTGAGTAAAACGGATATTTAAAATATTATGTATATATAATTTATATTTTATTTAACAGTTGTAGAATACTGAACTAAGAGTTGCAGAAAAAAGTAACAGATATGATGAAATAAAGATTAATGAAAATGGCTAATGATTGACAATGCTTCATGTGAAAATTAATCTGAAAATACAATCACGACTAATATTTTTCGAGCATATAAGGAAACAAAATGGCTGCGTAGCTGTGATTGGTGTAGTAAGCAATATAGATGTATGGATTATATGAGTGACGTCGGTTGGTAATGTTTTCGTGGCCAGACTAGTGAAGACAGAAGAATGCGGCTTCAAATCTAATTGGAGTCATGTTCTTTATTTACGATCCACTCTGCTTATTCAACGGTTGTAAAATAACGAGCTGAGAATTGTGATAGAATGCAAGTGAAATAACATAAAGCAAAGCTAGCGAAAAAAAAAATCTTTACTAATAATTAATATATTCATCACAAACGTTACGATCATTTATCAGTATTTTTCTTAATGGTATTTATACTTGACATGTTGCTTATCTATCTATCTATCTATCTATCTATCTATCTATCTATCTATCTATCTATCTATCTATCTATCTATCTCAGTCTATTCATTATCTATCTATCTATCTATCTATCTATCTATCTATCTATCTATCTATCTATCTATCTATCTATCTCAGGCTATTCACTATCTATCTATCTATCTATCTATTTATCTATCTATCTATCTATCTCAGTCTATTCATTATCTATCTATCTATCTATCTATCTATCTATCTATCTATCTATCTATCTATCTCAGGCTATTCACTATCTATCTATCTATCTATCTATCTATCTATCTATCTATCTATCTATCTATCTATCTATCTCAGTCTATTCATTATCTATCTATCTATCTATCTATCTATCTATCTATCTATCTATCTATCTCAGTCTATTCATTATCTATCTATCTATCTATCTATCTATCTATCTATCTATCTATCTATCTATCTATCTATCTATCTATCCCAGTCTATTCATTATCTATCTATCTATCTATCTATCTATCTATCTATCTATCTATCTATCTATCTATCTATCTACTAACATGAATCTATGTTAATATGTATATATGCATGTGAATATGTAAATATATATAGGCTGTAAGTGAGATGATCGACAAAACTGAAGAAATAAATTTTTCAATGAATGTCTGGTGGCTAGATCTTAATCGTTGAAGTTATAAGTTAGAATCGACATTGAGTTACAGGTTTCTGAATATTTGATGTAGAAGTTCTAATGAAAATAAGAACAGCGTGTAAATCTATGTGCGTGTTAAAATGTGTTGGGCAAAAAGTTGTGAAAAAAGAAGCTAACGATAGAAATATTTATAAGAGGAAAAGAACGTAAGAGAAATCGAGAAAGAGGGAGAGAGAAAGATTGCAAGAGAAAGCGAGAAAAAGATAAGATAGATATATGGGTGCGAGAGAGAGAGAGAGAGAGCAGGAAGAAGTGAGATAGAGAAAAACGTAATAGACTTTTCAGATATAACATCTCGAAACGAAACAGGCCTTGTGATGTATAAAAGTAGTATTTACAACAGTCAGTCTGCCCTCGAGATGCTCGCTCTACGCACGGCGACGCGATAAAACCTTTTCGCCGGGGGACATAACTCAATTTGTCAGTGGGAAAGAGGATTAATTGTACGTCCAATATTTCAAGAAGCACCAGATTTATGAGTCCGTATCAACGATGGGCGGGAAATTTATTGTTCTGCCTCGGTTTGGTACACAATTCGGCCAATGAAATATTTCCATTGCTTCTTGCTTCGTTATTTACACGCGCAGGCGCGCGAGCACACGTACATTTAAATCTCTGGGCACAAACACAAAAATGCACTGACATACTTGCATTTGAATACAGTTGTACATTCCCATATCTACACATATATACGAGTAGAGACAAATTCGATCTGATTAAATATATTCAAGTACACATACACACTCCACTTATGTGCGTATATATTCACATGTGTGTATGTGTCCGTGTATATATATGTGTATGTATTCATATATATATATATATATATATATATATATATATACACGCACACATGCGTGAACATAAAAACAAACGTATATAGACTGACGTATATACTTATATATATATATATATATATATATATATATATATATATATATATGAGTATTATATACGTCTATATACGTGTGTGTACATGGGAATTCAGGTTAACTTTTTTCATACAAATTGTATATACATATGCGTATGTATATGTTCAAACTCAAAGAGATGTTAATGTGCAAACAAATGGACGTGTGTACATTAATAATCTCATATAATATGTATATATATAAATATATATATATATATATATATATATATATATATATACATACATACATACATACATACATACATACATATATATATATATATATATATATATATATATATATATATATATATATATGCATGCTAGAATGAGGAACAAATAGGAAGGGTTTATAAATTTAACGTTTCGCTGTTATGAAGCTTAAATAAAGGCGAAATGTGTTAAATTTATAAATGTTCCCTATTTGTTCCATATATCACTCCGTCAAAATTAATGTATATTCCATTCCAATTATATATATATATATATATATATATATATATATATATATATATATATATATGTGTGTGTGTGTGTGTGTGTGTGCGAGTGAGAGACAGAGAGAGAAAACATATTTAGGTTGCGATGGATAAACTGTCATCTAATTTAGGCAAAAATGAAAATAACACTAACATCTCATATTAAGAGATATATTTCCGAAAGTTACACAAAAATATCTTTAAATACTAAAGAGTAAATTTATTCAATAAAATCACCATTGGCTTTAACTACAGTCTCCAGGCAGCTTCGAAATCTCTTGTAAATATTCTGGGCGGTCTCTTGTGAATACTGCCATAATCCTTGTCTTCAGTTCATCTTTGGTGTTGCAAGGATTTTTTTGGTCTCTCGCTCAACTGCGCCCCACACATAATAATCAAAGGAAGTGCAGTCTGGGGAGTTAGGTGGCCAGAAGTGGAGGGTGATGTGGCCGCAGTTATTTTCTGACTGCCATTGCTGGGTTCTTCTACTTGTGTGGCATGGTGCAGAATCCTGTTATCAGACAGAGGGTCTTCCAGCAGTCATCATATTAACCCAGAGCAGCACTACCACCTCGAGGATCTTGATGTCGGCCTCCGTATTGAGTCTGAGGGCCGTGGGAAGATAAATGTAGGCATCACTAGTGATGACTCCAAACACCATGATATTGACTGGATATTTGTGGAAAATGTATCCTAGGCACTGTCCTGAGATTAACACCTAAACACTGAAATTTTCGTATAGGAGTTTCCGTCGTGAACGCCAAGCAAAATAACATGCGCTTTTTAAATTTCTGGCGGACTGAATTGCGTCATGGTGCTCTTTTTCACTTTTTTTCAGACGTTGACCAGCTGATTTTACTATGCTGTACAGCCGACAAAATCAAAAACAAAAAACGCGCATGCGCTAAATTAAAAATATAAAATGCTGACAATTTGCACAGCGCACCCTGTATATGATTCATATATATATATATATATATATATATATATATATATATATATGAATCATATACAGGGTGCGGTCTGGAAATTCTATCTATCTATCTATCTATCTATCTATCTATCTATCTATATATATATATATATATATATATATATATATATATATATAAACTACTCCACAAAATACAGCACAATATATTTATTGTTGAGCATATAAATGATTTACATAAAAATGAAACTCTATTACCCCATTCAGATGGGCATTTCTCGCCGGTGATATTCTCCCTGGAACTTGTCAATGCAAAAACGTTTGTTAAAAAAATTAATTTGAACGGATTTTCTAAAATTAAGAATTAAACAAGGAAGGAAAGAAAGAAGAAAAAAAAGAAGAAGAAAGAAGAGGGACAAACAACAAGCCCCAGGGAGAATACCCCGGGGGTGAAAATGGTCATCTGAATGGGATAATAGTGTTTCATTTTGATGTAATTCATATATATATATATATATATATATATAAAGATTCAGGATCATCAGGTAAATCTTCCAACAACGAAATGAGAAAAAAATGGGATTGGTGGGTAGTGTAATTTTTGTAATTTAATAGAGGGGGTTGAGAGTGGTAGTTAACCAGACAATATAAAGTATAGGGAGGGGTTAATTTTTTTCTCATTTCGTTGTTGGAAGATTTACCTGATGATCCTGAATCCTTAAAAAAGGATTTCGGTGAAATAAATTATCGTAATGGTACATTAAAGTGATTTGTTTTTCATTACATATTAGCTCTGTCCTAACATTGAGCTCTCAGGATTTCATCCTCTTTGGATTTACCAATTCGGTTTACCAAGTTCCTTATAACTTAATTATATATATATATATATATATATATATATATATACTGAGCATATACATACATCTTCATAAAATATTTGAAACAGATTCAATCTTATAAATTATGTGATCACTGTTCAACATAACGTTATTTTTGAGATTGCTCTTTTGAGAATTTACCATCCCTTTTGAGGCTTTACCATTCCTTTTGAGGCTTTGCCATCCCTTTTGAGGTGTTATCATTCCTTTTTTGGGCTTTACCATTCATTTTGAGGCTTTACCATACCTTTTATGGCTTTACCATTCCTTTTGAGGCTTTACAATTCCTTTTGGGGCCTTACCATTCCTTTTTGTGGCTTCAGCATTCCTTTTGAGGCTTTACCTCCCTTTTGAGGATTTATCATTCCATTTGTGGCTTTACCGTTCCTTTTGAGGCTTTACCATTCCTTTTGTGGCTTCACCATTCCTTTTGTGGCTTCACCATTCCTTTTGAGGCTTTACCATCCCTTTTTGAGGTTTTATCATTCCTTTTTGAAGCTTTACAATTCCTTTTGTGCCTTTACAATCCCATTTGAGGTTTTGCCATTCCTTTTTTAGGCTATACCATTCCTTTTGAGGCTATACCATTCTTTTTTAGGCGCAACCATTCTTTTGTGGCTTTAGCATTCCTTTTTCGTCTTTGCCATTCATTTTGTCGCTTTACCACTCTTTTTGAGGCTTTACCATTCCTTTTGCGGCTTTACCATTTCTTTTATCGCTTTACCATTCCTTTTGAGGCTTTACCATTACATTTGTGGCTTCACCCTTCCTTTTGAGGCTTTACCATCCATTTTGAGGTTTTATCATTCCTTTTTGATGCCTTACCACACATTTTAAGGCTTTACCATTCAATTTGTGGCTTTACCGTTGCCTTTGGGACTTTACCATCCTTTTAGGGCTTTACCATTCCTTTTCTGGCTTTACCATTTCTTTTGAGGCTTTACCATTCGTTTTGTGCCTTTACCATTCCTTTTGAGGCTTTACCATTTCTTTTGAGGCTTTACCATTCCATTTGTGGCTTTATTGTTCCTTTTGAGGCTTTGCAATTCCTTTTGAGGTTTTATCATTCATTTTGAGGCTTTACCATTCCTTTTGCGGCTTTACCATTCCTTTTGTCGCTTTACCATTTCTTTTGAGGCTTTACCATTTCTTTTGAGGCTTTACCATTCTTTTTGTGGCTTTACCATTCCTTTTTGAGGCTTTACCATCCCTTTTGAGCCTTTACCATTCTTTTTGTGCCTTTACCATTCCTTTTATTCTTTTTGAGGCTTTACCATTCTTTTTTAGGCTTTACCATCCGTTTTGAGGTTTTATCATTCCTTTTTGAGGCTTTACCATTCCTGTTGAGTCTTTACCATTCCTTTTGTAGCTTCCCCACTCCTTTTGAGGCGTTACCATTCCTTTTGTCGTTTTACCATTCCTTTTGAGGCTTTACCATCCCTTTTGAGGTTTTAACATTCCTTTTTGAGGCTTTACCATTCCGTTTGAGGCTTTACCATTCCTTTTGAGGATTTACCATTCTTTTTGTGGTTTTAACATTCCTTTTTAGGCTTTGCTATTTCTTTTGAGACTTTACCATTCCTTTTGAGGCTTTACCATTCCTTCTGAGGCTTTACCATTCCCTTTGAGGCTTTACCATTCCTTTTGAGACTTTACCGTTCCTTTTGTGGCTTTACCATTCTTTTGTGGCTTTACCATTCCTTTTGAGGCTTTACCATTCTTTTTGAGACTTTACCATTCCTTCTTGTTCTGATATCTATTCACCAAAATAACCTAAGTATTCACTCGCAATTTTCTCCTGCTTTTCTTTACTTCAATATTTCCTGTGAGTGGTTAAATTTTCCGAGACTTCTTTCCTCATTAGGCGATCCTCTGAATTTTATCCTTATATTTGATAATCAACATTCTTTTGTAGTTCCTGTTTTTTAAATTTTTTAATTTCTTCCATTTTCTTTCCATGGCATGTTCATGTCTATTGTCCGTAAAAACATATAATACAATTTGAAGTCTTTTCTTCATTTGTAAGGAAATTATCCGATATTCAGTGTCTTTTAGATGATTTAACATTACATAGTGGATCAGCGCTATTTCCTTTGTATATGAAGACATAAATATTTTGTTTATATATTGATCTGGTTAATATTTCTTTTGTTAATATTTACAGATATTATGATATTTATAGATATTAGAGATATGTATGGTTAATATTTCCTTTCTATGAGGACATTGATATTTTATTTTGTTTCTGAAAAGCTTCTCTACTTCCGATTTCTGTGCCACTCATACTGACACAGTTAATTTTTCATCTTATTTTTTTATCGACTAAGTTGTGAAATAAATCCTTTTAGTCTTATTTCTGAATTTGATGTAAATAGTGTCACTTGCGTAGCGATTATTAAGGTTATTCCCACAGCTAAAAAAAAAAAAATTAAAATAAAAAACAATCCGATTGTCCTCTTAAGATCATATTCATACACATGTAAAATAAATCTAGCCACTTAACAAAAGGAAAAATAAACGCCACACGAGATAGGAAGTTGTGGAGAGCCATAGTCGTCTGGCTCCTGAAAAATTAATATTTATATTGTTAAAAATATAGCATGATTATAATTATGACATCATTATGATTATAATATCATGATTATTGTATTATTACAAATATACTGTGATTATAATTATAAAATCATTAGGATAATGATTATTAAAAATATATTATTATAGACATAATATTATTAAAAATATGCTATTATTAATATTATATTATAACAATTATTATAATTATAAGATCATTAAGATAATGATTATTATATTATTACAAATAAAAGCAAAAGCAAAAATTTTGGAAATTTTGTGTTTAAAAATTACCTATCATGAAGTAAAGCGTACAAGCATTAAATTTTAAAAAACTTTCAGAAACATTGTGTGTTTTGTTTTAATGAATAATGTATATAAAGTTTTTTATTTTTTTTATTTCGTAGTACATTTTTATCAGTAACAAAATGTATATGTGTGTTAGTTTTCGCTTTGATCGTGTATATATATAATATATATATATATATATATATATATATATATATATATATATGTTTGTGTGTGTGTGTGTGTGTGTACAGCAAAATTCTAAGATTACCTCATGTGGGGATAGTCTATTTCAGACCAGCACTGCATTACTGGCCTGAAATATACTATATCCACATGAGGCAATTTTAGTTATTTTGCTGTATATATATATATATATATATATATATATATATATATATATATATATATATATAATGGTCTGTTATAATAAATACATTTAGCTCTCTTTGTGGATCAGTTTTAATATCTGATCTGGATTATATACCAACGGATCTATTACAGTACTATATATATATATATATATATATATATATATATATATATATATATATATATATATATATTTATATCTCTGTTATGTCGATCACTATTATCTTAACACCAGCATTCAACGGTGATATTATATTAATATATATATATATATATATATATATATATATATATATATATATATATATATATATATGTGTGTGTGTGTGTGTAAAAGTGAAAATTGAAGTCAACGCTCAGACGCGACAGCAGGAAACAGCACACCTTAAAACTATATTTCGATTTTGTAAATTTAGGCCGATCATTAATGAAATGTTGTCATTTTTTTTTATTTATTAATAATCCAGTTTGTTCAAAATTACGTATGTATTGGCTTTATGTTTGAATAATCACTAGAAAATTAGTAAGATTTTACTTAATAATATCATACAAGAATAATACTGACAATAGGATAAGAGTAGCGTGACTTTGTTTAATCCACTTACACAATGATCAGAATGCTATCAGAGGAATTAATAGAAGAAACTAATTCATTGATTTATTTGTTTAACGACATATCAACTTCTCATGGGTCATTTAATACTGAAATTTAATTTTCTTGGACGCTTTGAAATAATAAAAATATATATGGCATTCTACATTCACAGTTGAATACATGGTAGATGATATTCAGCTTTTGTGCTTATACATGTTTGTGTGGACATGATTACTAAAGGCGGTGATGTGTGTGTTTTATGTTATTGTTTTCTTGAAGTTATATTTTGGAATATAGTTTGATTTATTTAAGAAATTGTAGGATATTATACGGATTATATGCCATAAAAGTGTTCTTTCATGTTGGTTGGTTTTGTTTAGTGGCATATCAACCTCAATGGATTATTTAATGCCAAAATCTAAATATTTTGAACACAATTTTATGGCTTCAACTACAGATAAAACATTATTGGTAATTTTGCTATAAAATGTATTGGTAGTAATTTTACTATATAAAAATGTATTGCTAATATTTTTATACTTTTATAGTACTTTGTTTTTGTTTGAGGGGTCACTATTTGTTCATAGCTGGTGCACTAACATGTAAAACCAGCCAGAAGTTCAATTTTACTGTAGGGCAAAAACAGTTCAAAAGTATGCCATCCTGAGGACAATAGTCCGAATAATGTAAATCTGGTAGTGTTAATAAAAATATCACTTTTTTGTTTAAATTACCAACTTTGTTTAAAGTACTCAACGAAGCCTTTCATTTTCTTATTACCACATGTTTTTGTTATATTTTTGTACAAACTAAATATTTATTATAGTATGGTTTGATTTGATTTGTTTGTTTGACTGGACAATATATCAACTCCTTCATGGGTCATCTAATGATGCATTTTAATTTTCTTGTGAGCTTTGAAGTAATAAAAATATGATGTTATTCTGCTTTCACAATTGAATACATAGTAAATGATACTCAGCTTTTGTGCTTATACATGTTTGTGTGGACATGATTACTAAAGGCGGTGATGTGTGTGTTTTATGTTATTGTTTTCTTGAAGTTATTTTGGAATATAGTTTGATTTATTTAAGAAATTGTAGGATATTATACGGATTATATGCCATAAAAGTGTTCTTTCATGTTGGTTGTTTGGTTAGTTGAATTTGTTTGACGCATATCAACCTATTTGTGTTATTTAATAACGAAATCTAAATATTTTGTACATAATTTTATACTTTCAACGTAAATGCATGTTTTTTTTAGATATATATTTTGTTAATCATAAAATCAGTTGTTGGCAATTTTGCTATAAAAATGTATTTTTATATTTTAGTTTTGCATTGATTGTTATTTTGCTACAAAAATGTATTTTTGGTAATTTTATTATAATACTGTTGTTTTTTGTTTGGGGATTCACTATTTGACCATAGATGGGGGTCAGGGTGGACCTGGGAACAGTAGGTGTCTCCACGCTCCTCAGAACCGCCAATCTCCCGATCAGTATTTTTGATGCCAGATGTAGTTTGTCATCATACCCAGAACGCAACAGAAGGGCGGAAACGCTTATCCGCGTACGTTTAATAAAGTTATTTTTACACATGTATTTGTTAAAGAATGACACAAAGAACGAAGTGAAATATTATGGAAGCATCATCAACATGGAAATGATATTCATTCAGCACACCTATTTGAAACAAAATACTTGCATCGGAACAAAGACAGAGTTAAAACAACTCAAAAAAGTTTCTTAAATTTAAAGAAAAAATGTAATGCTTGTAAGCTTTGCTTCATGATAGGTAATTTTTAAACACAAAATTTCCAAAATTTTTGCTTTTGCATTTATTTGTAATAATATAATAATCATTATCTTAATGATTTTATAATTATAATAATTGTAATAATATAACATTAATAATAGCATATTTTTAATAATATTATATCTATAATAGTATATTTTTTAATAATAATCATTATCCTAATGATTTTATAATTATAATCATAGTATATTTGTAATAATACAATATTAATAATATTTACTATTATTTACATTATTCGGACTACAGTCCTCATCTTTGTTGCCATATTTATCACGACGTTTCGGCCGTTGTACGCCCCAGCCTTCTTCAGGTGGTTATAATGTCAAACTGAACCCTTTATTTCGTTCACTGGGTTAGACTATTCTAGTTCCACATGCGATGCCTAAATGATGTCAGTTACCAGTTATCTCCTCTTAATTGCCTTTTCAAAGTTCACCACTGTCTTAAGCAGCTATTAAACTCACAAATCTTTGGGTCCTGTCACTGGATCGAACCAAAGGTCCTTAAAGACATATGACACAGTGGATAAAGGGTTCAGTTCGACATTCAAACCACCTGGAGAAGGCCGGAGCGTACAACAGACGAAACTTTGTGATAAATATGGCGACAAAGATGAGGACAATAATTCGAATAATGTAAATAGTGTACATAATACTTCATCTTAGAAATATAGACAGTATGTTTGTAATAA
>OZ010616.1:19056670-19074170 GCA_963932145.1 Acanthosepion lycidas
ACAAAAAGTAGCACTTGTTGCTCAGTCAATGAACACCGAATGTTTCCTCAGAAGGAAAATGCCAACTTTACCATAACATCTACCATATACATCCTATATGGATTATTCTTCTCTATACTCTACTCCAGGGGTCGGCAACCTAAGGCACGCGTACCACTTGTATAAGAATACGGATGCTGTTGGAACAATGAATGATTTTAAAACCCTAAGTCGGTACATAGTTAGCAAAAGGTTGCCGACCATTGGTCTAAGAGAAACCCTTCTGTCAACATGGCCGATGCTAACCTCCTGATGAGTGACTCACTACGCCTTTTTGGGTTAACATTTCCCACTGACATGAAGAGGAAAGATTATATTGAATATTGATTATATTTCAACAAAAAGTAGCACTTGTTGCTCAGTCAAGGAACACCGAATGTTTCCTCAGAAGGAAAATGCCAACTTTACCATAACATCTACCATACACATCCTATAAGGATAATTCTTCTCTATACTCTACTCCAGGGGTCGGCAACCTAAGGCACGCATACCACTTGTATAAGAATACGGATGCTGTTGGAACAATGAATGATTTTAAAACCCAAAGTCGGCACATAGTTAGTAAAATATTACCTTGGTGCTCAGTCAATGAACACCGAATGTTTCCTCAGAAGGAAAATGCCAACTTTACCATAACATCTACCATATACATCCTATATGGATTATTCTTCTCTATACTCTACTCCTGGGGTCGGCAACCTAAGGTACGCGTACCACTTGTATAAGAATACGGATGTTGTTGGCACACTGAATGATTTTAAAACCCAAAGTCAGCACTTCCTATAGACTATTTTAAGCCTACCCAGTAGAGGGCTACATCCGCACGAGGCTAGTGGTTTGTGTAGTAATTAAGGTTTTTACAGGGAATGGCATGTTATAAGTTATGTCAAGCCTGTAGACCCCCCTGTAGAGTAGTGGGCCACAGCCTCACCATGCTAGGTGGTGCTACTCTGGTTTCTTTAATAAAAGTAGGTTCATACAAGTAATAGTAATTTTATGACTTATAAATTAAGTTATATTAGCCGTCTAACGTGTAGCAAACAGTCAGTGCCTCAGCACGTCAGGTGTTACTGTTGTGGTCTCTGTAGCAAATAGGTTTTAAATGGAAGAGTAAGTTATATGTTAACCCTGTAGACTCCCCTGTGGTGTTGTTGCTGTGGCTTCTGTAGAAAGTAGGTTTTTAAATGGAAAGTAAGTTAACCCTGTAGACTCCCCTGTGTCACAGCCTCATCGTACTATGTGTAATTGCTGTGGCTTCGTAAGCAGGAACACATTTACAGGGTAGAGTAAATTATATGTTATATTATCCCTTCAAAATACTGGGCTATCCCTGCAAAATACTGGGCTATCCCTGCACAATGCGAGTGTTGATGCTTTGATTTCTGTCGCAAGTATATTCCTTTAGTTGGTATTTTGTCTTTCTCTTAGACTGGTTGTTACAAATTGAATATAAGAAACACAGCCAAAATTTGTAGTTGTTTCAATGATTCTACTTTTAATGCCAATAAACACCCCGCACATAAGATCCGCACAGCACTTTCATAGAACAATGAAAATGAATAATGTAAACGTTTTTTTTTACCATTTTGTTGATAGGACTTATATGAAAACCGAAATCTTTGTTAGAATTTGCTGTCACACTTGTGCAAGTATTTACGCAGTCTTGTGGGTGATGATTTATTTTTTCCTAAAACCTTTTCTCACAGACGCAACTTTGCAAGCATTTAGCTACTGTATCGCTATTTCCACGGTAAATATTCTGACGAGCTACATTCTTTAGTTACACCTATTCTTTAATATTAGGACCTTCCATACTTGTGTACACAGGGTTGATATTATCATTTCTTTAATATATCATTGGTAAGTAGGAAGTTCTACTCAAACTAGTTCTTCTTAAGAACCATTACTTTATGGCAGAAACTCCTACGTCGGTGCTTCCATAAACGGCCTCCGTCGGTCAGGGTGGACCATGGGTAGCATCCTAGTTGTCTGCTTGGCTGGAACATCGACGTCTGTGACTGTAGAGAGCAATTCGGGAGTGACAATCTCTGTTGCAGATGTCACAGATGTGTTCTGTCTTTGATCTGTTGAAGCTGTACCTTTGCTTTCTGCGGGCCTGCCTTTCCGTGGTGACTTGTGTCAGCTTCTTCTCCCCTGACTTGAGGTGCTTGGTCAGGGTTCCTCTCCATTTGTATCGTATGGCTACCAGGTGCCCTCAGGTCTAATTTGATGTCCACAGCTTTCATAACGCGCCTTACAACATCGCGGTACCGCAGTTGTGGCCGACCGGGGGGAGGGTCCCCTTCTGGAGGCCAGCTCTCCATAAAGGTCTTTGGGGATATGTCTCTCAGGCATGCAATGGACGTGGCCCAACGAACGGAGTCTGTGCTGTCTGAGCAGTGTGAAAAAAAATAAACACTACCATCTTAACCTCTTCAAGTCTGGGTTCAGTTATTATCTATGATACATATCCTCATAATCTCCACCTCATACTTATCATTCTGGTATCGTTGACAAGACTAACCTGGCTGCTGATCTCGAAAAGGACCTTCAATCTGTGGTTGACTGGGGCAAGAAATGGCTTGTAAACTTTAATACCTCCAAAACAAAACTGCTCTCCTTTACCCATCACAGATAACCCTCTATGCCTTCCATCAGAATGGCTGATTCCCAACTCCTAGAGAGCGCCTCGTTACGCCTGCTTGGTCTCACGCTGTTCGCTGACATGACCTGGAATAAATACATTGAATCAATAGCTTCATCTACCGTAAGGAAAGTTGGTTCTCTGTGTCGTGCCAGAAAGTTTTTCTCGTCTGAGTCCATCCTTCAAATCTATAAATCAACCATCCGTCCTTGCATGGAATATTGCTGTCATATACGGTCTGGTGCCCTGCTGTACGTTTCGAGATCCTCAACAATATTCAGAGACGAATAAGCAATGTCATCTAGTCTACAGCTTTCTCACAGACGTTCCGTGGCTTCCCGCTGTCTCTCCTACAAGTATTTTCACGGCAGCTGTTCCGACTAGATACTTTTCCTGGTTCCCAGACAGCATGAATTTAAGTGAGCTACCAGGCTGGCATCTCGGTCCCAAATTTTCACTGTCAAATCGGTTAAGTACAACTTCTACAGTTTCATTCGCACTTTCCGTCTGTGGAACTCACTTCCCCTTACTTGCTCCACCGATGACTAGAATCTTCAAATATTCAAGTTCAATGTCAATCAACATCTGATACCCTGAGTTTGTTCCCCATCGTTCTATGTATCCTTTCCTCAAACACACCTCTTTACTCTTGTTCTCAATCCTCTGTAACCCCTTGTGTGCTAGTGGCACTCCTTCTTTGCTAGGGGTGAATTGCTTTAAAAAAATTCATATATTTTTTCATATAAGAAACCACATTCAGTAACGTTCTACCTTGAGCAACTCTCAGGCCTTGTACTGGGTAACCTTTTTCTAATTTTGATTTTAGAGATTGAAAAGTCATTCTCAGGAAAGCAGCAATTGTTGGGAAGAATCTGTCTCATTACTAAAGCTATTCAAAGGAATAAAAATGATTAATCTCAGAAATAATACTTGTAAAATTAATTTTGAATTGAGGTTGAATCTAAATTATAGCAGGTAACCTAGAGCGCAGACTGATCATAAAGGGAACAGAAATATGCCTTTCATAATTGTATTTGTACAAAATTGAACACAATTAACTCTAGGCTATTGGGTATAATAGCATTAATATTAATATGTGATAATAACATGTGATAATAATATGTGATAATAATATGTGATAATAACATTAACATGTCATAATAACAATAACAAAGCAAATGCTTCTGGTAATGATAACGGTGAGAGTAATAGTTTTTTATAATGAAACATTCTTCACTTTTTGATTGAAAAGTTAAACTTAATATTGGCTGAAATTTATAAAATATTTCTGTTAAAACAGTTTTTTTTAAGAAAATAGAGTTCTCAAGTCCACTAAATATTATCATTCTTTCTAGTACTGGTGAGGGTTTCCATCTTAGATTTGGTTTAAATTAGTGTTGAATGTCAACATCTTAATTATATCTTTATTTCGTCTTCATATTACATGAGCTATCCATTATAGTTGTTGCTGATGTTGAAAGTCCTCAGCTGGTTTCTGTTATTTGGTACAGTTAATTATTTGTTATACTATAGTGTTAGTCTATGAGATAACAGGAACAAAGGTCACCTTCAAAACCAACAGGGACTATTCGCTTTAAAATAGCTGATATTTTAGATATACAAAAATGGGTTGGATATCATACATGATATCCATTTGAGAGTCTTCATCTATAGATACTATTGAAGAACATGAATCAAATTATCAGCTTAATAGTTAGGTTTTCGTAAATTCTGACTGATTTGGAAAAAAGAATCCATCCTGCAACATATCCAATATTCCTTTTCCTTTTTCCTTATAATAAATTTGTTAATAACTGATCCAATAAACTGATGCAATCTGATATAATCATTGACAAAATGGCTTTATGTTTATGATAGATTGGACATTTCTATGTTGGATGCCATGCATGATATCCATTTGCATGTCCTCATGTGATGAGGCTATTTAAGAACATAACTCAATCTATGAACTTAATATTTTGATTTTGTAGCTTCTTACGGTATTGGACACAAGAATCCATAGTGCTACCTATCCCATATTGAATGTCCTTTTCGCTTATAATAAATTCATTAATAACTGATCCAATAAACTGATGCAATCTGTTATAATCATTGACAAAATGGCTGTATGTTTATGATAGATTCGACATTTCTGTGTTGGATGCCATGCATGATATCCATTTGCATGTCCTCATGTGATGAGGCTATTTAAGAACATAACTCAATCTATAAACTTAATATTTTGGTTTTGTAGCTTCTTACGGTATTGGACAAAAGAATCCATAGTGCGAGCTATCCTATATTGAATGTTCTTTTTCCTTATAATAAATTTGTTAATAACTGATCCAATAAACTGATGCAATCTGATATAATCATTGACAAAATGGCTGTATGTTGATGATAGTTTGGACATTTCTAATTGTTTTGGAAGCCTTGCATTTTATCCACATGTTTGTCTTCATCTGTCGAGGCCGTTTACCTACATGGCTTAAGTTATCAGCTTAATATTTCTGTCTACAGTTTTCTATATCAATGGAAGTTTTTTCTTTCTTTCACTTCAATATAACAATCATTCTCTGTAAATGTCTTTGGTAATTTATGTTAATCATTATATAATATATTCTTCTGTATCATTTGAATGACTCTTTGTTTATTTATTTGTTTGCTTGTTTTTGTTTGTTTCTTTTTTTGTTTCTTTCTTTTGTTTTTTCTTTCCTTCTTTCTTTCTTTTCATTATAATATTCATTCTATCTAAAACACTATCGTAATTCATGCTAACCATCATTCTATATCACATGAATATTGGAAAAATTTTGCTTAGCCTGATTAGTATCAATATCACCTGTTACATTGGGATGGACATGTGTGATCGCCGAAGTTAAGCAATGTTGAGCCTGTTTTATACTTAGATGGGTGACTGACACATGGTGTACCGGTGATGTATTGCATAATAGCTTTGAATTATTAATCAAACATTCTAGTTCCAATTCCAGTTAGGTTCGTTATATTAGCTTACGCTCAACTACCCTTGGGAAATGTATGAATTCACTTCATCTCCCTCCAGCTATGGGTTAATTAGTAAGACTTGTATCACTAAAGCTATTACTATCTAAAAAATACATACAACATATTTAGATTTCATAACCCATTGAGGTTGATATGCAGCTAAACAAAACAACTAACCAGGACATTAGGATGATTTGGTTAGTATTTGGCATAAATAGTATGAAAGTATGGATGCATTCAAGCTCCCATTTCTAGTTCATATTAGTCTTGGTGGTGTAATGATATTGTTAATATTTTGTATATATTGGTACCATTGGTACGAATAAAACATTGTTTAATTTCTGTAGCCTACCTAGGTATTGTCAGTAACCACTTGCCTCAACTTATGAGGAGGGTACCCCAATCCTCTGGTGGCCAATTCTAACAGGACAGCACATCATATGAAAAATTAAATAAAGTCATTGATTTCTTCATGGGACATAGCTATAAGTTGTACATGTGAAAGTGGCTTACACATTGATTTGATCTCAGGCCTATTGAAAACATTTGCAATGTGACAGAAAGGAACATTTAAATCATGGATTAGCAACCAACGATTATAGAAGTTTAATTAGATTAGTAATCAACAAAAATTGTTAGTCAAATATTTTTGAAGGATGCGTTTATTTATTTTCTCTGATTTTTTTTTTTTTTTTAACTATTTCCATGTTTCTGCTGAAAATCAGAATATATATTTTCCAGTGTCTGAGTACTTTCGAATTTTGACAAACTATTATCAACAAAGACATTTTTGTTTATATCTATCTATCTATCTATCTATCTATCTATCTATCTATCTATCTATCTATCTATCTATCTATATATATATATATATATATATATGTAATAGACCCTTAAGTTTGTCAGTTTTCTAATTTTAATTACATTAATATTTGCTCTGATTTGACATTGAGCTATCTGGATTACATCATCCTTGGGATTATTCATACAGATTACCAACCTTTTCATTACACACACACACACACACACACACGCGCGCGCGCGCACACACACACACACACACACACACACACACACACATATATATATATATATAACATTTATTTGTTTTAAAAAGAAATATAGTCTATTAGTAATTCAAAGTAAAAATAATATTTTAAAATTGTAGATCAATATAACGTATTCTGACCTGGACACCCCTTTTAGAAAGAATCTTTATCAATACAAGAACAAATATAACGGAAAAAATGCCAAAAACTTTTTCTCGTTGATAAAAAAAGTACCCAGACGACATGCGTTAAAGGATGTCAAAATTCGTGGAAAAATGTACCCCCTACCCTCCCTAAATTTAGCCTCTTTTTCGATCGTAACTCATACAATAATAGTTAATAAAAATGAACACGATACTGCCCCTGTCTAAATGATTGGATTTCTCTGTATCCTTGGAAACAAAAAATTATGAATTGTATGTGCATTTAAAACTCAGTAAATTTAAAAATAAGTTATTCCAAAATTCGCTTGAAGATGAAACAGAACTAATGCTTTTAATTTAATTATATAATTAAATTTGAAGTTTTTAGCTTCGGTTTTTGAAACATGGTAATTCCTGTGTAGCAAAGAGACTATATTTTAAATCAGTTAATTTATAATATTTATGTTCTGTAAATTTGTAGTACTCGTTTGGAAAACTCCGGATAGCTCAACTTGCAGATATGTCAGGACAAATCGGTACCTGAGGAAAAAAATTTAAATAAAAAAAGAAAAAAACCATCAGAACAAGACGAAACCAATCGTCAAGTGCTTTAAGTCCAAAGAAAAAAAAACCCAAGCGAGTAGAAAGACTAAAACGTAGAGTGCTCAATACGCTAAGTAGTGCGATAACGAGAATAAATCCTAAGGAGCCAGGCAAACCTACCTAAGTTTCACCTAAACGGATCTAGTTTATACACACACACACACACATATATATATATATATACATATAATTATTTATTTAAAAATATGATTCCATCGCTACATAAGAGTTCTTATGTTTCAAAACAAGAGCCAAAAACTTTAATATAATTATTTGAATTAAATCGAATTAAAATACCAAGCTCTGTTCCATCTTCAAGTGACATCTTTTGGGAATAACTTATTCCTGAAATTTACGTGTTTTATAAGCATATTCATTATTAAAATTAAAATTTCTATGGTAATGCCTAGAGGAATTGTTTAAAGAAAAAGGGGCGTAAGGTGTTAATAATTTGTATCAATATCTCAGTTACATTCAGAGATGTCAAGTCAGGGTAAGGTTGGGGTGTCTAAATTTAAAGCGGAAGATGACATCGTCTAGTCTGATTAAGTGTCTATGGAGATTTATTTATTTTTTTATTTTATTTTTTTCTGAAAAAACTGTCATAATTCGCTAACATTTGTTTTTTTGACGAGTTCATAAAGGGTTATCTTTTTTTTCTTTTTTTTTATTGGGTAGGGCATTTGATGTCTGATTTCTTTTATTTATATTGTTGAAGGAGCACTTATGCTGTCTCCATCTGGTTTTAAATTTATTCTTCGTAGACCCAATGTATATCATATTGCACTCTACTTTTGTATCGAGCATTATTTTTTGAAAATAATAACAAAAATACTAAAGAACTTTGGATTATTTACCTAACGAGTTCTTTCCTATTTTCTATATATTTTTACACACACACATATATATACATACATATATATATATATATATATATATATATATATATATATATATATATATATATTAGTTGGATTGATGTGAGTTTGTGATCCTGGGTTTCACACTATTTACGATCGTCAGACAAAGTGATCAATTTTTAAATTTTGGATTTATATATGGTTGCCTATATCGGTATTTTTATGGAAGTGGAAGGAAAAATTGTCGTCGGGACGCCACTCATACTTACATACATACACGCATGTACACTCATCGACGTACGCAGACACACACACACACACGCACACACACATGCTCACCTACTGGAGCTCACACAAATATAAAATATATGTGAACAGTATTGGACTAGGCATATATGCCCATATATATGTCTTTGCGCACATACGCACGCATTTGGTCGCTGTATTCAATGTTGGATTGTATAGCGAATATTTTTTTTGTTTGTCGCGCTGTCAACGCGCAGATTGTTTTTCTATTTTTGTTCGTTGAATAATATTTTCTCGCGCGTATATACACATGATGTGATCTGTGTAAGACTATGACAGGTAAAAATTGCTGTTATTTTTAATTTTTTAATGCTGTTTTTTTATTATTTTAAAACCAGTTATTTGCTTATTTTTGGCGATTGCGCATATGTAAATGGTAGAAATTCCAATTTGTAATACTTATTAGTATTTATGCGGTGGTATTAATTTTTCTGGGGGTGGGAGAAGTAGGTATAATTGTGGACTGATACGGCAATGGTAATTGTGATGTGGTAGTAATGGGATCGGGTGATGATGATAACTGTAGCAGCAAATAGTTATTGTAAAGTGGTAGAAGTGATCGTAGTAATGGTGGTGGAAAGATAATAATGATAATTGTAATTATTATGATGGTAGCTTGAACTAGAAAATAATTGGTGTTATGGTGTCAGTGGTTTCTCTTTTCATGTTTATAGGGTGGTCAGTGGTGGTTTATGTAGTAGTGTTCGTTGGTATTTTTTTATCGGTTTGGCATAACTTCTGATAATAGGTATTTATTTTCATGTCTGCATTTGGAAATTATTTCTGATCTTATGTTTAGTAAATTCTTTTGTTGGGTATGAGAAATTATTGCTACCTTTTCGTGTAGGCAAAGTAGGCATTTCTTTGTAATATTGTTGCAAGTAGGGGCTTTTTTCAATATTTTCCAGCTTATTCTTGGTGTAATATTTCTGTCTTTTAGATGCCATATGTATGTGGATAGTGTGGTGCTGTTTGAGTATTTTCTTTTGGAGAATGAAAGGTCGTGGCTGTTTTTCTCTTCTTGAATGGTCCCTCAGTGGCACCAATGTAGTACATTGTGATGTTGTTTGCACTTACCTTGGCTTTATATATAATATTCGTTTTTTGGCAATTTCTTTGGAGTGGACATGTTTTATTTCTGCAGTTGCATCGAGGTTTCTTGGTTGCATTATTGTAGGTTGTTATTTTTTGTTCTGGTTTTTTATTATTTGTGTCATACCTTTTGTGCAGCTGTAACTGATTTTAAAGTTATTTTTGTTGAATATTTTTGCTAATCGGATCAAGTCCACATACTTTGTTTTATCGGTTTTTTCTTCCATGGTCATAATGATGTGTCAATGACTTTTCCTTAGGATTGTACTAGGTTGTCATGTAAAAATACAGTCTATACACACACACACACACACACACACACATATATATATATATATATATATATATAAAGAAATATAGTTTTAAGGTGTGCTATATTTATGGGATAAAGTGCTCAATATGAGAGATAGAGCGTATGTAAATATAAATATAAAAGTGAACATTGAAGTCAACACTAAGAGGCGACAGGCTGTTTCATGCTGGACGCAATCGTCAGGCCACCTGGCGATTATGTCTAGCATGCAGCAGCCTATCGCCTCTGAGTGTTGACTTCAATGTTCACTTTTATATATATATATATATATATATATATATATATATATATATATATATATACCTGCAAACACTCAGACTTATGTATACACTGATGTAAGATATACAACTAACGGCATTTAACTGTCTTCATAATTATCAAAAAACAAAACGCATTTCTTTTATTTAAAAAAAAACAAACAAATTTTTATTCAAGAAAATTAATATACAGAAAATTACATTCAATTAACATTTTATTTTGTCATATTTGTGAAGTTAATAATGGCGCACTGTTCTCTTTTTTGGTAAACACATCTTTAATTAAAAGTTCAGACGGCTTTCTTTGGAACTGTGGATAAAATTAAAATCATCAGGGTAATAATTAAATAAAAATGATAAAAGAATAATTAAACCATGAATACAAAATCTTTATCTTATATACTTAAGTATAGGGTGAGGTTTTACGCAAAGAATAGGGTTCGCACTATACACAGGTACTTTTTTTGAAGGGTTAAAAAATCATTAATTTTTTCTGAAGGAGTTAAAATTCATGAATTTTCAGTGACGAATAACCCACTTGATGGACCTAGATTCTCACAGTACCTTTGGCTACACTTAATGATAGAAATAACCCCCATTTTGCCTGCCTCCCGTAGCCTAGACCCTAGATGAATAGCAGAACCTCATTGATTACGTTGAGTATTTACAATGGCAGACCAACATTTTGTGGGCCTGAAGCTTGAACAGATATGAGGGGCCCCTATATATCAATAGATTCGAGTATCCAAATGCCAAAATGTCGGTTATGAATAGACTCTGGGGAGCTCAATGGACTTATACAGCTGGGGTCCGAGTGCTGCATGCCCGCAAATAAATTTTGAAATTTTACCAATTATAAGGGAATTTTAAGTTCGTAAGAAATGGGGTATTAGATCATTAACTACTTCAACCCACCAGTTTGTAATACTGTCACTAAATAAACACTTAAAAATAAAAGCGATCAATTCTGTTGAGAAATTAATTCATTACGAAAAATTGCTTCCGGGGCCCCTTTCGGATTCAGTCATTTATATGCCATGAGTGATACACGCTTAGGCGATCATGTATCTTTCGATACATGACTGTCAAGGCAGATTTTTCCCGCAGTAGGTTGCCATTACTTTCTGTGGTAGACCAGTTGCCATCCAAGGCGATAGGACCGGTCTTTTTTACTATTTACTCATAGCTCCGGGGATGAAGAAGAGGATTCATACATTTCCCACGGGTATTAGCACGTCAGTCAGTTATGTGCTATGCGTGATACACGCTTAGGCGATCATGTATCTTTCGATACATGACTAACGAGGCAGATTTTTTTTCCGCAGTAGGTTGCAATTTTTTCTGCTGTAGACCAGTTGCCATCCAAGGCGATAGAACTCGGTTTGTCCTGCTATTTATCCATAGCTGTGGGGGATGTAGAAGAAGATTCATATCTTTCCCAAGGGTATTAGCACGTAAGTGAATGTAATGAATTTGACTGGAATTCGAACTCGGCTCTCCGATTCCTCAATCCGAGCCACTATCCATTACTTCCTTTGGGATTAGGAGTCTTTTAGCTTTAGCTTTATTAGTAGATCCACCACTAGGTGTTTATATAAATTCTAGTCATCCGATCGTTCTACGCGTGGATATACTCACTTCCACTGGCTTCATTTGCTGTTCTATATCGGTGTAGTCACTGACATTCTTTGAGGCCCGATTCTGCAAGTGGTGACTATGAGGGTACCTTCTAGGTTAACCTTAAGGAACCAAGATCTTTTGATATTCTGATATGATACTGGGTACAAATTTTACTTTGGTATTTATTAAAGTAAGTTTACTATATATTGGGATCGCCACAGATCAACTCTTCTCAGATCAAAGATTGACATTAAATTCGATTCAGACCATTGGTATTTCATTTTTTGTCAATGATGTAGTGATCGGGGAAGCATCCTCTTTGGAGTCAGTTCCACGAAACAGCAATACGTGGAAAGAAGCTGTTCTAGTGGAACATTTTATGAGGGTTGTTTGCTACACTCTAAGTGATATATAAGGTCTTAGCTGCGAAGTTTAAGAAAATAAAGCTATTAAGACGCAAGGGTTACTGAGTCAGAGAATATGAGAAAAAAAAACAAAAACAAACATACTATATATATAAAGTCTGCGTCATGTATTTGAGAACACATCTTTACAAAGACATGTGACCAAATTCAACTAAAGATCTTGTCTATTTTTTTTTAGCCCAGACATGGAAACTTAAACTAGAAGGAAATGAAGAGGCAGGATTTTCATTGCTATAGCCACCAACCGCTCAAATTCTTAATTTGCAGTCTTCTCAGGCCTTTCATGTCTAAGATAAGAATAGTGTGTCAAACATTATAAAGAATGCTGAGCTTGTCCATCAAGTTCAAGGTATCAACGACGAGAACACCGGAAGATCAGTAAGAGTCAATAGTAATCAGATCAATGTCTTGGAATCAACAGTCAGATTTATAGTGCTCGAATACATAAGATAAAAATCATTATCATAACTATCACAGTAACAATAAGTTTTACTTTGCAATACACCTCTGAGGAGTATCTCGGAAGAGATCGAAAGTACTTGGGTTAGCAAAAACTACGGCGCCTTCCTTGATGAATTTAAACAACATTAAGAAGCTTAAGAGAACTAAAAAGCACTATTATGAAAATAGGCATATGTCTATATTATTCAATGAAACACGTTTAAATGAAGATATGCTGCCTCTCTCTCTCTCTCTCTATATATATATATATATATATATATATATATATATATATATAGGTAAAATTCGTGAGTAAGTAATCCAAATGAATCCTATTAATATAAACTTTTAAAACTGATCCACAAAAGAGGGCCGAATATATTTACTATAGACCATAGAAAATAATTACATAAAAATGAAACTCAATTGTACCCCATTTTTATGGCCATTTCGCTCCTCGGGATTAATTCAAGTAACTTGTCTATACTAAAATGTTTGATAAAATTTTTTTTTTGTATGTGAGCATATATATATATATATATATATATATATATATATATATATATATGTATACTCACATGCATCCAAATATAAATATAGTTTAGAGACAAATGTATGCATGTAATATGTAGTTTCAAATATAATAGAAATGGACATGCAAATATCAATGACATATCAATATGCAAATATATAAATATATATATACATATATATATACACATTTACATAGATATGCAAAAGTACATATTTTTTTTATAATTTCTATCTACATATTAACACTGTTGTATTCATGTAAAAATTTAAATACATGCACGCATAAACTCACGTCCATCATACAACACATCTATTCATTCAAATTAATTAGCATATATATATATATATATATATATATATATATATATATATATATACACCCAAGTATATGATTGGTGTATATGGAATGAATTCCAATAGCCAACAATTACTATTCTTAAAAGAGTGCTCAATACAAAGTAGAGCAGATATAATTATTTATTTAAAAAAAAAGTACTTAGTACAATCTCAACTATTGAGAATCCAAATATAAAGAAGTTTTACATTGGTAGCACAATGAATACATTCAAAGAACGCCGGTGGGGGCATATGCAATCTTTTAATAACAGTGACTATAGGTACATGACTTCATTGTCCAAGTACTTTTGGAATCTAAAAGAAAAGAACAAAACTCCTACGGTTAAATGGACATTGATTAAGAAAGCCCGGACATGTAACTCCCTATATTCCCCATGTTACCTATGTCTTAACGAAAAATTTGAAATTATTAGATTTAAAAACAAGGTTGATCTCTTAAATCAAAGATATGAACTAACTGTTAATTGTAAACACCGTTATAAATTTAACTTATTATAGGGGTCGTATACTTTAAATGATAATGATATGTAGCTGTAAGTTTAATAGATTATAACTTTTATTGTCTGATGGTCAATCTGACGATATGAATGTGTATTGTATAACTACCTAGTGTTATTCATTTTTCTGTATGTGTGTATATATATATATATATATATATTTGTGTGTAGTTATGTGTGTTTGTACTGCGGAATGTGTATGTTTGTATATTAGTGTATTAATATGTTGCTAAGTTTTGTATATATATATATGTATGTGTGTATGTGTGTGTGTTTGTATGTGTGTGTATATATATATATATGTGTATGTGTGTGTATGTATGTATATGTGTGTATATGTGTATATGTGTGTATATGTATATATATATATATATATATATATATATATATATATATATATATAAAGTAAGAAAGTAAAAAGGAGGAGAAGAAGAGAAGAGGTTAAAGATATTGATGTATATGTGTATGTATGTATAGTTGTATATGTGGGTATGTGTGTGTGTATATATATGTGGGTATGTATGTGTATATGTATGTATATATGTATTTATTTGTGTATATATGTAAGTGTCTGTATGTATATGTAGTTGTATATATATATGCATGTATGTATATATGTATATGTATATATATATATGTGTGTATGTATGTGTATTTATGTGTATGTGTTTGTATGTGTATATATATATGTGTATATATATATATGTATATATATATATATGTGTGTGTGTGTGTGTTTACTTATGTAGGTTTGCAGTTGTATATGTGTATGTTGACACCTATTGTATATGAAATTGTTTGTGTGTACGTGTAGGTAGGGAAACTTGGGTATGTCATTACGATCACATGGGTTAGTACATGTGTGTATATATGTTTATATTTCTGTATTGCTGTGTGTATATATGTATTTATATGTGAGTATGTGTACACATATATGTGTGTATATTTGTGGGTATATATGTGTATATATGTATGTATGTGTATGTGTACTTATTATCATGGAGATATATACGTATGTATATGTTTATGTATTTATGTGTATGTATTTCGGTGTGTATGTATGTATGTATATTTATGTATGTTTTTGTGTATATATATATATATATATATATATATATATATATGTGTGTGTGTGTATGTGTGTGTGTGTGGGTATATATATATATGTATATGAGGTGGACATCGAAGTTACCTATGGGTGTTGACTTTGATGTCCGATTTTATATTTACATACACTATTTTAATATATTAAATAATATTATTTTTAATCATTTTTATCTTTGTATATTAAGTTAGATTTCAATAGATGGTTGGCATTCGTGTAATGACACTTTCAGTCTTAAATATTTATCGGTTGTGGTATCCGATTGTCTGGGTCAATGTCTGTGGATGTGTGTGCATGTATTTATAGGTGTCTATGTGTATGGAAAGTGCATTCACTTTTAATTGTGTATATATGTACGTCTGTGTTGGTTTCCCTTCCCCCCACTTCCCCTTTTTTTTTTTTATTTTTTTTTTTTCATGACAGACCGTGAAGATGTTCTCTGTCGCGTCTCTTTTTGTGTGTGTATATATATATATAAATATGTCTGGGTGCTTATGTATTAGAATCTGATTGCGTTTGTTTTACGCGCGAGTTTAGGACCCCATTCACACACTCTTAGGATTAAAATGTCAAAGGACCGGATATTAAATTAGCTAAAAGTAACTTCAATGAAGAAATAAATTGAATAACATATATATTTCTTCTTTTCTCCTCAGTAATTTTATAGTTGTAAACTTAATAGTGATTAAATTTTGATTTTGAAATTAGCAGTTTTTAATTTTAATATTAAATTTTATCATATAATTTAGTAATTATTGGTTGAAATAAATTCTTTTTTAATACTACCCATATTTTAAACATCTGAATAGATATTATAACATGAATTCGTTGTCAAGCTTTTTGAATTTTCCTATACTTGTATTTTGATTGGTCAATCTAGCTTTTGTAACAACGTTTTCCCCTTGCGAATGATTGTTAATTAATTTGAAACTTTTAAAACCATTTATTTTACATTCAACGTCATCACTTGATAAGACACCAAGGGTGTTGAAACAAAATGGCTATTTTTGTAGTGATTTTATAACATATTTATGTTATAAATTTTTTTTAAATAAATAATTATATATATATATATATATATATATATATATATATATATATATATATATATATATATATATATATAGAGAGAGAGAGAGAGAGAGAGAGATATTATATATTACACTGAAATGTGACCTGAGGAATCAGGCAAAAAACTTTCCTGGAGAAATAAAATATAATCAATGGATCCTTAAAGTTGTCCGTTTTTTTTTCATTTTAAGTAAATTAAAATTATAAAATTCGTTTGAAGATGAAACAGAACTAATGCTTTTAATTTAATTATATAATTAAATTTGAAGTTTTTAGCTTCGTTTTTTGAAACATGGTAATTCCTGTGTAGCGAAGGAACCATTTTGTAAAAATATCAACAAGAACACCGGATTATATATCTGTTCTTCCTCTTTACTATAATATATATATATATATATATATATATATATATATATATATATATATATATATATATATATATATATATTATGAAATGAACAAAGTCCGACAATTATTTTAAGACATTTTCATAATGTGTGACGTCATTTGTTTACATTTGATACGCCATGAGCAGATATGAATGTACGTGAGAGATTCATAGAAGATTGAAGTTCAAATACAGTAAATTCGACCTTGCTAACCGAACGCTCCTCTGTGGCCAAATCATTTAAAGACACGTCAAGTTAAAAGACGGTTCGGTATAGGATACAGGTTCGAATCCTGTCGGAGGACGAATATATTCTGTGGAAATTTCTCGGATATTCAGGCCGGTAGATGTTGTTTAATACTGTTTATCATAAACACAGTATTTACTTAAATATTTGTATCTATAAAAAGAATGTATAAACATAAAAATGTCATAAAATAATTGTGCGACTTTTTCCATTTCATAATATATATATATATATATATATATATATATATATATATATATATATATATATATATATATATATATATATATATATATATATATATATATATAAAAGTGAACATAGAAGTCGACACTTAGAGGCGACAGTCTGTTTCATGCTATATGCAATCGTCAGGCCACGTATGCTGTTAATTTTCTTGGCTATTTATACATATATGGGTCAGTGGTGCATTGTGGGTAGTCTATTATGGCGGTTATTTTACCGGAAGTCGTTTATTTATTTATTTGGGTTAAATTATTTCG
>OZ010616.1:19079170-19089170 GCA_963932145.1 Acanthosepion lycidas
TATATATATATATATATATATATATATATTCATTTTTATTTTTTAAGATACGACGTGTGTTATCACGTGCGTTACCCTGTCTTCATCAGCCGCCAACCAGGGGTGATGTCACGGTTTCGGTGGCTAAGGAGGGACCGCCACCCCAGGCGCCACCAGCAGCATTTGCCACCAGGCAGGGTATGAAGATAAGCTAACTAATTGTTTCTTTAAGTAAAATCTATCTACAATGAAAGTTTCTTGAACGCGTTTGCCGTTATTGACGCGCTCGTAAAAGTCGTTATAGACGACCACGCAAATATCTCACTTGCGCATGTTAGGTCGTGATGTTGCGCGCATTTTATTTGCTTGTTTCGATCTCGACCAAATATAATATATATAATAAAAAGACTTAAACACTAATATTCCATGGTCATAATTTATTCCATTGGAATCGTAAATACATAAAAAATTCCAAGAGGATAGAATAGGATATATTTACCACTAATATTATTTATATACATACACATCTATCTATATATATATATATATACATACAAATCTCTCTCTCTCTCTCTCTCTCTCTCTCTCTCTATATATATATATATATATATATATATATATATATATACACACATCTCTATATATATATATATATATATATATATATATATATATATATAAATGAATAAATATAGATAGATAAATATGAACAGACTCAATAAATAGAGTGCTAGATAGGTAGATAGACAGGTATAAATAGATAGATAAATAGTTAGTCACGTAAGAACAGACTCAATAGATAGATAAATAGATTGGTAGATAGATAAATACGAACAGCCTGAGATAGCTAGATAGCTAGATGGATGGATAGATATGCACACAACCAAATATAATTATCTCATTTTTGCTTAATACTCTTGTAGAAAGTGTCGCCTTATCTTGACTTTGGCTGTAGGTAAACATATATTTACCTGGCTGGAATTAGGGTTTATTTGAGGACACAGCTTATGACACGCGGCTGGTGTTATCGAATAATCTAATTAGAATCTATGAGAAATAAAATGGAAAAGAAGAAAATAAAAAAAACGGCAATATAAGGTGGAAAGAAAGAAAGTATGATCTAGCGAGGTAGCCAGATAGAGATAAATAGAAATAAAAACGCTACACACACACGCACACGCATATATATATATATATATATATATATATATATATATATATATATATATATATATATATATACGTACCATTTACAGGAGAAAAGGTAATGAGAATGCGAAACTTACTAATAAATACTAATTGCAGCAATCAGTTGTTTATTGGATGAGAAGCAAACTTAAAACTAAGTCAGAACTTGGTGACAATAAAATGAAATCGTCACTAAACGTCAACCCAATATAAGTGAGAATTAGTAAGGAAGCAAACATAAGTCCTTAATTCCGTTCGCCGGACAGGACATCCGCGTTTCAGTGACGTCAGTCCAGACGCAAATCTGTCTAATTAGTGAAGTATAAACTTAATTAGGTCTAGTTGTGACATGGTCGCTATTGATGTGTATTTTTTGAACACGTGTTTTCGCGTTGCCGACAACTGAAAGAACATGCGTACGGCGCGCGTCTGTGTACAGTACTGACAACGACACCGTAGACAAGTTTTGATGGGGGTTTATTCATCTTTATATTTCTGCCTATCTACACCTAGCTTCTTAAATTTTAATGAACTTTTCATTTTTTCTTCTTTCTTTCTTTCTTTCTTTCTTTCTTTCTTTCTTTCTTTCTTTCTTTCTTCTCCATCACTAGTAGATGTTTCCTCATTCTTATCTACAATTCTTTTACAATTCCTTATCATCATTGGCGTCGTTATTATCTATTATTGTTTTTCGTAGTATAAAATGTCATTCGAATTGTTGAATGTTTTCATTCATTCATTCATTCATTCATTCATTCTTTCTTTCTTTCTTTCTTTCTTGCTTTGCTTTTCTGTTTTAGCTTTTCTTTCTTTCATTTCATTCTAATCATCATCTTATCCAAAAATCTTTGATAATTCATACCAGTGTTCATGTTATAGTCTCCTGTATCAAGATGAATTTCTTTCTTTCTTTCTTTCTTTCTTTCTTTCTTTCTTTCTTCTTCTTCTTCTTCTTCTTCTCATCATCATCATCATCATCATCATCCTCATCATCCTCAATTATTCTGTTATTGAGCTTGGTAGTATAAAATGTGACTACTTCAGTCGTTCAGTTAGCTGTATTTAAAAATCAGGTAAACATAATTGTTGAAATATTGAAGTTTGTAAAATCATGGTCTGTTGTAAACTAAGTAAACACTAAGTCACTGTGGAAACACGTAACATTTGGATATTTTAAAGTGTTATACGTGATACAGACGTTGGGCGATTACGTCTCTTCCGATTCATGAGCGACTAGGCAGAATAGGCTACCTTTTATTTCTGCGGTAGTCTGGTTGTCAACCAAGTCTATAAACCAAGGTTATTTAACCCATAAAGGAAACTAGGTAGAGATGGATTCATGCCTTCCCCAATTGAATATAAATATAGAAGAACACTACATTAGAACACCACCTTCCCCAATTGGATATGAACACTCATAAAAAAATTGAAATGGCGAATTTATTAAAATTAAACTTTGGTGCAAATAATTAGCAAACGAATAACGTGTAGCTTCTTCCTTAGCTTGAATAACGATGTGACAGGGTGTCTGTAATTTACAGACGACGTTGCGTTAACATATCTAGTCATACACTTTCCAGGACGATCTGAATTGTGTTCACTGGGTCTTGCAGCAAGGAATTTCATAAAATCTAAACAAATCCCGTAATGGTCAATGGGGCTTAAACCTGGCGAAGGCAGGAGCCAGTGAAATGAGTAAATATCTGCAATGTATTCTTGTAATGAGTTTCCGGTTACTTGCGCGTGATCGTGGTTTATGCTATGTTGTTGCGCCAAGCCTTTACCCCCAGAAATATGAGAAACATAAAAGAATACAAATTGTTGGCAGCAAGATCTGTGTATGTTACACCTGTCAAGATAGACTAATCTTTCACTAGTGGTCCTTGGGAACTTCATTAGAACACATCCCACATTTTAACAGCGACGTTACCACTTTCCACAATAGTTTGATGTAAGGCTGGATCTATAGTCTTATGCGGTTTACGGTCATATCACGTTGAAACACTGATTCTAGTACGATCACCGAAGTTAAGTAACATCAAGTTTGATCAGTACCTAGATGGATGACTACTTGAGAATACCACGTGCAATAACCTTGGGTGTGCGGGTGGCATAGCTTACGGCCATATCACGTTGATCACCCAAGTTAAACAACGTCGAGTCTGGTCCGTATCTAGATGGGTGACTGCTTGGGAATATCAAGTGCTGCAAGTTTGAATATGTGGGTGTTGAAATGAATAATGACCTAGAATTGTTAATCGGAGAGCCGAGTTCAAATTCAGGTCGGGTTCATTATGTTCACTTATGTGCAAATCCCCTTGAGAGAGGTATGAATTTACTTTTTTTTTCTCCCTAGCCATGGGTTGATTGGTAAGAGTTACATAACTATATCATCATTATATAAAAAGAAATTACACTCTAAAATATTTTTTACTTTAAATAATATGTAAATGGTTGATAAACTGTAAAAAAAAAACACACACACACACACAAAAAAAAACAAACAAACAAAAACAACAAACAAACAAAAAACGTTTCAATCAATATATAGCCTTATGCGGTCTCCATTATGTACGGTTTCATTTGTTTACCCGAAAAGATGAAAATGTGTTTTACCTGGCCAATAAATACGATATAAGTCTTTTACGGTTTAGTGAAAATATTCTGGAGTCAATAATACCACTCTTTCTGGTTGACAATTACGAAACGAAAGTGAATGTAATTTACGTTGGTTCAGTACATTTTGATGATAGTTTAAGCATTCATAGATGCTGAATCTGTTTATGTGGTGCCATCATAGTGGATAATTTTACCTTGATCTTCAAGTTGCTGGCAACACCCAAGGAAATTATTCAGTTATTAAGCATTAAATACTAATGTTTTATCCTCCCACTGAATTTGTAAATTAAGGTGAAAATTATTTATTTTTAATTAACATTTTATTTGCCACGGTAACACCAATTAGAACAATTACGACATTCAGTATAATTACAAAGACTCTGCTGATAGTCTTACTCAAAGCTTTATGCAATCATTTCCACGTACGAATTTGGCTTTCCTTGAAAGAATTGAAAACGTGTCTTAACTGAATAAGCAATACGGTTCGAGTTCTTCCATGGACAATATTCTCAGGCCAAGCTGAGGGGCAGTAACCGATATTTTATTGTCGAAAACGCCACTAATTTATGGTAGATGAATATGAAACGACACGGAATACAGTTTGATATACCTTCTATTGATTTCGGTCACCATCCATATCAGTCACCAGAGGTACTGTTTATTTTAATCACCTGTGACCGCATGCATTTTTACGTACCGCTGATGTCTGTTCCGAATTTATTTATTCCAGGTATTCCTGACTACAGTTGTCCAAGAAAATGCTAGAGTAGTTAGCACCTCGGTGTTAAAGCCTATCCGTGTCCCACATGGCCGTTACAGTTATATTACCAATGATACATATTACCTATAATGTCGTAAACATCACATCCGGTTCAGTCAATTTCAGAAAAGAAAGCTGAACACTGTACGGGTTCAACCATCGTGAAATTTTACCGAAGATTGGTTCAACGTTCGTGAAATTTTACCGGAAATTGAGATAAACTTGTATTGGTTCGACGTTCAGGAAATTTTACCTGAAATTGGGAGAAAGTTGTATTGCTTTAGCGTTCGTGAAATTTTACCTGAAATTAAAAGAACATTTTACTGGTTCAACTTTCGGTTTTTTTACCGGAATTTGAGAAAAAGTTGTATTGTTTCAACGTTCGTGAAATTTTACCTGAAATTGAGAGAATGTTTTATTGGTTTAACTTTCTGGAATTTTTACCGGAAATTGGGAGAAAGTAGTATTGGTTTAACGTTTGTGAAATTTTTAAAGAAAACAGGAAGAAAGTTGCAATGGTCCAACGTTCGTCGAATTTTACCGGAATTTGGGAGAAAGTTTTAAATAAACTTTCGGAAAACTTTACGAAAAATTGCGAAATTTATAGATTCAATTTTCTCCCAATTGATCGCTTTCTCTAATGTTTTGTCAACTTCAGTTTAATATATTGTGTTAGTAATACGTTATTATGTAAATTTAAGTTGTTTAATTACATTTCTAATTCGATTTGCTTTATAAATTGCCATGGTAAAGAAAAAAATTACGAATTTAAAAAAAAAGTGTAATAAATATTTTTAAAATGATTTTTTTTCTAGATTTTACACAAAATTTTAAACGAAATTTTCGATACCTTTTTCTCGAACATATCCCTCAGGAATTTTTTAAAATATTTAATATTTTTCAATGCCATGCTTCAATAACTGAGAAAGAAATGCATTATTGCAATTTTTTTTTTTTTAATATTTAGCTGTATGGCACCAATTATTATTCATAATGATTTTTAAAATATTTTTCAGGTGACTTATCCCTCTTGGAATACCATTTTCTGATGGAAGCATAACAAGTTAAATGTTAGCTGAAATTTTTTTTTTACTATTTTACTATTAATTTAATACTATTTTAAAAATCTTGAATAATTTCTTTGCCCGCGCAGTTGTCAGAAACTTCAAGATAAATTTCAAAATGACACTATATAAACTTCGAAATGATGACACTATATAAACTTCGAAATGATGACACTATATAAACTTCAAGATGATGACACTATGTAAACTTCAAAATGATGACACTATGTAAAGTTTAAGATGATGACCATATAAACTTCAAAATGACGACACTATATAAACATCAAAATGATGACACCATATCAACTTCAAGATGATGACACTATATAAACTTCAAAATGATGACACTATATAAACTTCAAAATGATGACACTATATAAACTTCAAAATGATGATACCATATAAACCGAGACTATGATGCTTAACATATTATCCAACGTTCTGCATAGTGAAAATTTCTTTCACTGCCGTTTCTTAGCCGTCAACCAGAATGAGTGTTATTATTTGCAGTATCAGTTATTGCCTAGACCTTAGAACAGGGGTTGGAAACCTTTTGGTGCGAGTGGGTCAGAATTCTATACAGTGTCTCGGAGGAGGGCCAGGATATCAATGTCTCGACCTCAGACCGTTCCGCCCAGAAGGCTGACTTAGTCTGGAGGTTTAAGAAGAAGAAACATCGAAGTTAATATTATATTATTTAAACAAAGTTCTTTATTTTACTGCAGGAATAACAAAATAACAATTAACACAATCAACAAAAATGAAAATGTCTTACTACAAACAAAATACAGTTAAAATGGCAAATCATTTAATGAGACACTTGTTTCTGCTTGTTCTTCAATAACGTTACCACATCAAGTCAAATATTGATGACAGGAGCAAAACATCATCCAAGTGGTCACCACCCAACCTTGTTCTTAAACGACTTTTAGTATATTTCATTTTCGAAAAAAAAGTTGTTCACAAACATATGTACTTACAAATAATGATAGCTTCATTTTAGCATTATTCAACAGGTTCTAATATATTTCTTGCAGAAATCAGCCGTGGATTCGGAATAAAATTTTGGTTTTAAAAATTCATCGCATTGTAAATTGATTAACTCCAACTGATATTTTTCTGGCACTTGCCATGCAAATTAATTAGATAATTAGTGTCCAGTTGTTAAGTTAGAGGAAAAGTCAAAAGTCTTTCGCGGGTAGTGAGTTGACGACCCCTACTCTAGAACAAAATAAATTGTGAAATATTGTAGCATAGTGTTTGGCCAGACAAGGCACATTATCAGCTCTTTCCAACAGACAGTCGAATTCATGTGCAGAGGAGACTGCAGAACATTATCTATCCAGCCTGTCATCAAACTGTTATGAAAAGTATATCTGTAAGGGTGTGATAGTGTTCGATTGGTGTTTACAAGTATGACTAATGAAACTGTTTTGACAGGTGTAACATACACAGATCTTATTCCAGACCATATGTACACTTTGATATTACACATTTTTCATGCTGAGGATGGGTTGTTGGAGCAAGTTAATGCATTCCACTAACTTATAGTTTATGCGACAACGCAACAATTTTAATGTCTTAAATCCAGTTCTGTCATCAAGATAATCAGCAAGATTTTTTTAAATATTCAAGATGAATCTGTCAAATATATATTAGGTTGGTGCAAAAATAATGACGTAATAATGTCGTTTTTTGACGTTAAAAAATACGTCAAAAAACGACATTATTACGTCATTATTTTTGCACCAACCTAATATATATATATATATATATATATATATATACTATTTGAAAAATTGTTAGAATTTCTTGCGTTGTTAGTAACTTCAAAATCAAAGAAAAATTTCCATAACCGGTGATGATACCATATAAATTGATTCTGTGGTGCTTAACCTATCATCAACAGGTACTTCACAACGTAAATCGCATTCAAGAAACGTAATCAACCAGTTCAACTTCAGTGTAACATGTTTAAAATTTCTGTTCTTTTATTATAAGTAGAATTGTTTTCGAAACATGTTGACACAGTTTAATATAGTTAAAGTGATCGGTAACATTTTTACCGAGATTTACAAACTTAACTTTTCGATCAATTTCGTAAACAGATCGATGAGATATAAAAACTTAAAGAAAAATATGAAAAAAAAAAAAACAACCAATATTACATTTTTACTAAATGAGTACGTGTTGTTTTAATCATTAACTTGTTTTAAATAGTTGGAGTACTTTCTATGTTAAATAATACAACTTTTTAATTTTCCCAAAAAATATAATTAAGATTTATTGTAGTAAGCTACGAACATTAGTAAAACCAACTTTACTTTGTATTCCCTCACTTGTTTGCAGTTCTCCCCCAAATTTGGTTTCGATCGGTCAATGTATGGTTATTTTAGAGGGTGTGACGGACGGACAGAATAACGTAATAATTTTATATATAGCTTAAAAAGTCACAGATTGGTCCGAAAGTCTTGTCACCTATACCAAAAAGTAATGAGAACAATAGAACAACAAGTAATACAAAGCAGATGTTGTACTGGATTCAGTTTATTTACTTTCATTGATGCTGTCACATCGAGAGGGTGTATATGAACCATCATTTTTGTGTCAGAAATAGAAAATTATACTATGTAGGGGTGACGAGACTTTCGGATCACCCTGTAGAAGCCTGACGAGAAAGTAATCTAAGTATTAGAAACATATACTTTTACGTTATTGGTGTCCCGCTCTTTTTAATGTTTACACGCAAAGTATCATCCTGAACAAGCAGATACACTTCTTTTTTTTTTGCATAGTATTAAAAGACTTTAATGGGGTCACAAGTCATTTTTATAATGGCATGATCCTCTAGGACGTAGGGGATCATTTCTCTCCACAGATCTCTTTTCTCTGTTATCAGTTAATTGTCATTAATTCTTGAGAAATATATATTTCCGTGTTACCTTCTCCAGAGTTTTGAATTCAGCAGTGAGTAGTCCTTTTCCTTTCACTGGCTGTTACGCAATTACTCTTTTTTAAAGTCATCCCCATTCAGGATATATTGAATCATATGTCTCCACAGATCCGTTTTTTCCTTATTATCTATGACTAGCAGCATGGCCCGGCGTTGCCCGTGCTTGATTCAAAAATCGTACGACTCATACAGCAATCGCTATCACTTGACTTAAAATATTTTTGCCCTTCCTTGCCTTTAAAGGAGTGCCCTTTCCCGTGCTGATGTTGCTACATGCCTTACTTCTTCCATATCTCACACTGCGAATTTTTTCGAAGCTCTATACTAAACATTAAATCTGTTACGAAAAAAGAATTAAACAAAATGAACACAAAACGATCAGCTTTAAAAAAGGACTCGTAACTGGAAAAACCGAATGAAAAATGAATGTTAACAACAAATACTTTTTCACACCTAACTCAGCTCTGCGGAATCAGAATCAACGTTGAGTTTAAGCAAGCGAATGAGCCAATTCGAGTAAAGTGCCATGCAGATTTGAATTTTTCCCACTTGTAACGAATGCAGCTATCGATTTTTTTTGCATGCTAGCATGCTAGTTAACATTCGTGTCAGTCAGCTGTTGACTCTCACGCTGACCAATAGAATCTTCCTGCCTATTCGTGGCAGCCAGCTATTGGCTCTCACTCTGGCCAGTAGAAAATGCCTGCAAACTACACGAAAACTGCCGTAGAAGCATGAAAAAATCGATTATTACCACTATCGATGGGAGTTGGGAAATGCAAAGTCGGTGTTGGCTTCCCCACTAACTTGGAGCATGTGCATGTAAATTTTGGTGCAAATCCGTCGAAAATTGCGGCCGTGCATTCGTTACACACACACACACACACACACACACACACACACACACACACACACACACACACACACACACACACACACATCTTGCCTTTTATAGATAGAGATTTTCGTGATACCTTCGTTTTGAATTCAGAAGTGAGTAGTCCTTTTCCTTTCACTGGCAGTTACGCAATTACTCTTTTTTAAAGTCATGCCCCTTCAGGATATAGTGAAACATATTTCTCCACAAATCCGTTTTTTCTTTATTATCTGTGATTTCTTATTACTTCTTGGTCGAGATATTAATAGTGGTTTCCTGTTGCTTTCTTTGCGGTTTTGAATTTAGAGTTTTCTCTTTCCTAGACTGGCTTATACCCTAAGCCTTAGAGCTAATTTTATCTTTTTATTTAACCTATAGCTGAGAGGAAGAAGAGATTGATTCATGCCTTTCTTAAGAAAATTAGTGCGAATTGATCACAACTCTCAGATTCCATTTTCCGAGTTGATAACCATTTCGCCACCCGCACACCTACTGAATAAATACTTCATATTCTATTGCAAATAATGCTAAAATACGAGTTAAAATTAAGTTAAAATACT
>OZ010616.1:19096670-19116670 GCA_963932145.1 Acanthosepion lycidas
GTGTGGTGTATGTGTGTGTATATAGATACATAGACAGACAGACAGACAGATAGATAAATATATATATATATATATATATATATATAGAGAGAGAGAGAGAGATAGAGAGAGAGATAGATAGATAGATAGATAAGTGTGTGTGTATGTGTGTGTGGTGTATGTGTGTGTATATAGATAGATAGACAGACAGACAGATAGATAGATAAATATATATATATATATATATATATATATATATATATGTATATATATATATAGAGAGAGAGAGAGGGAGATAGATAGATAGATAGATAGATAGATAGATAGATAGATAGATAGATATTCTAAAATATTTTATTGAATTCGACTAGTAAAGTTTGTCCAATTTTATTACATTTTCCATTTTGTACATAAGCAGTTAAGCATTAAATTCAAATTCATAAATATGTAAATCTTTGTATGTAATTTTTTTGCTTATTTTGTTCTTTTTAATGACCAAATAAAATAATTAAAGCTGAAAGCCTACTGAATTATAATAGTGACTACAGATACATATGGTTCAAAGGGAGACAACCTAGCTATAACATTTTTAAAACGGTAAATTTGAGATATTATTAACATGAGCGTAATTGCAACAATACAACTAAAAGATTTAATTAGAAATTAATAAACTCCAATAATTAATCAAATAAGTAGTTAGTCCCTAAAGTGACAGATTTTGTTGGTTTGAATATCAGGTCCAATATGAAAAAATTCTAGTCATTTCTGCTAAACTATTTATTTTTCATTTATACGGAAGGTTAGGTGATTCAACCCATCAAGAGTTTCTAGATATATGCGTACAATAATTTTTAACCTGTACAAGGCTCAAGAACCACTCGAGATAGCGGGTTACAAAGAAGCATATTTTGTGGGGATGTCTAGGGAAGATGATGATTACTCTCGACTTGGACAGGTTAATGGGGAATAGTGAATGGGGAAGCATGAACTTAGGAGTCGTTTCCATAAATCAGCAGTTAGTGGGATGAAGCTGCGCGAGTGGAGGTTACATCTTACTAATGGAATACGAAAGGAATGAGGGTGGTTCGCTACAACGTCCTCTTAACTGTGAATGTTACAACTAGTGGGTCTAAGGAATGTAGTTTATCTGAACACTTTTCAAGACGTTTTTTTTTGTCTGTGGGAAAGGAGTTGTACGGTGGAAAATAATTCGCAACCCCCAAGGACGAGAAGACGCTTTCTAGAGTGTAAAGTGAAGATTGGGCAGCTCCTACCTATATATGGCAACTGTAATCTACTTTGGGCCTCATCTGGCTCTTATAAAGGCACAAAATAGCGACAGAAGTCAGGTACTTAACGGATGAAAGTAAAGAAAGACTGTTATTGCCTCATGTATTAGCACTTAGGTTTTGTGAAAAGAAAATCAACTCATATTCTTTAAATTCAAGCATCTGATACAATTGGTACTATTAAGGAATTGATAATATTTTAAAACTAACAAAATTTATTATATTTGGTAAAAGGGAATAATACGGGAGTAGTTTTGTCACTTATTTACATATTGTGTTGAAGGTATGGTCTTTATTCATTAGATGATTGGGAATATGCTCACTAAAATAATGATTATGAAAAAGGCTTTTGTTATTTATGAAAGAAATAAGTATAGAAATGTTGTATATATGCAATTTAATTCTGATAGCTAACTTGTTTCGGTTCTTAACTGCTTTCTACGTTCAGCTGTTACATACTTGAATATGTCTTCACCAATGGTAACTGGATTCGTGGGAATTTTCTAACATTTACACTTTCCCAAACATAATTTCTTTTTTGTTTCTTTTTAAATCAGTAACATATATAATATTTAAGTAACTCTGTCGTAGTAACATATATAATATTTAAATAACTCTGTCATAGTAACATATGATATTTAAATAACTCTGTCGTAGTAATATATAATATTTAAATAACTCTGTCATAGTAACATATAATATTTAAATAACTCTGTCGTAATAACATATGATATTTAAATAACTCTGTCGTAGTAACATATATAATATTTAAATAACTCTGTTGATCATTAAAACATTAAATATAAAATATATATTATTTCCTATATATGTGTGTGAATATATATATATATATATATATATATATATATATATATATATATATATATATATATATATATATATATATATGTCGGTGTGTATGTATGAGTGTGTATGTACATGGATATATGTGTATATATATCTATGTGTATATGTGTGCATATGTATATATGTGTATATATTAAAACTATATATGTAGTATATATTAAAACTATATATATATATATATATATATATATATATATATATATATATATGGTACGGTTGATAAATTATCATCTAAATTACGAAAAAATAAAAATAATATCGACGCCTATTATATTAAAACTTTTGCCGGAAACCAGAAAATAAGAAATATGTAAAACATAAACAAAATATTCCTAACAAAAACCGTCAAACGTATATATATATATATATATATATATATATATATATATATATATATATATATATATATATATATATATATAAGTATGTATATATATATACATATATATATATAAATATATATATAAATTTATATATATGCATATATATATGTACACTCAAACATATATATATATATATATATATATATATATATATATATGTACACTCAAACATATATATATATATATATATATATATATATATATATATATATATATATATATATATGTATGTATATATATATATATATATAATTATTAATAACCATACGGCTGCATGGAGAAAATGGAGAAAATAATAATTAAGCGCAATAAAAAATACTACAAAAAAAAACAAAAAACTATTACAACAGAAATAACAATAAAAATCAGCAAAAGAAAATTATCAAATGTAACTGCAGAAATAAAGAAAATGGCCAACTTAACAACAAATGTTTAATCAATGACATAATATACAAGGCTACTGTAACTAATAGCATTAACACAGACGAAAATATATATATAGATGCTACAGGAGAAAATATTATAAGAAAGATATTACAATAATTAAAATATCCTTTGACAGAAAAAATGCCCAAACAATATAACTCTATCAAAATACATTAGCTATGGTAACTAATAACGTTAACACAGACGAATATATATATATATATATATATATATATTGATTTTCCAAGCGTAGCTTAGATGCGGCACAAGGCCTAAATTAGGGGGCACCCAGTGAGGATCGAACTCACTACTAAGTCGTAATTGTTCTAGCGAGACAAGCTTGCTAACCATTACACCACCTCGAGGTGCCCCAAACGAATATATATATATGTGTGTGCATGTGTGTTTGTGTGTGTGTTTGTGCTATAGAAAAATACACCTAAAAGAGAGATATTACAACTGCAATGTATCATTTGACAGAAAAATACACAAACAGTAAAATTCTATCAAAATACATATAGACCCAAAAAGAAAACAGTATCCTCAAATGATAAAAACTGTAAATAAAATAAAAGAATAAATATAATAAATATATATATGTATATGTGTATTGTTGTGGCTTTGTTAGGGACCAGAAATAAAGACATAAAAGAAGGGAATTGAGTTAAACAAATATATTAACAGACAAGTAATACAAACGAGAGTGTTACAGCAAGAATGTTCGGACCGATTGTCAGTGCTGACTGCTGGAAACTTTCCTCTCCAAAAGGCAGTACCTGCTTCTGTGAAAGCCCATGCGTGCGTGGGTAAATTACCATAACATGTATGTATGCGTATGCGCGTGTATATACAAATACATATATACACATACATACAAATAACAAATCTAACCTTCCATAGTTAATACCTTAATATTTAAGACAACTCCAAGGCAAAAAAAAACTACTAGTTACTAAACAAAAATGCAACAATAAATAAATGACAGCATACAAATATTTACTTCACTACCTAAACATTAATTACATATGTGTGCATGCGTGCTTATATATATATATATATATATATATATATATATATATATATATATATATATATATATATATATATATATATATATGAGATGTGTGTATGTGTGTATATAATATGCTTCATAAATATGTATGTGTTTCTTTTGTACGTCATATACATATATTCAAACAAGAAAGATAATTTATCTAAAAATCTAACTACCAATAATTAATATCCTAACATTTAAACTACCACCAAGCCAGATTAAAAATATATAAAAAAGAAATAACTATTAGTAAAGAAGAAGAAAATAAAGGATATTTGCCGACATAATTTAAAAAAAAAATTACTATTTAAGCATCAATTAATTAATATATTAATATAAATGCACAGATACACGTATGTATGTGTTTGTGTATATATGTGTGTGTGTGTGTGTATGTGTATGTGTAAATGTATGAATGTAAGTATATGTATACATATTCAAACAACAATAAATGAAATTTAATTATAAACATAAACTCCTATAATTAATACGCTAATACTTAAGATACCACCAAATCAAATAAGGAAAATGAAATGATGGTTAAATGAAGACATATATAAATATTTACCATGCCAATCAATCATTAGTAAAAAAAATATTTAAGGGAAAAACGAAATACTCTTACATTTTCCAAACTCAAAAGACCCTAGAACATCGAAAATTACAAAAAAGCAAAGACTGTCTGTTAAACGTATGCAACATTGTTACATTTATCTTTGACAGGTAGAGCTGAAAGAGAGAAAAAGGTATAAAACCAATAGGGATAGAGAAACAAGAAAAACGACTAAAAGGAGAAATATTCACGAAGTTCTGTCCGTACGCACGCATACACAATTACACGCGGGCAGGCACATGCACACTTAATAATACGCACACACATGCGCGGGCAGGCACATGCACAATTAAGAATACGCACACACATGCGCGGGCACGCACACACACACACACACACACACACACACACACACACACACACACACACACCATGAATGAAAAATCAGCCTTACACCACAAAAAAGTGCATAAATTATTTTTTAAACTTAATATAAAAATAACAAAAACGAAAAGAATATGCAATCAATTGCTGATACCTCCTGACGAGTGGATGGATCTACGAAACTCTGGAGTCGAATTTAAAATCAATCAGTTAAATGACAAATTTTATATTTGTATTGATAATATATATATATATATATATATGTGTGTGTGTGTGTTTGTGTGTGTGTGTGTGTGAAGCAAATGTTTTAAAAAACAACTGACATTTTGTGTCGATTTAATGATCGACTTTTTTTACCAATTACGAATAATCTTCCTCAGACAAGGTGGAATTTTCCTTAGAAATTGTCAGAAGTTCATCCCGAAAGAAATGCACAAGAAATATAGCCCCAATCTTTCAAGTCGTCATCATCAGGGGGGTAGGGTAGAGATAATTGGTGTGTTTCATTTTGTGTTGTGACTTAGATAAAAAGTGTTGTGACGTAAGCGAAGCTTGACGTGTTTTTTTTTTTTTTTTTTTTTTTTTAAAAAACGTTTTTTTCATAAATATGCGAACTCTTAAGTTATAATTGTTTTTATTTACTGATGGTTGTTTTTGTTGTATGTGTATTGCATCATGGATCCTAAGTCTGATTTTGCTATTTGATATAACTAGTATTTTGTTTTTGTTTGTAAGTAGCTGTCTAATGTTACTATGATGCATATACTGCTTATTAACGTTTGATCTGTTGGTACAATGGTCTGATAGGTAAGTCTCTGTGAGATTGTGTTTTTTATTTACAGAAAAACATTCACTGTGTAGGCAAGTATGTGAAAACACAATATTGGTCTTATATATGGGATGGGATGTTTTGAGATATATTGCTTTTAATAACGGAGTTGCTAGCTTTGACTGATGTCAAATCCGTCAAGTTTTGGTCCTGATTTAAAGCGATCGGCTGCCACATTGATGAGCTGTGATACAGCGAATCAGCCTGTCTGTAGATGACGATATATTTGATATTATAAATATTTGATAATATAAAGAAGATTGATTTATTGATGTTAACATTCCCGTATAAATAACCAAGATGATATCCGGTGGTATTTTTTTGATATTTTACGTCGGTATAGAGTAATGGATAGCGACTTGGATTGAGGAATTAGAGAGTCGAGTTCGAATCTATTACATTCACTTTCTTGGGAAAGGTATGAATCCTCTTCTTATCTATGCGTATATAGCAGGACAGACCGGGTTCTATAGCCTTGGATAGCAAATGGCCTACCGCAGAAAGAAATATGTATGTGTGTATACTAATTTCTTATAATAAGACAGTATGTATGCATGGAGAGGCAATGCGCGTATACATACGCATACTAATATATAGATATGCACATATTGACAAAAAAAAGACTGCTCACAAACGCGAATCCTACACAACATAGGAAGTGTGTGTATGTGAGTGTGTGTGCATGTGTGGGTGTATGTATGTATGTGTGTATATATGTGTATACTAATTCCTTATAATAAGACGGTATGTATGTATGTATGGGGAGGGAATATAGGTATACATACGCATGCAGACAAAAACACACACATAACAAAAAAATGGAAATAGATCTAAGAATACACAGGGGCCATTAAAAGTTAAGAATACAGATATCTTTCCTCACCCTTTCTCGGACCAATCTTAATTGTTTTATGGTTATTCGCGGAGAAGAACTTTGTCACTACCAGTTCAAGAAGTCATTTGTGTCATTAACACAGAAAAAAGAATGTTTAATATCGAGAATATTTAACATCGAAGAACATAAGAAAAATGAATTCGTTTTACTAATATGTAGAAATATCCACTCCTTGCCTGATGAAGGTCGCTCAACCGGAAACTCTAGTATGAAAATAATGAAAAATAAAGCAATATATATATGTTAAAAAAATCCACATTACATCCAAAAACGTTTGCGGTTTCTCCTTTTTTTAATATATACACTTTTCTCTCCTTCGAACAACTATAACATCTTCAATTTATATATATATATATATATATATATATATATATATGTGTGTGTGTGTGTGTGTGTGTGTGTGTGTGTGTGTCTGTGTGTGTCTTTGTGCCTGTGTAGTGGTGGTATTTCTAAAGAAAGGGATGGATTTTTATTTATTAATTCGTTATTTTTAGTGGATACTCGTATTTTAGAAGACGTATATTTATTATTTACGTCTATGGGCCTGAATATTTGAGAGATCACATTAGAGAAAAATATGTGGTCTCTGACAGTATTCGAACTTACGTTCATCTACGGGAAACCATCATTATATCTTAAGTGCTTTGACTTCTTGGCTTCCAAAAACAGTCTTTAAACACAGATTTTTCTCTGACTCTCGAAATAGACACATCTTCTCAGTTTCGCATCCTAACGTAAACAATGCAATTTCTAAAGAAAAGGTTATATAAAAGTGGACACGGAGATCAACACCGGCAACAGTCTGTTTCATGTTTCAAAGCAATCTTCAGGCCATTTGACCTCAGTTTTCACTTTTATATTTACATACGCCCTATCTTTGTTATTGAGCACTTCTACCCATAAATATAGGATACCATAAAACTATATTTTTATCACACACACACTCGCGCACGCACACACACACGCACATATATATATATATATATATAAATAAATAAAAATTAGGCATGTTGGAGTAGTGGATAGCGGTACAGATTGAGGAATCGGAGAGCCGAGTTCGAATTCCAGTTGAATGCATTACATTCACTTACGTGCTAAAACGTATTAATCCTCTTCTTCTCCCTCCAGCTATGGGTAAATTAGACGGTAAATGGTCTAGCAGAAGAACAAGTCTGAATTAAAAACCTGGGGAGGGTCGTTAGGGAACCTTGTCGTACAGTATTGCACCAGGTCTCTGTATTCGGCCCTTCAGAAAGTGTGGTTGGTTCTGCACAAACCCTTCACCACTATAATCAAATCATATGTCGGTTCCTAGGAATTGAGCGGCTTGACCCTAAAATGTCGAATTCCGACGAGAGTGCACCATATATATATCTGATTGATTTTATGTGTGATTATTTCTTTTTTTTTATATATATATATATATATATATATATATATATATATATATATATATATATATATATATCTTTAGCATAATGAGAAGCCACGTATAATTTCTTAATATGTATATATAGAAAAAGTTGCAAATTAAAAAATAATAATGTTTTTTATGAAAGTATTTATTTATTTGTATATATATTTGATATTTCAGATTGGCCTCAATCTTCCTTCAGAAATAACTCTTTGTTTTCAAGTAGCGTCCGTCGCGAGATGCGGAAGTCACGCGATATGGAACGAATATTCCGACCGTAAATCTAACTGTAATAATATTTTAGATGTTGTTTAAAAAATTAAAAAAAATGAAATAAAAAATAATTTTTTTTAACTATATCTAAAAAAAATACATATACAAATAAATAAATACTTTCATGAAAAAACATTATTATTTTTTTAACTTGCAACTCTCTCTCACTCACTCACACACTCTCTCTCTATCTATCTATCTATCTATCTATCTATATATATATATATATATATATATATATATATATATATATATATACATATAATTAAACAGAAAGAACAGTAAGATATATAATCCGGTGTTGTTATTGACATTTTTATTTTTGCAAAATAGTGCTCAATGTAAATTAATATTATAAATTAACTGATTTAAAACGTTTTTTTTTCGCTACACAGTAATAACCACGTTTCAAAAATGAATGCTAAAAGCTTCGAATTTAATTAACATTAGTTCCATTTCATCCTCAAGCGATATATATATATATATATATATATATATATATATATATATATATATATGTATATATATATATATATATATATATCGAGAGAGAGAGAGAGAGAAAGAGAGAGACATATATATTAATAGGCACATACATGGATGGATAAATTTGTATGAAAGTAAACAGCATACTGTCTATCTATTTATAATTTATTTATTGAAAGATATGAAAAAATCGAGATAGATAGATAGATAGATAAGGATCAGACAGAAATAGATAGATAAATAAGGATCAGACAGAAATAGATAGATAGATATATAAACAGATATATATATATATATATATATATATATATAGATAGATAGATAGATAGATAGATAGATAGATAGATAGATTTATATCAAAGCAAAGTAGACCGCATACAATGCATCTATTGAAATTGTCTTTGTACTTGTAGCCTTAAAGTCAATGTGTTCAGTGGATCATTGTTGATATGTTTATGATCTGAACGTCGTTTTATTCTGGCAAACTTCTTTCCAAACGTTTCCTCAGATGAAATGAAAGCTACTCTTCGCTGCCGAAAAGGCAATGTATCAATGATCGATGACCTGCCTCTCTATCGTTTATGAATGAAAAGTAAGACAAAAGAGAAATAAAGAGAAAGGAATAGCAGAGAAAGATAGTTTTTCAAAAAATGACTGGAGAAAGAGAGGGGTTGAATATAGAGAAAGCGAGAGAAATGTCAATGTAGAAAGTGAGAACGAAAACCAAAAGAAAAGCCATATTGAAAAGAAAACGAAAAGAAGTGAATGAGGTGAAGAAAGAAAAAAGGAAGAAATAAAAGGAAAGTGAAAAATCAGTAATTTAGGCCGATCATTAACAAAATTAGGAAGGAAAGTAAGGAAGGAAGGAAGGAATGGAAGGAAGGAAGGAAGGAAGGAAGGAAGGAAGGGAAGAAGGAAAGAAAGAAAGAAGGATGCAAAGATAGAAGGAAGGAAGGAAGGAAGGAAGGAAGGAAAGAGAGAAAGAAGGATGCAAAGATAGAAGGAAGGAGGGAAGGAAGGAGGTAAGGAAGGAAGGAAGGAAGGGAAAAAGGAAAGAAGGAAGGATGGAAAGATAGAAGGAAGGAAGGAAGGAAGGAAGGAAGGAAGGAAAAAAGAAAGGAAGGGAAGAAAGAAAAAAGAAATCAAGGAAGGAAGGAAGGAAGAAAAAAAGGAAGGGAGGAAGGAAAGAAGTAAGTAAGTAAGGAAGGAAGGAAGGATGGAAGGAAGGAGGAAAGGGAAGAAGGAAAGAAGGAAGGTTGGAAAAATGGAAGGAAGATGGAAAGGAAGGAAGGAAGAAAGGAAGGGAAGAAAGAATAAGGGAAGGAATCAAGGAAGGAAGGATGGAAGGAAGAAGGTAAAGATAGAAGAAAAGACGGAAGGATGGAAGAAAGAGAGCAAGAAGGCTGATCAATAATGAAGCAATGTCATAGGAAGGGAAAAAGGAAAAGAGGGAGGGAGGGGGAGGGAGGAAGAAAAGGAAAAACGGATGGAAAGGAGCAAGGAAGGAAGAGAAGAAGGAAGGAAGGGAACAAGAAAAAGCGGAAGGAAGAAAAATGGATGGAAGGGAGCAAGTAAGGAAAGAATGAAGGGAAAGAAGGAAGTAGGGAAGAAAAGACAGAAGGAAGGAAGCAAGCAAGAAAAGAAGGAAGTAAAGAAGGCTGATCAATACAGAAACAGTAAGGAAGGAAGGAACGAAGGAAGGAACGAAGGAACGCAGGAAAGGAACGAAGGAACGAAGGAATCGAGCAAGGAAAGGAAGTAGGGAAAGAAGGAAGTAGGGAAGAAAAGACAGAAGGACGGAAGCAAGCAAGAAAAGAAGGAAGTAAAGAAGACTGATCAATACAGAAACAGTAAGGAAGGAAGGAACGAAGGAACGCAGGAAAGGAACGAAGGAACGAAGGAATCGAGCAAGGAAAGGAAGTAGGGAAAGAAGGAAGTAGGGAAGAAAAGACAGAAGGATGGAAGTATAGAAGGAAGGAAAGGAACTAGGAAGGAATTAAGGAAGGGAAGCTGATTAATATAGCAATGAGATAAGAAGGGAAAAATGAATGAATGAAGGTAGGAATGAAGGAAGGAAGGAAGGATAAAAGAGAAGGAGGAAGGAAGGAAGGAATGAATGAAGGAAGAAAAGCTGATCAATACAGAAGCGATGAGCCAGGAAGGAAAGAATGGAAGAAAGAAAGAATGAAGACTGATCAATATATAAGCAAGGAGGCAGATTAAATGATGCAAAGGAAAAATACTAAGACAAAAGGGAATAATTAGAAAGAATTGAAATAAAAGAGCGATTAAGACGCAGGAAGAAAGAGAAAGAGAAAGTGAGAGAGACAAAAATAACTAAAGAGCCACAAAATTAGCATAAAAGGGTAAATGAAGAGAAAGTACATACGTCAACGAGGGATGTATTATAGATAAAAAAAAAACGCAAGGAAAAGGAAAACGAAAAAGATAAGTAAACTTTGGCCATTACTAGGTTGTAGACATGTCCCCGATGACCCTCTTGAAAGCACGAACAGCTCACCCACAAGAGTGTGACTACGAGACAGAAATATAGAATCAACCATTCCATACCTTTTTTTTATTCGTCAGTGTTCAAATACACGTGAGTGCGTGCGTACACACACACACAGACACACGCACACACGCACATATATAAATACTCGAACTAACACGCAGATGCTGATCTCTCTCTCTCTGATGTACACATAAACGTTTCACTTATTTGTACACACTGTACACTCATATACTTATACAAAGAACTTATCACAACCTATTTCACTGATGAAAAGTTTCTCACACTTACAGCTTTGTGTTTAATCATTTACATATTTTATACATTCATGCATTTAAGCCTTACACAGATACATATATATAAGACATTAATAGGAATATATATATATATATATATATATATATATATATATATATATATATATATATATATATATATATATTAGTGTCTTTTTTTCCTTATGGTGGTTGATAGATATATACTTATAATTTTAATGGTTATTTTTGGTGATAATGTGCAGGCAGGTCAACAGCTATCAGAGGAATCGATGAACTGAGTTTGAATTCCAATCGATTTCTTTTAGTTATTTTTGCACAAATGATGATGAAAAAGTATGAAGCCATCTTTTATCTCCCACAAGATATTTTTTAATCAAACGTTCTCAGCTAGCATCAAGTGTAAAGAATATATTGAATCCATTGCTAAGTCAACTGCTAAGAAAATTGGTTCACTGTGTCGTGTGAGACAATTTTTCGTCGTTGATGAAACGTTTAGTCCATGGTATTATTCTTAACATCTTAATATAGAACCACATTTCTGTTGCTTCAAGTCTCTTCTTCATTTGTGATGAGATTGTACAGCATCCACTGCCATATAGGAGGACTGATATTACGTTCAGTACTTTTTTCTTTGTTTCGAACGAAATTTTTCTTTTTCTTAATACCTTGCTTAGCTTTTGGAAATCATTTTCGTTATCCTAATGCACATTCGGATATCAGTGTCGCACTTTCCGTCCGTTGTTAAAACAATTTGCAAATATTTAAATTGGTGTACTTTGCATGTTAGGCTGTTCCTTTTGCTAACAAACATGCCATTCTGTCTTCTTAACACTGGTATTTAACCCTACTTATTCACTTTCCTTCAAAACCTTATGGAGGAGTTATTATAGTTTCCTTCTGTGCTTGCTATCAACACTGTATCATCTGCCTATCTTATGTTCTTAAGATCGTGGCTGCCAATAATGAATCCCAGTGGGACTTCTAATTTGTATAGAATCACCTCACTGTATTGGCTGAATAAAAAATATAAAAAGATGAAAATAGTGATCTCTGCAAACCCATGATTATCTACCCCTGAAGAGACATGGCTTTAAAAACGGTGATAATGATTATGATCGAGTTCCACATTTCTTCACTTCCTGGCCACCAGTCTATGATCAAAGTGTAGTATCTGTTCTCCTCATCTCTAATGCTAATGGTAATATTTGCCATTTCCTTATAAAGAAACATTCGGCATTCATTCACTGGGCAACCATTGGTATTCGAGTTCCACTTTTATTGACTCCCTCGCCATCGGTCTATGATCAAAGTGTAGTATCTGTTCTCCTCATCTCTAATGCTAATGCTAATATTAGCCATTTCCTTATAAAAAATATTTGGCATTCATTCACTGGGCAGCCATTGATATTCGAGTTCCACTTTTATTCACTTCTTGGTCATCAGTCTATGATCAAAGTGTAGTATCTGTTCCATTCTGCTGGGGTCAAAATATATTATCTGTTCTTCTCATCTCTAATTCTAAGGCAAAGGGAAGCTATGCTACGGTGTTGGAAAGTGAGTGAAGCATTTTCAGTTTTTCAGTTCTTCGATACTTTTTATAAAGATGTCTCAAGTATCCCATTTAATCATTGATACAAATGTCACTTCCACTTTTCATAGTTTTTCAGTTCTCACAATGTCTAGTTATTTATTCTGATTATCATTCATTTTCAGTTTAAAAATTATCGTATGTGTGAACAATCCCATCAACTACCTGATTGATAATATTTGGTTTTGAGTCATTGTGTTACATCTCCTAGCCAATGTCCCCAACAGATCATTATTTTATTCATTATGACAGCTTCTGAATTATTCTTTTACTAATAATGTACATAACCAAATTCTTGTTATTTGCACAATTCCCAGGGGATCACTGCTCTTACCAAATTTTATCTACTTTCCTACTGAGCTAATTTACTGTTCTCGCATATTTTCTAAGCACTGAGAACTGTAATAAAAAATACCCTTAGTTTCATTTTAAAATGATATTTTATATAGTGTTCAAGAATTACTTCAAACTAGTATAGAATGTCGTAAGTACGATCGTAATAATAATGTCATTGTATCATTAAGGACTTCTTAGGTGGTCTTAAGTAAATCTTGGAAATAAATTCTTAACCTTACATATCGCATTTTAAGGATTAGCTTAAACACACACACACACACACACATACACACACATACACACACATATATATATATAGAGAGAGAGAGAGAGGGAAGGAGAGACAGAAATGATTGCTGATAACCCCTGACGAGTGGACGGTATAATTCCAGGAGGGTCCGTATACTAAACTCTGGAGTGGGGATGCTATAGATAACATCAATCAGCTAATCACAAACCTATTACGTATATTAATTCTCTCTCTCTCTCTCTTTCTCTCTCTCTCTCTCTCTCTATATATATATATATATATATATATATATGTGTATGTGTGTGTGTGTGTATATATATACATATGTTACCTTATATATATATATATATATATATATTATAAATAAATTAACTGATTTAAACATATGGTTCCATCGTTACACAGGAATTGCCATGTTTCAAAAACAGAAAACTAAAAACTTCAGATTTAATTATATAACTGAATTAAAGGCCCTAGTTTTGTTTAATTTTCAAGCGAATTTTGGAATAAGTTATTTTGAAAAGTTTTATAAGCAAATACATTCATAATATTTGTTTCCAATGATAAGGAGGAATACAATCATTTTGACAAGGGACGGTAGCGTTTTCATTTATACTGACAACTATTATATCAAATATGAGTTACTTTCGAAAAGAGATTAAGTCTAGGTAGGGTAGGGGTGCCTTTTTCAACGAATTATGACATCCGTTCAACGCATGTCGTCTGGTTTTTATCAACGACAAAGTCTTTCGGCATTTTTCCGTTAAATTTGTGTTTGTATACATAAAGATTCTTTTCTAAAAGAGGTGTTTAGATTAGAATACGTTGTATTGAATTACAATTTTAAAATATTATTTTTAATTTTAATTACTAATAAATTATACTTCTTTTTAAAACAAATAAATGTAATCGAATTACTGAAATTATTTAGAAATTATTATTAAATATCAAATATAAGTATGTATATTTCTTTTATCAGGTTTTTTTTAAAAACATTATTTAAATAAAAATTTTGACAATGTCGGCAAAGAATAGCTATTTCATTTCTTTGATTCAGTAAATTTTGATTTTTTATAAACAGAGTAATATACAGTTTCTGTAATAATACAGTTTCTCATGCATGCCCAAAGGACATGACCTACATATTCTAGGTTTTCTTATTAATTTCTATTTTACTGTAGGTGTTTTATTGGTTTCTTTTAAGTGCCAGAAATATTTCTATATGTACGTTTGATTCCGGTATTTATTTTTCCTAAAAGAACTTTGATGTTGATTGAATCTTTTTTTGAACTCATGCCTTGTGCATCCAATATAGACTTCTGTTGTCTGAATTCTCAATAGACGAGGTATTGCATTGGTATACTAATGATTCCGTGCGACAATTATTTTTTAGAGGACAGTTATGAGGATTTATGCAGTTACACAATTTTAGTTTATCTTCATCTCTTTTTATTTTTATACTGTCTAAATTTATTTGGTCTTGGTCTAAGTGTTTATTCAAGATATTAGCATTATGTTTCTTAATAAATTTTTTTTATAAGTGTTCAGTACAGCTGTAACTTAATTTTAGGATATTTTTTATTGAAAATAGTATTGAGTTTACTTTCTTTAGTAAAATGTTTAATGATTAATGCAAGGAATTTTTGTCCTAATTTATTCTTAACCATTTCTTAACCATTAAATATTTATGCTCTATCTATCTATCTATCTATCTATCTATCTATCTATCTATCTATCTATCTATCTATCTATCAGTTGATTCATATCTATATATCTATCTGTCTATCATTATTTTATGGTCGGCCACTGCACGGAACTATATCATCTCTTAGATTAGCATATGCGAAAATAGTGAGCAGATTCCTGCGCATTAATTATTTTTTCCAGTACAATGAATCCAATTTATCTTTTATGTTTTTCAATCCTTTCGACTCTTTGCCTTTTGACTATTCTGAGGAGCCGAGCAATAAATGAAGTTGTTTGCCATGAGAATAAGACACTATCAACAATGAACATTGCAATTAAAGAAATGTTTACAGAAAGAGTCTCTGTTCTTCCTTTTCCCAAAAACTGAACAAAAAAAAAATAAATAAATAAATAAAAATAAAAAAATAAGAAATAAAAAAAATAGGACGATAATGTTTGTTTTTCACTCTCCTTAACTTCTCAATTATTTTTATTCAAAGAAAGTAACAATGATGTCTGGGATATTCTTGATAAATGGTAAATATTGGAGTTGGAAGAAATCAGAAGGAGAGCCTGGGTAAAATGACAGGTTAATTAGGAGACAAAAAAGAAATGAAGAAAGCAACTGTAGGCTTGAGGACTCTTTTCATGAAGTGGAAGCTTAGGTCAGGGTAAAAATTGTGCGGAACAAAGAGATGAATTATTGCTTTTGTGATTCTTTTCTAGAAAAGGGAAAATAAATCCGTAAAAAAACAATAAGTTTGACTTATCTAATAAACAATAAATTCCGAGTAAGTAAAAACATAAACGATGGCCAACAATAGTAAAAAGACATAAGGTGATGCATCTGCGTGGGGGTTACTGGGAGGAATCGATGGGTAAAGAAGGACCCACTTTACTAACCGCGCTTCGATCCCCCCTACTCCTTCTGGCTCAATTCAGCGCCACTGTGGACATTGTTTGACATGGAATACAGGGTGTCAGCGAATACAAACATCTACGGAAAAAAAGATGGAGGAGAGTGTTGACAAATATAAAACACGGGTTGTCACCGAGAGATGACTATATGGCGGTTTCTAGGGGGATTTGGTGGGATTAAAACAAATATATGAAAATGAGTTCGACAGATGTGTAAGGATTACTTTGGGGTTGGATGGAGAGCAAATCTCTGCTAGGGTTACAGAGAGAGAGAGAGAGAGAGAGAGAGAGAGAGAGGGAGAGGGAGAGAGAGAGAAAACAAATTATATATCGCAAATAAAAAAAACGATGAAGTAGAAAACACTGACGGCAAAGATAGTGTTAATTTTTAAACAGAAACCTAGACGAAAACATCGGCTATGACATCAATTTATAAGTGAAACTAAATCTGAAACGGTTACTAAAACTTTTATTTGCCTGTCGGCATGTATCGCTGTCAGTCTGTTCGTCTCCGAAACTGTCAGGTTTCACTGTTTGTCCACCCATGCAGCGAATATTCGTGTTTATGCAATTATTTTCATTACAGGTTTTTATACACAATAATGTCTTTAAAGGAAACAGTTACAAACATTTTGCCATCTGGCGCTTGCCTTAGAGCAAGTTAGAAATGGTTTATGAACTCAGATCCTAAGTAATTAGCATACTAATATAGGTTCGCACCAATTTTAGCTAAACGCAGTAAAAACAAAACAAAACAAAAAACTGTTTATCCTTTGTTTTTTGGTTTGTTAATATCTATCTATCTATCTATCTATCTATCTATCTATCTATCTATCTATCTATCTATCTATCTATCTATCTATCTATCTATCTATCTGTTTTGGTCCCGTCTATTCATATCTATCTATAATTATGTATACATCAATCCTATACTTGGCTATATATATATATATATATATATATATATATATATATATATATATATATATATATATATATATATATATATATATAATATAACTAGTAGAAGAATCTAAATGAAGTAATAATAATAAAAACGAAAGAATATTAATTTACAACCCAGTGTGTCTGAAGATTTTAATTTTTTATTGTTCAGTATATCTATCTATCTATCTATCTATCTATCTATATATATATATATATATATATATATATGTGTGTGTATATATATTAATTAATACAAAATAACCTACTTGCAAATTTAAAATAATCTACTTTAAAAAAATAACCTACTTGCAAAAAATCTATCTATCTATCTATCTATCTATCTATCTATCTATCTATCTATCTATCTGTCTGAGCAATGGTTAAAATGTCTTTGAGCGAATGAAGCCTGTGGATCATCCTCCTTTATACATTAAGGACTGGTGCAACAGAATCCCAAATAAATGACTTCAATAGATAACAGAAACCACATTACTTGAGGACTTTCAGCAACAGCTAAAATGGATAGAACATGTAGTTCAAAGAGAAAATAATAAGACGTTCCAGTCTACTTCAAACCAAAGCCTTCATCAATATTGAAAAGAGCGATAACAGCTACTGGACTTGGGAAACCTATTTTCCTGAAAATCGTTTTAAAAAGAAGATTTTATAAATTTCAACCGGTAGCAGTAGGGGCTACTCGGTCAATAAATTCCAAATGTTTCCTTATAAGGAAACAACTAACAGTACCATTACCATATCTCAGTTTATTCAAATCTATCTATCTATCTATCTATCTATCTATCTATCTATCTATCTATCTATCTATCTATAATAATAATAATAATAATAATGATATTAAAAGGAAGAGGAGGAGGAAGATGAGGAGGAAGAAAAAAAGAAGAACATATATAACACAATATGTTAAAGTAATTCAGTATAATTATATAAAATAAAATGTCTACATAAAATAATCTACACAGCATCTACTTAATTAAAAATATGTCGGATTTAATGCATTTCCCCCCCAAAATGTCTTTGTTTATGTTAAGATACGAAACAGAAAAAAATTGGGTACTTTTTACTGGTGAAAAACAAATTGATTTGGAAATTTTCGTAAAATCATATAATTATTTGATTTTTATAAAACTTTCAAGACTTATTAAAAAATTAATAAAATCCTCGTAAGAATGTATTTTTACTTTTTTGCCTTCCCATTTTGTAGAAATTTATGAAATTTCAACAATTTATTTTTAATATATGATTTAATATTTATATTTTTTATAAAGACATGTCCATGGAGAATTTAAATCATCCAATTTATTTTTATTGCCAAAAGGGGAACCCAGTTACAGAAAAATTGTTCTGAATCGTAAAATAAAAAATGAAATAAAATTAAGACATTATTTAATTAGAAAAGCTGATGTACATTATTTTCTTAAGAGTAATACATTTTTGCGAGAATTGTTTTTCTTTTCTTTTAATTAGAATAATTTATAAACTTTTAAAATTCTGTAAAATCTGTGCTAATTTGGAGAGGCCAAGTGATATTTTGATTAATTTAAATCTGTAATTACTAATCATAAACAGAAAAGCTCACTCCAATTCAACAACACCTATTGTTTTAAATTCTTGGCATTTTGTATTTGTATATATATATATATATATATATATATATATATATATATATATATATATATATATATATATATATATATATATATATATATATTTATGTATGTATATATATATATATATATATAATTATTTATTTAAAAATATGATTCCATCGCTACATAAGTGTTCTCATGTTTCAAAACAAGAGCCGAAAACTTCAATATAATTATATATATATATATATATATATATATATGAGTAAAAACAAGAGGAAAATTCATCTTAACCGACGTGGTTTGATGTCTGATAGACTTTATCAAGGCAAATGTAGGGATTTTGTTTTGCAACAAGTATTTATAAATAGAAGTACAAAATAATATCGTTCTTTTATTTTTCAGACTTTTGTTATTAAATTTAAGAACGCTCATAAATATACACCAAACTAACTAAAATGACTTCCAGGTAATTATAATTAGTAATTTAATGCCTCGTAAACGAAAGTGAGTAAATTTCGTTGTTGTCGATTTTTTTTTTATAATTTAAATACTACTTATATTATTTTCGTTTATTCTATGTATTACATATTTTAAATAATAGAAGATTATTTTTAATCATTTCACCCCAAGCAAAGCAATAAAGCCACTAGGACGCAAGGAGTTACTGAGTATTAAAGAATAGGAAAACGTGCTATTTAGTTTTGAATTTAACTGTTTTCTTTTCATTTTTAATTTTTTTATAGTCATGTATGTTAGCTTGGGAAAGGTGTATTCCTTTTGGGAAAAGGTGATATTTGAAGAAATCCGGTGCGTAGATTAATATTTTGGTAAATTTTGATATCAGCACTCTCAAAAACTTTCCGTATAAGTAAATTACTTTCTCTTTTAATAATTGTTCGATTCTTTATATCGAAATTGTAGTTGAATTTATTTCTACATATGACTAATGCATTTAATAAATTGTTGTGTATAAGATCCTTTTTGTGTTCATAGACTCGTTTTTTTTTAATTTCAATAAATTTTCCCAATATATTGTAAAGAA
>OZ010616.1:19121670-19146670 GCA_963932145.1 Acanthosepion lycidas
TATCTATATATATATATATATATATATATATATACATACACATACATACATACATAAATTCCCACGAGGATAGAATACAGGTAGACCTCAATGTCCAGGACAGAGTAATAATATAATATAAAAGGCTCAAACACTAATATTCCATGGTTATAATTTATTACATTAGAATCGTAATCACGAACCAAATCATAAGACCTACAAATTCAAAACGCTATAAAAAATCTTATTGAATTTGTAGGTCTAATAATATATATATATATATATATATATATATATATATATATATATATATATATTCATGATAAGACTTTGAACAAACTGACATGCAGAGATGCATATGAAAAAAACTCTCTCTCACTTATAATTATGATTATTTGGATGAACCCAAATTGTACATTGCAAATCGAAGGTACCAAAAAGTGCTGTAATATAAACATCCGGGATGTGTTTTAAAGAAATCCGTAGGCGTATTGGGATAGCCAAAGAAGCATTCCAAAAGAATACTAAAAAATAGGAAGATATCGCTAGAAAAAAAGGAAAAGAGTACTAAGCTGCTATGCGATATTTGTCCTCCCGTATAGGAGTAAGTGCTGAACGATTTCCTCAAAGATGAAAAAGTCTTTAAGCAACAGAAATGTGGTTCTATTGAAGGATGCGGATACCATAGAATCGAACATGTGAGCAATGACGAAATTTTGGAGAAAATGGAAACAAAAAGGAAACCAATACTTAACATAAGGAAGATATAGTTGAAATTTCTGGGGTATAAGGAGGTCTTAGAAAATCTGATACTAATGGGACAGATAGGGGCAAAAGGGACAGAGGAAAACAAAACATAACATACTTAATAAGTTTATGCAAATAAGGAAGGTGGTACAGTGCTTAGAAGAAGTAACGGAATGACAAAGTTTATTAAGAGCTACAAGGGAAAGGAAGTGGTGGAGAGCCATGATTGCCTACGTCCTGAGGGGACATGGCATATAAGGAAAAAGAATACACACACACACACATATATATATATCGGTAAAATTTTCGAATGTTATTGCATTCATGCTCACACCGATAACTTACATTAATTCTTTGTCTTAGAAAGTAGTTTAAAAATAAATATACACAATATATCTAGATTATTCAACCAAACGTACTTGAATGAAGATATACTGCCTAAATATACATACATACATACATACATACATATACATGCATACATACATTACATACATACATGTGTATGTAGACGGTTATATATATATATATATATAACCGTCTACTAGGTCTTCAACCAATCCCTATTGCAGACGCTTGCTCAGGCACATTTGTGTTTGCTCAACAACCACAGAGCACATCTGTGGCTTAGTTATAGTTTCTATGAGAGAGCGTGTTATCTAGCGTGATCGACAATTGGAAGAAGGTCAGTAAGCTCAAGCCCTCAAAGCCATGTGGCTTCCTGCTAGCACAACTGTCGAGGACCCAGAAGAATTCCGTCTACCCAATTTTACTCACAAGGCTTGGGTTAACCTGTGGAATGGTTTTCAGGCACTTTCCAAAGGGTGCCGAACTCAATTCAGTCTGATATCATGAAGTTAACAAATCAACCATAGGGAGATTCGAATCCGGGTCTCATGGTCAGAAAGCGAACGTTCTAATCACTCGGACAGATCTATCTATCTATCTATCTATCTATCTATCTATCTATCTATCTATCTATATACTAGCAGCATAGCCCGGCGTTGCCTGTGCTTGATTCAAAAATCGTACGACTCATACAGCAATCGCTATCACTTGATTTAAAATATTTTTGCCCTTCCTTGCCTTTAAAGGAGTGCCCTTTGCCATGCTGATGTTGCTACATGCCTTACTTCTTGCCTATCGCACACTGCAAATTTTTTCTAAGCTCTATACTAAACATTAAATCTGTTACGAAAAAAGAATTAAACAAAATGAACACAAAACGATCAGCTTTAAAAAAGGACTCGTAACTGGAAAAACCGAATGAAAAAAGAATGTTAACAACAAATACTTTTTCACATCAAACCCAGTTCTGCGGAATCAGAATCAACGTTGAGTTTAAGCAAGCGAATGAGCCAATTGGAGTAAAGTGCCATGCAGATTTAAATTTTTCCCACTTGTGACGAATGCAGCTATCGATTTTTTTGCATGTTAGCATGCTAGTTAACATTCATGTCAGTCAGCTGTTGGCTCTCACGCTGACCAATAGAATCTTCCTGCCTATTCGTGGCAGCCAGCTATAGACCCTCACTCTGGCCAGTAGAAAATAGCTGCAAAATACATGAAACAGCCGTAGAAAAAATCGATTATTTCCACTATCAATGGGAGTTGGGAAATACCTTCCCGCTAACTTGGAGCATGTGCATGTAAATTTTGGTGCAAATCCGTCGAAAATTGCGGCCGTGCATTCGTTGCACACACACACACACACACACACACACACACACACACATCCTGCCTTATATATATATATATATATATATATATATATATATATGGGCGCTTTTATAGCCGAAACGTCTTATATCAACGTGGCCTCCGTGACCAAATTGGTAAAGGCACTTTTTGATTATGGAATACGCTTTCCTGATGAAAAATGTCGATATAGGTTCAATTCCTGTTGTTCCTGCTGTTTAGTGTGCACTATTGTCTCTCTTCCGAATTCTTGCTTTTCAAAGATTTACTGTCTTTGTAATTCGTATTCTTTTTTTGTTTTTTTCTCATTAAGAACGTTTTTATTTTTCTTATATTCTTTCACACTCAATAACCGCTTGTCTCTCACTGGCTTTATTGTCATGTTTGCGGTGAAATGCTAAAAAATCCCTTTTTTGTAGATTTCAGGTTTTATTATGTGTACAATTGTAGGCTCACCGCTGAACAGTGAAAGCGTTAGTATTCTAATCCTGAACCCCACGTTCGAATTTCACCAGAGTCGATTTGCCAGGGAGCTGTTATTAGCCTGGGGAGACGATCCCATCGTGCGATATCTTTGAAAAGTGTTTGAAAACCATACCCTTCGGATTGGCACATGAGAGTGAAATTGCGTAGACAAAACTGTTTGGGGGCTGGCGGTTGTTGTTTTGACATAAAATCACAAGTTATCGTGACCAAGTGTTTGACTGTACTGGCCTTGTTCAAACTTTTGATCACGCCAGATTATGCGGGTTTTTCTCGCAGAGATGAAAAAAAGGTCCACTCAACATATCAATGACAGAGAAATGTGCCCGAGAAGGGATCTACAAAAGGGGTCAACTAGCCACCCTATTAAGCTAGTATACTTCGAAACGATCGAACAATCATACCACTCAATATTAGGGCAACAGAAATTTATATTTGTAAATAAATCAGCAAAAGATAAGCAGCTGTATCATATATTTGACTAATGCAACAATTCATTGATATTCTGTAACCTGCACTAGTCACTGAACAATGGATTTTTTTTGTTAAATTTTATATTATTTCGACTTTAACATATCTTTTACCTATGGTCACCCAGTACAAGACCCATGAGCCACTCAGGATATAGTTTTCTACAGCGTGGAAAGAATATAAAAGGAAAGAGTAGAGAGTTATTAGGATAAAGATTGACCGGTCTTGAAAAGTTTAAAATTGTTGTATTCATGTGAGAGTCTACAAAGTAAAAGTTCATGGGAAAAGATTGTCTGAGTGGAAAATTCCTTCTTTCGAATGAAATATGAAGATAATAAGAGTGACTCAGAGCATGTTGGATCATAGCCACAAAAACTTAAACATGGAGCTCGTCAGAACATTTGATATAAAAATAACAAAACTTGCAATAGGCATGCAAAGTTGCGCATGTTGGAAATGGACTGAAAAGATTAGAAAATATGTCATTACTTTCAGTCGTCCTGTGTAAGACGTTAAACTACATCCACGTCCTGGGTAAGACATTAAACTACATCCGCATCCTGGGTAAGACGTTAAACTATGTCAAGCAGCAAGTCCTCTGATCAGGAGGTTTTGAGGAGAGTGGCACCACCTCTTAATTGCTGGTGTTCCCAGGTCCACCCTGACCCGGGGTGGTAGCACCTGTTAGGCTCCCAGCTACGGGCAAATAGTTAACTATTACCAGCAAAAAAATCTTGCCAGCAATAAAATTTTGAAGGAAATATATTATCAAAAACAGATTTTTGACAAAAAATATTACCAGCAATAAAAATTATTGTCGGCATTAAATAACCCATTGAGGTTGACATACCGTTAAACAAAATAAACCAAACCAATCTAAACCAAAGAATGAGGTTGATATGCCGTAAAAGAAAATAAACCAAACTAATCTAAACCAAAGAATACATAGTCTATTCATACGAATCTATCCTAAAAATGTTGTCGGCATTAAATAAACCATTGAGGTTGATATGCCGTAAAACAAAATAAACCAAACCAATCTAAACCAAAGAATACATATTCTATTCATACGAATCTATCCTAAAAATGTTGTCGGCATTAAATAACCCATTGAGGTTGATGTACCGTAAAACAAAATAAACCTAAACTAAACCATTACTTTCAGAAAATTTTATTGCTTTCAAGCCATCTTTGAATTTTGTTTGCCATTTTCCTATAATATATCTCTTTAAAAATGCATCAACAGTTTTCTATTTGATCAAAACAGTAATTTTCAACTGGCCTGTCGCGCGATTCTTTTGATCGTGCCGCGAAATATTAATACTGAATCCATATATATGTGTGTATGTGTGTAACTAGTAGTGGTACAGCGTTAGTATTCAAATAAATGAATAACTATTAAACTTGTTTTCAAATAATTCATTTTATTATTCTTTGATTATTTTAAACATTTGACGGTACCCATTGATACATGTTGGATTTCAATACAAAAGGAATATGCCATATTAGCTAAAGAGTCTTTATCAGTTTTATTGCAATTTTCTATTTCTTATTTATTTGAATTTAATTAAGAAGCTAGAAAGACTACGCTCAACTGAAGAAGAACTGAAGCAGAACTGAAGAAGAACTGAAGATCTGCTTATTGCATATCCCACCAATCATTGAAGAAATCGCGAAAAAAAAAAAACCAAAAAAAGAAAAAAAAAACACTGCAGAAATTGTTGAAATAAATTGAGTTCTTATTTGTGTGTATATATTTTTTTTTCTTAAATCTGTGGTTTTATTTTATTACATTTAAATGTATACCCTTTAAAATTTTTTCTAAGTGTGCCCTGATATTTTCATTTTCTCCTAGGTGTGCCGTTGCTTAAAAAAGGTTGAGGAACACTAAATTAATATCTGGATAAACTATTAGGTTGGTGCAAAAATAATGTCGTTTTCTCACATAGTAACATATGTGAGAAAACGACATTATTTTTGCACCACCATAATAGATGACATTTCATTTATTTTGCGTCTTCGTTTCAGTTTACGTGTAAATTGCAGAATGGAGTATTGCACTGTATAAACATAAGATTTAATTTAAAGTCTGAGATGTGTAAACCTAAAAAGATAAATAAACTCAGGAGATTTTTCGATCCTGCTGCACATCTGTATAATTTGAAGCACAGTTAACAGATGTATAATATGATTTCCGCCGGATTCATTGGTTCAGCTTGCAGTATGTGATTCTTGCGTTACGTCATATGCTTTCTCAAGTCAGAAGTTGTCTTGCAATCCTTTCTGCATATCATATATTAGGTTGGTGCAAAAATAATGTCGGTTTTTCACGTATTTTTTTACGTCAAAAACCGACATTATTTTTGCACCAGCCTAATAGCTTGACTTACTCGGTCTTGAAATTAGAATGTCTTGTACCGTTAGTTTTGTTTTATTTCAGATAATTGTCCCTCCCAGCTTTAGAAAGGAGCAAAAGGCTGCATGTTTAGGAACTCTAATTATGTTATGTTTTAATGAGAGCCCCTGAAGGCGTTAACATTTAAGCCTTTCGTGTTTAAGACGTCGTTTTTGAAAACTTTTACAACCTTTCACCACAGAATTTCTCAACTCGTCCGTCTTTAAAGCCAGTTTTCAATATAAATGTTCATTTCTTTAATGATACTATTTTTTTTATGTTGTCTTTATAGATTTTCATTGATTTTTGCTACATATCTACATTTTTAAGAATGTCTATAATGATGACACTACCTAGACTTTTATTATTATCTGTCAATTTTTATGCATTTTTGGAAAAGTGGTTTTCTGTGGCTTTCTTCATGTTTTGGAATTCAGGGTTTTCTGTTTTTAATTTTGGAATGGTTTCCATCCTGGGCTAGTGAGCCCATTCTAACCAGCTATTTGGCACGTAGCTGAGGTTGGTGTTCCATGTCTTTCCCAAGTAAGTATTAAGGGAAATGGAAACAAAAAATATCACTTATATATCAAAATCAGAAAGAGGGTTGATATTTCTAGAACCCGTAATGAAGAAAGAAGTCTTGGATATTATGACACTCGCTGAACATATTGATGGCAATAGAGGCAAAGGAAAGCAAAAACTAACATACCTAACGAGTTTGTGAAAATCAATGGTAGAACGGGAATTGGGAGGGATAGTAAAAAAAAAAACCAAATATTTCTAAGAGATGCGAAGAAGTTGTGAAGGGCCATGATCATTCACACCCTGAAAGTACACGACACATAGAAGAAGACAGAAGTAATTACGTATTTCAGCGCTATAAATGAGTTATCAAAACAAAGCAGAACAAAAATTAAACGTTAGCTGTATCTTGAATCTCTTATCGGACAGATTGTAGTTTATAGCGTATTCTAGAGTATAATTGGAAAAATTTGGAAAGACGGATTTGGGCCCTTTATGTGCCATCGCTTGACAACCGTTCTATCATCTTGCAGCAATCTTTTAACCATGAATGCTAATTTTTTTTATTTTTGCATCATATTGTTACAGGTTATGAAAAATGGGTTTTATATGTCAACCCGAAACGAAGAAGAAAAGTGGTTATTTCAAAATATATAAAATAAAAAATAAGTGTATGCATAATTGCATTCACCCTACAAAGCAAATTGAAAAATATAATCTTGTGTGGAAAATAATTTTCTCAAAAGTAGAAAAAAAATACTCGGGTAATCGAAAAGTAATTACAGCTATGAATTATGAGTCAGTCAACTATGACAGTACAAAGGTTGAATGGTAAGAAACTGCGTCTAGAAATACTTTACTACCTATCCGACAGTGTGTTGTGTATAGGACATTTTAAACTTTAAACCCCATGCATGATTTAAAATTTTGAAAAGCAATATGTTCACCATTAGTTTACTGTGTAGTAGTGGATAGCAACTAGGATTGAGTAATCGGGGAGCCAAGTTCGAATTCCAGTCGAATCCATTGCATTCACTTAAGTGCTGGGAAAAGTAAGAATCCTCTTCTCCCATCCAGCTATGGGTAAATATCAGGACAAACAGAGTTCTATAGCCTTATATGCCAACTGGTCTACCGCAGCACAAGAACAAATAAAAACGTGAGAATGATATTTTTTAGACAAATCCGTACTCACCGGATTTACCACCAACAGTTTTTCCTTTCTTTTTTTTAATATTTTTAAAGCTTTTCACCACAAGCAAGGCCCGAGTGCCACTAGCACGCAACGCGTTACAGAGAGTGGGAGCAAGAGTAAAGAGGCGTGATGGAAGAAGAGAAGAAGAGAAGGATAAGGAATAGATCAAGGCATCTGAAGATGTCGATTGACATTGTATTTGAATAGTTGGAGATTATTGCTATCAGGGAAAAAAGAAAGAGGAAGGGAGTTCCACAGACGGGAATTGCAAGACATGAAGTTATTGGAGTAGAAGAGACGACTACGTTTAACCGTTTCGACAGTGAGAGGGTGGGAGGGATTTAGATGCCTACCTAGTAGGATGTTTAAATTCATGCAGTTCGGAAAGCAGCGAAAGTATCTCGACGGAGCAGTTACAATTAAAGTATTTGTAGAAAAGACAGGAGGAGACGGCGTCACGTCTCTGAGAAAGCTACTGTAAACGAGATGCCAGATTAGGGCCAACCACATTGCATATCCGTCTCTGGATTTTGTCGAAGACCTTAAGATGAACAGTTGGGACTACAGACCATATATGACAGCAATATTCCATGCAAGGGCGAATGGTTGATTTATAGATTTGAAGGATGGAGTCGGGCAAGAAAAAACATTCTGGTGCGACACAGAGAAACAAATTTCCTTGCGGTAGATGAAGCAATTGATTAAATGTAATTGTTCCATCTCAGGTCAGCGGAGTGTGCGAGACCAAGAAGTCGCAAAAAGGTGCATTCGTGTAGTTAGAAAATTTAGAAATGATGTAGTTGAAAACATTTCCTAGATTTCTTTAAATGTAGAGTCGAAAATTGGATTTTCCGTTTGACTACGGACATAAAAATGAAGACGATTACATTTTTAATAATTAAGTAGTATTTAAATTGAATTTACATTTGTCCTCATATCCTTTCTGGTAAAACACAGTTACTTACAGATCACTTTTCCATTCATTTGGAATAAGCTAATCACTGGAAAAAAATCATCTTTATAATTCATATAAATAATAAAATGTGATATATTGCATATATATAAGAATATAAGTAATATATATTTTGATTATAAGTAGCAAAAGAAATAACCGGTTTGACTATAATGTCCTATTTCCAATACAATATATAGCAAAAGAAAAAAACGGTATGACTATAATTTCCCCTTCTCAATACCATATGGAGCAAAAGAAATAACTTGTTTGATTATAATTTCTTCTTCCCAATACAACATATAGCAAAAGAAATAACCGGTCTGTTTATAATTTTCTCGTCTCAATACAAAATATAGCAAAACAAATGAGCGGTTTGCCTATAATTTCTTCTTACCAATAAAATATATAGCAAAAGAAATAACCGGTCAGACTATAATTTCCTAGTCTCAATACAAAATATAGCAAAAGAAATAACCGTTGGGACTATAATTTCCTCTTTCCAATACATTATAGAGAAAAAGAAGTAACCGGTGGGACTATAATTTCTTTTCTCCAATACAATATATAGCAAAAGAAATAATCGGTTTGACTATAATGTCCACGTCTCAATACAATATATAGTAAAAGAAATAACCGGTTTGACAATAATTTCTTCTTCCCAATACAAAAAATGCAAAAGAAATAAACGGTTTGACTATAATTTCCTCTTCCCAATACAATATATAGCAAAAGAAATAACCGGATGACTATAATTTCCTCGTCTCAATACAAGATAAAGCAAAAGAATTACCCAGTCTGACTATAATTTCCTATTCACAATACACTATATAGCAAAATAACTAACGGGTTTCACTATAATTATCTCGTCTCAATACAAAATAAAGCAAAAGAAATAACCAGCTTGATTATAATTTCCCCGTCTCAATACAAAATAAAGCAAAACAAATAACCTGTCTGAGTATAATTTCTTCTTCCCAATACAATATATAGCAAAAGAAATAACCGGTCTGGCTGTAATTTCCTCGTCTCAATACAAAATATAGCAAAAGAAATAACCGCTGTGACTATAAGTTCCTGTTCCCAATACAATAGATAGCCAAAGAAATAACCGGTCTGACTATAATTTGGACTTCCCACTACAATATATAGCAAAAGAAATAATCGGTCTGAATATAAATGCTTTTTCTCAATACCATATATCAAAAGAAATAACTTGTATGACAAAAATTTCATCTTCCCAATACAATATATAGTAAAACAAATAACTGGTCTGATTATAAATTCCTCGTCTCAATACAAAATAAAGCAAAAGAAATAACCAGTCTGACTATAAATTCCACTTCACAATACAATATATAGTAAAAGATATAACCGGTTTGACTATAATTTCCTCGTCTCAAAACAATATATAGCAAAAGAAATAATCAGTTTGACTATAATTTCTTCTTACCAATACAATATACAGCAAAAGAAATAATCGGTTTGACTATAATTTCTTCTCAATACAATATATCAAAAGAAATAACCGATAGGACTATAATTTCCTTTTCCCAATACAATATATAGGAAAGGAAATAATAGGTTGGACTAATTTCTTCTTCCCAATACAATATATAGCAAAAGAAAGAACGTGTTTGACTAAAATTTCCTCTTCCCAGTACAATATATAGCAAAAGAAATAACCGGTCTGACTATAATTTCTTCGTCTCAATGCAATATATAGCAAAAGAAATAACCGGTCTGACTATAATTTCTTCGTCTCAATGCAATATATAGCAAAAGAAATAACCGGTTTGACTATAATTTCCTCGGCTCAATACAATATATAGCAAAAGAAATAACCGGTTTGACTATAATTTCCTCGGCTCAATACAATATATACCAAAACAAATAACCGTTTTGATTTAATTTCGTCTTCCCAATACAAAATATAGCAAAAGAAATAACCAGTTTGACTATAATTTTCTATTCCAAATGCAAAATTAAGCAAAAGAAGTAACCGGTCTGACTAAAATTTGATCTTCCCAATACAATATATACCAAAGAAATAACCGGTTTGATTTAATTTACTCTTACCCATACAAAATATAGCAAAAGAAATAAATGGTTTGACTAAAATTTCTTCTTCCCAATACAATATATAGCAAAAGAAATAATCGGTTTGACTATAATTTCTTCTTCCCAATACAATATATAGCAAAAGATATAACCGGTTTGACTATAATTTCTTCTTCCCAATACAATATATTGCAAAAGAAATAACCTGTTTGACTATAATTTCCTCTTCCCAATACAGTATATAGCAAAAGAAATAACCGGTCTGAATATAATTTCCTCGTCTAAATACAAATATAGCAAAAGAAATAAACGGTCTGTTTATAAGCTCCTCTTCCCAATACAATATATAGGAAAAGAAATAACTGGTTTGACTATAATGACTTCTCCCCAACATATTATATAACAAAAGAAATAATAGATTTCATTATAATTTCTTCTTCCCAATACAATATATAGCAAAAGAAATAACTGGTTTGAATATAATATCCTCTTCCAAATACAAGATATATCAAAAGAAATAACCGGTCTGACTATAATTTCATCTTCCCAATACAATATAAAGGAAAAGAAATAACAGGTTTGATTAAATTTCCTCATCTCAATACAATATATAGAAAAAGAAATAACTGGTTTGAGTATAATTTCTGCTTCCCAAAAAAATATCGCAAAATAAATGACCGGTTTGACTATAATTTCCACTTCCCAATACAATATATAGCAAAATAAATAACCTGTCTGAAAAGAATCAATATATAGCAAAGAAATAATCGGTTTGATTTAATTTCCTCTTTCCAATACAATATATAGCAAAACAAATAAACGTTTTCTTTAATTTTCTCTTCCCAATACAATATATAACAAAGAAGTAACCTGTTTGAAAAGAATCTCCTCTTCCCAAAATATTATATAACAAATGAATTAACCGGCCTGACTATAATTTTCTCGTCGCAATATAAAATATAGCAAAAGAAATAACCTGTCTGACTATAAGTTCCTCTTCCCAGTACAATATATAGAAAAAGAAAGAACCGGGTTGACTATAATTTCCACTTCCCCAAAAAAAATCAAGCAAAAAAATAACCGCTTTGACTATAATTTCCTCGTCTCAGTACAATATAGAGCAAAAGAAATAATCGGTTTGACTACAATTTCTTCTTACCAATACAATATATAGCTAAAGAAATAACCGATTTCACCATAATCTTCTCGTCTCAATACGAAATATAGAAAAAGAAATAACTGGTTCGAATATAATTTCTTTTTAACAATACCATATATAGCAAAAGAAATAACCGTTTTGATTTAATTTCCTTTTTCCAATACAATATATAGCCAAAGAAATAACAAGTCTGACTATAATTTTCTCTTCCCAATACAAAATATAGCAAAAGAAATAACCGGTTTGACTAAAATATTCTCTTCCCAATACAATATATAGCAAAAGAAATAACCAGCTTGACTATAATTTCCTCTTCTCAATGCTTTAATATAGCAAAAGAAATAATTGGTCTGACTATACGTTCCATATCCCAATACAAAACATCCGGTTTGAATATAATATCCTAGTCTAAACACAATATATAGCAAAATAAATAACAGGTTTGTCTATAAATTCTTCTTCCCAATACAATATATAGACAAAGAAATAAACTGTTCGACTATAATTTCCTCTTCACAATGCAATATATAGAAAAATAAATAAACGGTTTGCCCATAATTTTTCTTCCCAATGCAAAACAAGCAAAAGAAGTACACGTTTTGACTCCAATTTCTTCTTCCCAAGACAATATATACCAAAAGAAATAAGAGGTTTGACTATAAATTCTTCTTCCCAATGAAATATATAGCAAAAGAAATAACCGGTTTGACTATAATTTCCTTGTCTCCATACAATATATAGCATTAGATAAAACCGGTTTGATTTAATTTTCCTCTTCCCAATACAATAGATAGCCAAAGAAGTAACCGGTTTGAATATAATTTCATCGTCCTAATAAAATATATAGGAAAAGAAATAATCGGTTTGACTATAATTTCCTCTTCCGAATACAATATATAGCAAAAGATATAACCGGTTTGACTATAATTTCCTCTTCCCAATGCAATATATAGCAAAAGATATAACCGGTTTGACTATAATTTCCTCTTCCCAATGCAATATATAGCCAAAGAAATAACCGGTTTGACTATAATTTCCTCTTCCCAATAGAATATATAGTAAAAGAAATAACCGGTTTGATTTAATTTCCTCTTCCCAATACAATATATAGCAAAGGAAATAACCGGTTTGATTTAATTTTCTCTTCCCAATACAATATATAGCAAAGGAAATGACCTGTTTGATTTAATTTCCTCTTCCCATACAAAGTACAGCAAAAGAAATAACCGGTTTGATATAATTTCCTCTTCCCAATAACTAATATAGCAAAAGATATAACCGGTTTGACTATAATTTCCTCTTCCCAATACAATATATAGCAAAAGAAATAACCGGTTTGATTTAATTTCCTCTTCCCAATACAATATATAGCAAAAGAAATAACCGTTCTGACTATAATTTCCTCTTCCCAATACAATATATAGTAAACGATATAACCGGTTTGACTTAATTTCCTCTTCCCAATACAATATATAGTAAAATAAATAACCGGTTTGATTTAATTTCCTCTTCCTAATACATAATATAGCAAAAGATATAACCGGTTTGACTATAATTTCTTCTTCCCAATACAATATATAGCAAAAGAAATAACGGGTTTGATTTAATTTCATCTTCCCAATACAATATATAGCAAAAGAAATAACCTGATTGATTTAATTTCCTCTTCCCATACAAATTACAACAAAAGAAATAACTGGTTTGACAATAATTTCCTCTTGCCAATACAATATATAGTAAAAGAAATAACCAGTTTGATATAATTTCCTATTCCCATTACAATATATAGCGAAAGAAATCACCTATCTTATTAAATATTCTCTTCCCAATACATAATATAGCAAATGATATAACCGGTTTGACTATAATTTCCTCTTCCCAATACAATATATAGCAAAAGATATAACCGGTTTGACTATAATTTCCTCTTCCAAATGCAATATATAGCAAAATGTATAACCGGTTTGACTATAATTTCCTCTTCCCAATGCAATATATAGCAAATGATATAACCGGTTTGACTATAATTTCCTCTTCCCAATGCAATATATAGCAAAATGTATAACTGGTTTGACTATATTTTCCTCTTCCCAATACAATATATAGTAAAGGAAATAACCGGTTTGATTAATTTCTTCTTCCCAATATAATATATAGCAAAAGAAATAACCGGTTTGGTTTGCAGCTTGTCCTGTGTCGTCTGATTGGCTCCGAACAGACATGTGCTGTGAAGGGCAGGACTATTCAGGACAACCTTCATATGGTCCACTTGATCATCGAGAAAGTCGACAGTGAAGCTGCGCTGATCAATTTGGATCAGTCCAAGGCCTTTGATAGGGTTGACCATCGATTTCTGGAGGCTGTTCTTTCGACTGCCGGTTTCGAGCCGTACTTTCGCCCCTGGATCCGTCTTCTATATGCGACTCCCGGTGCGCTGGTGGAAGTGAACGGGGTAAGATCGGAAACTTTCGTATTGTCTCGATCTATTCGTCAATTCCTCTTCCCAATACATAATATAGCAAAACAAATCACCTGTTTGATTTAATTTCCTCTTTCCAAAACAATATATACCAAAAGAAATAACCGGTTTGATTTAATTTCCTCTTCCCAATACAATATATATCAAAAGAAATAACCGTTTTGACTACAAATTTTTCTTTTCAATACAATATATAGCAAAAGAAATAATTGGTTTGACTCTAATTTTCTCTTCCCAATACAAAATATAGCAAAAGATGTAACCGGTTTGATTTAATTTCCTATTCCCAATACAAAATATAGCGAATGAAATAACTGGTTTGACTATAATTTCCTCTTCCCAATACAAAATATAGTAAACGATATAACCGGTTTGACTTAATTTCCTCTTCCCAATACAATATATAGCGAAAGAAATAACCGTTTTGACTATAATTTCCTCTTCCCAATACAATATATAGCAAAAGATATAACCGGTTTGATTTAATTTCCTCTTCCCAATAACTAATATAGCAAAAGATATAACCGGTTTGACTATAATTTTCTCTTCCCAATACAATATATAGCAAAAGAAATAACCGGTTTGATTTAATTTACTCTTCCCAATAACTAATATAGCAAAAGATATAACCGGTTTGACTATAATTTCCTCTTCCCAATACAATATATAGCAAAAGAAATAACCGGTTTGATTTAATTTCCTCTTCCCAATAACTAATATAGCAAAAGATATAACCGGTTTGACTATAATTTCCTCTTCCCAATACAATATATAGTAAAGGATATAACCGGTTTGACTATAATTTCCTCTTCCCAATACAATATATAGCAAAAGAAATAACCGGTTTGATTTAATTTCCACTTCCCAATAACTAATATAGCAAAAGATATAACCGGTTTGACTATAATTTCCTCTTCCCAATACAATATATAGCAAAAGAAATAACCGGTTTGATTTAATTTCCTCTTCCCAATAACTAATATAGCAAAAGATATAACCGGTTTGACTATAATTTCCTCTTTCCAATATAATATATAGCAAAAGAAATAACCGGTTTGATTTAATTTCCTCTTCCCAATAACTAATATAGCAAAAGATATAACCGGTTTGACTATAATTTCCTTTCCCAATACAATATATAGTAAAGGATATAACCGGTTTGTCTATAATTTCCTCTTCCCAATACAATATATAGCAAAAGATATAACCGGTTTCACTTAATTTCCTCTTCCCAATAGAATATATAGCAAAAGAAATAACCGGTTTGATTTAATTTCCTCTTCCCAATAACTAATATAGCAAAAGATATATCCGGTTTGACTATAATTTTCTCTTCCCAATACAATATATAGCAAAAGAAATAACAGGTTTGATTTAATTTACTCTTCCCAATAACTAATATAGCAAAAGATATAACCGGTTTGACTATAATTTCCTCTTCCCAATACAATATATAGTAAAGGATATAACCGGTTTGACTATAATTTCCTCTTCCCAATACAATATATAGCAAAAGAAATAACCGGTTTGATTTAATTTCCTCTTCCCAATAACTAATATAGCAAAAGATATAACCGGTTTCACTTAATTTCCTCTTCCCAATAGAATATATAGCAAAAGAAATAACCGGTTTGATTTAATTTCCTCTTCCCAATAACTAATATAGCAAAAGATATAACCGGTTTGACTATAATTTCCTCTTCCCAATACAATATATAGCAAAAGAAATAACCGGTTTGATTTAATTTCCTCTTCCCAATAACTAATATAGCAAAAGATATAACCGGTTTGACTATAATTTCCTCTTTCCAATATAATATATAGCAAAAGAAATAACCGGTTTGATTTAATTTCCTCTTCCCAATAACTAATATAGCAAAAGATATAACCGGTTTGACTATAATTTCCTCTTCCCAATACAATATATAGCAAAAGAAATAACCGGTTTGATTTAATTTCCTATTCCCAATAACTAATATAGCAAAAGATATAACCGGTTTGACTATAATTTCCTCTTCCCAATACAATATATAGCAAAAGAAATAACCGGTTTGAATTAATTTCCTCTTCCCAATACAATATATAGCAAAAGAAATAACCGTTTTGACTATAATTTCCTCTTCCCAATACAATATATAGCAAAAGAAATAACCGGTTTGATTTAATTTCCTCTTCCCAATAACTAATATAGCAAAAGATATAACCGGTTTGACTATAATTTCCTCTTCCCAATACAATATATAGCAAAAGAAATAACCGGTTTGATTTAATTTCCTCTTCCCAATACAATATATAGGAAAAGAAATAACAGTTTTGACTATAATTTCCTCTTCCCAATACAATATATAGTAAACGATATAACCGGTTTGACTTAATTTCCTCTTCCCAATACAATATATAGCAAAAGATATAACCGGTTTGACTATAATTTCCTCTTCCCAATACAATATATAGCAAAAGAAATAACCGGTTTGATTTAATTTCCACTTCCCAATAACTAATATAGCAAAAGATATAACCGGTTTCACTTAATTTCCTCTTCCCAATAGAATATATAGCAAAAGAAATAACCGGTTTGATTTAATTTCCTCTTCCCAATAACTAATATAGCAAAAGATATAACCGGTTTGACTATAATTTCCTCTTCCCAATACAATATATAGCAAAAGAAATAACCGGTTTGATTTAATTTCGTCTTCCCAGTAACTAATATAGCAAAAGATATAACCGGTTTGACTATAATTTCCTCTTCCCAATACAATATATAGCAAAAGAAATAACCGGTTTGATTTAATTTCATCTTCCCAATACAATATATAGCAAAAGAAATAACCGTTTTGACTATAATTTCCTCTTCCCAACACAATATATAGTAAACGATATAACCGGTTTGACTTAATTTCCTCTTCCCAATACAATATATAGTAAACGATATAACCGGTTTGACTTAATTTCCTCTTCCCAATAGAATATATAGTAAAAGAAATAACCGGTTTGATTTAATTTCCTCTTCCCAATAACTAATATAGCAAAAGATATAACCGGTTTGACTATAATTTCCTCTTCCCAATACAATATATAGCAAAAGAAATAACCGGTTTGATTTAATTTCCTCTTCCCAATACAATATATAGCAAAAGAAATAACCGTTTTGACTATAATTTCCTCTTCCCAATACAATATATAGCAAAAGAAATAACCGTTTTGACTATAATTTCCTCTTCCCAATACAATATATAGCAAAAGAAATAACCGGTTTGATTTAATTTCCTCTTCCCAATAACTAATATAGCAAAAGATATAACCGGTTTGACTATAATTTCCTCTTCCCAATACAATATATAGCAAAAGAAATAACCGGTTTGATTTAATTTCCTCTTCCCAATACAATATATAGCAAAAGAAATAACCGTTTTGACTATAATTTCCTCTTCCCAATACAATATATAGTAAACGATATAACCGGTTTGACTTAATTTCCTCTTCCCAATACAATATATAGCAAAAGATATAACCGGTTTGACTATAATTTCCTCTTCCCAATACAATATATAGCAAAAGAAATAACCGGTTTGATTTAATTTCCTCTTCCCAATAACTAATATAGCAAAAGATATACCCGGTTTGACTATAATTTCCTCTTCCCAATACAATATATAGCAAAAGAAATAACCGGTTTGATTTAATTTCCTCTTCCCAATACAATCTATAGCAAAAGAAATAACCGTTTTGACTATAATTTCCTCTTCCCAATACAATATATAGTAAACGATATAACCGGTTTGACTTAATTTCCTCTTCCCAATACAATATATAGCAAAAGATATAACCGGTTTGACTATAATTTCCTCTTCCCAATACAATATATAGCAAAAGAAATAACCGGTTTGATTTAATTTCCTATTCCCAATAACTAATATAGCAAAAGATATAACCGGTTTGACTATAATTTCCTCTTCCCAATACAATATATAGCAAAAGAAATAACCGGTTTGATTTAATTTCCTCTTCCCAATACAATATATAGCAAAAGAAATAACCGGTTTGATTTAATTTCCTCTTCCCAATACAATATATATCAAAAGAAATAACCGTTTTGACTATAATTTCCTCTTCCCAATACAATATATAGCAAAAGAAATAACCGGTTTGATTTAATTTCCTCTTCCCAATACAATATATAGCAAAAGAAATAACCGTTTTGACTATAATTTCCTCTTCCCAATAAAATATATAGCAAAAGAAATAACCGGTTTGATTTAATTTCCTCTTCCCAATAACTAATATAGCAAAAGATATAACCGTTTTGACTATAATTTCCTCTTCCCAATACAATATATAGCAAAAGAAATAACCGGTTTGATTTAATTTCCTCTTCCCAATAACTAATATAGCAAAAGAAATAACCGGTTTGATTTAATTTCCTCTTGCCAATACAATCTATAGCAAAAGAAATAACCGTTTTGACTATAATTTCCTCTTCCCAATACAATATATAGTAAACGATATAACCGGTTTGACTTAATTTCCTCTTCCCAATACAATATATAGCAAAAGATATAACCGGTTTGACTATAATTTCCTCTTCCCAATACAACATATAGCAAAAGAAATAACCGGTTTGATTTAATTTCCTATTCCCAATAACTAATATAGCAAAAGATATAACCGGTTTGACTATAATTTCCTCTTCCCAATACAATATATAGCAAAAGAAATAACCGGTTTGATTTAATTTCCTCTTCCCAATACAATATATAGCAAAAGAAATAACCGGTTTGATTTAATTTCCTCTTCCCAATACAATATATATCAAAAGAAATAACCGTTTTGACTATAATTTCCTCTTCCCAATACAATATATAGCAAAAGAAATAACCGGTTTGATTTAATTTCCTCTTCCCAATACAATATATAGCAAAAGAAATAACCGTTTTGACTATAATTTCCTCTTCCCAATAAAATATATAGCAAAAGAAATAACCGGTTTGATTTAATTTCCTCTTCCCAATAACTAATATAGCAAAAGATATAACCGTTTTGACTATAATTTCCTCTTCCCAATACAATATATAGCAAAAGAAAGAACCGGTTTGATTTAATTTCCTCTTCCCAATAACTAATATAGCAAAAGAAATAACCGGTTTGATTTAATTTCCTCTTCCCAATACAATATATATCAAAAGAAATAACCGTTTTGACTATAATTTCCTCTTCCCAATACAATATATAGCAAAAGAAATAACCGGTTTGATTTAATTTCCTCTTCCCAATACAATATATAGCAAAAGAAATAACCGTTTTGACTATAATTTCCTCTTCCCAATAAAATATATAGCAAAAGAAATAACCGGTTTGATTTAATTTCCTCTTCCCAATAACTAATATAGCAAAAGATATAACCGTTTTGACTATAATTTCCTCTTCCCAATACAATATATAGCAAAAGAAATAACCGGTTTGATTTAATTTCCTCTTCCAAATACAATATATAGCAAAAGATATAACCTGTTTGATTTAATTTCCTCTTCCCATACAAAGTACAGCAAAAGAAATAACCGGTTTGACTATAATTTCCTCTTGCCAATACAATATATAGTAAAAGAAATAACCGGTATGATATAATTTCCTCTTCCCAATACAATATATAGCAAAGAAATCACCTGTTTGATTTAATTTCCTCTTCCCAAAACAATATATACCAAAATAAATAACCGGTTTGATTTAATTTCCCATTGCCATTACAATATATAGGAAAAGAAATAACAGGTTTGACGACAATTTTTTCTTTTCAATACAAAATATAGCAAAAGATGTAACCGGTTTGATTTAATTTCTTATTCCCAATACAAAATATAGCGAAAGAAATAACTGGTTTGACTATAATTTCCTCTTCCCAATACAATATATAGTAAACGATATAACCGGTTTGATTTAATTTCCTCTTCCCAATAACTAATATAGCAAAAGATATAACCGGTTTGACTATAATTTCTTCTTCCCAATACAATATATAGCAAAAGAAATAACCGGTTTGATTTAATTTCCTCTTGCCATTACAATATATAGCAAAAGAAATAACCGGTTTGACTACAATTTTTTCTTTTTAATACAAAGTATAACAAAAGAAATAAGCGGTTTGACTATAATTTCCTCTTGGCAATACAAAATATATCGAAAGAAATAACTGGTTTGACTATAATTTCCTCTTCCCAATACAATATATAGTAAACGATATAACCGGTTTGATTTAATTTCCTCTACCCAATAACTAATATAGCAAAAGATATAACCGGTTTGACTATAATTTCTTCTTCCCAATACAATATATTGCAAAAGAAATAACCGGTTTGATTTAATTTCCTCTTCCCAATACATAATATAGCAAAAGAAATCACCTGTTTCATTTAATTTCCTCTTCCCAAAACAATATATACCAAAAGAAATAACCGGTTAGATTTAATTTCCTCTTGCCATTACAATATATAGCAAAAGAAATAACGGGTTTGACTACAATTTTTTCTTTTTAATACAAAGTATAACAAAAGAAATAAGCGGTTTGACTATAATTTCCTCTTGGCAATACAAAATATATCGAAAGAAATAACTGGTTTGACTATAATTTCCTCTTCCCAATACAATATATAGTAAAAGAAATAACCGAATTGATTTGATTTCCTCTTCCCAATACATAATATAGCAAATGATATAACCGGTTTGACTATAATTTCCTCTTGGCAATACAAAATATATCGAAAGAAATAACTGGTTTGACTTAATTTCCTCTTCCCAATACAATATATAGTAAAAGAAATAACCGATTTGATTTAATTTCCTCTTCCCAATAGAATATATAGTAAAAGAAATAACCGGTTTGATTTAATTTCCTCTTCCCAATACAATATATAGCAAAGAAATCACCTGTTTGATTTAATTTCCTCTTCCCAAAACAATATATACCAAAACAAATAACCGGTTTGATTTAATTTCCCCTTGCCATTACAATATATAACAAAAGAAATAACCGGTTTGACTACAATTTTTTTTTTTCAATACAAAGTATAGCAAAAGAAATAATTGGTTTGACTCTATTTTCTCTTCCCAATACAAAATATAGCAAAAGATGTAACCGGTTTGATTTAATTTCTTATTCCCAATACAATATATAGCAAAAGAAATAACCGGTTTGATATAATTTCCTATTCCCATTACAATATATAGCGAAAGAAATCACCTATTTGATTAAATTTTCTCTTCCAATTATATAATATAGCAAAAAAAATAACCGGTTTGATTTAATTTCCTCTTCCCAATACATAATATAGCAAAAGAAATCACCTGTTTCATTTAATTTCCTCTTCCCAAAACAAGATATACCAAAAGAAATAACCGGTTTGATTTAATTTCCTCTTGCCATTACAATATATATCAAAAGAAATAACCGGTTTGACTACAATTTTTTCTTTTTAATACAAAGTATAGCAAAAGAAATAAGCGGTTTGACTATAATTTCCTCTTGCCAATACCAAATATATCGAAAGAAATAACTGGTTTGACTATAATTTCCTCTTCCCAATACAATATATAGTAAACGATATAACCGGTTTGACTTAATTTCCTCTTCCCAATACAATATATAGTAAAAGAAATAACCGATTTGATTTAATTTCCTCTTCACAATACATAATATAGCAAATGATATAACCGGTTTGACTATAATTTCCTCTTCCCAATGCAATATATTACAAAAGATATAACCGGTTTGACTATAATTTCCTCTTCCTAATGGAATATATAGCAAAAGAAATAAACGGTTTGTCTATAATTTCCTCTTCCGAATACAATACATAGCAAAAAATATAACCGGTTTGACTATAATTTCCTCTTCCGACTACAATATATAGCAAAGGATATAACCGGTTTGACTATAATTTCCTCTTCCCAATGCAATATATAGCAAAATGTATAACCGGTTTGACTATAATTTCCTCTTCCCAATGCAATATATAGCAAATGATATAACCGGTTTGACTATAATTTCCTCTTCCCAATGCAATATATAGCAAAATGTATAACTGGTTTGACTATATTTTCCTCTTCCTAATACAATATATAGTAAAAGAAATAACCGGTTTGACTTAATTTCTTCTTCCCAATACAATATATAGCAAAAGAAATAACCGGTTTGACTATAATTTCCTCTTCCCAATACATAATATAGCAAAAGAAATCCCCTGTTTCATTTAATTTCCTCTTCCCAAAACAATATATACCAAAAGAAATAACCGGTTTGATTTAATTTCCTCTTGCCATTACAATATATAGCAAAAGAAATAACCGGTTTGACTACAATTTTTTCTTTTTAATACAAAGTATAGCAAAATAAGGGGTTTGATTATAATTTCCTCTTGCCAATACCAAATATATCGAAAGAAATAACTGGTTTGACTATAATTTCCTCTTCCCAATACAATATATAGTAAAAGAAATAACCGATTTGATTTAATTTCCTCTTCCCAATACATAATATAGCAAATGATATAACCGGTTTGACTATAATTTCCTCTTCCCAATACAATATATAGCAAAAGATATAACCGGTTTGACTATAATTTCCTCTTCCCAATGCAATGTATAGCAAAAGATATAACCGGTTTGACTATAATTTCCTCTTCCCAATGCAATATATAGCCAAAGATATAACAGGTTTGACTATAATTTCCTCTTCCCAATGCAATATATAGCGAAAGATATAACCGGTTTGACTATAATTTCCTCTTCCGAATACAATATATAGCAAAAAATATAACCGGTTTGACTATAATTTCCTCTTCCCAATTGCAATATATAGTAAAAGAAATAACCGGTTTGATATAATTTCCTCTTCCCATTACAATATATAGCGAAAGAAATAACCAGTTTGACTATAATTTCCTCTTCCCAATACAATATATAGTAAAAGAAATAACCGGTTTGATTTAATTTCCTCTTCCCATACAAAGTACAGCAAAAGAAATAACCGGTTTGACTTAATTTCTTCTTCCCAATACAATATATATCCAAAGAAATAACCTGTTTGATTTAATTTCCTCTTCCCATACAAAGTACAGCAGAAGAAATAACCGGTTTGACTATAATTTCCTCTTCCCAAAACAATATATACCAAAAGAAATAACCGGTTTGATTTAATTTCCCCTTGCCATTACAATATATAGCAAAAGAAATAACCGGTTTGACTATAATTTTTTCTTTTCAATACAAAGTATAGCAAAAGAAATAATTGGTTTGACTCTAATTTTCTTTTCCCAATACAAAATATAGTAAAAAATGTAACCGGTTTCATGTAATTTCTTATTCCCAATACAAAATATAGCGAAAGAAATAACTGGTTTGATTATAATTTCCTCTTCCCAATACAATATATAGGAAAAGAATTACCATGTTTGATTTAATTTCCTCTTTCTAATACAATATATAGCAAAAGGAATAACCGGTTTGATTTAATTTCCTCTTCCCAGTGCATAATATAGCAAAAGATATAACCGGTTTGACTATAATTTCCTCTTCCCAATACTATATATAGCAAAAGAAATAAACTGTTTGATTTAATTTCCTCTTCCCAATACGATATATTGCAAAAGAATTAACCGGTTTGATGTAATTTCATCTTCCCAAAATAATATACAGCCAAAGAAAGAACCGGTTTTACTATAATTATATCTTTCCAATACATTATATAGCAAAAGAAATAACCTGTTTGACTATAATTTCCTCTTCCCAATACAATATATAGTAAAAGAAATAACCTGTTTGATATAATTTTCTCTTCCCATTACAATATATAGCAAAATAAATCACCTGTTTGATTAAATTTTCTCTTCCAAATACAAAATATAGCAAAAGATGTAACCGGTTTGATTTAATTTCCTATTCCCAATACAAAATATAGCGAAAGAAATAACTGGTTTGACTATAATTTCCTCTTCCCAATACAAAATATAGAAAAAAAAAATAACCGGTTTGCCTATAATTTATTCTTCCCAATACAATATTTAGCAAATAAATAACCGGTTTGATTTAATTTCCTCTTCCCAATACAATATATAACAAAATAATAACCGGTTTGATTTAATTTCCTCTTCCCAATATGATATATAGCAAAAGAAATAACCGGTTTGATTTAATTTTTTCTTCCCAATACAATATATTGCAAAAGAAATAACCACTTTGATTATGATATCCTCTTCCCAATACAATATATAACAAAAGAAATAACCGGTTTGACTATAATTTCCACTTTCCAATACAATATATAGCAAAAGAAATAACCGGTGTGACGATAATTTCCTCTTCCCAATACAATATACCAAAAGAAATAATAGGTTTGATTTAATTTCCTCTTCCCTATAAAACATGTTGGGAAAGAAAAACAAACTCTTAACAAAGAACAAAGAAAAATCATGAGTTAAAAAATTTACGACAAAACATACAAATACAAAGCATACTTATAATCAAAATATATTACTATATGACTGAAAAATCTTGCGACATATGATCTGAGGTTTCTGCTATGTATGATGAGATTTTGGACAAATATTATCGGTCCTGATCTGGCATATCGGTTTCATTCATTTTCTCATTGCTCAAATGTAGCTTCCTTATACCTTTCCTACGAATATTTTAAAGACATTGAACAATGTTGCCATATTTAGCCTGGTCACCTACTGCGTACTTGTCACATCGATTTGCTTGGAGTGAAATGATTAAAAAAATCATATTCACAGCTGAATGTAAATAATAATATATGATATAAAATTTTAATTTAAGTTTAAGGACTTTAAGAAAGAATAAAGTTGAAA
>OZ010616.1:19151670-19246670 GCA_963932145.1 Acanthosepion lycidas
CCTCTTCCCAATACAATATATAGCAAAAGAAATAACCGGTTGGATTATAATTTCCTCTTCCTAATACAAGACATAGCAAAAGAAATAACCGGTTGGATTATAATTTCCTCTTCCCAATACAAGACATAGCAAAAGAAATAACCGGTTGGATTATAATTTCCTCTTCCCAATACAAGGCATAGCAAAAGAAATAACCGGTTGGATTATAATTTCCTCTTCCCAATACAAGGCATAGCAAAAGAAATAAGCGGTTGGATTATAATTTCCTCTTCCCAATACAATATATAGCAAAAGAAATAACCGGTTGGATTATAATTTCCTCTTCCCAATACAAGACATAGCAAAAGAAATAACCGGTTGGATTATAATTTCCTCTTCCCAATACAATATATAGCAAAAGAAATAACCGGTTGGATTATAATTTCCTCTTCCCAATACAATATATAGCAAAAGAAATAACCGGTTGGATTATAATTTCCTCTTCCCAATACAATATATAGCAAAAGAAATAACCGGTTGGATTATAATTTCCTCTTCCCAATACAATATATAGCAAAAGAAATAACCGGTTGGATTATAATTTCCTCTTCCCAATACAAGACATAGCAAAAGAAATAACCGGTTGGATTATAATTTCCTCTTCCCAATACAAGGCATAGCAAAAGAAATAACCGGTTGGATTATAATTTCCTCTTCCCAATACAAGGCATAGCAAAAGAAATAAGCGGTTGGATTATAATTTCCTCTTCCCAATACAATATATAGCAAAAGAAATAACCGGTTGGATTATAATTTCCTCTTCCCAATACAAGGCATAGCAAAAGAAATAACCGGTTGGATTATAATTTCCTCTTCCCAATACAATATATAGCAAAAGAAATAACCGGTTGGATTATAATTTCCTCTTCCCAATACAAGGCATAGCAAAAGAAATAACCGGTTGGATTATAATTTCCTCTTCCCAATACAAGACATAGCAAAAGAAATAACCGGTTGGATTATAATTTCCTCTTCCCAATACAATATATAGCAAAAGAAATAACCGGTTGGATTATAATTTCCTCTTCCCAATACAAGGCATAGCAAAAGAAATAACCGGTTGGATTATAATTTCCTCTTCCCAATACAAGACATAGCAAAAGAAATAACCGGTTGGATTATAATTTCCTCTTCCCAATACAAGGCATAGCAAAAGAAATAACCGGTTGGATTATAATTTCCTCTTCCCAATACAAGACATAGCAAAAGAAATAACCGGTTGGATTATAATTTCCTCTTCCCAATACAAGGCATAGCAAAAGAAATAACCGGTTGGATTATAATTTCCTCTTCCCAATACAAGACATAGCAAAAGAAATAACCGGTTGGATTATAATTTCCTCTTCCCAATACAAGGCATAGCAAAAGAAATAACCGGTTGGATTATAATTTCCTCTTCCCAATACAATATATAGCAAAAGAAATAACCGGTTGGATTATAATTTCCTCTTCCCAATACAAGGCAAAGCAAAAGAAATAACCGGTTGGATTATAATTTCCTCTTCCCAATACAATATATAGCAAAAGAAATAACCGGTTGGATTATAATTTCCTCTTCCCAATACAATATATAGCAAAAGAAATAACCGGTTGGATTATAATATCCTCTGCGCAATACAATATATAGCCAAAGAAATTACATGTTTGATGATGCATTCTTCTTCCCAATACAAAATATAACAAAAGAAATATCGGATTTGATTATAATTTCCTCTTCACATTACAATACATAGCAAAAGTAATAACCCTTTTGATTATATTTTCCTCTTCCCAATACAAGACATTGCAAAAGAAATAACTTGTTTTGACTATAATTTCCTCTTCCCAATACAATATATCTCAAAATAAATAGACGTTTTGATTTAATTTCCGCTTCTCAATACAATATATAGCAAAAGTAATAACCATTTTGATTATAATTTCCTCTTCTCAGTGCAATATATATTTAAAGAAAAAACCGGTTTGTCTATAATTTCCGCTTCTCAATACAATATATAACAAAAATAATAACCGGTTTGACTATAATTTCCTCCTCCCAATACAACATACATTAAAAGTAATAACCGGTTTGTATACAATTTCCTCTTCTCAATAAAACATATAATACAAGAAATTACCGCTTTGAATATATAATTTCCTCTTCTCAATACAATATATAGCAAAATTAATATCCGGTTTGACTACAATTTCCTCCTCCGAATACAACATATGTGGGAAAATATGTAACTGGTTTGACTATAATTTCCTCTTCTCAATACAACATATATCAAACGTAGTAACCGGTTTGACCATAATTTCTTTTTCTCAATACGATATATAGCAAAAGAAATAACCGCTTTGACTATAATTTTCACTTCTCAATAAAATATATATTAAAAGAATAACCTGTTTGAGTATTATTTTCTCTTCCCAATACAATATATAGCAAAATAAATAACCTATTTGACTATATGTTCCTCTTAACAATATAGCATATAGCAAAATATATAACCTGTTTGACTATAATATCCTCTTCACAACACAATACATAGCAAAATGAATATCCGATTTGACTATAATTTCCTCTTCCCAATACAATACATAGCAAATGAAATAACCCGTTTGATTATAATTTTCTCTTCCCAATACAATACGTAGCAAAAGAAATAACCAGTTTGACTATAATTTCATATTTTCAATACAATACATAGCAAAAGAAATAACCGGATTGACTATAATTTCAACTTCTCAATACAAAATATAGCAAAAGAAATAACCGGTTTGACTATAATTTCCTCTTCCCAATACATAATATAGCAAAAGAAATAACCGGTTTGACTATAATTTCCTCTTCTCATTACAATATATAGCAAAAGAAATAACCGGTTTGACAATAATTTCCTCTTCTCATTACAATATATAGCAAAAGAAATAACCGGTTTGACTATAATTTCCTCTTCTCATTACAATATATAGCAAAAGAAATAACCGGTTTGACTATAATTTCCTCTTCTCATTACAATATATAGCAAAAGAAATAACCGGTTTGACTATAATTTCCTCTTCTCATTACAATATATAGCAAAAGAAATAACTGGTTTGACTATAATTTCCTCTTCAGTACAATATATAGCAAAAAAAAAAAAAAATGAAACTAACAAGTAAAGAACAAAGAAAAAATTATGAGTTGAAAATTTTACAACAATACATACAAATGCATGTTATAGTTATAAGCAAAATATATATTACTTGGAAATAAGCATTAAAAAGTAGATTTTTTTGTTCTGTTTTTTAGCCGTTGTACATATATTGATGCCTTTTCCTCGATTGTGCTTCTGGAGAGTGAAGAGTGGTAACCGTTGTGACATTATTTTTCTTTTTTGTTTTTGTTTTTCCTCAAAATTCAAATATTAGCAAGACTCTCGACACCTACTTATCATGCTTCTCTCGTTAATAGAAATGCACAGTACACATCTACCCCGAGGGAAATTCCCGAAATATTTAATGTCAGCCATTTGACAGTTTGGTAGTTATTATTATTTTCTTTTGATTTCTGTTGTAGATACATTTCTTTCGGGGTCCCAACCAGAGACATCATGTCGGATCCGGTTTCATCACATTTTCCAACTTTTAAAAAAAAAAAAAAAAAAAAAAAAAGTTCACGCGCATTTTACATAGATAAAGCACTTTGTAATATGTGAGTTGTACTGGCAAGTACAATATTTTTTTATTCCTTTAGGACATTGGCTACCAGGAATCCCTTCAATGAGCTTATCGGAACCTTTTCCAATCAATCTGAGGGCTCCAACTACCACTGGAAATTTTCATGCCTTGTTATGCACATTTTTGAGATTCCCCACTTGTATTTTGATAGTTTTTTGAAGATCTTTAAAGATATATTACAATCTTCAGGAGCTACCATGTCAATAAGAAAGCACATCCTGTTTTTTTTTGGTCTTTGGTCACAATGTCTGTGCAATTATCTTTGATTGTGCTGTCTGTTTGTATTATAAAGCCCCATAAAATTGTTATCCGGTCCTATATTTGTAATCAGATCTGAGTGATTTTTATACCAATTTCTTGCAGTTTCCTTCCCGTAAATGTTGCATATTTTCCAGTGAAGAATTTACCATGCCGAGTTTTATATTCAGTGGGTGGTAAGACCATGCCACCAGATACAAGATGGTCAATTGTTTCTGGATATTTATCACAGAATCTATATTTGGGGTCAACACATTTTTCAGTATGTGCAGTTGGTAATTTTTAGTTAGCAAGCATTGATCCTGTGCAGCAAGAATCTTCGGTTTCAACTTTTAACCCTGAACTACATAATCACTGATCGTCACAGGGTTTGTCTACATCAGCTTATTTGGTACAGACAGAGTATTGGACATAAAGAGGCGTATCTTGCCACTGTTTCTGCATTTGATTCATTTCATTTGTATTTGCTTTCTTTTTTTAGGTTCTTTGCTGCTGTAGTAGGTGTATTATGGTTTATTTGCACTTCTTCATCAACTTAAATTTAACTTTTGAAATTGTTTGATTCCTTTATTACTAAATAAAGTTTCTTATTTCTTTCATGTTCTTTTACAAAGATCATCATCCAGTCTTCTTTAGTTTCCAGCTATCTTTGAAAACCGGTTGTTGTGATTTTTTAACACATTTCTAGTTGAACTAATCCTCTGCCTCCTTCGGATCTGGGCACATATAGACGATCAACATCAGCCATGATGATGTATGCGGTGACAAGTGAGAAGCTTTTTCGTTTTGACACCCATTCGCTTACTATCAGCTGTGGTATAATTAAAATGTTGAAACTGTATTGCACCAAATAGACAGTCAAATTGCTTATGGTTGATATTCTGTTTTGTAAATTAAACTCTGTATTTAACACTAGACACACACTCCTGTAGTATTCTTTTCTTCTTCATTTAGGTATGTTCTATTCCATCTCCTTCGTTGAGTCATAGATATTTATAGTCTTCTTGTTCCAGTTCCCTAATCTTTGTGCCAACACCTAAATCTATTAATATATGTATTTCTTCCTTTCTTAAATGTTACTTTTGGACATTTATCTAATCCGAAATCCATACCGATATTCTGTATTCCATTTCGTTCGCTAATTCCTAAGTATCTATAAGATTCTTCTCGTTCCAGTTCCCTAATCTTTGTGACAAAATCTAAATCTATTGAGTGTGTTTCTGTAATTCTCCCTTTCTTGAATATTATTCTTGCACATTTATCTAATCCGAAATCCATACCGATGTCATCACTGAAACATTTTACAGTATTGAGGATACCTTTCAATTCATTTAGAAAAGAGTTTGAATCATTCATGTAGAATAGTTGATTAAACATTTTTTTACCTTGTATCCATAATTATACGATAAGGGATTAAGAACGAGCAGAATACAAGGGGTGACAGGGATTATCCTCGGGAGATTCCTCGTCTTATATTGAGGCTATTGGAAATGGCAGTATCATTCATATGATTTAGGTATCATGAGGTTTTCACAGTTCCATATTTAAGGAAATTTATAATCATCAAGGAAACTTTGTACATTTCAAAAGCCTTAAGGTTCCAAGAGTGTGGCCCACTATCAAAAGCTTTACGGTAATATATCTAAGCGGTGCTGAGATTTCCATCTTTTTTCCTACAATTTTCAAAGATCATTTTATTTATTACTAGTTGATCATTGCAACCATATGAATATCTTCGATATCCCCCCACTTATTTTTTCAAGGGAAGGATCTTGTTTTAATTGAGAAAAGAGTAAGTACAGTTCGTCAGGACAGAAGTGATCAATTTATATGTGGTGGACAGACATGTTATTAGCCTATAATTTTTTTGGTCATTTGTTCCACTCGATTTTGGTAGATGTGTAATACCTTCAGTGATTCTACTGCAATTTTATTGTGGTTATTAATAAGCATTGATGAAGTTGTGCAAGAGTTTTATGAATTGATGATAGATGATAGAGCCAAAAATCTTGTTATTTTCTGGATATTTACATTTTTGGGATTTTGTCAGAGTTTGCCTAACATTATTCTTGGTTATATGTTTCCATTCTTGTACAGGCTTATCCTTCATTCTTTTTCGGCTTTCGTTTGGGATTTATTTGGATCGTTTCAAATATTCTTCCAAAATACTTGCATTTCTTCAACAGATTTTTTATTTATTTCTATAACAACTTTTCCCAATTTCCCTGTAAAACTTCTTTGGGTCCCATTTGGAATATCTTTTATCAATAGATCCTACAACGCTATTCATATCGCCTTGATACTTCAATTACAGTTTCTGTTTAAATATTTCCTTGACTAGTGAAATTTCACTTACTGCTTTAATATATATATATATATATATATATATATATATATATATTTACTTGATCTTCATACTATTCCGTGTTGAAGCATTTGAATTTCTTGAAATCTCATTTAGTATCTATTATTATTATTATTGTTTTTATTTCTTTTGATTTCTGTCGTGTACACATTTTTTCCGGGTCCCGCCCAGAGACCTAAGGTTAGAAATGGCATCATGACACTTTCCAATGACAAAAAAAAAAAAAAATTACGTAGATAAAGCCCTTCGTAAAGTGTGGGCTGTACTTGTGAGAACAATTTTTTGTATTTCTTTGAAGGTTGGGCATCCAAGAATCCCTTCAATTAGTCTATTGGAATCTTTTCCAACCAATCCTCGGGCTCCAACTACAATAGGGATTGTTGATGTTCTTATGTGCCACATGTTTGAGATTTCGATTTCAAGGTCCTTGTATTTCGATAGCTTTTTGAAGATCTTCAAAGATACACTGCAGTTTGTAGGGACTGCCATATCAATAAGGAGGCATTTTTTTTGTTTGTGGTCTTTAATAACGATAATAATTTTACCATAACTGAAAAATTGGTGAATTGGTCATTAAACTGCGTAGGTAGGAATTTTATTATTATTATTATTATTATTATTAGTGTATGTTATGCCATATCAATAAGGAGACAGTTTTTCGTATAATGTCTGTAATAACAATATCTGGGTGATTAGCTTTGATTGTTTTGACTTTGTGTATTGTTTAGTCCCATAAAATTGTAACAGGTCCTATATCCGTAACCGGGTTGTTATTATTATTATTATTATTATTATTATTATTATTATTATTATTATTATTATTATTACTTTCTCATTCTCTCAATTTTGTTCTCAATAATCTTTTATGGATAGATAAATGTTTCTTTGCAAATACAAACTTTTTCTCCAAACATGTATGTCTTTCGTTTAGGCACATCAAACGAACCGGTTTTAGGAGAGCGATCCTCTGATTTTCCTTTTTAAATTTAAAACTTGAGAATTGAGATAGCTAGATCAAATAAATTTCCGCCTTCACTGATTCATCGTTACTCTTAATTCTCGGCCAATTTCATTTGCATTTCTACGCGACAGCATGGCCGGTCAGATCCAGTGACAGCTGTGCGTACCTCCATATTCGGCGTTTACGAATAAATTAAGGTTGTTCAGATAAAAAAAAGAACAGGAATTTTTCTTTGTACTTATTTGGTTTATTTTCGTTCAAACGTTATCTGCTTTTTATCGTGATCTTACTTTCTTGCCGTGATTTTCCAGTGATATTCCATAGATAACCATTTTTCATTCTTCTACAAAATCTCATCTAAAAGAGAGACAAGACAATTAAACATTTTCTGTATACTTCACTATTAATGTCAGTTTCTTCTTACCATGAAAATTATTTAAGAAAATATTCAGTTAGACATCAAATTAACCCCCGCTACTTCAATCTCTCTCTTCTTTTTCTCTACTTTTGCTTTCGGAAACATCACATTGAAACAGCGGTTACCGTATGATTACTGAAGTTAAGCAATGTCGAGCCAGGTCAATACCTCGAAGGGTGACTGTTAAGGAATACCAAATGTAGTAAGTTTGGGTGAGCAGGTGGTTTCAGTGGATAAATGGTTCGGATTTGTTAAAGGGAGAACCGAGTTCCAGTGACCGTTCGGTTCGTTATAACCATTTATGTGGAAATATACTTGGGAAAAGTATGAAGACATTACTTCTCCTTCTGTAAGGGTTAATTAGTAAGGCATGAAATAATAAAACCATTATTACCTCCCAAGATATTATGCAATCTAAAATTATTTACGTGCTGTCTGTCGGGCTAACTCATTGGTGAATTATCTATCTATCTATCTATCTATCTATCTATCTATCTATCTATCTATCTATCTATCTATCTATCTCTCTCTCTCTCTCTCTCTATATATATATATATATATATATATATATATATATATATATATAGATGACAATAGGAAAACTGGAGTTATTGCTGACGCGTTTCGTCCAATGTGGACTTTCTCAAAGTAAGAAACTCACTCAGAAAAAAAATTCTAGAGAGTGCCGCCATAGAATATTACCCAAATATTAATCTACGCCCAGGCCTTTTCTTTATTTCACCTTTCTTAAAAGAATTACTGCTCTCCCAAACAAACGTACACAACAATATGGTAAAATCAAAAGAAAATGGTTGAATCCGTCAACACAGTTAGAATGACAATATCCTCTACACGTGACAATAACTAATGTTATTTTCAGTTAACAATATAAAAATGGCGTTCTCTACATTCCTCCAGTTGCTAAGAACATTCTGTTTTTTGTTATTATTAGTTACTTTCTTTAATTAAATTCATTTCGTTTTTTGCTTTGAGAAAGTCCACATTGGACGAAACGCATCAGCAATAACTACAGTTTTCCTATTGTCACTTATATTTACAAATATTGTCTTTTCTACAGGTTAACTCTGAGAAATTTTCATATATATATATATATATATATATATATATATATATATATGTAAGCAAATATATGGATATAGATCCTACTGTATGTATATTTTTCTTCATATATATATATATATATATATATAGACATATATATATATACATATATATATATATATATATATATATATATATATATGACTATATATCTCATTTTGATCAAATCTATCTACATATCTTTCTAAATCTGTTCAGATCTATCTCTCGAATGATCTCAGCCTGTTCTTATCAAACTATATTTAACTGTATAATTCGCTATCTGTGTCATTCTGTTCCTATCTATCTATCTATCTATCTATCTATCTATCTATCTATCTATCTATGTCATTCTGTTCAAACTGATCTCTCGAAAGGGGGATTAAGGACAAACAGACGGAAGGGGCAACAGGGTGTCTCATTGAAATATACCCCGCTGAATATTCAAAAATTGGAAGTAACTTTGCTGTAATTTATTTAATTATCTATCTATCTATCTATCTATCTATCTATCTTAACATATGGAAATATTCATATTTTTTTTATTTAAACGTTTGTGACTTTTTCTCTTTGTATGATTTGTGATGCTTTCTCATTCTCTTTCGTATTTGTAAGAGAAAAAAGTGAAGATATAAAATGATTAAGTAGGAAGGAAGCGATGATATCATGAAAATAAAAAGAAGTAATCAATAGTAAGTAATAGAAAACTTACAATAAATGGGAATGCAGAATCTTTCAAGATTGAGAAAGAAAAGAAAAGAAAAGAAAAGAAAAGAAAATGATATCCATATCATATAAGACTAACATATGAAGGTTTAACATGAAATACGAAAGACGTTTTGGACAGAATGATTATTATTTGGAAAAGAAAGAAAGAAAGAAAGAAAGAAAGAAAGAAAGAATGGTGAAAGAAGGAATAAATAAAGAAAAGGTGAAACTTATAAATTAACCGTCATTTCTACTTCAACAGTTTATTTTCTCGCATTCCCCGCCTGTGGAACTCTCTTCTGTTTCCTTGCTTCTCTGATCACCACAATGTTAAAAACTTTAAATGCAACGTCAATCGCAATCTTCTATCTTCTTAAATCCCGTTTCCTTTCCTCGATCCCCCTATAACCGGTCTTTTCTATCACATTCACTCTCGTTATCAATCTGCGCTAATGGTATTTCCACCTTGCTTGCGATGAAGTGGTTAAAAAAAATATAAAAATAAATTGAAAACAAGACACATCGCAATAAAATATTCTACAAAAGTTTCTTCTTTCTTTTTAAAAGTTAGTCATTTCCGTGTAGAAATAAAATTAGTTCGTTTGATGCCAAGAAATTAAATTACTAACCTTATAAGGAAGTTCAGGCCACCTAGTAGACAGGTGTTTAGAACAGAGCAAAAGAAAATAGACAGATAAGGTGAATTGGCGATCTCGAAATACCTGATAGGTGTGTCCTACGTAGACAAGGTTATTTTTATTTTTGGTGGTTATTTCTGATTTATTTTTTGTATTTCTATGAATAATTAGGTAGCTACTAGCGTATGTGTACATACACTAAAACATGCACGCCTTATTTGTATATGTGTCTATAAGTAGATGTAGTTTGTCTACATTAGAACATAGAGAGTGTTAAGTAATATTGAGGTGAAATCAGGGACACATCTATCTATCTATCTATCTATCTATCTATCTATCTATCTATCTCATTCTGTTCAGGACTATCTATCTATCTATCTATCTATCTATCTATCTATCTATCAGTTTATTCATATATACCCAAAAATAATGTGTTAATGTAGGTACCTCCATGAAATGTAAAGAAAAAGAGCATAGCATGATGAAAAAGACTCCAAACATGACGAAAACAAAATTTTATCGTCTAATGTTCATATTATTATTAAAGAGGAAAGATCAAAGTATTTTGGTGGTATTTTTTTTTACATTTTTTAATCGTTCCTAGCACATAAGAAAATTTTCGTTAAAAATCTTGTTTTTTCAAAAAAAAAAGGACAGATAATCCATCATTTTCAATCATTTTTTTCCATTTTATAAAAAAGATGAAAATCTCACTTTGACATTCTTTTAGAAATCAATTATCATTTTTTCAAAACTTATTTTAATAAAATCAGAAATTATAATGTTTATTTAAAATATTTTGAACCAAGCTTAACTTAGTTTCTGCGCCGAAAAAATGTAATTTGAAAATAAAACAAAGCAGTAATTTCGCGTCAGTACCGCCCGATTATGAACATAAAATTACATTTCTTAATTACTGCGGATCTTCTGATTAGTCAAAATGATACAATTTCCAAAGCACTAAAAAATTATCAGTGTCATAAGTACACTTAGAAAACCCGATGTGGCTTTAACTAATTTTATAATATTTTTAACAACAATGTAAATTTTATTATAATTTAAGAAATAACAAATAATTGTATTAAAAATTCAATTTTCATTGAAAAAATTTTTTGCTTTCAGAAAATATTCTTCATATTCATAAAAACAACTAAAAACAAATAAAAGCATTTGAAATTAAATAGTATCTTTGTTTTATTGAGTTTTGTATGTTACAATTCTGAGCTGATTTTCAGGTACTGCGGATCCAATTTAAAAAAATGAAACATGATTTGCATTCTTCAAAGCCTTGTGCTTTTAACTATTGTAATCACTAAACCCGATGTGATCGAATTTCTAGAGTTTTTTTTATAAAATTAGTTATGGGGGTGCTAATAAATATATAAAAAAAAAATTCTGCCATGACTTTAATAAAAGAAAAACATATTTATAATAATTTCGATCATCTGTGAATAGTTTCTGAAAGTTTCATTAACATCCGACAATTATTTTTATTTTTGCAAGATTTTCCAAATTAATGTGTGTAATACAACCCCCCCCCCCCAAAAAAAAACGTCTATGTTATTTTACTAGTTCCGGTTGGTACAAAGAGAAACAAGGTTTTTTTAATCAAAATTTAGAATGTTCTAAAAAGAAGGAAATTTTTTTAAAAATAATGAAAAAAAAACAAACTTTGGTCTTTCCTCTTCATAATAGCATAAGCATTTAGACGATAAAATTTTGTTTTCATAAAGTTTGGCGTCAGACTGTGCTCTTTTGTAGCGATTTCGTGGAGTTACCTATGTTAATGTATATATAGGATTAAATTTACACGCGCACATATACACACACACAAGTTTAGACAAGTTTTGTCTACTTATTTTCAATAGAATCCTCACACATTCACGAAAAGCTTCTTAGTATTCTTATTAAAGGAAGAGGGGAAATTACTGATGATACAAATTCATTTATTGCGAGTACTTTCAACATTAGCACAATGTCATCATCAGGATATTGTTTTTTTTAATTTTTTTTCTAAGTCAAAATTGTTCATCTGAAAGTTGAAGTTTTTAGCTGTGAAGTGAAAAACTTTAAGGTCAGGTACAATTTAAATTTTACAATGTAAACCTCATAGGAGGTTTTTGAAATATCCATATGTTTATTTTTAAACACACACACACGCACACATATATATATATATTTGTGTATTTAGTCAGCAAATTGTCTTTTAGGTATGTCTGATTGAATAAATTAAAAACATTATGTTTGCTAAAATCCGTTCATACTCACGAATAACCTCCCGTGCATTGATATTAAAGGACGAGAGAAATGTGCTATAGCTGTTTAAATTTATTTTATTTTATTTACCCAAGTACTTTCGACCTTCTTTAAAAAAGAATTTATTTAAAAGCATAATGAAAAAATTACAGTAATGGATAACAACGCACAACTTTGTATAAATATTTATATTAACGAACAACATATAGTTTTGTACCAATTGAAGATGATCTTGGAAGAAGATTTAACGTCACTACACAAGGTTATTCGTGAGTATGAAAGGATTTTATTAAAAATTAGCAGACATAATGTCTGTAATATATATATATATATATTTCAGTAACTGGAATTATTAGTTAAAATTGAGCATATTGATGAAAAAAAAAAACGAAAGCTTACCATTAACACAATGTTTTATCGTCAAAATATTTTGTTGTTATTAAGAGGAATCATCAAATGTTTATTTTGTGTAAAAAAAATATTTTTAATACTTATATAGAAGCTTCGAAATTTTGGCTGAAAATCTAGTTTCTCTGATGTCGACGTTGGACCATAAATTATTATGGGAAAGTCAGTGTCTTTTTGCGGTGCGAAACACATTGATTATGAAATTCTAGAATAAATTAATTTTTAGAAGAATTGTTTTCATTTTTATAAAAAAAAGTTATTTAGAATAATTTATAAATTTAAATCTTTTAAAATTCAGTATTAATTTGTAGAGGTTAAATGATATTGTTTTAAATTAAATCTGTATTTACTAATCATGAATTGAAAAGCTTGCTACAATTCAACGACCCAAATATTTTTAAAAGAATTTTGAATTTATATCATGTCTGTATAAACGTCGATTTTTGTAAATACGGATGTCCAAACTCAACTTTATCAGGAAATAAGACTAGTTACTACAGTAAAGCTAAAATTTGTTGGTAATTTTTTCACATTTTCTCAAAAAACGTCTTCGTAATTCAGAAAATAAAGCCAAAGTACATAAAATTCAATAATATATCTGATTAAGAGTATTTTTCATCTGCTCAAATTTCATCTTAGTCTTTCATCTGTTCATCATGATATTTCATATGTTCAAATTCCATCTTAGTCTTTCATCTGTTCATCTTAGTCTTTCATCTGTTCATCTTAAGTCTTTCATCTGTTCATCATAATATTTCATCTGCTCAAATTCCATCTTAGTCTTTCATCTGTTCATCTTAGTCTTTCATCTGTTCATCTTAGTCTTTCATCTGTTCATTTTAAGTCTTTCATCTGTTCATCATAATATTTCATATGTTCAAATTCCATCTTAGTCTTTCATCTGTTCATCTTAGTCTTTCATCTGTTCATCTTAAGTCTTTCATCTGTTCATCATAATATTTCATCTGCTCAAATTCCATCTTAGTCTTTCATCTGTTCATCATAATATTTCATCTGTTAATCTTTCACCTGTTCATATTAATATTTACTCGTTCAAAATTTCATTTTAGTCTTTCCTCAGTTTATATCAAATTTTAAATTTTATCTGTTAAAATATTATTTTAATATTTCTTGTTGATCTGTAATCTTTTTAAATTTGCTCTTAGTCTTTCATCTGTTCAAATTTCAAAAGATCTCCTTTCAAACCTGTCGATATTCATTAAAATTCTGAAAGAAAAAAAATAAATATTGCATCTAACATCAAATGTCTCCAATTCTATTCTTTATAATTTTGGAAGAATATTATAGTCTTTGTTGCTAATATTTATTCTTTTCGTGTTTTTTTTTATGACAAAGAAAATTAGTTTAGTTAAAACAATTTTTGCTACATATTTATCACACGTAATTATATCAAGTATACAGTAGGGTAATAAATAAATGTCCCACACTGCTAGTTAATTTGGATGCATTTTCCAACCCCAACACTCCGGAGCTTATTAAATTTTGGTTATTCACATTTACGCTACTGGATTATTTTGAAATTTTCAATGGTGGAAAACTTGCATTTTCATCTGGATGAAATATTTTTTGTGCGTTATTAATTTCAACTATGTGAAAATATGGATATTCCAACGTCAGACTTCTTGAAAATGGTAATGGGTAATGGTAATTATAGCCATTTCCTTATAAAGAAAAAATCGGCATTGATTCACTGGGCAGCCATTGGTATTCGAATTCCTCTTTTCTTCACTTCCTGTCCATCGGTCTATGATCAAAGTGTAGTATCTGTTCTCCTCATCACTAATGCTAATAGTAATATAAGCCGTTTCTTTATAAAGAAACATTCGGCATTCATTCACTGAGCAGCCATTGTTATTCGAGTTCCACTTTTTGTTCACTTCTTGGCCATATGTATATGATCAAAATGTAGTATCTGTTCTCCCCATCTATCGTAATATTAGCCATTTTCTTATAAGGAAACATTCGGCATTTATTCACTGAACATCTATTACTGCTATCGGTTAAAATTTATAAAATCTTTATCTTAAAATAATTTTAAATGAAAATAGGTTTCTCAAGTCTAGTAACTGTTGTATCTATTCTCAGTAAAGATGGGAATTTAGATGCACAGTGGATAGCGGCTCGGAGCTGAGTTCGAATTCCGTCGAGCTCATTGAATTTATGTGATAATAGCTTTGGGAAAGGTATGAATCCATCTCATTCCATATCTACGGTTATATAGCAGGACAGATAGCCTAGGAAAACCAGACTAGGAAAAGGAAAAACTGAATTAAGCAACCAGCCTAGGAAAAGGAAAACTTAATTAAAACCACCTGCTGCATTGTAAGAACTGCCTCTTTATCTTCTGAAAGGAAGGTGAGGGTAACCCGGTGTAAAAGGAACAGGCAAGAAACTGCACTTCTTTGCTTTTAATGTCTCCATGAACCACAATTATGAGATTGAGGTTGAGTGGTGATAACAGCTGCGTAAAATGTGCTAACTGAATAAATGATGATGATGATGCTGATTTCTTTCCTAAACTTTTTTGAAGTTGTGTGGAGTATCAATATCTTGATTACGTCGTTATTACCTCGCTCAAAGTCATTTTAAATCATTGATCTTAGAAAGCTCAGGTAGAAAACTGACAGTTTAGATATTTCTAAACGGTTTTGGTGTCATGCATGACATCCATATGAAGTCCCGATTTAACGAGGCTATATAAGAACATGACTCAAGTTATCATATAATGTTTTGGTTTTGTAGCAATGTGCGGTGTTGGGCAAGACTATCTCTACCTCTTTATTCGATTTGCTAATCTCTAATACTAAATTTGTTATAACTGATCCATACAATGAGTTATTCGAAGTGTTTTGTATTTACTAAATCGACATACTGAATTTTTACGATAGATTCAGTGTAGGCGACATAACTGCTTTCGTTCCAATTCCAGATCATAGTTTCTGATTTGGAAAGGTTTATCTTGATTCTTATTTCTTGGAACATTTACAAGATGTTGATTTTCTGTTCAAGGTCATTCTTATCTCAAGTATGAATACCTATGTCGTTGGTATAGCTTCCATCATCATCAGTATATTCGATTTTCTTAACACATTTTACTTAAAGATATTAATGGATTTTTATTTTAGCTTTATTGCACGAGATCTTGATATAGTTTGTAAAACTTTTTAAAATCACTTTCGAACTACCCCATTCAAACCACCCCGTTTGTTAGATTTTGTCATTTTTTCAATCCCCGTTGACAAAACTATTCATTTATTACATTTCCCGATTTTTTTTTAACCGCATTTATTACGACTCCACATATTTGTTGTAACCTAGAAACGGTTAGTGAATGAGGAATAACCAAAACGGTGGTTGGAAATTAAATGGTAATCTGTATAACAACAACAAAAAAAAAAAAAAAAAAAAAAAAAATACAATACTAGCCAGCGATGAACATCGGTGGTATCAAGGAGTTGAATATTTTACTAAACGATACTTAGTACCTATCACATGAATTTTGGCACGTCAGTGTATTATTAAATTGCCATTATTATTTACACTTATCAAATGGAAAAATAATTAAACATAATTAAAAAGCATGCATATTAAATTCACTCGTAAGGACTTTAAACTAACATTATTTATCATAACAGAAGATATACGTCAAATAGCACATTATCATTTAACTGCAAAAGAAAGTAAATAAAAATGTAAAAAGTTACAGTAAATCGTGAAGAGATAAAAAAAAAAAGTAGAAATTAATTGCATTTTACAAGGAAATGATTAAATGTTTTATGATGACAGAGCAGAACAAAACCGCTGTTGCGTAGTGATTTCCTTTAAAGTAATGAATTTTCCATGATTTATGCGCGTAGACGAGGCAGTCATGGAAGTCGAGTTCGACAGATAAAAATGAAAGTGAAGTCATACAAATAGATAATGGTATTTATGTATGCATATAATTATTAATAAGTATATTTAATTTATCTCACCGTCGGGTTTGCGACAGACGTGGGCCCTTCTCCTGAATCTCCGTTAGCAATATAAATGATGTCAGCTATAACATGCATACAAATTATCTATCTATCTATCTATCTATCTATCTATCTATCTATCTATCTATCTATCTATCTATCTATCTATCTATCTATCTATCTATCTATCTCAGTCTGTTCCTATCTATCTATCTATCTATCTATCTATCTATCTATCTATCTATCTATCTCATTTTGTTCATATCTGTCTTTTTCAGTTTGTTCATATCTATCTATCTATCTATCTATCTATCTATCTATCTATCTATCTATCTATCTATCTATCTATCTATCTATCTATCTCAGTCTGTTCCTATCTATCTATCTATCTATCTATCTATCTATCTATCTCATTTTGTTCATATCTGTCTTTTTCAGTTTGTTCATATCTATCTATCTATCTATCTATCTATCTATCTATCTATCTATCTATCTATCTATCTATCTCGGTATCTTTGTAACTATCTGATTTTCTTCGTATCTATTTAGCTATCTATCTATTTATCTACCTCACTCTCTTCTATCTATCTATTAGGTTGGTGCAAAAATAACTTCGTTTTCTCACATAGTAACATATGATAGAAAACGAAATTGTTTTTGCACCAACCTAATATCTATCTATCTATCTATCTATCTATCTATCTAAGTCTCTTTGTATCTATCTATCTATCTATCTATCTATCTATCTATCTATCTATCTATCTAAGTCTCTTTGTAACTATCTGATTTTCTATCTATCTATCTATCTCGGTATCTTTGTAACTATCTGATTTTCTTCGTATCTATTTATCTATCTATCTATTTATCTACCTCACTCTCTTCTATCTATCTATCTATCTATCTATCTATCTAAGTCACTTTGTAACTATCTGATTTTCTATCTATCTATCTATCTATCTATCTATCTATCTAAGTATCTTTGTATCTATCTATCTATCTATCTATCTATCTTGGTCTCTTTGTAACTATCTGATTTTCTTCGTATCTATCTATCTATCTATCTATTTGAAAACATGCATTAATAATATAAAATGTAAGCAGTCAGATGTAATAGGTAAGATGTCTATACTTATATAGTTGATAGTTTTGAAGTGACAGTCAGATAAAAAAAAGTGTTCATTAATGAGCTATATATGCACGATCAGAGATCGACACAAAATCAGCATTACAGTTTCTGGGAAAAGAGCGTGTTATCTAACGTGATCAACTATTTTAACAAGGCCAGCACGCTCAAGCTCTCGACCACGATGACTTGTGACTTCGTGCTAGCACAGCATTCGACGGCCCCCAAGGGTTTCGTCTACCCTGTTTCACTCACAAGGCTTGTGTGAACCCGTGGTTTTCAGACATTTTCAGTCACAAATATGACGCACGTTCTGATCGACCCCTCCAGTCCGATAACATCAGGAAGTTTCCTTCCAGCAAAATCGACCATGGTGAGATTCGAACCTGAGTCTCATATATATATATATATATATATATATATGTTAGCTCTATCACTGATATTGAGCGCTTTCTAATAAGTACTGCGCATATAATATATAAATAACACACACACACACACATATATATATATATTTATATACATACACACACTTTTCATATGTATATATATATATATATATATATATATATATATAAACACGGAGGCAGTCTGAAAAGTTTCCGTTGGGTTACACTTCTTAAAGTTTGACCACATGATCTGCCATCATTATTTTGTGGGGAATCCCTTTTAGCCGATCCGAGATTATTTTAGCCTTCATTTGAATATGTATGTATATATGTGTGCGTATGTGTGTGCGCGCGCCTTTCTGGATATGTATTTATATGTCTATGTGCGTGTATGTGTGTGTTTAAGGAGAGAGGGAGAGAGAGAGAAGGAAAGAGAGAGGGGAGAGTGATTTCTTTTTTAGTCGTTGCCTCAGTCGATTTCTTTGAGTCTGTAGGTACACACTTATCAGCTAAGTCAAGTGTGTTGGCAGCTGTATCCTTTAATAAGAATACACAGCAGCCACAAAAATCTTAAGACTGATGCAAGGAACAAAGAAAGAAAGAAAAACCAAGAGCTAGTGTTTTAAAATAACAAACAAAGCAAAACAGAACGAAAAAAACTTAAAACGTTTGTACACATACGATCTCATTTTCAACACCAGGGGTTCGATATGTATCGATTCCTGGCTGGCAAGCTCAAAGCTATATTTAACTGTTTGATCTTGAAATAAAAAAAAAATACATTTTTAGATCAGCAATAAATAAATAAACATATAAAAACGAATAAGAATAAAAAAGGAAATAAAATAAATATTGTGCATTAAGCTCTACTCCAAGAAATTTTAGTTAAAAAAAAGAAAACCTTGTCTTTTATTACTTCGTTTTTAATTATTACATTTTCGTAAGAAAAACTCAAAAAGACAATATTAAGGATTTAATTGAACTGCATAATATTATGACAGCTACTTCCAGTCTCTTGTATCTTTCAGTAAAATATGTCTTTACCAAGCCTCTTGGTTCCCGCTCTGTCATCGATTCGCACAAAATCCTTAGGTTTGTTATGCGTTGTTTTCCTCTGACCTTTCTGCCTTCAATATGCCCTGTCAGTGTTAAAGTTTCTACGCCCACTTTTCTCACGTAATCCAAAAATTTTAAATTTTACTTATGATTTTAAATATAAGTGTCCGTTTAGTTACAATTTTCTTTAAAACTTGCTCGTAGCTCATATATTCAGTCAAAAGCATTCTCACCATCCTTCTGTCGAACCGCATTTCTTTCGTTTCGAGTTTCTTCTTCATCTGTAAGGAAATTATCAAGCATTCACTGCAATATAGGGAGACAGATATTACAAGACAGTTAAGTAATATTTTATTTGTTTCTAATGAGATTTTCTTGTTTCTTAATACTTTGCTTAGCTTTTGGAAGACATCTTTCGCTATCATCATTACTACTTCGATTTTCAGTGTCGCACTTTCCGCAGATATCTTCTATATAGGAGATAAGATATTGCAAAGCAGCTCTTGCTATATATTTAGAGATACTTGATAAAATCCAAAGAAGATTCTGCAATGTTATTTGTCCTGACCTGGCATCACGCCTCCGGTCACTTTCTAGTCGTAGTAATGTAGTTTCCTTACGCCTTTTCTGTAAATACTTTCGTATCTGTCTAGATTTCTGAGATGAGATATTGTAATTATTTACATTATTTATATTATTCGGACTGTTTTCCTCATCTTTACTGTCATATTCACGACGTTTCGGCGGTGTTACGCTCCGGCTTTCTTCAGGTGATCTAGCTTCTGGTGGGACTTTTCCAATTGTCTCCATATTTTCGGTATACCTAGTCCGTACCGATCCTTCAATATCTATCTGTATTTCTGAGATGAGGTACTGTAATTATTTACATTGTTCAGACTGTTGTCATCTTCTTTCTTGCCATATTCACGAAGTTTCGGGCGTTGAATGCTCTAGCCTTCTTCAGTCCCAGTGCATAAAAGTGTTGGCTGGATCTAGTGACTTGACCCAAAGAGTTGTGTGTTCAGTACTTGGCTACTGAAATGGTGAACAAAAATTAGGAGAATAGAGTTAAAGGGAGATAACTGAGGCATCGGAAAAGGCACGACACGTGGAACTAGAACATCTATCCCGGTGGACGAAATAAAGGGTTCAGTTCGAAATTCCAATCACCTGAAGAAAGGCCAGAGCGTACAAAGGCTGAAACGTTGTGAGTATGGTAGTAAAGATGAGAACAACAGTCCGAAAAATGTAAATAATGTAAAGAAATATTTTTATGTCAATTGTTCTGATGCACTTTACGCCATGGTACCTAGACTTTATAAATTTAAGCGCAGTACTAGATTGGCGGCAAGATCTCATCATTTTACAGTTGAAGTGGCTAGATGAAACCGTAAGTTCTATGCTAACACTTTCTTCTGTTGAACCTCTCACTTGTAGAACTCTTTTCCTGCTCTTTAATTTCCAGCTAAATTTGATCTTCAAAAATTGAAATGCAATGTCAATCGTTATCCACTATATTCTTAATTCTTGTTCTTTTCCTGTTCCTTAATAGTAGTTTTTCTCATATATTCTCTAGCTTTCTGCAAGCCCCCTTGCATTTTAGTGGTTTTATTTTCTGAGAGGCATTTATCACATTTCCAGTGTACCTTCGAATTTCTGTATAAAATTTTCTGTTATCTGTTACTACATTATCTCGATAAATAAATTTCTAATCTGTGTAGAGAAATAGAGAGATGAAAATCACGAGGTAAAACACTAGTAAGAAGTATTTCATATAATTAATAAACGTCAACATAACTAAAATAAAGATATGGTAGGTTTTTAATAGAGATAAAAAAAACAAAAACATCTATTAGGTTGGTGCAAAAATAATTTCGTTTTCTAAGATATGTTACTATGTGAGAAAACGAAATTATTTTTGCACCAACCTAATATTAGGTTGGTGCAAAAATAACGACGGTTTTTGACGTTAAAAACTAGGTCAACAACCGTCATTATTTTTGTACCAACCTAATAATATAAAGGAACAGATAAAAAAGGAAAGAAAAACATGACAAAAAAAATTAAAAGAAATAAAAAAACAACAACAAATAAACTAAGGGCGAAAACAAAGAAAAAAAGTAAATAGAAATTAAGTGAAAAGGAACAATAAAAAAAAAAAAAAATCCTATTACTGAAAAATATTTTTTTTCTGTTTCTTTAATTACAAGCTGGACGTATTTAATAGGTTTGATGTATTCATACATTGCGCAAAGATAAAAAAAATATCCTTAGAAAGAAGTTCCGGTTGTGCTGAAAAGATTGAAATCAAGATGCCTTGTTCATAAAATCTCTGATTTTTTCACATTGTGCACCAATCATTCTGATCCCTGATTTAGGATAAAGTAACGAGAGCTTCGAATGAGAAGATCGCAAATCTTTAGAACATGTCAGGGGATGAGAAAAGTTGCCAGTGTGCACGAATCAGTGATAAAACTTCCGCCGTCATGGCAAAAATTACGATCGATAAAGTAATCCCTTTAAGACAGCCGGACGTTCGATATTGTTGCCCAGGAAAAAGATGCTTCACAGAATTGCACTGATCGGATATTCTAAACGTATATATCAGCGTGCTTGTCTTCTCTTTTTAAACGAGAATATACGATTGAATTTTTGACAGACACAAGTATCCCATATTTTGTAATATCCACTTCAAATGTTTTTTTTTTGCTTTGCTTTAAGGTATAATCCTTTCTTTAGAGCCGAATCTTACAAATACAGAGCATCTAATAGCGTGCAGTTCATCCTAATAGACACATACACGCTGAGACATACAGACATAATATACATGCATACACACATGCACACACACACACACACTCTCTCTCTTACACACACAAACACACACATATACCCGCGCGCGCACACACACACACACACACACACATATATGTTGACTTTGAAGTTATTACTCGGAGGTGACAGTCTGTTTCATGTTATATGCAATCGTCAGGCCATGTGCATTGTATTTTTGCTCGACTATTGATTCTGAATAATTTTGGATCCGAATTCACTTTTTTGTAATGTTAGTTACTGTTTTATATTTACATATGCTCTATCCCTGGTATTGAGAACTTTATCCATAAATATAGAATACTTTAAAACATATATTTGTTCATATATATATATATATATATATATATATATATATATATATACACACACACACACACACACACACACATATATATATATATATATATATATATATATATATATATATATATATATATATATATATATATATTCTTTCGTTGTCCTGTTATTACCGGGAAGTAAAAAACAAAAACAAATCTATTTCCATACCTGATAATGTCTGTATGCACAGATGGAAGGTTGTAAAAAAATTAAAAAAAAGACCTTATGTAACTGGAATTTATAAACAGGGATCATAACATTCATCTACAGGTTCGGGGTTAATGTACTTTATTAAATTTGTTTGCGAGGATGTATTCTCGCCATTTATATCATTAACTTCTATATCTGTTTTTGTATGAATGATTCATGTAATACATACATACATACATACATATATATATATATATATATATATATATATATATATATATATATATATATATATATATATATATATATTGTGGAATTTCCTGTCACGGATAAGGGCTCAGAAAAATAAAGACTGCTCGACTTTTCTGAACGTACATGCGTCTCTCAGGGCCTGCAGGTGTCTTATAAGATATATCTACGTTCGAACGAAGGTATATCTATATTTATTAATATATAAACCTAGGTATATTTATATTTACTAATATATACTTCTTAGCTATGTCTAACTACACTGAGCACTGTTTCGTTTACATCTTATATTAAATTGAGTAAATATTTATTCGCTTACCTGTGTATGCACGCTAACGCACGTGTATATGCTTGCTGGTATCTAGTTATTTGATTTATCTACGTCAATACCTATATATATATATATATATATATATATATATATATATATATATATATATATATATATATATATATATATATATATATATGTCAGGATTGAATTGTGACATATAAATTTATAGGTCATCCAAACTCTTTTGCTTATTCAGTATCGTAGATTTTACAGTAAACATCACTTCTCAGCTAGGTATTTATGCTGACATCACAGCTATTTAATCCTGTCTTTATAGCAAGTCCGATTGATCAGACAAAATATAATATTAGCAAATAACTCTCGAAAAAGACCTCCAGTCAGTTGTTCACGTATGGCTTGTAAATTTTAACGCCTCCAGAACAATATTGCTATCCTTTAATCATTACAGAGTACCTTTTCTGCCTTTCATCAATATGGCTGACCATCTATGCTAACCACTTGAAAAGAAACGGATTGTGCCTTCATGGTCTCACTTTTTTCACTGGCATATAGTAGGATTATAATATTGAATCAATTGCTAGGTCTTCTTCACAAAAAGTTTTTCGTCAGAATCCATCTTGCACATTTATAAATCTAGCATTCGTCCGTACGAATCTAGCATTCGTCGTCCGGGTATGGCTGTAAATATTACAGCCATACCCGGTTTGGAGCTCCTGTTATCTATCTCGAGATTTTTGGCAAAATCCAAAGAAGAGTCTGTGATATTATCAGCCCTGTCTCGGCATCTGGACCTTTCTCACCCCTGTGACGTGTCTTCTCTCTGTCTTTTCTGCAAATATTTTCAGGGCAATTGTTCTGATGAGCTTTCCTTCTTGGTGTCTTTACTCCATGAACGTATGACTACTACTAGATTGACAACTATATGCCACTGTTTTAGCGTTGAACTCGCTAGATGCAACCATAAGTTCTATACTAATCCTGTGAAAATTTCTTCTGGTATCTTGCTTCGTTACCACCTACAATTTTCAGAAATCTAAATGCAACGCGGAAGGAATTCTCAACATCCTTTTGTAGAAGAACGTTTCTGTTCCATCAAGTCTCTTCATCTGTAAGGAGATTATCCAGCATTCACTGCCATCTAGGACGTGTGATATTACATAACAGTTAAGTTTTCTTTCCTTTGTTTCTGTCGAGATTTTCCTGATTTTTAATACTTTGCTTAATTTTTGAAAGGCAACTTTTCACTATCTCAATTCGGATTTCAGCTTCGTACTTTTCGTCGAACTCTCGTAATTCTTACTCTAAAAAAATGAACCTCATTTATTAGAAGGTCTAACCATAAAAAATAAAAAAATATCTGAAGCACAAATTTTCTTTAACGATGCAAATGCGGTTTTAAATATATGCACATCGCCAATGAAGAATCTTTCTTACCAGTTAGGTGCCTCTGATGTTATTATAAACTTTACTGGCCACGCTGACTATAAAAATATTTGTATATGAGAAAGACGGCAATTTGAACTGTGGAAATAATTTATTTATTCTTCTTGTGAATGTGCAATACGAAATGAAAATGGACAGCAAACCCCAGGTGCACCCAGACACGGAAACAAACAAAACACTATCGAATGATGAAAAGTAATAATGTTTAAAATGCATTGAAAATAGCCAGCATGTGGCAACGTTCACTTTGCGCAGTTCCTAAGGGCAAATCAGAAACAAAGTTGAAAGCTTCCGATATCAAACATTCGAAAAATATTTATATTCATTTGTTCAAACATAATGCACTCTTATAGGTAAAGAAGAAAAAATAAATAGGAAAATGAAACATAATTTATTGTTTTAAATAAAACATATAAATAAAAACATACGTCAGCACCCGTTCTCATCTGAGCATCGGGATCGTCATCCGCTCTCCTTATTCCCTTTCTCCCCTTCAGTGGCAGTGACGGAGATGGATGTGAAGGCCCAACCTATCCCTGAAGTGTCGTGCGCAGGAGGAGCGTGGATGGTGGATCCTGTTGCTCGAGTTGGGCTATCCTGACAGTACCTCGCAGATCCTCTTTATGTTGACGGTTGTACTCGAACCTCCCCCCTCCCCATCTCCTCGGATGGTCCTACACCAGGAAGGCCAATAAGCAGCAACGGTTCCCCAGGTCTCATGGTCGACATTGGTTTGTGTCAAGCATGCAACATAATCAATCCAACGTCAATGAAATGTACTCAAGAAACTTACAAAATATATTACATAAACATTTTTTTAAAAGTCGATAAGATAAATGCGAACAGTCACGTATGGACGCGCCGACGCGATATTTAAAAATGATGAAACCGGTATAACTAAAAAAAAAACAAAAAAAAAAATTTAATAATGTTTTATAAAACCAAAAGTACTCAGGCACTGGACAATCTATATTTAATTATGTATTGGAAAATAGGTAAATGTTCCAAAATATGAAAAAATAAATAAATAAAAAATTCTTAATAATATACTTTCGTTGGTTTTCACCTATCTATCTATCTATCTATCTATCTATCTATCTATCTATCTATCTAATGGAATGGTGTATTTCAGTTTATTCCTATCTGTCTATCTATCTATCTAGCTAGCTAGCAGGATAATCTATCACATCTGTTAATCTCTCTCTCTCTCTCTCTCTCTCTCTCTCTATATATATATATATATATATATATATATGTATGTATGTGTGTGTGTGTGTGCGCGCGCACGCGCGTGCGTGCGTGTGACATTTTTTTGACAATTATATACTCCTGCTATTAATTTTTGCAAGGTTGACTGATCTCACACAAGTTTAAACACTATAATCACACCATCTCTATGCGTAGTCTAAAGGTGGCTACTAAAACTGTACTGTTGGACGCTTATATCTAAATCAACGTAAGAGTGCATAATATATATATATATATATATATATATATATATATATATATATATATATATATATATAAAGCATATTTATCAACTATGAACATGGATATAATATCTTGACCATGTTTTGAAAAATGAAAACAATATATAAATACATACAAACTATTTCTTATTTAACAGTTAAAATATGTCATCCTTGAAAATGGCTAAATGCATAGCCGAAAGCGCTCGGATAAAAAGAACATTCGGACAGATTTTATCGCATGAGAAATTATATAAAAAACTAAATCAAAGCACGTTGTCTGCCGTATATATACAGAGTATACATATTCATATCATATCTATCTATCGATGTATTTTATTAATCATTTCACCTCAAATAAGGCAATAAGGCAATAAAGCCACAAAGATGCATGTTAGAGAATATGAGAAAAAACTACTATTAAGGAAAGACGGCAATGAAAGAACAGAAATTAAGAATACAAAAGGCAACTATTGACGTATTTAAATTTTTAAGATCAAAGTTGACTGAGAGGCAAAAAGCCGGAAGAGACTTCCACAAGCGAGAAATTCGATAGAAGAAATTGTCATGAGAAATTGTAAAATGATAAGAACTTGCCACGAATCTAGCACTATCTATCTATCTATCTATCTATCTATCTATCTATGTATCTATCTATCTATCTATCTATCTATCTATCTATCTATCTATCTATCTATGTATCTATCTATCTATCTATCTATGTATGTATCTATCTATCTATCTATCTATCTATCTATCTATGTATCTATCTATCTATCTATGTATCTATCTATCTATCTATCTATGTATCTATCTATCTATCTATCTATCTATCTCAATTTGTTCATATCTATCTATCTATCTATCTATCTCAGTTTGTTCATATCTATCTATCTATCTATCTATCTATCTATCTATCTATGTATCTATCTATCTATCTATCTATCTATCTATCTATGTATCTATCTATCTATCTATCTATCTATCTCAATTTGTTCATATCTATCTATCTATCTATCTATCTATCTATCTCAGTTTGTTCATATCTATCTATCTATCTATCTATCTATCTCAATTTGTTCATATCTATCTATCTATCTATCTATCTATCTATCTATCTCAGTTTGTTCATATCTATCTATCTATCTATCTATCTATGTATCTATCTATCTATCTATCTATCTATCTATCTATCTCAATTTGTTCATATCTATCTATCTATCTATCTATCTATCTATCTCAGTTTGTTCATATCTATCTATCTATCTATCTATCTATCTATCTATGTATCTATCTATCTATCTATCTATCTATCTCAATTTGTTCATATCTATCTATCTATCTATCTATCTATCTCAGTTTGTTCATATCTATCTATCTATCTATCTATCTATGTATCTATCTATCTATCTATCTATCTATCTATCTATCTATGTATCTATCTATCTATCTATCTCAATTTGTTCATATCTATCTATCTATCTATCTATCTCAGTTTGTTCATATCTATCTATCTATCTATCTATCTATCTATCTATCTATCTATGTATCTATCTATCTATCTATCTATCTATGTATCTATCTATCTATCTATCTATCTATCTATCTCAATTTGTTCATATCTATCTATCTATCTATCTATCTCAGTTTGTTCATATCTATCTATCTATCTATCTATCTATCTATGTATCTATCTATCTATCTATCTATCTATCTATCTATCTATCTATCTATCTATGTATCTATCTATCTATCTATCTATCTATCTCAATTTGTTCATATCTATCTATCTATCTATCTATCTATCTCAGTTTGTTCATATCTATCTATCTATCTATCTATCTATCTATCTATCTATCTATCTATGTATCTATCTATCTATCTATCTATCTCAATTTGTTCATATCTATCTATCTATCTATCTATCTCAGTTTGTTCATATCTATCTATCTATCTATCTATCTATCTATCTATCTATCTATCTATCTATCTATCTATGTATCTATCTATCTATCTATGTATCTATCTATCTATCTCAGTTTGTTCATATCTATCTATCTATCTATCTATCTATCTATCTCAGTTTGTTCATATCTATCTATCTATCTATCTATCTATCTATCTATCTCATTTTGTTCATATCTATCTATCTATCTATCTATCTATCTATCTATCTATCTGCTTCAGCCTGTTCATATCTATCTATCTATCTATCTATCTATCTCAGTTTGTTCATATCTATCTATCTATCTATCTATCTATCTATCTATCTATCTATCTATCTATCTATCTATCTCATTTTGTTCATATCTATCTATCTATCTATCTATCTATCTATGTATCTATCTATCTATCTATCTATCTATCTATCTCAATTTGTTCATATCTATCTATCTATCTATCTATCTATCTATCTATCTATGTATCTATCTATCTATCTATCTCAGTTTGTTCATATCTATCTATCTATCTATCTATCTATCTATCTCAGTTTGTTCATATCTATCTATCTATCTATCTATCTATCTATCTATCTAACTATCTATCTATGTATCTATCTATCTATCTCAGTTTGTTCATATCTATCTATCTATCTATCTATCTATCTATGTATCTATCTATCTATCTCAGTTTGTTCATATCTATCTATCTATCTATCTATCTCATTTTGTTCATATCTATCTATCTATCTATCTATCTATCTATCTATCTATCTATCTATCTATCTGCTTCAGCCTGTTCATATCTATCTATCTATCTATCTATCTATCTCAGTTTGTTCATATCTATCTATCTATCTATCTATCTATCTATCTATCTATCTCATTTTGTTCATATCTATCTATCTATCTATCTATCTATCTCAGTTTGTTCATATCTATCTATCTATCTATCTCAGTTTGTTCATATCTATCTATCTATCTATCTCAGTTTGTTCATATCTATCTATCTATCTATCTATCTATCTCAGTTTGTTCATATCTATCTATCTATCTATCTATCTATCTATCTCATTTTGTTCATATCTATCTATCTATCTATCTATCTATCTATCTCAGTTTGTTCATATCTATCTATCTATCTATCTATCTCAGTTTGTTCATATCTATCTATCTATCTATCTCAGTTTGTTCATATCTATCTATCTATCTATCTATCTATCTATCTCAGTTTGTTCATTATCTATCTATCTATCTATCTATCTCAGTTTGTTCATATCTATCTATCTATCTATCTATCTCAGTTTGTTCATATCTATCTATCTATCTATCTATCTATCTATCTATCTCATTTTGTTCATATCTATCTATCTATCTATCTATCTATCTATCTCAGTTTGTTCATATCTATCTATCTATCTATCTATCTCAGTTTGTTCATATCTATCTATCTATCTATCTCAGTTTGTTCATATCTATCTATCTATCTATCTATCTATCTCATTTTGTTCATATCTATCTATCTATCTATCTATCTATCTCAGTTTGTTCATATCTATCTATCTATCAATCTATCTATCTATCTATCTATCTATCTATCTCAGTTTGTTCATATCTATCTATCTATCTATCTCAGTTTGTTCATATCTATCTATCTATCTATCTCAGTTTGTTCATATCTATCTATCTATCTATCTATCTATCTCAGTTTGTTCATATCTATCTATCTATCTATCTATCTATCTCAGTTTGTTCATATCTATCTATCTATCTATCTATCTCAGTTTGTTCATATCTATCTATCTATCTATCTATCTATCTCATTTTGTTCATATCTATCTATCTATCTATCTATCTATCTATCTCAGTTTGTTCATATCTATCTATCTATCTATCTATCTCAGTTTGTTCATATCTATCTATCTATCTATCTCAGTTTGTTCATATCTATCTATCTATCTATCTATCTATCTCAGTTTGTTCATTATCTATCTATCTATCTATCTATCTCAGTTTGTTCATATCTATCTATCTATCTATCTATCTCAGTTTGTTCATATCTATCTATCTATCTATCTATCTATCTATCTATCTCATTTTGTTCATATCTATCTATCTATCTATCTATCTATCTATCTATCTCAGTTTGTTCATATCTATCTATCTATCTATCTATCTCAGTTTGTTCATATCTATCTATCTATCTATCTCAGTTTGTTCATATCTATCTATCTATCTATCTATCTATCTCATTTTGTTCATATCTATCTATCTATCTATCTATCTATCTCAGTTTGTTCATATCTATCTATCTATCAATCTATCTATCTATCTATCTATCTATCTATCTATCTATCTCAGTCTGTTCATTATCTATCTATCTATCTATCTATCTATCTATCTATCTCATTTTGTTCATATCTATCTATCTATCTATCTATCTATCTCAGTTTGTTCATATCTATCTATCTATCTATCTATCTATCTATCTATCTATTTGTCTATGTATCTATCTATCTATCTCAGTTTGTTCATATCTATCTATCTATCAATCTATCTATCTATCTATCTATCTATCTATCTATCTCATTTTGTTCATATCTATCTATCTATCTATCTATCTATCTCATTTTGTTCATATCTATCTATCTATCTATCTATCTATCTATCTCATTTTGTTCATATCTATCTATCTATCTATCTATCTATCTATCTCAGTTTGTTCATATCTATCTATCTATCAATCTATCTATCTATCTATCTATCTATCTATCTATCTATCTATCTATCTATGTATCTATCTATCTATCTCAGTTTGTTCATATCTATCTATCTATCTATCTATCTCATTTTGTTCATATCTATCTATCTATCTATCTATCTATCTATCTATCTATCTGCTTCAGCCTGTTCATATCTCTCTATCTATCTATCTATCTATCTATCTCAGTTTGTTCATATCTATCTATCTATCTATCTATCTATCTATCTCATTTTGTTCATATCTATCTATCTATCTATCTATCTATCTCAGTTTGTTCATATCTATCTATCTATCTATCTATCTCAGTTTGTTCATATCTATCTATCTATCTATCTCAGTTTGTTCATATCTATCTATCTATCTATCTATCTATCTATCTATCTCAGTTTGTTCATATCTATCTATCTATCTATCTATCTCAGTTTGTTCATATCTATCTATCTATCTATCTATCTATCTCATTTTGTTCATATCTATCTATCTATCTATCTATGTATCTATCTATCTATCTCAGTTTGTTCATATCTATCTATCTATCTATCTATCTCAGTTTGTTCATATCTATCTATCTATCTATCTCAGTTTGTTCATATCTATCTATCTATCTATCTATCTCAGTTTGTTCATATCTATCTATCTATCTATCTATCTCAGTTTGTTCATATCTATCTATCTATCTATCTATCTCAGTTTGTTCATATCTATCTATCTATCTATCTATCTATCTCATTTTGTTCATATCTATCTATCTATCTATCTATCTATCTATCTATCTATCTCAGTTTGTTCATATCTATCTATCTATCTATCTATCTATCTCAGTTTGTTCATATCTATCTATCTATCTATCTCAGTTTGTTCATATCTATCTATATATCTATCTATCTATCTCAGTTTGTTCATATCTATCTATCTATCTATCTATCTATCTATCTCAGTTTGTTCATATCTATCTATCTATCTATCTATCTCAGTTTGTTCATATCTATCTATCTATCTATCTATCTATCTATCTATCTATCTATGTATCTATCTATCTATCTATCTATCTATCTCAGTTTGTTCATATCTATCTATCTATCTATCTATCTATCTCAGTTTGTTCATATCTATCTATCTATCTATCTATCTATCTCAGTTTGTTCATATCTATCTATCTATCTATCTATCTCAGTTTGTTCATATCTATCTATCTATCTATCTATCTCAGTTTGTTCATATCTATCTATCTATCTATCTATCTATCTATCTATCTCAGTTTGTTCATATCTATCTATCTATCTATCTATCTATCTATCTATGTATCTATCTATCTATCTATCTATCTCAGTTTGTTCATATCTATCTATCTATCTATCTATCTATCTCAGTTTGTTCATATCTATCTATCTATCTATCTCAGTTTGTTCATATCTATCTATCTATCTATCTATCTCAGTTTGTTCATATCTATCTATCTATCTATCTATCTCAGTTTGTTCATATCTATCTATCTATCTATCTATCTATCTCAGTTTGTTCATATCTATCTATCTATCTATCTATCTATCTCAGTTTGTTCATATCTATCTATCTATCTATCTCAGTTTGTTCATATCTATCTATCTATCTATCTATCTCAGTTTGTTCATATCTATCTATCTATCTATCTATCTCAGTTTGTTCATATCTATCTATCTATCTATCTATCTATCTATCTATCTCAGTTTGTTCATATCTATCTATCTATCTATCTATCTATCTATCTCAGTTTGTTCATATCTATCTATCTATCTATCTATCTATCTATCTATCTATCTATCTATCTATCTATCTATCTATCTATCTATCTATGTATGCCGTAAATGCGGGTCGCGACGGACCTTTTTCATTATATTAGGTTGGTGCAAAAATAATGTCGTTTTCCCACATAGTAACATATGTGAGAAAACGTCATTATTTTTGCACCAACCTAACAAGACGTGATAAAGCTCGCCTCGACCTACTTTTCAAAACCGAACCAAATTAACAAAGATCGTAATTTTAAAAAGTCTCTTCTTTGTGAGGCTAAAACTTGTTAGCACCTTCATGTATTCTAATGTTTAATAGCGATATCGAAAGTTTATGATAAAAAGTGTATGTCTACAAACCCAAACTGTTTAACAAACTGTTTATCACATTAAATCTGTTTGGATAAACTCATTTGTTTAATGTAGTGACGCATTTTATAATGATGTTAAATGGCCTTACCCTACAATATTATATAGATAAAAATACTTTAGGAATACATAAAAGAACAGAACACAAAACGTTCGATAAAATCAAACCATTTCCCCTAATTAATTAATTCAGCATCCAGTTGGTAGTATATATAATATCTGTTTCAGCATTATTCATTGTGTAATGGCATTGAGTAACAGTATTTAGGAGCCATGAGCCTACATTTAAGTTACGTATAGGTCTCTCAGTTGTAGACTAAAGACGAAAGTTATCAGATTGTCATTCGCGGAGAATCTCTACCAAAGGCGATTTAATTTCTGAAGATATTGTGAAACCTTGCAATCTTGCCCAAAATGTATCCACACAATAAGACCGGCGGGAAACCTTTCCTTTTTGCATTATAACGCAAATTTGCATTTTAGCAAATCACAAAAAGACGGAAATTCACAACTGATGCAACGCTATCAATGCAGACACTATTTGGCACCATCAGATTTTCAATTGTTCCGAATTTGAAGACGTCTTGATAGGTGAACGTATACGATGTAGAAATTGAAGTTGTGGCGTAATCAAAGTTAAACCAGAAAATTTCTTCATAGAGAGAAGGAAAACTATGATAGAAATTGTAATATATATATATATATATATATATATATATATATATATATATATATATATATATATATATATATGTGTGTGTGTGTGTGTGTGTGTGTGTGTGTGTGAAAGAGAGAGAGGAAGAAAAGCAAAGAGAAACGTTAAAAGAAGATAGACAGAGAGAGACAGAGGACGAAGATAAGAGATAAAGAGTATGTGTGTTTATATGTATATGTATATGTGCGTCTCTATGAATATGCATGCCTATATGTATATGTATGTCTATATGTATATGTGTATCTATATGTATATGTATATGGATATGGATATGTGTATGTATATCTATATGCATGTGTGTCTATATGTCTATGCATATGTGAGTCTATATGAATATGTATATGTGTTTATATGTATATATATATGTGTGTCTATATGAATATGTATATGTGTGTCTATATGTATATCTGTATCTATATGTATATGTGTATCTATATGTCTATGTATATGTGTGTCGATATGAATATGTATATATGTGTCTATATATATATATATGTTTGTCTATATGTATATATAATGTGTGTCTATATGTATATATATAAATATTTATGTGTTTATATATATATATATATATATATATATATATATATATATATATATATATATATATATGTATAAGCAAATATATGGATATAGATCCGACAGTATGAAGAAAAATATACGGAATAAACAAACAAAAATCCTTATATGCAATTATGCTGTTTTAATGTTAATATAATGTCAACGTCGGACGTTTCGGTCTAATAAACCATCTTCAGGACATATTCATGTCATGTTGAATTGATAATGTTAATTATATTTTATGAATATGTCCTGAAGATGGTTTATTAGACCGAAACGTTCGACGTTGACATTATATTAACATTAAAACAGCATAATTGCATATAAGGATTTTTGTTTGTTTTTTCCGATATTTTTCTTCATATATATATATATATATATATATATATGTCTGTATGCATGTATATGTGTGTCTATATATAAATGTATATGGGTGTCTATATGTATATAGGAATGAAATTGCTGGATTAAATATATATTCTGTTAGACTTTTTTTCAGAAATTTAATGAACAAAACAAGATAAAGAATCATGTGACTTGTTTTAGAAATAAATCCAATTTAATCTAGTGTGTAATTTTAAAGATATGTTAAAAGTAAAAAAAAAAATAGTTATTTTAAGCAAGAACGTGAAAAATAAAAACATAATTTCTTTTAAATAAAACCAGGAAGATAACAAAATCTTACGATTTTAAATGGGATAGTCAGCAGGACGGCGATGATATCTAATTAATTAATCTGAACACCTGCGGATTTGGGCTGAAGAAGTTCATTACGATCACTCATCTCCGTGTGCATATGTCCCGAAGATAACTTAAGAACAATTGAACTGTTCCGGAAGAAACCATCCTGATACTATCATCGAATAAATATATTGACGTGATTAGATTTGCGGATGTCTGACATTTTCTAGCAATTCGAGTTCTGCATTCACTCTGTACAAATCAAATTTAAGTTTGTTGGCAGACCACACGTTAGAATGTAAATACTAAATTTGGAGCTGGCCTTATCAGACGGTTTCTGCTTGTTTTTGCTATGACGGCTTTTTCTCTAAGCGACACATTTATGCCAAACTTGATTGCCTTTTTATTCAATGTGCGAGATTCTGTGCAAAATAGATGGGTGTATTTTAGCACGTTCTTAGTTAAATAGATCATTTCAACTTTATGTGAATAATTTTCAATTTATACTTTGGCAATTACACAACAAGCATTATTCTCATTTTCTTTTCCAGCATGAATTTGCATCCAAGACATTTGAATAAATGTAGACTCATCCATCAACACCTTCAGGGAACAAGTATCGTCATTTTTTTATTGTAAAAATATTTCTTATGCACGTTGTTAATTTACTTATCTAAAGTTCATTATACAGATAATCCTATTAATGTTCGTATCCAAAGGAAATGATAATAACAAGAATAAATTAAAAATAATAAGTTTTAAAAGCATATACGCAGATATGTGGGTAGTGTATCAGCTCAGAAATGGTAATTGATAAGCAGAGACAAGATTGTGGCCTAGTCTGTTGGATTCATTTTCGCATTAATTCACCTAATCATTGAATCCATTTCCTTTCCATCCAGCTATGGGTTAAATAGAAGGATATGTGATCTCATATTTAGGGTGGCAAAAAATCTCGGAGAAGAAATACTTTGAAAAAGACTGTGGAGAAGAACGGGGAACAACGCCAATATCTTTCCCAAGAAGTCCTAGCAATTCTCAGATATTAAGAAAAAGACACTGTGGAGAGCCATGAATCTATGACAGATGAATTACTGCAAAGTGAAATTTACGTAAAAGAAATTATCTGGAAATTGATGAAGCGTAATCAGTAATGATAATACAAGAAACGTTTTTATTGATAAAATTGCGGGAAAAGTGAAGTTGACATAAAAGAATGAGGAAAAAATAAAGAAATACTGATATTAATAAAATCTAAGTCAATTTGAATCACAATAAATCTGTTGAGATTAAAAAAAAAACAAGATATAAAATCACATGAAATGTTAAAATCAACAAAGACATAAAGTCGAATGCGGAAATTGAAAGAAAGTGAGTGAAAAGAATTTAAAAAAAAAGTATAAAAGAGAGATATAAGTATGAATCAAACAACTGTAATAAGCAAATAATGATAATAAGAAAACTGGGTGTGGATGTGTGTTAAAGAAAATGTAACAAATATTCAGTAATATAGGAAGCCAACAACTTCAAAAGGCATTTCAAGCAGGTGAAGAAGTGCAAATAAACCACAATACACTTATTGCAGCGGCAAAGAACCTAAAAAAAGAAAGCAAGAGCAAATTCAATGTACGAAATGCAAAAACGATGGTAAGATAAGCCTCTTCATGGACAATACTCTGCTCGTACCAAACAAGCTGATATAGACAAAAACACCGTACCCATCAGTGGATACGTAGTGCGGGGGTTAAAAACAGAAACAGAACGAATACTTGCTAACAAAAAATTACCAAGCACACATACTAAAAAAAATATGTTTGTCCGAAAAAATTAACCATCTTGTATCAGGTTGCATAGTGTTAGTACCCACTGGTATATAAACTCGTCATGATAGGGTGCGTCAATATATGCACCAGAAAATATTCAACTTTACGGGAAGGAAACTGCAATAAACTGTTATGAACACCACCCAGTGATAGGATCTGTAACGATTTTATGGGACTTTACAATACATACAATCAATGAACAGAATGTGCTTTCATATTGATATGGCAGTCACTGCAGATGCATGTTATAAAAGTTTCTTTTTAAATTATTTCACCCTAAGCAAGGCAATAAAGCCACTAAATCGCAAGGAGTTACCGAGTGTTACAGAATATAACAAAAATGAACCTTATTAAGGAGAGATAACAATAAAAGAAGAGAAATTAAGAAGACAGAAGATAACCATTGACATTGTGTTTAAAATGCTAGAAAAAAATAATAATAAGAATAAAATTAGTAATGATAACAATAATAATAATACGGTAAATATAATATAATTTGTCCAGATCTAATACGTAGATTATCGGAACAATCTGTTAAAACTGTTAAGCCCTTAGTGTTTGGTTGTTTAATTTTGACATCGACGGAATACAAAAACCGACACGACATTGGACGGTATGTTAATTTGAAAATATCATTTCACACCACAGAAGGTATTAACGCTACTAAGACGCAAAGGGTTACTGAGTGTTAGACAATATAAGAAAATATTATTAAGGAAAAAGAATAATAAAACAACGAGAATTAAGAAGATAGAAGACAAGATAGAAGACAAGATTTATTGCATTTAACTTTTTGAAGACCTTTATTCTTTAGAAATTTATTATTCATATTAACAGACATATAAAAACTACGAGATCAGACATAATGATTAAAGGCTATAAAGAAAAAGCCTTATAAGAAAAATAAGTTTAAATATAAGGATTCTGATAATTAAATTGTAACTTAAAAATGTTCAATGCAAAACTTCTACAGACAAGAACGTTAAGAAAATTAAGTTGTAGTCCTTGTTTACAGAACATTCAAATATCACTGTGGAAAATTGCTCATTTCTTCACGAGAGTATGGTTGACATAAAAGAAATATAGACAGTGTAAACGTTAAACATTACTTAACATCGGGAAATGTGCAAGCAGGATGCATATATTAGGTTGGTGCAAAAATAATGTCGTTTTTTGACGTTCAACTTTATGTGAGAATACGACATTATTTTTGCACCAAACTAATATTTACTTGCTTGCCTTAACCTAGATTTCAGGTAAAAGATTTTGTAAATGATTAAACTTCAAATAATAATAACAGCAGCTGGCGCAACAACAACGACAACAGCAACAACAACAACAACAACAATAATAATAATAATAATAAAACAAGTTCAAAATAGAGTTTCAAATAGGTGCAGAAATACAAGTAAGGTACAAGACACAGACCGAAGCTGAAAAATATATAAAAGAGAAAGCAAAGACAAATGCAACCGACCAGATACAGAAACAATAGCAAGATAAACCGCTTCACGGCCAATACTCTACCCGTACCAAACAAGCTGATGTAGACATGCCCCGTACCCATCAGTGGCTACGTAGTGCAGGGTTAAAAGCTGAAACCGAAGTTCTTATACTTGCTGCACAGAACCAATGCTTGCTAACTAGAAGTTACCAATTCTAAAATATTGTGTTAGTTCAAAATGCACGTTCTGAGATAAATATCCAGAAACGATTGATCATCTTATATCATGTTGCACGGTATTGTCACCCACTGAATATAAAAGCCGACATGACAGAGTGGGCCAATATCTGCACTGGAAAATCTGCAACTTCTACGGGAAGGAAACTGAAAGAAATTGGTATGAACACCACCCAGACCCGGTTAAGGAGATAGAGCCTGTAACAATTTTATGGGGTTTTACAAAACACACAGAGAGATCAATCAAATCTAATCGTCCAGACATCGTGATTAGAGACCGCAAACACAAAATGTGCCTCCTTATTGACATGGCAGTCCCTGAAGATCTTGAAAAACTATCAAAATACAAGGACCTTGAAATCTAAATCTCAAAAAATGTAGCACAGGAATACATTAACAATTCCTGTTTTAGTTGGAGCCCTCGGATTGATTGGAAAAGATTCCAGTAGACTCATTGAAGGAATCCCCTGGTAGCCCATGCCTTAAAGAAATACAAAAATATTCCTGTTGTAGTTGGAGCCCTCGGATTGATTGGAAAATATTCCAGTAGACTGATTGAAGGAATCCCCTGGTAGCCCATGACTTAAAGAAATACAAAAAACTGCTCTCACAAGTACAGCCCACACCTTACGAAGAGCTTTATCTATGTAGAATATATGCGATTTTTTTCAAACTGCTCAGTGGAAAATATCATGATGCCATTGCTGACCGTAGGTCTCTGGTTGGGACCCGGAATGAAATGATTATGCACTAGAAACCAACGGAAATAAAAAAATATTAATAATATGAGTACACTGACCCTCGGACTGGGGTTACGTTCAGTCCACTATCTTTGGGGCGTTGGTGTCTGTAGCACCAATCCTCAATACTAACATTAAGAAGATCGGAATAAAGTTTAGAATTTCATCGCTTCGGAAGTTTGCATTGGCCCTGCAAATATTCTGTGAAAGGTGCTATCTGTTTGAGTTCGTAAGATTTGATAAAGAACATACATAATAGAAGCAAGATCGGTTGAAAATGAGAGATCGTGTGGAAGAGAAGATAATAATAATAATAATAATAATAATAATAATAATAATAATAATAATAATAATAATAATAATAATAATAATGTTCTGTTCGATTCATTGAAGAGATTCCTGGTAGCTCCTGCTTTAAAGAAATATAAAAAAAAAAAAAAAACGGACTCACAAGTATAGCTCGCACATTAGGAAGACATTTATCTATGTAAAATATGTGGGATCTTAGGGATTGGGGGTTTTTATATGGAAAAATAATCAATAGAAAATGTCATGAAGTCATTTCTAACCTTATGTTTCTGGTTGGTAGCCGGAAGGAAATGTGTATACAACAGAAACCAAAGGAAACAACAACAACAACAACAACAGCAATAATAATAATAATAACAACAACAATAATAAACCACAAATTGTGAAGGTAACGTGTTGGCTCTGAAAGAATATAAAAATAGGTGTAAGTGGATGGGAAAGAAGATCAATTAGGAACTATGCGGATTATGTCATATGCATAAACTAGAAACTATTCTTTATAGAATAAAATACAAAAATTTCTCTGGAACATTGAGTTTCAAGCGGGTCACTCAATCCTGACGAGTAACCGGGAGCAGATATTTGATAACAAGAACAAAAGAACATGTCAAATAATGAATTCCTCTGTTTCTACAAGCCACAGAATAAAACTAAAGGAAAGTTAAAAGCTGGACTATTTTCTTGAACTTGACAGAGAAACAAGGAAATTGTAGAATGTAAAGGAGACCATCGAACTGGTTGTTATTAGATCACTGGGAGCAGTCCCAAGGAACCTATGAGAAATCTGGGGGAGCTAGTGGAGAACTAATACTGTTTAGAATAGTGCTACTAGAATACAGAAAGGAGAGTTGGCGTATTCAAAGGAATTGCTGTCACTTGGAATACCTTGAAAAACACTAGCATGAAGCCACTACTACTACTACTACTACTACTACTACTACTATTACTACTACTACTACTAATAATAATAATAAGAAGAAGAAGAAAAGACACAGACGTTTTCAGATCAGAAGGAAAGAAAAAGATAGTAATCCTAAATAAAGAAAGGGTTTATTCAATAATTGATCACATTTTGTCTGAAATGAGAAAATGTTGTGAAAAACTGGGTAATGGTTGTCTGAATTTACCCAATCGTGAACTGGTAATAAAAATAAAAAAATATATATATAAAAGTTAAGAAGACAGTAAAGAGGCGGAAATCTGGGACGAACAAGAGACGATGGCGGGAAAAAAAACAAGAAAATCGAAGGAAACGAGATACAAGATCACTCGGGCGGGAAGGAAAAAAAAGAACGAAAAAAGAATGAAGCACACTGATTTGCTCAGCCACACATGAAAATCTATGATACAAACAAATATGCTAATACAACGTGACTACATCTCTCTTCTTCCTCTCTCACACACATGCATACATACATAAACACACAAACATATATATATATATATATATATATATATATATATATATATATATATATATGTATATGCGTGCGTGCGTGCGTGCGTGTGTTCGTAGCATTTACTTTTAAAAAGTACTCAATACACAGTAGAGCAATATACGAAAGCTATTGTGTAGCGATTTTAACATGTTTTTGTTATAACATCTTAATAATAAAATAATATATATATATATATATATATATATATATATATATATATATATATATATATATATATATATATTGTGTGTGTGTATTTAGGCAGGATCTTTTCATTCATATACGTTTCATGAAATAATATAGACAAGTGTTGCCTATTTTATGTACATTTTTTTTCGTAACATCTGATAAGTTTAATAACATTATCGTTGAACGAAGAAAGAAATTCACAATATTGATCCATATTTATTTTAATACAATCTAAGCTTTCGGTTTACATAAGCCATTATCAAAGATGTCAATTATAATATATTAAGCAATATGCTTAGAAATCATCTATGTAAACAATGACAGACTATCACTGTCTTGTCCGTATATATATATATTGCAAGGAATAGATACAAATTATTTCTTAAAGGCATTATGAAAAATAAAAAGTAAAGTAAAAAAAGTTTACTTTTTATTTTTCATAATGCCTTTAAGAAATAATTCCTTGCAATATTACGGTTCTGTACCTCCAACAATATATATATATATATATATATATATATATATATATCTTAAGTCCGTAATCTATATATATATATATATCTTAAGTCTTACACTAGCTATTATTACAGTCGTCAATATTAATCCTCGATCCATGAAAAGAAAAAAAAAACATGCAAATAATTAACTATTTATAAATACGGAAGTTTCAGTAAGTAATTACAAAAAGTTGCCGTCAATAGATAAAGGACGAACTAATAACGTACACTATATATTATATCGATAAAAGAAAAGAAGTTGGAAATTTATTTAAGCAAATGTTCGGTGGAATGTATTGTAACTGTTAACAACTTGAAAAGTGGAACCAGCGAACGTAGTTCGACTTCTAGATGTCTGTTGCATTCACTTTCGCACTAATACCTTTCTGTAAGGTATAAACCAATTTCGTTTCACTCCCCTCCAATTGACAAATAAAGAAAAGGAATGTGTGGAGAGCTATGATCGCTTATGTCCTCAAGGGGACATGGCATTTAAAAAAAAAAGAAGTCTGTTTAGGAGGAAGATTAGTTTGAATTCAAAACCATAGAGATGTCAACCAAGGTAACTACTCCAATATCATTCCCGTAATGTTGGGGTAATTCAGAGATAATAAAGAAAAAAGAATCCTTGGCCAGTCATGATGGCGCCTATGCCTTAAAGAAATATGGCACAGAAAAAAGGATAGATGGAGAGTTACTCTGAAATCAAAACTATAGAGAAGTCGACCACTACGATACTGTTCCCAAGAAGTCATGTCAAATCACACAAGTAATAAACAAATATAAATCTTCAGAGTATATGTCGGTCTACGACCTGAAGAGACTTGTTACTTTTAAAAAATGGGCTAAATTGTAGAATAAATTGGATTTTCTAGCCTTGCATGCTAGCCAGTCTAAGAGAATGTGTTCTAAACGTTGAAGAACGCAAAGTGTAAGCACTCGACTATCTTTCCTCCCTTGGCAGTTAATAGATAATAGAGAAGAAATACACGGAAAAACATGTTTGCCTACGTCTTCCTATCGATATATACATACTTTTATAAATATATATATATAATGTATATAATATAATATATAACATATATAATAATATATAATATATATAATAAATAATTATATTATGATATACAATAATTATATTTATTATTATTATTATTATTTTAATATGTAATATATATATAATCTACTATAATATTTAATATTTGTAATATATATTATGGTATATGATATATTTATAATATTATTTCATAAATTGTTGTAACCAAGTCTATAGTTAAGAAATAACAAAACAAGAAATTGCAGATAAAGCGTGTATTGAACAGAAGAGTATTATACGACTTGGAGTGTGTGTCGGTTAACCAGCGTTCAGTCACTGTTCCCCCGAGGCTTACTTTTCTACTAATTTTATAGTAAGCGGAAGAGTCCACAATAGACTCATTAGAGGTAGGACACCACAAAACAAACTTATATATAAATATGAATACCTACAGATATATTAATTTATTTTTTGCATACTTATGTACATATACGAATACGCAAGTTGCGTTTATGCATATATAGTTATTTAAATAGACTTATCATTCACACACACACACACACACACACACACACACACATATATATATATATATATATATATATATATATGTATGTATAAGCATTTCACCCCAAGCAAGGTAAGAGTGACATTAGCAAGCAGGGGTTTACGGAGAGTGAAAGTAAGAAAAAGAAGTGGACGTAGGCGGGTAAGGAAAAAAGAACAAGGGATCAAGGCAACAAAAGGTGGCGATTGACTTTTCATGTAAATTTTGGAAAATTGTAGTTATCAGGGAAGCAAGTGAGAGGAAGGTAATTTCAATGTCGGGAAGTGCGATGAAAGAAACTGTTGGAGTGGAAGTAGCGGTTGCATTTAACTATTTAAGAAGTAAAAGTGGGTCATAAATGTCAATCTAGTAGCATGCTTAAATGCATGTCATCGGGGCACCAGGGGAAAAAAAAACTCGTTAGAGCAGTGACCATGAAAATATTTGAAGAAAAGACAGAGGGAATTCACATTACGCCTGTGGGAGAGTGTCTGAAATCGAGAAGCCAATTTAGGGCCGATTATATTAACAGATCCTTCTCTGGATTTTGTCAAGAACCTTGAGATGAACGTCAGGGTCACCAGAACAGATATGGCAAAGACAAATGGTAGAATGTTGCAAATGTGTGAGATGGACTCTGACGAGAAATACCTTTTGGCACGACACAGTGAACCAACCTTCCTTGCAGTGGATGCAGATATTGATTCAATGTAGTTGTTCCACTTGAAGTCAGTTGAACACGTGAAGCCGTAAAGGCGCAGCGACACACTCTCACAAAGACGAGCATCAACCAAGCTAATGGTGGACAGGATGTTTCTTTGTGGTGGTTAAATGAGAGTACATTAGCTTTGAAGGCATTCAAATTTACAAGCCATTTCCTGCCCCAGTCAACAACTGAGAGGAGGTCCTTTTCGAGAGCAGCGGTCAGGTTAACTTTGTTAGCGCTGTCGGGTTTATTATTGAGACAGGAGTAAATGGTAGTATCATCTGTATAAATGCCTGCTTGGGAACTGATAACATCAGGATCATTGATGAAGATCAGAACAGTGTAGGACACGGGATAGGGCTTTGGGGGAAACATCAGCTTTAGTATGAAAGGAACTGGAAGAGAGGCCGTCCAGGACGACTTCATTTCCCGATTAGCTAGGAATGATTGGATTACATCAAATAATAGTCATGTAATGCCGTAGCCCTGAAGCTTACGTAGAAGACCAGCATGCCGGAACCTTCGAAATATATAGAGCTACAGCCATTATTATCGAGAGCTTGATATATATAATCAGTTATGGCAGTAAGCACCTTCAGCGGTAGACCGGGCAAAACGGAATCCATATTGTTTGTCAGAGAATAGGTCGCGAGTGATACGATGCTTACCCACTTCGGTATTGATTAAGGCTTCGAAGACTTTACCGAAAATCGGTAGGAGACTGATAGGGTGAAGTTAGAGTGGTCAGAATGTTCCCCAGAGTTCTTTAAGACAAGGACGACAGATGAAGACCTCCAGCAAGTCGGAAAGCAGGAAGCTGTGAGGCAATTGTTGTATAGTTTAGAGAGAACTAGAGCCAGCTCGGGAGAACATTTCTTTAGGACGACAACTGGTATCCCGTCATCTCCACTTGCCTTATGGGAGTCTAATTTAGAAATTATGTACGAGACCATCGCCGGGCTTATGTACATATCACTCAGTATAATTGAGTTTGAAGAGAATTTACAAGCAAAGCATTCAACATTATCTGATATAGATGTTAGGACTGCGAATTGATTGAATAGAGGAGGGATTGAGGATCTGTTGTTGTTCCTCTTGGAGAGCCATTAACAATCTCTATAATCGAACTTGCGTGATGCAATACGTTGATTCATTCTAACAGCAAATAGTAACTTTGCTTCCTTCAGGACACGTTTGAACTCGTTATAAACAGAGACAAAAAGATGTCTGTTGCAATCAGACTTATATATATCTCTCTCTATCTGTCTATCTGTCTGTCTGTCTGTCTGTCTCTCTATATATATATCTATCTGAATTGAATCTATATATATAGAGAGAGAGAGAGACAGAGAGAGAGAGAGAGAGAGAGAGAGAAAGATCTGAATATATATATCTCTCTCGATATATATATATATATATATATATATATATATAAATTGGGCAACAACCATTATATTACATGTGTTTAATTGAATGTAACAATAAAAGATTTTTTTTTATTCAGTTTTTCGAATGTACTTAATTTTCATTCGTGGCGTGGGGTTAATAGAATGTAAAAACTGTCCGTAATTATTATTAACCCGAGCGGAATTAGGAGAAATTCTAATACTAGAAGAGATGTGGTCATGATTACATGCTAGGGATGTCTTTTAAAGGACAGTCAAATCGTTACTACTGTTGTTAAATAGGGTAAGGTTGAAGCTTGGCTTAAATTGCTTTATATAAAGAGGCTTAATTATATTAACGTGTATTTCAACTTTTAATTCTTACATACTTTAGTATGTATATATATATATATGTATATATATATATATATATATATATATATATATATATATATATATATATATATGTGTGTGTGTGTGTGTGTGTGTGTGTCTATATTTCTGAGATGAGGTATTATGAACACTATTAACATCTCCACACACTCACACATATTTATTTGCGTTGAAGTTAGTGACCATGGGTTTCACGCTCTTTGCGATCGTCAGGCAATCTCGATCACAAAGGACGTGAAAACTAAGGTTACAAACTCACATTAACGCAACTAAATATGTGTGGGGGGAGAGAGAAAGAGAGAGAGATTGTTGGAATGGCGTCATTACAAAATGTATGAAAGCGTAGATTATAGATATTTGAAATATGTATTGGGTATGGCAATAAACTACACACAAATACTTGTATAGGGTATATTGGTATTTTGGAGTTTTGAGAACTATGTACGTTTGTTAATGGTAATGGTAATATTAGTCGTCTCCCAATAAGGAAACATTCAGCATTTATTGATCAAGCAGCTAGTAATACGGTTGGTTGAAATTCATAAAATCTTTCATTTAAAACAATTTTTCAGATAAATAGGTTTTTCAAGTCCTGTATCTTGCATCGTTCTTTTCAGTATTAACGGGGTTTCCCGTTTGAAGTCGTGTGGAATTTCAATAACTCTCTTTAGCTATGGATTAAAAATTAGAATATGCTAGACTCCCTAGACTTGGGTGGAAATCAATCGTAGAGAAAGACAACTACTGAGTCTTAAATATAATATTGATTTTCAAACTATTGCGTCTCAAACTGTGAAAGAAGCCACGGGAAAACCTCCACTATTTTTCTAAAGAGTGCATGTCAGTTCACAGATAATAAAAAAAAAATATGTGTGTAATTATGATCGTCTTCGGACTGATATGACAAGATGTTAAAATACCCCCAACTATAGGTTAAATAGTAGCGAGGATAGGACTCTCTAAACTTGGATTGCATCCAGTCTATGAGAAAAACATACCCAAAATTAAAAACGCGTATAAGGCAACGAGTATGTTATCTATTCTATGATAATTCACAGAAGAGAAAGGGGATTTATGGAGAGTCATGAACGACTACGTCCTAAAGCGATATGACATTTTAAAAAGGAGTAAGTGGATAATTCGATTAGGCACTTTTGCAATGTGTTGCAGTCATTTTAGTTTAGCGAAAAAGTCTGAACTGCAACCCGTGCAAAAGGTATTAGTAAACAACATTTTCCTAAGATATTATGACAATTCAAAGATTTTGAAAATAAAAAAAAAAGGAGAAATAGGAATTTGTGGAGAACCATAATCGCCTACGTCCTGTTTGGGCATAGCATTTACAAAAAAAAATATCACCTTCTTCATAATAGCCACCATCAACATCTACATTATCACTCTAATCATTATCATTTCTTTTAGTATTTTGCTAGTCATTGTATAAAAATTATAACCATTATCACCCTTTCTCATAAAACACGCTACCCCCACAATTATTGTCAGTAGTAATAGCAGTAAGAACAATATAATTTCCTCGTCATCAACGCTATCTTCATCACAACCATTAAAATCAACACAAACGTCTCCACCGCCATCACTATCATTACCACCATCACCACCATCATATCAACAGTAGCACTAATAAAAGTAGCCTCAAAGATACTGAAACATTGAAACAGCTTTTCAAAGAGAATTTCCCTGATATTTTTTCATTCGTGCTTTCTGTTTTTTTGTTTTTTTTTGTTTTTTTTGTCCAATATTATTTGCCATTGACGACATTGGCGATGCCGACGTTGAATTTGTGTCAGCGTTAGGAGTCTGACTAGAACCGATTTAACGCTCATGTTTGTTCCCGCTCGAATCGCTTGATTAATGTTGATTTAGGATTTTTCCCGGGCCTGGTGGTCATGACAGCTGGAAAGAAAGATTCCCAAATGTTTGATTGGGTGGGGAAAAGGAGAAGAACGTGGAGAAGAGGAAAGAAGGATTAAGAATAAGTAAGTGGGAGTAAATGAGAGAAAGTTGGGCAAGAGTGGCAGGGGGAGTAATCGTGAAGGAATAATTTATATATTTTTTAATATCTTCATGGTTCTATACTTTTATCATTTTTTTTTTTTTTTGTTATTCACTCCATTTGATTTAATTTCGTTCTTTCTTTTTGACCATTTGTATTGCTTTTTCTTCTTTCTTCTTTCAAAGAGAAATCAACTGCCAAAGTATTTAACTCCAAATCGAAGAGAAAGTAAGAAAGAACAAAATATAAAGAAAGTGAATGCATAAACATAAAAATATAAGCAAAGACATTGATGAAAAATAAATAGGAATATTATAGGGAAGAGGAAAAGAGAAAAAAAAAATAAAAGGTACAAAAAATATGTTTTTTTTTTTCAAATAAAAAGTGAAAGAGAAAAAAAGAAAGTTATAAGTGTAAAAAAGAATTAAAAAGAAAATTTTTTACAAAATAGTTGGGAAAGTAATCAAAAGCGATAAAAGTACAAAGAAAGAAAGAGAGGAAAGAAAAGAAAGGTAATGAAATACTTTAAAGAATTATTAAAAAGGTTTATGAAAATAATAATAATATAAAAAGAAGAGATAAAACTCACGGAAGGAAATTGCAAACGAATTATGAAGAAAAAAAAACCCAAACTGTTTAAACATAAAAACTTAAGAAGATAGAGAAATATTAAGAAAAAATGACTCCTGAAAGTAAAACATAATAAATAGGGTTGGGAAAACAAAAAAAGAAATAAATATTCTAGTCGGGATAGTAGATGAAAGTGTAATTCTGGTAATAGCGAGAATATTTCAAAGAGAAAACTGGATTAAATTGACAGCAAAAAATATCCATTGGAATGGGAAGATGCGGGTGGTGATAATTGACAGGCAGATAGATAGATAGATAGATAGATATGAACATGCTGATATATATATATATATATATATATATATATATATATATATAGATAGATAGATAGATAGATAGATAGATAGATAGATATGAACATGCTGATATATATATATATATATATATATATATATATAGATAGATAGATAGATAGATAGGAACAGGCTGGCATATATATATATATATATATATATATATATATATATATATATATAAAGAGAGCGAGAGATAGATAGATAGATAGATAGGGAGGAACAGAATGGCATAGATAGATAGATAGATAGATAGATAGATAGATAGATAGATAGGAACAGGCTGGCATATATATATATATATATATATATATATATATATATATATATATATAGAAAGAGAGAGAGATAAATAGATAGATAGATAGATAGGAAGGAACAGAATGGCATAGATAGATAGATAGATAGATAGATAGATAGATAGATGGGAACAGACTGGCATAGATAAAAAGATAGACAGAAACGAAGTGATTGAGATAGATAGATAGATAGATAGGAACAGAATGGCATATATATATATATATATATATATATATATATATATATATATATATATATAGATAGATAGATAGAAAGAGAGAGATAAATAGATAGATAGATAGTAAAGAACAGAATGGCATAGATAGATAGATAGATAGATAGATAGATAGATAGATAGATGGGAACAGACTGGCATAGATAAAAAGATAGACAGAAACGAAGTGATTGAGATAGATAGATAGGAACAGAATGGCATATATATATATATATATATATATATATATATATATATATATATATATAGAAAGAGAGAGATAAATAGATAGATAGATAGTAAAGAACAGAATGGCATAGATAGATAGATAGATAGATAGATAGATAGATAGATAGATAGATAGATAGATAGGAACAGGCTGGCATATATATATATATATATATATATATATATATATATATATGTATATAAATATATATATATATATATATATATATATATATATATATATATATATATATATATATAGAAAGAGAGAGAGATAAATAGATAGATAGATAGATAGATAGGAAGGAACAGAATGGCATAGATAGATAGATAGATAGATAGATAGATAGATAGATAGATAGATAGATAGATAGATAGATAGATAGATTTTTCATGCATGTCTGAATATTTGTATGATAAAACACGGAGGCACTAATCGAAAAGAAAAAAGTTAGAACAGTGAAAGACTTAAACTGAATGTTCAAGAATAAGCAATAATGTGTATTAGAGAGAAATATATTTTGGAACGGAATAAAATAGGTAGAGTAGAGTTAGTACTGACAAGAGAAGGCAAAACTAATTACCGTAGAAGAGAGAATAAGTGATGATTTTCAAAGACTTGCGGAAAAGTATACGAGGGTGTGGTTGTGGGAAGTGCATGAGTTAAGAAGGGATTTAGCGAGACAATGCTTTGGAGATATTAAAAACTCTGAATTGTATAAGGTAGAGGTTCTAAAAGAAAAAAAATATGAAAAGAACGGGACAAAAAATAAAAAAAAAAATAGTCTGTCATAGGGGTTGTCGGGAACGGGAAATAAAGTTGGATAAAGAGACTTAGATAATAAGAAGGGAAACTGACAATAGGATCAAAGAGGGTACAGGATATGAAAAGGTGAATTAGAGAGTAGAATCAAACAAGGGAATGCTACGAGAAAAGTACTAAAAGTGTACTAAAAATGATATACTAATTTTCATAATATAAAATAAACCGAGAGATATGGAATCACTGAGATAGATAGATAGATAGATAGATAGATAGATAGATAGATAGATAGATAAACAGACAGATAGATAGATAGATAGATAGATAGTAATGAACACACTGAGATAGATGAAATGAACAAACTGAGATAGATAGACAGATATATATATATAGATATAGATATAGATATAGATATAGATATAGATAGATAGATAGACAGACAGATACATAGATAGATATTAGGTTGGTGCAAAAATAATGACGTAATAATGTCGTTTTTTGACGTATTTTTAACGTCAAAAAACGACATTATGACGTCATTATTTTTGCACCAACTTAATAGATCGATAGATAGATTATAAACAAACTGAGATAGATAGATAGATAGATAGGTAGATAGATATATATAGAGAGAATTGAACATGCGCACACACACAGACACACACAGACATACAGACACACACACATATATGTAAACAGGCTGAGATAGATAGAAATGAACATAGATAGATGGAATTGTACAGACTTATATATATATATATATATATATATATATATATATATATATATATATATATATATATATAGTAAGTGAGAGAGAGAGAGAGACAGATAAAGAGAGACAGAAAGAAAGAGACAGATAGATAGATATGGACAGATTGAGATTGGAACAATAAGGGAGAAATATAAACGGAGAGAGATATGTGAGGGAAGTGTGAGAATGAGTGGTATGTGTGAGAGAGAGATAAGAAAGTGTGTGTGAGAATGAGTGGCATGCGTGAAAGAGAGATAAGAAGGTGTGTGTGAGAGAGAGAGGTGAGAGTTGAGATTTGAGAAAGGGAGGTGTGATAGGTGTCCTAGGAGAGAGAGAGAGAGAGACAGAGAGAAGCGAATGAGTAAAGGATAGAATCATTAGAACAGATGAAATTGAAGAGATGAATTTTAGAAGATGCAGGCAAATTCACAGACAATAAGTTAGAAGATGGTATAAGAGAGGTAGTATATGGCATGGAAAAGGGGTTAAAAGAGAGATAGTGAGAGAGATAGTGAGAGAGAGACAGAGAGAGAGAGATAAAGAGAGAGAAATAGTTTTGGTGTTAGGTTAAAACTGAATGTTAGCATGAATGTTATAAAATAATTTGAAAGAGATAAAATAAATGCATGTTACAAAAATGCACTGGGAAATAAATTAATAGATAAATAAATAAATAAAGACACTCAAGTAATACAGAAGATCATAATATATGAATGTTAGCATGAATTACCAAAGACTTTTGGACAGAATGATTATTAAAATGAAAAGAAAGAAAGAAAGAAAGAAAGAAAGATATCCAATATATATTAGCATAAATTTCTGAAGACATTTAGACAGAATGATTATTATAATGAAAAGAAAGAAAGAATGTATGAATGAAAGAAAGAAAGAAGGGAGAAAGAAAGAAAGAAAGAAAGAAAGGAAGGAAGGAAGGAAAATATTCAAGTGATACAGAAGACTATAACATATGAAGGTTATCATGAATTACAAAAGACTTTTGGACAGAATAATTATTATAATGAAAAGGCAGAAAGAAAGAAAGAAAGAAAGAAAGAAAGAAAGAAAGCAAGATAGATATTTTTATTATAATGGAAAGAAAGAAAGAAAGAAAGAAAGAAAGAAAGAAAGAAAGAAAGATATTCAAGTGATACAGAAGGCTATAACGTATGAAGTTTAGCATGAATTACCAAAGACAAGTTTAGCATGAATTACCAAAGACTTTTGGATAGAATAATTATTATAATGAAAAGAAAGAAAGAAAGATAGATAGATAGATATTTTTATTATAATGGAAAGAAAGAAAGGAAGAAAGAAAGAAAGAATGAATGAATGAATGAAAGAAATAATGAAAGAAATTCATTATTATCATAATGAAAAGACAGAATAAATGGAGATATTCACATGATACAGAAAATATTAACATATATATGCCAGCATGAATTACCAAAGTCAGAAAGATTGGACAGAATGATTATTATGATGAAAAGAAAGAAAGAAATAAAGAAAAGAAAGAAAGAAAGAAAGAAAGAACGAAAGAAAGAAAAACAGATAGACAAAAAGAAAGAAAGAAAGATAAAGAAATTTGTTGGATGAAAAAAAAAACAATAACTAGAATATTCGTAATTAATAAGACAAAAAAAGCGCGAAATAGAACATTGTGTGAAATGGCAGATACAGTGGGGAATGAATTTCAAGTGCAAACCTAATGCTGAGAAAATGATACGTGGTTTAACGATTCACAATTGATATTGATGATTGAAGTGATTTGATGTAAAGGATGAAGATAATAAATGAAAGAAGACTATAGTTACAAAAAGAGAAACACTGACAGGAAAGAAATTTAACAACTGATGATAAATTATGGAGAATAGATTGTAGTTGAAAAGTGAAGATCTAACAAAGAAGAAACAATGTTAGGAAAGAGATAGAAGAAAGTAGATAATGACAGAAATGAAAAGAAGAAAAAATAAAAAATAAATTAATAACGTTGGAAATGTAAGGATGGCAAATAAGAGAATAAGAATTAGAGAGAAGAAATAAAGAAAACGAAGAAAAAGAATGAGAAATAAAGTAGAAAAAAGTAAAAAAGAAAAGAAAAAAGAAAAGAAACGTAAAAGAGATAAAAAAATGAAAAAAATAGATAAAAAATGGTAATAAGAAAACGCAGAATGAAAAAAAAAAAATAAAAGAATTTAGAAAAAGTGATAAAATAAAAAATACGATAACAAATTTAAAAAATATATATATATAGGAAAAAGACTAGCAGAACAAGCAATAAATGTGAGTGTGAGTGTCTAATGATGGTGACGAGAGAAGTGTGGCAAAAGTAATATAAAAGGGTAGCAAGCAAAGAAAGGATGAATTATTAGAAAGAGGAGTTGTAGAGGGAGAATAGATTAGAAAGAGAGAGTAATTGTGACTGAGAAATATTAAAGAAAGAGTTATAAAGTAACTGAAAGAGAAAACAAGAGAAAAGAGCGAGAAAGAATGTGAGGTGTGGGGGGGGGGAATGATTGTTTGTGACAAAAAAGGTCGCGTAATAAATATGGCCGATTCATGAAAATCAAATAACAAGAGTTAAAGAAAGGAGAACAGAGTGGCGCGAATACTTGACAAACAGCCAAAAAACCGGGGCGTGGGGGGGGGGGGCGATACAAAAATGTACATAAAACACGAAAATAGGATGAAGCAAGAAAAATTAAGAATTAAAAACAAATCAAAATTTTTTAAAAACTGTCAGTAAAGAAAAACTTTATTTGCAAAGTAGGAAGAAAAGACAGAAGTCAAGATGGAGGGAAAACTTTAATAAAAGCTTCAAAACGAAATTCGCCAAAGGCTTAAAACTAACAGGAGAAAAGAAAAAAAAAACAGTCTAAAATATGTTGACAGCCATTATATAAAATATTGTGCCTATAGTGTACTGACCAAAATAAAGTTTTTAAAATGTAATAGCCAAATATGCATCAAGGTTTGATGGTATTCATTGTTTTATTATGATCATTATTTGTACCCACTGTATTTTCACATCAGTATATAATGTCTTTCACTAGAGAATAAGTGACAGCAAATCTCCTCGATATTTTCCTGGGTGTTTAGCATCATTTAGATGTTGTTTGGATGGACTTGATTCTTAGATTAAAAAATCTTTCAAAACTTTTTACAAGATTTATCGACTGCTCTTCTAATTGTAGGTGTAACTTTATCTTTATGTTCCATATATTTTTGGTTTTAGTTTCAGTTATATTTTTGAGGCTTCACAATCTTTTTGCTTAGCTGAAATAGTGAAATTCAGTGACTCATTTTCTTTTTGTTTATAAATAACTAGATGTGATCCTTTTGCCTATACTGGGTGATACGTTTGAATATAGTAGACAGAGAATTCTTTTTACCAAAGACATATTATTATTATTATTTATACGCCATTTGTTTGGATGGTCAAATCTTCGTTGTTTGCGTAGTTACTAATGGATCACCCTGCCCCTCCAATTACTTTTTTTTTTGTACTCAGTGAGTTTTACCTCAGTAATGATCTTGAGCCCAAATTAGAGAACGAATGACAAGACTCTTCAAGATTTCATCATTTTCCTTACGTTTTCTAACCGTAATGTCAGTTCTCCATAAGATTTTTCAATTCTACTAACATTTTTATTTTGCGATTCTTCAGAGTCACAATTGCTACGACTGCCACTCTCTTGATACATAAAAGGTTCAGATACATATCCAGCTTATCTATGTGTTTTTTTTAGTTTCATTCTGTGATCCGCTCGAACAGTGAAATTCGTAAGATACCATTTTTCTCATTGTTCACGAGGGCTATATCATATTTTCTAACCCTGATTGGAGGGTCTATTTCAATATAAAATATTTTTTATTTTATGGGTTTCATTCTCTAACACAGATTTTATGGTTTGCGCATTTACCATTAATATTTGTAGTCAAATCTTAGTCGTTAAACAAATCTTAGTGAATTACACCTTGTATACATTTATGGTGATTTTCTAAGCGTAGCACAAGACCGAACATATGAGGCGCCCAATGAGAATCGAACCCACTATTCAGTCGTAATTGATCATTACACCACGTCAAAGCATCCTACTTTCCAACCATTTATGGCTTTTAGTATTCTTTCTAACATTCACGTATTACGTGTTTTTTTTTTTTTTTTTCGTCTGAATTTGTTATTCTTTTGTGTACTATGAATTTTTGTCTTTATATAGTAACAATTAGTAACAGTTCGCCATTAGTGTCAATTTGGTTTCTCCATTTAGGTTTCTTTTTGCATTTCTATTGATTTGCTATTTGATACAATCTTTTACCTACGTCTTAAGGTAACTTTTTTTTTCTTAAGATGTTATTGAATATATCTTTTATATGTATAATAGGCATTAGCACAATCTTTTGGATTTGATATAAAGTAGGATTATTATTTAAAAAAAATATTTTTTGCCTGCATTTATTTATAATTGCATACCGGTTTATAACCAATGGACCGGGATGATTTTTTTTTTTTAATTTTCACTTATTTAAACAAAAGACTATCTTAAAAAAAAAAAGATTTAAATGGGCAAAGCCCTATGCATGATATCAGTTATGTTTGTTATAATTCATTTTATATTTTCTTTTTGAAATATAGTGTAACAGATTTTCTTTAGCAGACGCAAAGTTTCGACCACAACAAAACAGTTTTAGTTTTAGTAAGTGCCAAATTCTATTATTATTTTTTGACAATCTTCCCTACTACTTTTATTATTAGTGGAATAGTGGTTGTGATTATAGGGCCACATTCATGTAATTTCTATTTCTAAGTATTTGTATTTTATAAATTTGGCAGCTGTTTTTATCAGACAGGATGACCATGTTAAAGCCATAGTAATTACGTTTTTTTAAACCTTTTATGAAATCTGATCAGTTGGTTTGTATAATGTGCTTTCTATGTATGGTCAAGTCTCAGAGAACTGTAATATTTTTTACCTCTTATCACTGGTATTCTTTAGCATTTGTAAGGCTATAGTGTTGACATATCATCCAATTAATTTATTTGCCTATATTTAAATTTATTTCTGGCTAGGGTAGAGTAACCAGAGATTAGATGGTTAATAGTTTCTTCAGCTTTTGTACAAAAAAGATATTTATGGATCTGCCCTATTCATTAAAATATGCGCATGGTTGGATGTTGACAGATTTTGATCTTGAGTAGCTTGGAAGAATCCATCTGTTTCTGGTTCCAATCCATAGATCCACAACCATTGATGGCTTAGGTTTCTGTTAACGTCAGGGTTTTGTCCTCGTAATGAGTATTGACAATGTAAGAGTTATTTTCCTTTGATTTTCAATTTTGTTTGGCCTTTACTTTTTTACTTTTTGTTTGATGTTCTTGGCTTTTGATTTTCGAATTTTGCCTCCTATTTTATCTTGTTTATACAAATCTTGTTTGACTTTTTTTACTTTCTTTGATAATTCAATGTAGCTTTTTTGTTGTTAGATTCGTGTTGTGAAACACGCTTTAACATCCATTCAACGTTTAAACATTATCAATATTACGGTTTCTTTATTCTTAAACAAAGTCAAATAATAAAGTTATATTACCGTATATACTCGAGTATAGGGCGAATTATTATAATCATTTTTAATGCGAAACATAGGTAATTTTTTGAACAGTTTAAAAGTCAAGCATTTTCAGTGTTCGGTTGTACGTACTTAATTTTTTTCTGGAAGGGTTAAAATTCATGCATTCTCGATGACCGTTACCTAACTGGTAGGCCAGCAATCTCAAGGTAACTTTGACTAACATTAACGGTGCAGGTAAACCACCTTTAGCCTGCCTCCCGTAGCCTAGGCATGAAAAAAAAACAAAAAAAAACAAAAACAAAAAAAACAACAAGAGTACAGTATTTAAATCTTATTATCAGATAGTTTACAATAAATGGTTTTTCTCACCATTTTGAAGTAGCTTTGTACAAAAAAGAATGAAGACCATTTAATTGATATAAAATATGCAGGATGATGCCCACTAGTGCAATATTTGACTACGGTACCCCTACTAGGAATGATCAAAAGATGGGGCTGCATTATACACAAGCTATATGAAAAAGACAGGTTTTACATAAGAACAAAAATCAGGGGAAGCACTATACATAAAGTCGACTCATACATGAGTATTTATGGTAAGTGATATTACCTCTTGGCTAACCTTCAAAAGAATAAAGACTATTTATTTGCTATAAAATATTTCCAGGATGATGCCCAGTACTGCAATATTTGACTACGGTACGCCTACTAGGTATGTTCAGAAGCTGGGTTCAGATTATACACAAGCTATATGGCAAAATCAAGTTTTTTTCACAAAAAAGAATTCACAGGTAGCACTGTGCCTGAAGTAAACATATAGACGAGCATACACTGTATATCAAAATTTATTTCAGTATCTAATGATTAAAATATAGCTTGCTTATAACAAAATTCGTCATTAATTAAATGTATATTTGTATATATTTGTTTACATACACATCTATATAATATGCATTTATATATGTAATATGTATTTCTTATGTAATATGTATTTATATATGTAATATGTATTTCTTAATGTAATATGTATTTCTTATGTAATATGTATTTCTTAATGTAATATGTATTTCTTATGTAATATGTATTTCTTAATGTAATATGTATTTCTTAATGTAATATGTATTTCTTAATGTAATATGTATTTCTTATGTAATATGTATTTCTTAATGTAATATGTATTTCTTATGTAATATGTATTTCTTAATGTAATATGTATTTCTTAATGTAATATGTATTTCTTATGTAATATGTATTTCTTAATGTAATATGTATTTCTTATGTAATATGTATTTCTTAATGTAATATGTATTTCTTATGTAATATGTATTTCTTAATGTAATATGTATTTCTTAATGTAATATGTATTTCTTATGTAATATGTATTTCTTAATGTAATATGTATTTCTTATGTAATATGTATTTCTTAATGTAATATGTATTTCTTATGTAATATGTATTTCTTATGTAATATGTATTTATATATGTAATATGTATTTCTTAATGCAATATGTATTTCTTAATGTAATATGTATTTATATATGTAATATGTATTTCTTATGTAATATGTATTTCTTAATGTAATATGTATTTCTTAATGTAATATGCATTTATATATGTAATATATTTTTCTTAATGAAATATGTATTTCTTATGTAATATGTATTTCTTAATGTAATATGTATTTCTTAATGTAATATGCATTTATATATGTAATATATTTTTCTTAATGAAATATGTATTTCTTATGTAATATGTATTTCTTAATGAAATATGTATTTCTTAATGTAATATGTATTTCTTAATGTAATATGTATTTCTTATGTAATATGTATTTCTTATGTAATATGTATTTATATATGTAATATGTATTTCTTAATGCAATATGTATTTCTTAATGTAATATGTATTTATATATGTAATATGTATTTCTTATGTAATATGTATTTCTTAATGTAATATGTATTTCTTAATGTAATATGTATTTATATATGTAATATATTTTTCTTAATGAAATATGTATTTCTTATGTAATATGTATTTCTTAATGTAATATGCATTTATATATGTAATATATTTTTCTTAATGAAATATGTATTTCTTATGTAATATGTATTTCTTAATGTAATATGTATTTATATATGTAATATATTTTTCTTAATGAAATATGTATTTCTTATGTAATATGTATTTCTTAATGTAATATGTATTTCTTAATGTAATATGTATTTATATATGTAATATATTTTTCTTAATGAAATATGTATTTCTTATGTAATATGTATTTCTTAATGTAATATGTATTTCTTAATGTAATATGCATTTATATATGTAATATATTTTTCTTAATGAAATATGTATTTCTTATGTAATATGTATTTCTTAATGTAATATGCATTTATATATGTAATATATTTTTCTTAATGAAATATGTATTTCTTATGTAATATGTATTTCTTAATGTAATATGTATTTATATATGTAATATATTTTTCTTAATGAAATATGTATTTCTTATGTAATATGTATTTCTTAATGTAATATGTATTTCTTAATGTAATATGTATTTATATATGTAATATATTTTTCTTAATGAAATATGTATTTCTTATGTAATATGTATTTCTTAATGTAATATGTATTTCTTAATGTAATATGCATTTATATATGTAATATATTTTTCTTAATGAAATATGTATTTCTTAATGTAATATGTATTTCTTAATGTAATATGTATTTCTTAATGTAATATGCATTTATATATGTAATATATTTTTCTTAATGAAATATGTATTTCTTATGTAATATGTATTTCTTAATGTAATATGTATTTATATATGTAATATATTTTTCTTAATGAAATATGTATTTCTTAATATATGTATTTCTGATATAATATGTATTTATATATGTAATATGTATTTCTTAATGCAATATGTATTACTTATGTAATATATTTCTTAATGTAATATGTATATATGTAATATGTTTTTCTTAATGTAATATGTATTTCTTATGTAATATGCATTTATATATGTAATATGTATTTCTTAATGTAATATAAATTTATATATGTAATATGTATTTCTTAATGTAATATGTATTTCTTATGTAATATGTATTTATATATGTAATATGTATTTCTTAATGCAATATGTATTTCTTAATGTAATATGTATTTATATATGTAATATGTATTTCTTATGTAATATGTATTTCTTAATGTAATATGTATTTCTTAATGTAATATATATTTATATATGTAATATATTTTTCTTAATGAAATATGTATTTCTTAATATATGTATTTCTGATATAATATGTATTTATATATGTAATATGTATTTCTTAATGTAATATGTATTACTTATGTAATATATTTCTTAATGTAATATGTATTTATATATGTAATATGTATTTCTTAATGTAATATGTATTTCTTATGTAATATGCATTTATATATGTAATATGTATTTCTTATGTAATATGCATTTATATATGTAATATGTATTTCTCAATGTAATATGTATTTATATATGTAATATGTATTTCTTAATGTAATATGTATTTCTTATGTAATATGCATTTATATATGTAATATGTATTTCTTAATGTAATATAAATTTATATATGTAATATGTATTTCTTAATGTAATATGTATTTATATATGTAATATGTATTTCTTAATGTAATATGTATTTATATATGTAATATGTATTTCTTAATGTAATATGTATTTATATATGTAATATGTATTTCTTAATGTAATATGTATTTCTTATGTAATATGCATTTATATATGTAATATGTATTTCTTAATGTAATATGTAGTTCTTAATGTAATATGCATTTATATATGAAATATGTATTTATATATGTAATATGTATTTCTTAATGTAATATGCATTTCTTAATGTAATATGTATTTATATATGTAATATGTATTTATATATGTTATATGTATTTCTTAATGTAATATGTATTTCTTTATCACTTTAAACGTAATTTTAGCGGATACACATATTAGAGCTTCTATCCCAGTAGCAAATCAATACTTGTAGCCAGTATAAGAAACAATTATGGCACTAAAGAACTAATTTCCAATAAAAAATGCATTGAAAATATATGTATGTTAATTCATATATGTATATGGCCAAGTGATTATAAAATCCGGGTTCGAATCACGATACTACCGTTTAAAAGTTCCTTTAAACCATACCCCAAGACTTCTTTGTAAAATTGAAACTGTTCTGAAATAGTAGATGGCTATAGTAAGTATAAACCATACTATGGATCATAAGTATATCTAGAGGTATTAGTTAGTTAGTTTGGAGGAGTGCAGAAAATGTTATGTACACTGTAGGTAGGTATTTTTGTATGGCTGGATAATTATAACGCTCTATTTCTAACGGATTTCAAATCTCACCATGGTCGATTTGTCAGGAAGATGACATCTTGATGATTTTGGTCTGGGGGAGGAGGTGATCTCAGCGTGCGTCCAGCGCTTTTGAAAAGTGCCAGAAAACCATACGATGTGTCGATTCAAGCATTGTGAGTAAAATCGTGTAGACGAAGATGTTTGGAAGTTGCAAATGGTTGTTAGCACGAGGCCAAAAGTCATCGTGACCGAGATTTTTTTCTTTTTACATACTGGCATTGTTCAAATTGTTGATGGCGCCATATTATCCGCCTTCTTCCAGAATGTGCGCTAAACATAGTAACAGTATGCACCACTAGTGGTTTCGTTGGGTGCTGAAGAAACACAAGTGTACGTGTCCATAACAGGGGTTGTCTAGCCTCCCTAGCAGGTGTGCTTAGAAAAGAGAAGTTGTCCATTATATTTGCATTTATAGAGCATAAATGAAATGTATCCAGCTATTTCATATTTAAAAGAAAAGGTAAAAAAAGAAAAAAAAAACGAGAAAAAAACAGGAAAAAGAAAAAAAAAGACGAAAAAGAGAAAAAGAAAAATTTAGAAAAGAGAAATTTCTGGTAATGGCGTCTTAGTCTCCCTTGGAGCCACGCGCATTTATTCCCCTTTCATTTTCTAATCATTTTGCAAAAAAAAAAAAAACCCAAAAAAAACAAAAAGCAAAAACCTCTTAGGGGATTGAATTCTCCTTAATCTCAGCCATAGTCCTTTTTTGATCGATGAGTTTAGCTTTGGTTAACTAGCAGGGAGTCAAAGTTAAATTCTATTTATTTTGCGAAGACGTTAATTGTTTTGCAAATAAAAAAATAATAATAATAAAAAATGCACGAGATGTAAATATCTACAGGCCCTCAATCCTTGTTTATATGGCGGTAATAGATAACATTAGTTCAGTCAGTCGTGTATCATAGCCAAGTGAGTAACCTCACGGGAGACTGTCTGTTCGAACATGCGCACTAGGTTTCCTTATGAGTTCTAAATTGCATCAAAGATGCGTAACCAGTTCTCGGGATTTGCAAAATGGCTGTAGCATTGACGGAAAAGCTTTGTATGTACTTATGCTTGCGTGCATGTATATATGTTATTCTGTTCGCAAATATGTATGTATGTATGTATGTATGTATGTATGTATGTATGTGTGTATCTATCTATCTATCTATCTATCTATCTATCTATCTATTTCAGTCTATCTCTATCTTTCTCAGTCTGTACGTATATATCTCAATCTGTTCGTAGCTATCAATTTATCTATTTCATTCTGATCATTATCTATCTATCTATCTATCTATCTATCTATCTATCTATCTTTATCTTTCTCAGTCTTTTCTTATGTATCTCACAATCTAGCTATCTAAAGATCAATTAATATCAAAATAATATTTAAAATAATAATAATAATTATAACAATAATATTGAAAAATGAAGCGATGTTTATAATGTATTTATTTCCTTATACAGCAAAATTTAAAATAACAAAACAAAACATTATAAATATTATTTCCACTGCTATCAAATTAGAAAACAAATAAGTGGTCTAAAGTTTACTTAAAATAAACATAAAAAAATACTATACTCTAATACACACAAAATAAAGTAATGAATACAATAAAATGTTTGCATCAAACACACCTCCATTTCTAAATAAAGAAATAAAAGAAAACTGAAATGAATAAGGCTTAAATATCTACAGAATATGTGCTTGGAATAAATAAATATACGCTAGAAAACGAAGAAAATACAATAAAAGCTAGAGAAAGGAATCTATCTATCTATCTATCTATCTATCTATCTATCTCAGTCTGTTCATATCTATCTATCTATCTATCTATCTATCTCAGTCTATTCATATCTATCTATCTATCTATCTATCTATCTCAGTCTGTTCATATCTATCTATCTATCTATCTATCTATCTATCTATCTATCACAGTCTATTCATATCTATCTATCTATCTATCTATCTATCTATCTCAGTCTGTTCATATCTATCTATCTATCTATCTATCTATCTATCTATCTATCTATCTATCTCAGTCTATTCATATCTATCTATCTATCTATCTATCTATCTATCTATCTATCTATCTATCTATCTATCTATCTATCTAAATTCGATGGAATCCAGAGAAAGGATTCTTTGGAAAAAGATGTGATTTGTATAAAATAAAAAGGAAAATTAAGTAATATAAACTATAAAATTTCAAAAATAATTTAAAATATACTTAAAGAAAGAAAAATAAAAGAAAGACAAAGTACAATATGATTTCAGTTAAGTATAAATCTAAAATACATAAAAATATAAAATTAAACCGAATAATATGACAAATAAAACGCTAATTAAAACAAGATAAGGCCTAATTCAAATAAGAAAAAAACAAACAATGAAAAATGAAATATTAAAAATAAATAAATATTTGAAAAAATGACACCTAACTTACTCGTTTCATCAGGGGGAACTTTTTTAGGCTAATAAATAGAGTTGGTCGGAAAGTGAAAAACTGCCAGGTATAATTTTATTTTTATATCTCAAAGATGCAGGAACGATCAGCTTTAAGTTTAAATTTTTGATGTCTGGTGTATGGAGATGTGTAACATTGCAGATTTCTTTCATGTTTTCTCCTTTAAAATATTAAAAAATTACAAACCGCATTAAAATTTTCAAAAACAATGATAAAAAAATAAATAAAAGTTAAAAAAAAAGCAAGAGTGACACTAATAATAAGAAACTCTAAAAATAGTTTTATAAAGATTTGAAAAAAAAGAAAAGAAAAAATAAGAATTTAAGAGATTTCTCGTCGAAAATCTATGCTAAATATGTTTTGTGTGTATGTATTACGGTTCCTAATTGTCTTCTTTGCTTACTAGGCAAATATGATTCTTTCCCAGTGGCCATATCTACTTCTATTAATACGACCATGGATCTAATGATTTATCATACTAACGCACTTATATACCAAAAACTCTGCTAAAATTCAAATTATACTGTTTCTTTTACTTGACATTTAGAACGTTGACATTGAAGCTCACAACAGTGTTGTTGGAATCCACGTGATTGCACTAAGAAAAAAGCATTAAAATTGGTTTCTACTAACCTAAGCAATGCGTTTTCCCTTTAGAATTTTAAATAATATTGCACTAGCTGAGGTACAAAGCTAAATTGTGTGGGTTTTGTGTTAAAAAGACATATGCAAAATATTTTCATGCATAAGTATATATTGATGTAAACAGATGGAGTTATTATTTAGAAGTAAACACTTTTGTGTTTCAGCAAATTTTGGGGAAAATAGTATATATATATATGTTGTTCCAATAGCTTGGACCGATTTTAAATGTGAATTAAGTTTAAGCATCTAACGAAACTTTTTTCTTTTTCTTTGAGATTTGGCGGACATTTGTGCGATTTTATTTTTCACGCATAAATGCCATGACTTAAATAACATGATTCAATAGAGAAATAAATAAATTTTCACCAGTAACTTTGATTTATTTACGGCTGATTTTGATTCATCTTAATGAAACACCCTTTATAATATAAGTGCATTGTTAATGATTTTACTATAGGAATGCATTGATAATCATAAAGAAAGTGATTGTTCATGGTCAGTAATTAATCTAAGCATTGATGGCATAAATATATTACATGTATAATGTAAATGATTAATGTTAATGATTTTATATAGCAATGCTTTGGAAATCAGGAAGAAAGAGATTATCAGTGGTTAGGAATTAATGTAAGCATAAATAGGAATATTATATATAAAGGGTGTTCCTATAACTTGGACCGATTTTTAATGTGAGTTTAAGCGTCTAATGATCTTTTTCTTTTTCTTTGAGATTTGGTGGATATTTGGGCTATATTACATGTATAACATAAATACATTGCTAATGATTTTACAATAGAAAAGCATTCGAAATCAGGAAGAAAGAGATTATCAGTGGTTAGGAATTAATGCAAGCATGAATAGGTCTATTATATATAAAGGGTGTTCCTATAACTTGGACCGATTTTTAATGTAAGTTTAAGTGCCTAATAAGTTTTTTCTTTTCTTTCAAATTAGGAGGACATTTGGGCAATATTATTTTTCATACATAATTGCCATGACTTAAATAACATGATCCAATAGAGAAATAAGTAAATTTTCACCAATATCACTGAATTATTTACGGCTGACTTTGATCCGTCTTAATGAAACGCCCTTATATATAATTCGTCTTAATGATACACCCTTTATATATAATCCGTCTTAATGATACACTCTTTATATATAATCCGTCTTAATGAAACACCCTTATATATAATCCGTCTTAATGAAATACCCTTTACATTCAATATGTTTTAATATTCAATTAGTTTTAATTCAAGATTCTGCTTCATCCGAAAAATTCAGACAGAAAAAACGTTTCGATATAAAGAGTCTTCCAATAACTTGAACCGATGTGAATTAAATTTAAGCGTCTAATGATTTTTTTTCCTTTTTCTTTCAGATTTAACAATTTCAGCCATAAAAAGTTTAACAATCAAACAATGTGTTAAAGTTATCAAAGCCTATTACGAAAATGGACGTTCAAACAGCAATGCATTACGCGCACTTCGCGATTTTTTTGGTCAAAATAAATCGACCAACCAAAAGTGCAATTGGAAAAATTGTTCGTGAATTCAAACAAACTGGGTCTCGGTGGCAGATGTGAAAAACACCATTGCGTGCTCGTTTACGCCGTTCAGCTGAAAACATTGCTGCAGTGCAGTAGAATGTGGCCGAAAATCCAGACACCTCTATTCGTTATCGCGCGCAGGAATTGAACCTCTGCACAACAACATTACATCGAATTTTGACAAAAGATTTATCTCTACAAAAGACACAAGAACTAAAACCTGCTGACCATTTGGAGCGCCGTACATTCGTCAATTAGGTGCACGAACAAAGACAAATCGATGAAGATTTTTTTCAAAAAATCCTCTTTAGTGATGAAGCCCATTTTCATTTTGGTGGATTCGTTAATAAGCAGAATTGTCGCATTTGGGCTGATGAAAATCCAATGAAGATTGTTGAAAAGCCACTGCATCCACAAAATGTCACTGTTTGGTATGCATTCTTTTGCTAGCGAAATAATTGGGCCGTATATTTATAAATTTGAACGTCAATTTTCTTAATAGTTTTTCCATGGTTGAAATTGCCAAGGACTTAAGTTATTAAATATGAAAGAAAAAGAAAAACAAAAAAAATCATTAGACGCCTAAACTTAATTACATTTAAAATCGGTCCAAGTTATTGTGTGCCTATGCATGTGGGTATGTCTGTGCGTGTTACGTGGATGTTTGTGTTTGTCTGTGTCTATGTGTGCTCGTGTGTGTATGTCTGTTTAAATGTGTGTGTCTGTATGTCTGTGTTAATAGTGAGTAAAGTTAGGTTACGTTAACAAAAGCTGGTTGATTTTACATCATCTCCTGTTGAATATGCTGAATTCAATTCAATATGATGGATTTCGTATGAGGCTCCTAAGGATGTTCAGTTGTAATAGTCAATCATACTAACCTTTCTAAACATTACCTCGCGCCAGGGTACTTAGAAAGGATCTTAATGCAAAAATGCACTACAAACGATTTTACGATAAAAAATACATTCCATTTTACTATGAAAAAGCATTGTAAATGATTTTAATACTAAAATGCATTACCAATGATTTTACTATGAAAATGCATTACCAATGATTTTACTATGAAAATGCATTACCAATGATTTTATTATGAAAATGCATTACCAATGATTTTATTATGAAAATGCATTACCAATGATTTTAGTATGTGATATGTCCCAGAAAGGGATACATTTGAACGAAGTAGCTAAGTGGTTTTGGCTACTATAACCAAGTAGAATATGGTAGCAGTAATCGGCTGGTACGCGTCGTAGTCACAGGTAAGAAGTGTAGATCAATGGTGTAGTCCAATGGGCGTCGTTATAGACTTAGCTCTCATACTAAGGCTCTTAACTCAGCTACACGTCCGTTGGTATTTATGACGGATACCAGCCAATCATATTCCAGTGAGGGGGAACACACGTGTAGGCATATTCCATTCTATCACTATGAAAATGCATTGCCAATGATTTTAATATTAAAATGCATTGCCATTGATTATTCTATGAAAATGTACTGCCATTGACGTTACTATGAAAATAAATTAGCAATGATTTTAATATGAAAATGTACTGCTAATGATTTTAATATGGAAATTCATTGCTTAAACTTAATTCACATTTAAAATCGGTCCAAGTTATTGGAACACCCTATATATACAAATATTTCCTGTTAAAAATACAGTATGCACTTCTAATAGAAAGTATGTTTTCTTTTTATATTTGTTGTATCATGCGCTTTCAAACACGATTATGTAAAACACTTATTAAGTACATGAATGTCAAATGTTACAGAAAAAGCACATTAAAAAATATTGAACAAGCAAACATATACGCATGTATAACCGAAAGTATTCAAATATATGCTTATATAGAGATTTGTGGTCACATATATGTACGCACATACAGTATAAGCATAAAAAGGGTTCGAAGTATAATTATAGGTAAATAACAGTAAATTCTGTTGTGTTAAAAGGTAGAGAACCATATATTTAGTATGATTGCTATGAAAACAGAGTCAATCCAATACAAAAGAAAGTATTTGTATTATTGGGAGTGATCAAAATATCCATTAGATCTTTAAGAGCAAAGAATAGCTGTGATACTGAAACACAGAAGCAATGGCTAACATTTTTGTATACAGAGTATGTCATATATATTTCAGTAAGCACACACGCATACGCACACGCACACACACACATATATATATGCATGCATTGCTGAATTTGTTATTAGGTTGGTGCAAAAATAATGACGTAATAATGTCGTTTTTTGACGTTAAAAATACGTCAAAAACGACATTATTACGTCATTATTTTTGCACCAACCTAATATAAACAGTTATTTGCTAAAAATTTAATTTTACTACACATCGGACATTTTTTTTGGTTTCTGAAGATAATTTGAACATAAATTCTCTGATGTCTCCTGAGCAATTTTGTCTTTCATTAACCATTATATATATATATATATATATATATATATATATATATATATATATATATATATATATGTGTGTGTGTATATATAAATATAAAAGTGAACATAGAAGTCAACACTTAGAGGCCTCTAAGTGTTGACTTCTATGTTCACTTTTATATTTACACACGCTCTATCTCTGATATTGAGCACTTTATTCCATAAATATAGCACACCTTAAGACTATATTTCTTTATATGTATATATATATATATATATGTATATATATATATGTATATATATATATACATATATATATATTTATATATATATATATATATATATATATATATATATATACATATATATATATATATATATATATATATATATATATATATATATGTAAGCAAATATATGGATATAGATCCGACAGTATGAAGAAAAATATACATTAACATTATCAAATTTGATAATGTTAATTATATTTTATATTGAATATGTCCTGAAGATGGTTTATTGACCGAAACGTCCGACGTCGACATATTAACATTAAAACAGCATTATTGCATATAAGGATTTTTGTTTGTTTTTTCCGTATATTTTTCTTCATATTTATATATCAAATTACAGTTTTTAAACAAATTTCTCACCATCTTTCCTGAACGATCATATCAACACGAAGCGTATTATAACGCAAAGAAATGACAATATATATTATGAAATGAACTAAGTGACAATTATTATATATATATATATATATATATATATATATATATATATATATATATATATATGTAGTATGAAATGGACAAAGTCCCATATTTAACTTTTAAGGCATTTTTATGTTTATACGTTCTTTTTTCGTTTATATGTTATTTTATATAGCCACCAAAACAATTCGAAACCACTAATGCCCACCAAAAACCGTTAGAATACTACAATAGACTACCCACAAGAAAATACGCTAGACTACCTACAATGCATAACTAATCTGTATATATAAATAGTCGAGTAAAACACAACACACATAGCCTGACGATTGCGTTTGGCATAAAACAGACTGTCGCCCCTGATTTAACGTCTCTTTGTATAGATCTCCAGAGGAAAAGATTCTGAGATTGATTCTCCTCGCAATCTGTTACTTTATTTCGTCTTCACGATGCCAAGTAACGATCGAAGAATCCACTATTTCATCTTAAACTCCTATGGGTTTTAGTAATGGCAAATCATGTAGCCTCTTGTTTTTAAATTAAATATTAGAATAAACGTTTACACTAAACAAGAAGTCACTTTTATTAATTCTGTTATCAAAAAATGGCTTCAATATTTTAATAAGTTTATAATATGTATACGTATGCATTTGTTTCGGAAACCATTATAGAACTGATGTTTATTACGCGCTTTTTTTAATTCATAAAACGTAATACATAGATATGTACCATTATATCAAACTGTTACACTATAAGAACCTATTGACAGATACTAGAATAAGATATTTGTTTAAGTCTATAAATATACACTATATTAAAATATAAATATACACTATATTAAAATATAAATAAAAATGCACCTGCATACAAGAGTTGTCTCACGAAGGAAAATGGTTTTGTTTACAAAATGAACTTACCATCTTTCATTAAATAAAATATATATATATATATTGATTTCCGAGACAAGATATATAAAAGGACGTAGAAAAAAGGTCTTATTAGATGTTGTTTTAGGTTTAGTGTATAAAGACAGACATTCATGCAAGTAAAAGCTTATTTCTTTTTTTGTTATCATTACTTCCAGTATCTTTATATTATACTCAAAATTGTAAAACTATGAAAATAAGAATATAATGATTCATAACGAACGTTGACTTAATATACGTCTTGTCACCCCCCTACCAAAACGTAATAAGAACAATAAAACAACAAATACTACAATGAATACAAATCACATGTACTGGATTCAGTTTATTCATTTTTATTGACGAAAACAAGATCCTTTGTCACATGTGTTTTGGGTAATTCTTAGTTCAGACAGTCAGTTATGTGCCATGCGTGATACACGCTTAGGCCTCGTCAGTCATGTATCGAAAGATACATAACTGACGAGGCAGATTTTTTTCCCCGCAGTAGGTTGCCATTTCTTTCTGCGGTAGCCTAATTGCCATCCAAGTTTATAGAACCCGGTCTGTCTTGATATTTACCAATAGATGGAGAAGAATAGGGTTCATACCTTTCAAAAGGGTATTAGCAAGTAAGTGAATGTAATGGATTCGACTGGAATTCGAACTCGGCTCTCCTATTCCACAATCCGAGCCGCTATCCACTAGAAAGACTGTTTCAGAGAATGTGAAGGACGTACTAACGGAAGTAACTGGGTGGTCGGAAAGTTTCGTCACCCCCTACCAAAAAGTAATGAAAATAATAAAACAACAACTACAACAGTAAATACAAATCACATGTACTGGACTCAGTTTATTCATTTTTATTGTCGAAATCAAGATCCCTTGTCACATGTGTTAACATGTGTTTTGGGGAATTCCTAGTTCAGTCAGTCAGTTATGTGTCATGCGTGATACACGCTTAGGCCTCGTCAGTCATGTATCAAAAGATACATGACTGACGGGGCAGATTTTTTTCCCGTAGTAAGTTGCTATTTTTTTCTGCGGCAGACCAGTCGCCATTCAAGGCAATAGAACCCGGTCTGTCCTGATATTTACCCACAGCTGGCGGGAAAAGAATAGGATTCATACCTTTCCCAAGGGTATTAGCAAATAAGTGAATGTAATGGATTCGATTAGAATTCGAAGTCGTTTCTCCGATTCCATTAGGAAGACCGTTTCAGAGGATGTGACTGACGGACTAACGGAAGTGACAGGGTGGTCAGAAAATCTTCTCACCCTCACCACTACCAAAGAGTAATGAGAACAATAGAAGAACAAGTAATACAGTAATACAAAGCACATGTATTGGATTCAGTATATTTGCTTTCAATGACGCTGTCACACATGATGAACACCATCATTTTCGTGGAACAAATTGATGCGGCACCATATCTTGTGTGATATTTTATGAAGCGGTACTTGTTGGTTGTTGTAAAGGCTCTCCGAATGGCGTTCTTCAACTAGTGGGTATTCTGATATGTGAAATTTATTGAAATAGAACATTATATTAACTAGGGGCAACAAGACTTTCTGACCACCCTGTTGAGAGCAACAGTTACAAGAAATCAAAAATTATTTCATAATGGCCATTAGAAGTACTAATTAGAGAAGGTTTCAGGGCACACCACAATTCAAAAGTTTGAGGAAAGCCTGGTTATTTTTTAAATTGTCCTAAAAGTAGTTGTTTTGTACTTATTTAAAGTAAAAAACAACTACTTTTTGGGACAAAAAGAAAAAAATATTAAACATGATTTAAAAAAGTGAGACATGATTTTTTTCATTAGATATTTTATTATGACAAAAATAAAAAAAAAGTATTTTATGATGAAATTTTGTTCTCGTCAAAATATCCTCTTTTAGTCTTGATTACAAATTTTTGGCATTCGTTGCAAAAGTTTCTCAAAGTATAAGTTTAGTAACTAAATCTATTCTTTTTTCAGTGACTCTAAGAGCACTTTTTAATTTTTTTCACTCTGCTGTCAGGTTCATCCCATGCTAATTCTGAGGGCTACTTCAAAATTTTAAACTATAGTGTATATATACATTAAAAATTTTAACTATAAAGACGGTAAGAAAATCTATTATAAAAATAGAAGAATAAACATTAAGAAATAAAAATAAGAAAGAACTAGATTTTTATTACAGTAAATTTCGCGTTATACAAGGCTCGGGGGCCACTCGAGGTAGAGGGTTACGTTACGATGCCATTTGCGTGTATAGGAATGGAAGATAACGGTTAACCCTAGCCTTGAACAGGTTAAAATTCTAGTGATTAGTGAAACATCCTGTTTGAAGTCGGTTCCACAGGGCAGTGGTTCGCCGGCAGAAGTTTCTCGAGTGGAACTTACTTGTCACCAATGGAATACAGGAGGAATGTGGGTGGCTTGCTACTATGTAGTTCATCTGAGCACTTTTGGTGGAAGTTGTGGTAGAGCAGCGAGTGGCTTGCCATATCCCGCCTGTGGGAGAGAGGTTGAAGTGTGGAGAAAAATTCGTCACCCACACGGGCTCAGAGACGCTTTTGAACGCTGTTAAACCTGGAGAGTGAGGACTTAGCAGCCTCTGTCCCAAAATGGCAACAGCACTAAATTTTTAACATGATCTGTCTCTTGTAAAGGTAGAGTATAGTAAGAGGAGTCAGGTACTTACTGGAGCAGTGCAAAGAGATGACATTTTACATGCATCGTTAGATCGTATGAAAGAATATTAGCAAAAAGAATAAAAAATATATAAATTAATGAAAAATTATTATTATTATTATTATTATTATTATTATTATTATTATTATTTCCTTTGAGTTCTGGTGTGTACTCATTTCTTTCCGGGTCTCGTCCAGAGACATGTTTGAAATGTCATCATGACATTTTCCACTGCAAAAAAAAAAAATATATATATATATATATATATATATATTTTACATAGATAAAGTTATCGTAATTTATCGGCTGTGTCCGTGAGAACAATTTTTTGTATTTCTTTAAGGCGTAGGCTTCCATGAATCCCTTCAATTAATCCACTGTAATATTTTCCACCCAATCCGAGGGGTTTTTCTAGAACAAGGATGATTATTATTATTATTATTATTATTATTATTATTATTATTATTTCCTTGGATTTCTTTCGTATGCACATTTCCTTTTGGACCCCCACCAGAGGCTTAATGTCCGAAATGGCTTCATGACATCTTCCACTGATCATTTAAAAAACAAAAAAAAAAATACATTTTGCATAGATAGAGCCCTCCGTAATGTGTTTGTATTCCTTTAGGGCATAGGCTACTAGGAATCCCTTCAATGAGTCTATCGGAACCTTTCCAATCAATCTGAGGGCTCCAACTACAACTGGAATTATTGATATCCCATTTGCCAAATTTTTGAAAATTCCATTTCACGATTCTTGTATTTTGTTAGTTTTTAAAAATCTTCAAAGATACATTATAATCTGCATTAATAGCAATGGTGTCTTTGCACTTATTTATCAGAATCCATGTAAGCCTAGTAAGGGATTTTACTAAAAAACGCCTGCACAATTAAAAAAAATGTGAAAGGACTGTTGTGAATTAAGAAACACAGAGTGTACACACATCAAATTTAGAACCCCTAAATAGAACTTCCACTAAAGCAAAGAAATAGTAAAAATATATTGTTTATTTATTTATTTATTTATTTATTTATTATTATTATTATTATTATTATTATTATTATTATTATTATTATTATTATTATTATTATTTCCTTCGATTTCTTGTTTGTATTTCCTTAAGGCATGAGCTACCAGGAATTCCCTCAATAAGTCTATTGGAATCTTTTCCAATCAATCCGAGGGCTCCAATTACCAACGATTATTATTATTATTAGGTTGGTGCAAAAATAATGACGTAATAATGTCGTTTTTTGACGTAAGTCAAAAAACGACATTATTACGTCATTATTTTTGCACCAACCTAATATTATTATTATTATTATTATTATTATTATTATTATTATTATTATTATTATTATTATTATTCCTTCGATTTCTGGTGTGTACTCATTTCTAAGGTCAGAAATGGCATCATGACATTTTCCACTGAGTATTTTTGAAAAAATATCGAACATATATTAAATATAGATAAAGCCCTTCGTAAGGTGTGATTTGTACTTGTGAGTACATTTTTTGTATTTGTTTGAGGTATGGACTATCAGGGATTCCTTCAATGTGTCTATTGGAATCTTTTCCAATCAATCTGAGGGCTCCAACTACAACTGGAATTTTTGATGTCTTCATGTTCTACATTTTTGAGATTTCGATTTCAAGGTCCTTGTATTTTGATAGTTTGTTGAAGATGTTCAATGATTCATTGCAATCTGCAGGGATTACCATCTCAATAAAAAGACACATTTTGTCTTTTAGGTCTCTAATCACAATGTCTAGGCGATTAGCGTTGATTCCTTTGTCTCTGTGTATTGTAAAGTCCCATATAATTGTAACAGATCCTATCTCCATAACCTGGTCTGGGTGGTGTTCATACCAATTTCTTTCAGTTTCCTTTCCGTAGATGTTGCAGAATTTCTAATGCTGTTACTGGCACACTTTGTCGTGCCGTGTTTTATATTCAATGTGTGTCGATACCATGCAACCTGGTACAAGATGGCCAATTGTTTCTGGATATTTATCAGAGAATCTGCATTTTTAACTGACACAATTTTTCAGTCTGTGTGCTTGGTAACTTCTTGTTAGTAAGCATTGGTACTGTGCAGTGAGTATAAAAACTTCGGTTTCAGTTTTTAAACTTACACAACGTACGAACTGATTTTCTTATTTCTTTCACGTTCTTTGACACAGATTCGGTCTTTTTTAGATTCCAGATATCTTCGAAGGCTGAGTATTGTAGTTTTGTAAAACAGTCCTAGTTGGATTAATCCTCTACCTACTTCGAGTCTGAACACATACAAACTATCAACATCAGTCTTGGAATGACGCATGCTAATGCAAGTGAAAAACTTTTTTCGTTTTGGCGTCCATTCGCTTAATATCAGCTATGGACCAATTCCAGGATGTTGAAACTTTATTATACCTCAGGTACAGCCAAGATATTTATGGCTGATTTTCTGTTTTTGGAATCCAATACCAGACGCATACACCTGTAGTATTCTTTTCTTACCTTCTCCTTTATTTGGGTATGCTGTAATCCATCTCCGACGCTAATTCCTGCGTATTTATAGGCTTCTAGTTCCTGTTCCCTAATCTTTGATATAAAATCTAAATCTATTGACTGTGTTTTTGTAATTCTCACTTTCTTGAATCTTACTTTTACACATTTATCTAATCCGAAATCTATACCGATATCATCACTGGTCGATGAGATTCGATTTTTCTCCATGTGTGTATTGTAAAGTTCCATAAAACTGTTACAGAACCTATCTCCGTAACCGGATTTGGGTGGTATTCATAATAATTTTTTTGCAGTTTCCTTTCCATAAAAGTTTCAGATTTTCTAATGCAGATATTATCCCAGTCTGTTGTTCCGGGTTTTATATTCAATGGCTGCCAATACCGTGAAACATGAACAAGATGGTCAATTGTTTCTGGATATTTATCAGAGAATCTGCGTTTTAGGTTAACACAATTTTTCAGTCTGTGTGCTTGGTAACTTCTTGTTAGCAATCATTGTGTCCTGTGCAGCAAGTATAAAAACTTCGGTTTCAGCTTTTAAACCTGCACTACGTAGCCACTGATGGGTATGGGGTTTGTCTACATCAGCTTGTTTGGTACGGGCAGAGTATTGACCATGAAGCTGTTTATCTTGATCCATTTTGAACTAGTTGGCTTTCTTTATTACTGTAGAGGCGGTTACCATTTACATATTCTTCGACACAGTTTATCATCAAGTCTTCTGTAGTTTCCATGTATTGTTGAAGACCAGTTGTTGTTGTTTTGTAAGGCAGTTCTAGTTGATTTAATCCACTGCCTCCTTCGAATCTGAGAACATACAGACGATCAATATTAGTCTTGGTATGATGCATGCGGTGGCTGGTGAAAGGTTTTCTCGTTTTGGAGTCCATTCGTTTAATATCAGCTATGGTCCAGTTAAAAATGTTAAAACTATATTGCCCCACGGGGACAACTAAGGTGTTTATGGCCGATATTCTGTTTTTTGAATTCAGCTCGGTATTCAGTACCAGACGTACACGCCTGTAGTACTCCTTTCTTACCTTCTCCTTCATTTGGGTATGCTATATACCATTTCCTTCGCTAATTCCTAAGTACCTATAGGCTTCTTCTTGTTTCAGTTCCTTAATCTTTGTGATAAAAAGGCTTTATGGTAATCTATCCAAGCTACGTTTTCTAAACCATTTCCTGTAATTTTCATTGTTTAGCAGTAGCTGATCATTGCAACCATATGAACTTCTACTGCACCCCTTTTTTCCAGTGGATAATGTTGTTTCATCCGAAAAAAGTTTAAGTACGGTTCGACAGGACAGACATGATCAATTTATACGTGGTGACAGACATGTTATTGCCCTATAATTTTTCGGATCATCTGTTTCTCGTTTTTGGTATGAGATATATACCTTCAGTGATCCATTCTGGGACTTCAGTGGGATTATTAATAAGCATTTATAGAGTTTGTTCGAGGGTTTTATGGATTGATGACAGATGATAGAACCAAAAATTGGGTATTTTTTCATTTTGTGGGGATTTCCATTTTGTGGATTTTCATAGAGCTTGCTTAACATTATGCGTGGTTATATTTTTCCATTACTGTAGAGGTTTATCCAGCATTCGTTCTTCTCGTTGGATCCATTCTGTACTGGGGTTATATTCCTTTGGGTGGCTCCACATTTTTTCCCAAAATTTCTGTACTTTTCCAATAGATGTGGCTTTTTGACATGTATAACTGCTTTTCCAATTTCCCTGTAAATTTTCTTAAGGTCTGTTTGTAATATCTTATTTTGGCGATGGAACATAAAACACTTTTCGTATCGCCATGTTCTTTGTGTCTTTAACTGCTGTTTCTCTTTTAGTATTTCCTTGATTGATGGGATTTTATTTAGTTATTTAATTTTATATTTCTTCTTCTTCTTCTTCTTCTTCTTCTTCTTCTTCTTCTTCTTCTTCTTCTTCTTCTTATTATTATTATTATTATTATTGTTATTATATCTTTCGATTTCTGTTGTATACACATTTCTTTTCGGGTCTCAACCAGAGATCTAAAGCCAGAAATAACATCATGACATTTTCCGTTATTATTATTATTATTATTATTATTATTATTATTATTATTGTTGTTGTTGTTGTTGTTGTTGTTTTTCTTGTTGTTTTTATACCTTTATTGATTTATTTATTTTGATTGTTTTATAAAAATATCTAACAAGTTTTTAACTTGAAAGTTCAAGTAAATAGTTTTTTCCATGATAGTTACTGAATGCTATATTTTTTAAAAATTATGAGCAGTGCTCGCTAGCATAACCTTTTGGCACTCATATTCTACCTAAAGGTCAGATCAGACCGAAAATTGAGTACTCTTGCCATATCTGAACGAGAGCTGCCCAGTCCTCTCTTTTAAGTCTGGATAGGGGTTCAAAAGCGTCTCTGATACTTTGTTAGAGAGGAATTATTTTCAAACCTTCCAACCTCTTTCTCACGGGCAGGACGGGGCGAACCTGTCCCTGTTCTATCGCTACTTCCATCAAAAGTGCTAGGGTTAACTACATTCTTTGGTTCTGCCAGGTCTAACTCTCACGTCAAACCATTTAGCAAACCACCCAAATTCACACCCCTCCGTATTTCATCGGCGTGAAGTAAATTCCACCCGAACAGCTTCTTCCTGCAAATCACTACTTTGTGGAACAAACTTTCAAGAGGATGCTACCTCGAGCACTACAATCTTAACTTCTTCAATAGAGTAAACTGTTATATCCCCCTCCTATGCATATAAACTACCCCTTAACGTAACTCTCTACCCCAAATTGCCTTGTACATGAACCTTACTGTAAAAAAAAATGTTGATTTCTTGTCTATCAATATTCCTATATTCTTACTGCTTCTGAAATAATGGTTGTGTTTAAATGCTACCTTCTTGTGATTCTTGCTTCTAGATATTAGGAGTGTTTATATTCTTTCCCTGTATTTTTTTTTATGAGATATTATAATAGCATTTATATTCTTTGAAGTCTTTTATGATAATATCTTAATTTATCTTGTATAGTGAAGTTAGTATGTATGGTGGAGCAAAGTAACAATATAATCTTCTAGAACTGTTGGTGGTTTGTCTATGGATAAGCTATATTATTATTATCATCATTGCGACGATAAAGATGATTACAGTAATGATCATAAGAAATAAATGATGATGATGCTTATGACTATGATTATAACTACGCGGTGGGGGAAACCAATTTCCTTCCAACTAGCGTTGCTTGGAACAATTACTCAATAATTTCCAACTCCCCGAAACATGCCACTCTGCTTCAATTGCCCGGAAGATATATCCCTAAGGGAAATGCCTTTGCTTCGCAAAAAAAAAAAGTGGAAAAAAAAAAAATGCAAAAATAAAACACTCCTAAACACACAAAGAAGCACTGTCAATATCTATGCCCCTCCACAACTACCCAAAACCTCATTCCCAACCCTCTTTGCCTCGCCAATCCTTCTATAGATCTGCATTGCCAACCCATTATCAATCCGAATGAGAAAAGATAGGCGTAGTTAGTTAGTTATCATCATTTCCACGATAACTTTGTGCACTCGTCTATGCTAAATCACTTGCCCGTACCCGGTGTCACGTCCGTCACATTGAGAGATTTTCAGGGCTTATCCCTTTGTTCGTTCGACGTTAATCCTTGTCTTCTGGTGTAGAGTCAAGGTCGGGGTAGGGGGTTAAAAGAGATCCAATGAGAGTCTGATAGCTATGTGGGTGGAACTGAAGTAATGGCGCATCCAAGCCAGCTATCATATTTCAGAGGTGAAAATCCAACAAGCTGACCAACAAGAAATGGAAAAAATCTTGTTGGTTGCGTACGTGTTCGCGCAAGCACGTATGTCCCAATGCATGTGAAGAATATTGATAGGTGTGTGTGTGTGTGTATCTTTGCGTGTGTGCTTGCGTGTGCGTCTGTGTGTATGTGTGTGTTTGCGTGAATGTTTGTGTGTGTGTTTGTCTGCCTGTACTGGAGCCTATTATCTGTGTATATGCGTATGATGATTTCGGGAGAGTATGTATATATGTTTACTACTGTGCGACATGATGGTGCCTAGTGCATATAAGTAAGTGGATATTAGTCTATCTATGGTACCCATACACGCATTAATATATCTACACTGAAGGGCATATATATCTATAATGCGACATTATTTCTTATTACTATATATATATATATATATATATATATATATATATATATATATATATATATATATACATATATATATATATATATATATTTAAAATTATATATATATATATATATATATGTATATATATATATATATATATATATATATATATATATATATATATATATATATATAGAGAGAGAGAGAGAGAGAGAGAGAGAGGTGTGTGTGTGTGTAAATAAATATGCTCCTGAAAAATATATTTCGGTTGATCTCTCTCGAGAAGAGGTGTGGATTTATAAACAGTGACTATTACGGCTAATAATGCAAGACTCTTCGATAAATTGAATCGAGTTCTCTCAGTCAACGTGTGTTTATCTAAAAATAAATACCCTTAAATTCATCTTCATCCCTGCCGTGCGCCAACGGCTTAGTGTTAAAATCCCCGACTGACGCCGATTCAGTTTCGATCCTAGCTAGTCTAATCACACTGATGAACTGTGATACAGCGAAACAGACTGTCTGTAGATTACTATATATATATATATATATATATATATATATATATATATATATATATATATGTTCGGTACTTATTGGAAAGCGCTCAATATCAGTGATAGAGCTAACATTTAGTTGATATGAGTTTGTGATTCTGGGTTTCACGCTGTTTGCAATCGTCAAACAAGTTTGTCTGACGATCGCAAATAGCGTGAAGCCCAAGGTTACAAACTCATATCAATCCAACTATATATATATATATATATATATATATATATATATATATATATATATAATGAAATGGAATAAGTCCGACAATTATTTTAATATATTTTATTGCCATACGTTATTTATATAGATACAAATATTTATGTAAATGCCCTTTTTGTAATATAAAATAGTATATTGCAAACGGAGGCTGTATATATATCAAGACATTTTTATGTTTAACATTCTTTTTATATATATATAGGGATGTCTAGTTAAACACGTGTACACAATACAGTAATATACACATTTATGTATGTATGCATACATGTATGTAAATGTGTTTTTGTGTGGATAGTGCGTAGCGTTTTTGTCTAAAATGCAATAATTGATAAGAATATTAATTTATAATTTTCTAAATTATTTTATATCCAATGATTTCTGTTTTATTTTCATGACTGTCTTCCCTTAATCATTTTAACGACTTTTCATGGAATAACACGCTTCAAATATTTTTTATTCTTTTAAATCTTTGCCTTTTAAACAATGAACTATATTTCTTCTCGTTTATCCAAAGAACATAATTTCTGTTTTTAAACAAACGATTATTTCTTTTTGGTTTTCTATTGTTTTTAAACAAACTAATTATGAAGAAAATCTTATGAAATAATTTTAAAAACGTGCCTTTTTCAGCAAATTGTTTTCATTATATGAACAATTTATAGTTTATAGTATAGCTGAAGAAAATTATTTAAAATATATTTATTTTGCATTAGCAAGTTGAATTCATGTAATTCATGTGTGACTTAGCATATCATTTGAAATATGATTTTATAAAATAATTCCAAGTGGTATACGAAAAATTAATTTTGAAAGAAATTTCTAAAAATATTTTTTACACTAATCACTTTTGTTTGTAATTAATATTATGCATGGGCCGAGTGTGTGAGCAACGATGGGGTCTTAGAGAGGTTGCAAACAAAGAGGAGTCATATAATTAACACCAGGAAGAGGCAGCTGAAGTTTCTGGGACACATATATATATATATATATATATATGAAGAAATATAGTCTTAAGATGTGTTATATTTATGGGATAAAGTCCTTAATATCAGAGATGGAACGTGTGTAAATATAAAAGTGAACATAGAAGTGAACACTTAGAGGCGACAGTCTGTTTCTGCTAGACGCAATCGTCAGGCCTAACGATTGCGTCTAGCATGAAACACTGTCGCCACTAAGTGTTCTCTTCTATTTTCACTTATATATATATATATATATATATATATATATATATATATATATATATATATATATATATATATATATAATACATTTGACGGCGATGTAGATTGCGTTGTGGTGGATATCGGCTCGAAATAAGAAATCGGGGAGACTAGTCTCTGGCTATCACGTATGTAATTATTGAGATATATCGCCGTCATTTTTTTTATACATGGTTTTATATGAATGAAAATAAGGAAATAACTAAAAACAAACACAATAACGTTACAAGAATATAGCATCAGCTGCAAGAACACCTCAAAACAATGTAACTTTTGCTAAGAGTAGAAAATAGAAATAATCATCTTTCCAGATTCTATAGAAATTCCTAAAATAAATATTAGAACTTAATTCGAAACACAGGCATGAAAATAACTATACCGACTGAAAAATAAATTATATATATATATATATATATATATATATATATATATATATATATATATATATAGGATTGGTGTATACGGAATAAATTAAAATAAGCGACAAATACTGTTCTTAGAAGAGCGCTTATTACAGAGTAGAGCAAATATAATCATTTATTCGAAAGTTATAACATAAATATGTTATAAAATCACTACAAAAATAGCCATTTTGTTTCAACACTTCTGGTGTCTGCTCAAGTGATGGTGTTGATTTACTTGACTCCCCACTGAGTCAGGTTGTGACACAAGGTCGGTTTTTAACGTGGGGACCCGAGTGTCTTCACACCCGCCGCTGGTTCTTAGCTGGTCATAGCTTGTCAAGCTGGTCAGAGCTGGTTTAAGATGCTCAGTGCAGGTCCAAGCTAGTCATAGCTGTGATACTACCAGCATAGGGATGGATCCGTGTAACCGGTAAATATCCGAATGTGTATAGCCCTCACGGGAGGTGTTTGCACACTATTTTCAAGTGATGGTGGTGAATGTAGAATTCTGCATTTAATACTATCACTTGAGAAGACACCAGAAGTGTTGAAACAAAATGGCTATTTTTATAGTGATTTTATAATATTTTTATGCTATAATTTTCGAATAAATGATTATATATATATATATATATATATCGTAATTCTTCATGTATACTACGTATTTTTTCTAAAACATAAGCAAAATTAGGCGTGCATATTGTGCACAACTACAAAAAATCTTTACAAAAAATTGCCGTTTCATAGTTCGATTTCAGTTGCGAAATGACTACTCACCACAAAACCAATTTGACACTAAAATTCGGCGATTGCGACACCATAAGCATGTCAAATACAATCATATGCACCTAACAATACTTAGAAATAAATTAAGAATTATCACAAAAAATAAAATAAGAATTATCACTTAACTTAGAATAATATTATTCTATGTTTAAACCTTTTTTGTGAAAAACTACATATAGATCCAGTAGATTGCACATTTTATTGAAGAAAAACAGGTTAATGAGTCTGCGCAGTAGGCACACTATAGGTATTTCCGTTTTCTTTTAGAATCGCGATGATCGGAAATTTTGATAAATATCTTCAATTACAGCTTGAATAAGAGTAGGAAACGCCGGCCGTAATGAAATTTGAGAGGTACAATTTATAGGGTCTCATTACCAAAAAAGTTTTGCGTATTATGCGTAAGTAGAAGCGTTTTGCCACAATTTCAGCATAATTTTACGGGGTGCGTATTATGGATGAAGGCGTATTATACATACGGTATATAGCCATTCGTAGCAAAATTCAGGCCGGTAAATGTAATTAATACTGTTTAACTGTTTAAAAAGAAACGGAGAATTTACTAAAATGAACTGTATCTATTAAAAATAACATATAAACAGAAAAAAATTTAAATAATTGTCGGACTTAATCATTTTCATAATATGTTGTCAATGTTTACGTTAAGATACGTTTCGTGAGCAGATATGATCGTTCGGAAAACATCGTCGAAAATTGTGTGTTTAAAAACAGAAATTTGGACTTTACTAACCAGATGCTTTGTGCATTTGCGTGGTATAATATGAATTAACTTTATTTCAAATATTAAAATTTAGAACCGACGAAAATATTCATATTTAATAATTAAATAAATAAAAATAAAATAAATGTATAAAATAAATTATTAAAATTAACAAAGACAATTCAGGCCTGTAAATAAAACATTAGTCATAAAAAAGGAAACTTTCGATTGATGAGTCCTAGGCATGACGATACTCAGCAGTAAGGTCTCAGATCAGTAGATTAACGATCTTGAGTGGGTGTGGAACTACCGCTTAATTGTTTTTGTTCCCAGGTCCACGCTGGTAGCACCTGTTAGGGTCCCAGCTATGGGAAAATACTGAACTCCCAAAGAAAACACTATTTTTATAGCAAAAATACCAGCAATACGTTGTTATATAATTTTTTTGCATTTTTTATAGCAAAAATACCAGCAATAAATTATTATATAAAAAATTACTAAAAATACACATCTTATTATAAAACGCAGATTCTGTGTGTGTCTGTATGTTTATATACTGGATCGGATTTCCTACATTTTTCAACTGATTTCAACAAAACTTCACAGGACTACGTAAAATTACCTTGCGGTGGTTTTGACAGCGTCAACAATTGGAAAAACACAATTGTTTTTGCACGAAATCAATTTGAAAACACGATTAAGAGGTATTAATGAAAGGGGGACAACTCATATCGATTTATACTTATTAATATCGAGTTATTGAGTTATACTTATTATGAAACCCAGTTTGGTTGTTTGTATGTGTGTGTGTATGTGTGTGTTTGCTTATATATGGGATCGGATTTCCTACATTTTTCAACCGATTTCAACAAAACTTCACTTTTTTGGCAGGTAGTGTTTCTTATTGTCTTGCACACTTTTTTCTTTATTTTTACATTCAGAATGCTTTAAAAATTCCATTTGCAAGACAATTGTTTATAATAAAATTCTATTCAATCGGTAGACTCATAACGATTGAAAACAATGTTTTTGTTTGAGTTTGGGTTTGACCAATTCGTAAAAAAATAAAAAAAAAAATAAAAAAAAAATAATTAAGACATGCGTGGCAGTCAACCTTAAACAATAATCTTTGTCAATTTTATTTTTCAGTCTTTATGATGTTCGATACTTGATCTATCTCTTACTGTTACATCCCCGGGCAACGCCGGGCTCTACAGCTAGTTTATAATAAAATTAACTTTAATGCCTATTTATAGTAAAATTACCAACAATACATTTTATATGTAGTTGAAGGTATACAGTTATGTTCAAATTATATATAATTGAAGCCATAAAATTGTGTTCAAAATGTTTAGATTTCAGCACTAAATGACCAACAGAGGTTAACATGCCGCTAAACAAGATCAAGCAAACCATCAACAATATCTTATATATGGAACCCGTTCAGAATAGTGATACATGATCTGAATATCACTCGAGACTTGATATTGAAAGTTATCAATCTGTTCGTATCTATCTATCTATCTATCTATCTATCTATCTATCTATCTATCTATCTATCTATCTATCTATCTATCTATCTATCTTAATCTGATCGTATCTATCTATCTTAATCTGATCGTATCTATCTATCTATCTATCGATCTATCTCCGCGCTACCCAATTGTCTTTGTCGCTGTCTGCTTCTCTTTTTCGATATATATATATATATATATATATATATATATATATATATATATATATATATATATATATATATATAAACAGATGTAGCAAACAAAATAGTGTCAACATTTGAAGTATTCAAAATTTATCGGGTAAATGTTAAAATATTTAATAAATTTGTGCTTTTATAACTTTGTGCTTACGTTTGGACAGAATTAAAAGATAAAACATTTTTCTTCTTTTATATGAAATTCGTTTTCTTTACTTGAAGTAATAGATTCAAAATAAAATCTACACCCGATAAATGGCATCAGAAGCTCGATCTATAACTATATATTTCATACAATTTCTAGCGTATTATATATATATATATATATATATATATATATATATATATATATATATATATATATATATATATATATATATATAATTTGGATAGAATATTGGTCATCAATAAGAAGAAATATAATAAAAATAAAAATATGTGTAACACTTATTAAAACCTTATAAATAAAACCAGTTAAATGTTTAATATTTTTATATAAGGAAAAGCAAAATAAATATACCTTTTCTCATTGCTGTGCATCTTCAGACCGTTGCTGCTTACAGATCTCCACAGCTTCCTTTTCTCTGTTATCTATGAATTTCTATGACTTCTTCTGTATATGGCGGAGTGGTTTACTGTTGTCTTCTGTTTTGAATTCAGTGTATTTTTCCCCTGCTATCCAAACTTAAACATCCTTGGTTACTCAGCTACTTAATTTATAGAGAGGAGAATTTTAAAAATCCTCTGTTATTTCAAAATGTACATAATCACTTAACTGCACAATTTAACTTTCCTTTACATGTATTCTTGGGTAAGATATAGGAGTTGTTTCCAGTGGGCTTTTCCATAATTTTGAATTCTTTCTCCGACAGTGGCTGCTACTCAAGGCTAGAGAGCTTAGTCTACCCTGTTAGTGATAACAATGTGGAGGTGTGAGAAGAAGCGGACTCACACCTTGCCCAATTGCATTCAAAGTGGACAAACAGACAAACTCAAGATTTGAACCCGGCTCAGAGATTATACTTACCGGGCAGATAACCACTACGCTCCTTGCGTATAGGTAAATATACTTACATTTTTTTTTCCAGTTGGATGTAAGGTTCTTGTAAATTTGATCGTTTTATCATCAGATTTATCCACATTTGGAAATGCCAGAAAATTGACGATAGTTTCGTGACAGGAAATTAATTCTTTTTATGGCCATAGTAACGAAATAATTTGTACTTAATGCAGTGTTTAAAGCCCTGGGTAATTATTTCCGAATCCATAGACATTCTTATTGGTTATTATTTATTGCTCTTGAATGTTCTGAAATGTATAAACAAAAGAAAGAATAAATTAAGATCAAATATGTATCGGAATCAGACAGAATGATAGGATAAAGAACAAATAGGAACCATTTGTCAATCTAAGATGCTTCATTTTTTTATTCTCTGATGAAACCTTAAAAGTGAAACATGTTATATTGACAAACGTTTCTTATTTGTTCTTTATCGTGTCAAAAGAAAGAATACAATGATATAATTTGGTTTTATAATTTTGTATCTGACATGACTCTACAGACATTAATAAATACTGATCACAGATATTGGTTACAAAAACTTATTACAGATATTGAGATATATTTATTTGCATATTTGCTAAACTTAGCTTATTTGGAAAGATCGTATCAAATGTAACTTTTACCAGGTGAGATGTGAAAATAGTTTAACAATAACATTTCTAGCAATCGGAAAGTTTGGAGGATACCAACATTAATGTGGGACAGCAAGAGGAGACAAAACTCAAAATGAATGTATGGAGAATTTTTAATTTTTTTAATTTTTTTTTTATTACCTTGCCCATTTATGGAACTGTCAAAAATATTCCTATAATACTTTATTAAAAAAAATACTGTTAACCCAAGTAGTTTTCCCAAAGAGTAGAAGGTGGTATTTTTGCACACATCGAATATATATATATATATATATATATATATATATATATATATATATTAGGCATTGATGATTGAATAAATTACAAGCATTATGTATGCTTATTTTTAACATAATCCTTTCATAATCACGAATAGATTTGTATATGTATATAATTCATATAAGTAAATAGTTTGTCACTTAGCTGATTGCTGTTACCTTCAAGATCTCAACTCCAGAGTTTTATAGTTGGCCCCATCCGTCTACTCGTCAGGAGATATCAGCAATTGGCTACTTATATTTCCCAAAGAGAAGTAGTAGTAGTAGTAGTAGTAGTAGTAGTAGTAGTAGTAGTAGTAGCGAGGAAATAAGATCCATAGATTTAAGGAATCTTAATTCTGTGATTAACATGGCGCTAATCAGATTCATCAATAAAACATCCTAATCAATTATTTCATATATCAACTTCAGTTTATGGCTGAAAGGTATTGGAGTGGGGGGGGGGTCCAATTTAGAACCTAGGCAAAAATTACAGAATTGTTGTATGTATTTAAGGCGTGTGCCAAATGTTCAAACGTTTTTAATAAAGCAAAGACACAAATAAAAAACGGCTTTTTGCTGTGTATTCGGCTTCTAGTTTTCAAAAGGTAGGAGATTTCTATTTTTGCACACGTCGAACACACATTCAGATATATATATATATATGTATGTATGTATATGTATATGTATATGTATGTATATATATATATGTATGTATGTATTAGGTTGGTGCAAAAATAATGTCGTTTTCTCACATATGTTACTATGTGAGAAAACGACATTATTTTTGCACCAACCTAATATATGTATATATATTATACGTGCGTGAAGATGAAACGGAATACATGGGAGATGTGAGGAAAAAGTAAAAATTGTAATGTAAATATTTCATCTTGCCTATTTATGCAACCTTCAGAAATTATTAAAAAAAAAAATTTTTATATTAGTTTATTAAATAAATTCTGCTGATTCAAGCAGTTTTCCCAGAGTGTAAAAGTAGTAGAAGTAGCATCGATGAGAAGGTAGTTCACAAATAATATCCAAAGATTTAATAAATCTTAATCCTGTGATTATCGATGGCAGATATCAAAATTCATCAACAAAACATTCTAACTCAATTCACTCAGCTCTCGAATTTTCACTTCATAGCAGCGAAATGATCGAATTTTTAAAAAGTCTTTCCACTAATGTTTGAAAAGTTTCTATTCTGATTATTGGAAGATTTGTAGCTATAAATTACAAAGAATATCAGCTACTGAAATATTGACAACTTTAAGAGATTTAATCATGCTTTAGATAATTTAAAAAATCATTTCACCCCATGCAAGGCAGGAATGTCGCTAATACGCAAGGGGTTACAGGGAGGAAGTGAGAGAAAAGACACAATATAAGGAGGATTGAGGAAAATTAAAAAGCAGGTGAGTGTTATGAAATGGGCGCCCCAATCTTCTGACCTCAACCGCATAGAAAACTTATGGAGCATGTTGCTCAACTCCTTTCTCTAGAGCCTGTACTTTGTAATGCTCCATAAGTCTTCTATGGGGTTGAGGTCTGAAGATTAGGGCGCCTATATCATAACACTCACCTGCTTCTCATCAAAGTATTCCTTCATCAATTTTGATTTGTGACAGGGAGCATTATCCTGCATACTAATGAGATTGGTGGGGTCGATTTGCACCCTTTCAGCAGAAGGGAGAAGACAAGACTCTAAACTTCTCTTGTACTGCTCGCTCCTGAGGGCCTTTTCAATAGGTTTTAAGAAACCAGTTCCATGAAAAGAAAAGCATCCCCAGAACATTATACTGAATAGATGCTTGACAGTACTTACTGCTAAATTCAAAGAGCTTTCAAAGCTAATTCTTCGGATTTTAGATCGCTTATCCTTTGAATTTATTGCAACTTTCGTTTAATCGAAGAGATCATTTAGTAAAAAAAAAAAAAAAAAAAATTCAGGTGAGTCACTTTTGTCTAATAGCACTGTACATCAACTACCTCAAATACAGGATACTCGGTAATTTAAATAGACGTTTTTTTATTTGTTAAACAAAGTGTATTACTTTAGGCATGCGCATTCTAGAAATGTGCTTTCGTAACATAGATAATTCAAACTTTGCTCTGCCAGGCTGCCCTCTGTGGCAAAATAGGTAGCAGTAAAACTTTGGCTCAAATTGCGGTTTTCCACCATAGTTGCAGGTTCGATTCCTGACGAGGGAACAATTTTTCTTTAGTAGGACTTCTAGGTAGGCTGTTACTAATTTCACTTAAAAAAAAAATAAAAATATGGATAGCAACGCAAAGATGTGTACTCACTAAAAATAACGTTTATATTTATGAGAAATAAGGTCCAGTAAAAACATACTTTCGCCAATTACTATTGTTTGCGTTTCAGGTACGAAATTGTAGTTAAGAGTCATAAATTCGCAGATGTCCTAACAAGAAGTAGGTTTCAATAAATAGGTCTTTCAAACCTGGTTCTGTCGAAAGACCGCTGTGAACTTTTCTACTATATATATATATATATATATATATATATATATATATATATATATATATATGCGTATGTGTGTGTGTATTATAAAATAAAGAACAAGTAAGAAACGTATCTCAGTCTAACTTGTTTCAGCTTTATTGAGGTTTCGTCCTAGATCCAAAATAGAAATGAAGAAAAAGCACACACATACACATACACACACACACACACACACATACACACACACACACACACATACATATATATATATATATATGTATATATATATATATGGTGGAGTAGTGGAGCCGAGGTCGAATCCATTACATTCATTTACATTTTTTGAAAACATATGAATCCTCTTCTTCTTATGGTAATTAGCAGGACAGATTGTATTCTATAGTCTAAGTAACTAGTCCAGGAGAAGGACAACTTTGAATTCAAATCCTGCTTAAGATTGATTGGCCTGTATTCAGCCCTTCAAAAAGTGTGGGTGGTTCTGCACAAAGACTTCAACACTATAATCAAATCATATGTGCCGGTGTCTGGGATGTCGGTTTCTAGGAACTCAGCTGCTTCACCCCCATACACCGAATACGACAGGAGAGTCCACTATATATATATATATAATATATATATATATACAGAGAGAGAGAGAGAGAGAAAGAAAGAGCTTATATATATATATATATATATATATATATATATATATATATATATATATATATATAAGCTCTTTCTTTGATAGACATATTTGTATACGCCTAATATATGTATATCTAATATATGTATGTTTGTATACACACACACATATACACTCGTATCTGTTAATTGAACGAAACCTGTTTAAATATGCATGATTTTCTCTCCAAAACGCTGCTGGGTATTTGTTTAGGCTTTGGAAAATGGGTCAAGTATTTTCAGCACCCTTTCGTTTATATATATATATATATATATATATATATGTATATATATATATATATATATATGTGTGTGTGTGTGTGTGTGTGTGTATGCATCCGGTGTGTGCGTGCATTCGTGTGTGTATATGTGTGTGCAAGCGCGTATACATGCTTAAGGCTGTCCGTCATTGCTGACAACGACGCTGCCCTTCCATCTCCGTCTGTCCTCTGTGGGCTGCCAAGTGAGATAGCAGTATACATATATATGGGTATATATGCGTGTATGTGAATATATATATATATATATATATATATATATTTAGATAGATATACAGACATTTATATTTATGCACTCATATATATTTAGAAACGCATATATATATAATATATTTTGGTTATTTTTGGTCTTTTTCTTAGAATTTCTCTTCATAAATTATTCATTGTGCAGTTAATCGCAGAATATGCTGACCATTCTATAATCGAATCGGTAGAAAATGTAGGCATACTATTTCTTGTTTTATTCATAATTGTCCATCAGTGCAGGGAAAGCAAAAGTTATGTTATGCGACTATCATTCATGGGTATGACTTAATGTCTTAACCTATCGAACCGGGTGTCTGGGTGGATCTGAAGATATATTCAAAGTCATGCGCATATTTGCAGTGATTGCTGATAAAGTTTTCTACTTTCAGACAACAGATTGTTTGTAGGAAAACATCAATGGCGTGAAGCAAGCCAAATGCGCATGTAAACACACTCATACACACAAATAGATACAAGCATACGGACAGACATAGACACCTAGATATGTTTTCAGGCGTGGACTAATGCGTCTAAACTCTTACATGCACTTTCGCACGTACAATTGCATTTTCACACACACACACACTCTTTCTCTCTATATATACATCTCTCTCTCACACACACAGAGTGAAAAACCATGGAAATATGCTATTAATAATTGTACAGCAATTTGCAGTGCAACATGCGTACACACTACACACACAATTAAATTATCGTATGACAAACATATCATATACTAGCAGTAGAGCCCGGCGTTGCCCGGGGATGTAACAGTAAGAGATAGATCAAGTATCGACCATCATAAAGACTGAAAAATAAAACTGACAAAGATTATTGTTTAAGGTTGACGGACACGCATGTCTTAGTTTTTTTTTTGTTTTTTTTTTTACGAATTGGTCAAACCCAAACTCAAACAAAAACATTGTTTTCGATCGTTATGAGTCTACCGATTGAATAGAATTTTGTTATAAACAATTGTCTTGTAAATGGAATTTTTAAAGCATTCTGAATGTAAAAATAAAGAAGAAAGTGTGCAAGACAATAAGAAACACTACCTGCCAAAAAGTGAAGTTTTGTTGAAATCGGTTGAAAAATGTAGGAAATCCGATCCAATATATAAACGAACAGACACACACACACACAACCTGGGTTTTATAATAAGTATTATAAATAAAATAAAATAGATGCGGAGGTATCATAACGGTTATCGGAGCTAAAAATGGAATCGGTAAGCTGGATTCAAAATCAAATCGAGTCTGTGGCGTACTACCTTGCTTTACGCTGATCTCGGGTAATGACTCGGTAAGGATCGCACTGAACAGAAAGTAAGAAAGACAACAACAACAACAATAATAATAATAATAATAACATTTGAAAATAATAATAATATCTTTGAAGATCTTCAAAATACAAGGATCTTGAAGAGGAAAATACAAAAAAGTGGCACAAGAGGACATCAATAATTACATTTGTAGTTGGAGCCCTCAGGTTTATTGCAAACGGTTCCGATAGACTCATTGAAGGGATTCCTGGTAGCCCATACCTTAAAGAAACAAAAAAAATTGTTCTCGCAAATACAGCTCACACATCACGAAGAACTTTATCTATGTAAAATGTGTGTGATCTTTTTTTCGAAGATATTCGGTGGAAAATGTCACGATGCCATTTCTGAATTTAGATGTCTGGTTGGGACCCGAAAAGAAATGAGTATTTTTCTTTTTACTTACTTTTCCTTTTTCCTTGTTGAAGATCTGTTTAGGGCTTTCTAAGTCTGCTGCGTGGAACCTCTGCGTTACAAAGTTTACAATAGTCGTTTCTCGTTTTTATATTGTGCAGGCGTTTTACTGGGATTATACGAATTCTGGTGTTACGTACTTCTTAACATTTACAATGATAATACCGTGTGCAACAGAAAGACCTCCGACATATACCTCCCAGAAATACATCCCATACAATGGTATGATATTGGCTAGACGAAGACACAATAGTTACTAATGTCTTAGTATGTGCGAAGTATTTCAGGGAGGTATATATGGTAGATATTTCTGACGCACCCTCTATTTCTTTTTTTTATCCTTTTCTTTTTTTTTTTGAAGTAAATTACTTATTAACCCCAATATTAATCACAGAAACTAAATATTATTCTGTAAAAATCTCAGATAAAAAAGGCAGCTAATGATTACTGGTATTAGGGCGGTGCAAAGATAATGTCGTTTTCTCACATATGTTACTATGTGAGAAAACGACATTATTCTTGCACCAATCTAATAGATCTTTCAGACTTGTAGATTGCGTTCAGTCATGAAACAGACTATCACTACTCGATGTTGACCTCGATATATATCGATTTGTATGTGCGTAAGTATAAGCAAAAGGGAAATTTTTCTTTACCAACATGTTTCGTCCTCACAATAGTAAAGCAGAGTAAAATACCAGTAAGATTTCAAATTTGACAATACTTCAAAATATTATTAAATTATGAAAGCCACTAAGTGATGTAATTCTATTGCCTAATAAACAAAAGTGAGTAAAAGTTGATGTTGAATATTCATTTAATAAATATATCGAAAGACATTTTAACTAGCTCCTGCTGATGGGCTCTTCATCACAATAAGAGTAGGGAAGAGTAGATGCAACAGGCAACAAAATCTACAGGCCTTTCCGTAAAAACAATTATTTTCATTTTGTGGGTAATTTTCGCTGGGGTTCGCAATTACTTTTGATTATTCGCAAATTTATTCCCAAGTTATAAAAACTGTTAATGTACAAACAAATTCGTCGCAAAAAACAAATGTCGCCGAAAACAATAGCAGTAATGAAAAGTTGGGATTTCAAAATTTCCGTAATATTAGCTATGGAAAATTAGAGAATTGTGTCCCTTTAATTGAAAAAGTGTGACACATTGACACATTGACATTCGCTTTTATTATATATATATATATATATATATATATATATATATAGAGAGAGAGAGAGAGAGAGAGAGAGTGAGATATATATATATATATATATATATATTAGGTTGGTGCAAAAATAATGTCGTTTTCTCACATATGTTACTATGTGAGAAAACGACATTATTTTTGCACCAACCTAATATATATATATATATATATATATATATATATATATATATATATATATATGACTGGACACTGAAGTGAACACCGAGTGGCGATAGTCTGTTTAACGCAATCTTTAGGCCATGTGTTTTGGGCGGTACTGGTCAAAGGGGAATTACTAGTAGCAAATTACATTTTCCCATAATGCCCCATTGACTAACATGTATAAAGAGTCGAGCTACCTCACAACACACATACCTCAGTGTGTGGTCTTATATTTACACACTATATTCCTTATTTACGCACAAATACAGCAAAGCTTCAAAATATATTTTTAACACACGCACACACACACGCACACACACACACATATATATATATAGAGAGATAGATAGATAGATAGATAGATAGATAGATAGATAGATAGATATAGACGTTATGCATATAGGAAAAAACATTGCATAGTGGCTATGAATTTAACGGCACAAGCAGTATCCCACTTGCACATATATAGTGTGTATTTCTCTGTTCACAATCTATCTATCTATCTATCTATCTATCTATCTATCTATCTATCTATCTATCGTAGTCTGTTCGTATCTATCTATCTATCTATCTATCTATTTATCTATCTATCGTAGTCTGTTCGTATCTATCTATCTATCTATCTATCTATCTATCTATCGCAGTCTGTTCATATCTATCTATCTATCTATCTATCTATCTATCTATCTCAGTCTGTTCACATCTATATATATATCTATCTATCTATCTATCTATATTGTCAAAATTTTCTATATGTGGAGAAGATAGATTTTATAGATACAGACAGTGTGGACAAAGGGATCAACACTGCATGCTGGCATTCATTTTCACGCTTCAATGCGAACCTCAAACTATAGCTGTGCTTTGTAAATCGCATTCAAGTGTGAAATAGTTTCCATGTTGATTTATATTTCATCACATAGATACACACATACAATACCTGTTTTCCTCTCTTTCTTTATCTATCTATCTATCTATCTATCTATCTATCTATCTATCTATCTATCTATCTATCTATCTATCTATCTATCTATCTATCGATCTATCAGTTAGTCTGTTCATATCTATCTATCTATCTATCTATCTATCTATCTATCTATCTATCTATCTATCTATCTATCTATCTACACTAAGCAGAAAGAGGCTTACGCAGAACCGTCTCTCTGTCTTTCAAATTTGGATTTTGTAATGTAACTATAACAACAAAAACATTTCGATTTCATTTTTGCCTTGAAAAAGTCGGAAGACGAAACGCGTCAGCAAAAAAAAAAAAAAAAAAAAGAAAAAAGAAAAGATTTATTTTCCAACTGATGTTTTATAACAATTTGTCTTGTCAACAAAATTATTATAAATAAGTTATTCCAAAATTCGCAGAAAGATGAAGCGGAACTAATGTTTTAATTTAATTATATAATTAAAATTGAAGATTTTAGCTTCAGTTTTTGAAACATGGTTATTACTGTGTAGCGAAAACATATTTTAAATCAGTTAATTTATAATATATATATATATATGTATATATATATATATATATATATATATATATATATATATATATATATATATATATATATGTATGTATGTATGTATATGTATAATTATTTATTCGAAAATTATAATATAAATATGTTATAAAATCACTACAATATATATATAGCAAGAAAGAAAGAAAGGAAGAAAGAACGATATTCAAGTGA
>OZ010616.1:19251670-19256670 GCA_963932145.1 Acanthosepion lycidas
GACATAACACTATCAGCAATGCTTCAGCAAAATGGTATTGTTTTCCATTCTTGGCGTGTTTTGAAAGTCACCAAAACAAAACCTTTTTTAAATGTCAGCTCCCTTCGGGACGTAGGCGATCATAAGTCTCCACTGAACCTCTCCCGTTATTATTTGTGAATTATCAAAAACTCCTTGTTTGGAATGTTCAGTGAATTTAGAACCTAGGATAACCCTTTCAGTTTAAGTGCCTGCGTCTGTGAGTGAGTATGTGTGTGTGTGTGTGTGTGTACGCGTGCGTACGTGTGCGTGTGTGTGTGCGTGTCTGTGTTTGCATATATGAGCGAATAGTGAGCGAGCGTGTATATGTGTGTGTTCGTGCGTGTGTGTAAGTGTGTTTGTATGTGTAAGCGAAACAGGGAGTGAGTGAGTATGCGAGTGTGTACATGTGCGTGAGTGTGTGTCCGTGTGCTTGCATATATCAGCGAATAGTAAATGAGTGTGTATATGTGTGTGCATGTGTGTGTGTTTGCATATATGAGCGAGATGGTGAGTATGTGTGTATGTGCATGAGTGTGTGTACGTGTGTTCGCATATATGGGTGAATAGTGAGTGAGTGTCTATATACGTGTGCATCTGTGAGTGCGTGTGTGTGTTTGCATATATGAACGAGATAATGAGTGACTGCTTATATGTCTGTGTGTGCTATATATGCAAATATACACGCACACACACACGTGTGTGCGTGTATATTTGCATATTTGAGCGGGATAGTGAGTGAGTGTGCGTGAGTGTATACGTGTGCATGAGAGTGTGTGCGTGAGTGTATATGTGTGTGCATGTATGTTTCCATGGTTGAGTGTGCGTGTGCGTGAATGTCTGAGCTTGTATATGTGAACAAGATAGTGGGTAAGATTGTATGTGTGTGTACGTGATCGTGTGCGTGTGTATTTGCATGTATGAGCAAGATAGCAAGGGAGTGGTTACGTGGGTGCGTGCTTGAGTGTGTGTGTGCTCGCGTGTGCGTTTGCGTATGTGAGCGAGGAAAATGGATTAAACCGGACGAATATTTAATATATTTTCTGTTTGCACTTTATCTTTTATGGATACACTTATTTAAGTAAACTGTCATTTGACCCATAGGGATTACAGGTTCGATTCCTGTCGGGGCGCGTATATTTTCTACGAAATTTCGCCCACATTCAGGTCGGTAAATTTAATTAAGATTGTTTAATTAAAAAAAATAGGTAAAAGAAAATATATTAAATAATTGTCAAACTTAATTCCTTTCATAATATGTATGTATGCATATATATATATATATATATATATCTTTATTACGAAATGAATTAAGTTCGCCAATTATTATATATATATATATAAATATATATATATATATATATATATTACGAAAAGAATTAAGTTCGCCAATTATTATATATATATATATATATATATATATATATATATATATATATATATATATATATATATAGGCAGACAGGGGTCCAGAAAAGCAGGCAGACATGGGTCCAGAAAAGCAGGCAGACAGACAGATCAAAATAGAATGAAACTGCTAGGTAAATAATTATAAAAAATGTGCAAAATTGAAAGGAACATACATACATACGGAGATAGATAGATAGATAGATAGATAGATAGATAGATAGATAGATAGGTAGATGAGGACCACATTGAGATAGATAGATAGATAGATAGATAGATAGATAGATAGATAGATAGATAGATAGATAGATAGATAGATCTGAACAAAATGTGATGTATAGACCTGAACAGAATAGATAGATAGATAGATAGATAGATAGATAGATAGATAGATAGATAGATAGATAGATAGATTAGGGCCAGATTGAGATAGATAGATAGATAGATAGATAGATAGATAGATAGATAGATAGATAGATCTGAACAAAATGTGATGGATAGACCTGAACAGAATAGATAGATAGATAGATAGATAGATAAGCCTGAACACAATGTGATAGATAGATAGATAGATTGATAGACAGATAGATAGATAGATCTGAACAAAATGTGATGGATAGACCTGAATAGAATAGATAGATAGATAGATAAGCCTGAACACAATCTGATAGATAGATAGATATGAACAGACTAAGATATATATATATATATATATATATATAGATAGATAGATAGATAGATAGATATGAACAGACTAAAATAGATAGATAGATAGATAGATATGAACAGATAGATAGATAGATAGATAGATAGATAGATATTTTGCCTTAATTCCGAAACACATTCACGTTAGTATTTGTAAAATGTTGAAACTCAATAAGTTTGCTTTAATATTAAATCAAATGGAGTGTAAATAGTGAGGATAGAAAGATTATATTGCACCGATCTTCCAAGTGAAGAGGGGGTCTCCGTTCCCCAAAATCTTAACCTATTCTTTATACACCTGTTTCTCGAACCCTGACCATGGCATTTTGGCTACGTTGCAAGTCACAAATCCATGTAGGTTGTAAAATATCATTGTATGAAATTTCTCTTCTGAATAGTCAGTCATCCTTTCTTAGAGATCATGTAGCATTAATACAATTATGATGTAAGATGTGAATATTTCCGTTGACCTTCTTCTAAATCAAATCTCAATTGTCTGTGCATATGTATTTCTAATGAGGTTTTCTATTTTTTTAATACTAGATTATAAATTTAATTTTCTTCTTTTTGTCGACTAAAGTTCTATATTTCTAATGAGTTAAGCAGTTTTATTTTTTTTATAGTACATAAAATACGACTCCAATCGACAAAAAGAAAAAAATGAATCAATTATATATATATTACATATATATATATATATGTATATATATATATATATATATATATATATATATATATATATATATATATATATATATATATATATATATATATATATGTAAGGAATAACAGTAAGATATATAATCCGGAGTTCTTATTGATATATTTTATTCTTATTTTTACAAAATAGTGCTCAATGTAAATTTACAGAGCATATATATTATAAATTAACTGATTAAAATATGATTTTTTCCGCTACACAGCAATAACCATGTTTCAAAAATGGAAACTTTAAATTTAATTAATTTTGTAATTAAATTAAAAGCATTAAATGAACACGCTACCGCCTCTTTTCTGAATGATTGGATTTCTCTGTATCTTTGGAAACAGGGAATTATGAATTTCATGTGTCTGTTTAAAACTCAGTAAATTTAAAAATATGTTATTCCAATATTCGCTTCAAGATGGAATGGAACTAATGCTTTTAATTTAATTACAAAATTAAATTTGAAGTTTTTAACTTCTATTTTTGAAACATGGTTATTACGGTGTTGCGGAAAAATACTTTAAATCAGTTAATTTATATATATATATATATATATATATATATATATATATATATATATATATATATATATACATATGTGTGTGTGTGTGTGTTTATATGTATATATATACAAATATATTTACATATCAAGATACATATCCATATGTATATCTACAAATATACGCTTATATATATATATATATATATATATATATATATGTATTGTGAGAAAAAGATAAATAAACCACAATAGAATAACATTTGTATACATCGCGTATATAATACGTTAAAATTTCGATCACGTCTTGAAGCAATCGGATGTCTAGCCACACTGATCTGTGATACAGCGAAACAGGCTTGCATGTGGATAAGTACACACACACACACACGCACGCGCACACACACACGCGCGCACACACACACACACACACACACACATATATATATATATATATATATATATATATATATATATATATATATACATATATATATACATATATACATGTAATCTGTTTAGAAATAATCGTGTATTTGATCATATACGTATATATTATTCACCCATAGTAAATAGGATGTTGACAGACAACTCTTTCGTTACAATCTGTCTAATATATAATATTCGTCTTTTAATGTGCTATAAAAACGATAAGGTATAATTTATTATTAAAAATGTGACATTAATTTTTGGTGAAATGTCTTATACTTTATGGTCAAAGAACTAAAGTTATTTACTTATATGCAAGCACGGTATCCAATATAAAGATGATCAAACGTTTATGTCAGATTGTTACGTGTCATTACATCTTCTAGCTTCATAAATTCAAAATAAAGTACTGGGAGCTTTTTATAATTCCCATTAAGTGTTTCAACTCTTCAACGTATAGGCGACATGCGTTCCCGAGTAATTAGGACATTATCACGGGCGCGTGGCCAAGTGGTAAGAACTTCAATTTTCCAGTCATGCGACCCGGATTCGAATCTCACTGTGGGCGATGTTATCGACCGGGAGAGACGATCCCAGCGCATGGTGCATTTGGAAAGTGCCATGTCAATAATTGGCTCAAGCATTGTGAGTGAATAGAAGGAACTTTTAGGAAGACGTCAATGGTTGTGTTAGTATAAAATCACAAGTTATCGTGACCAAGTGTTTGACTGTACTGGCGTTGTTCAAACTTTTGATCACGCCAGATAATACGGGCACTTCGAGATATTGTAATTAAGGTCCGTTCAACATAGTTGAGATAAGTGGGCGTTGAACAAACACAAATGTGCTTGAGCAGGTATCTACAACAGGGATTGGCTAACCACTCTAGAAGAGTATCCAGTCATTAAATAGATGTGTAATGGCATTTAGAAATAACATTAGATTATAAAAATACATGAAATATTATGTATGTTAGTATGGCCGTTCGTTTGAATAAGACTAATTAAAAATATATATAGGGTTAGTATATGAATCAACACTACATGATGACTGTCAGTTTTAAATCACAATCGATCTTCAGACCAAAGGCATGTAGCGTGAAATACAGTCACAATGTAGTGTTAATTTTACGTCCAAATTGTTTATATATCTGTAAACGGTGCATATCCGATATTGAGTACACTTTTCCCATCAATATAGAAAATTTTACACAATAATATATATACGTACATATAT
>OZ010616.1:19261670-19266670 GCA_963932145.1 Acanthosepion lycidas
TAAGTATATATGCCTGATTTCAATTCAGAGAAATGACATGCAAGTGCATCAACAAGACCGTAGCCTGTCACAGTTATAAACTGAATTTTAATATCGATATTAAAATTAAATATATAATACTCGATCCATACAATTAAGAAGCTTTGAATTAACAGCATTGACACAGAAGACACCAATTATATGATATATATTTATCACCGAATTAAATGTATTGACTAAGAAAGAGATTATGTTGAAAATAAATATTTGTACAAGATGAATGTTTTTGAACACTAGACTATAGACTTATTAATGTAAGGCATTCGTCGTTGAATTAAGTGCATTGACAAGGAATGAGAATATGCTAGAAAACTCTGTTTGTTATGTAAAGTAAGTATTTTTTTCATCATTACACTACAAACTTATTGGTGTGATTACATGTTCATCACTGAATTAAATGCATTGACTAGGAAGGGGATTACGTTGAAAAATGAATAATTCTTGTGTAAAAAATTTTTCATCATTATGTTACAAACATATTAGTTTACAAGAAAATATATATATATGCAGTGTAAAATAAACGCATTTTTCATCCTTAAACTGCGGACTTATGTACCAATATATATATATATATATATATATATATATATATATATATATATATATATATATATATATATATATGAATTTATTAAATGAATTAATGTTCATTTATATATAATATACATTGTATTATTTCACTGCATCAATGGAATAATGACAATTTGGTTAAAGCATCATGAATTCATAAACCTTCCAACAAGTTCACTCCCCTTAGTAATGATTTTTCCGCATATTCTCTTACGTTCAGTAACCCCCTTCGCGTCTTAGTAGTTTTATTGCCTTGCTTGGCGAGAAATGATTTTTAAAATAGTGAGTTAAATAAATCTGAAAATAAATAGTTCTTGTTAACTATCACTTTTCAACAAGAGACACCGTGCATACAAATGAAAAAAAAAACAAACTTATAAATGTTATTTTAAGCTATTGTTCACTCAATGCAAGGCCCATGAGCCACTCAAGGTAGAGTGTTACTGAATGCGGTTGTTTTATAAATGTAAAGATTGCAGATTATGAGGATATGTAAGATAGCTAACGGTCATTTTACCCCAAGCAAGATAATAAAGCCGCTATGACTCAATGAAATTACTGAATGTGAAATAATACAAGAGAAAGTAAAACATTATTAAGGAGAGAGAGAACAATAAAAGAACAGGAATCAAGAAGACGGAAGATAGCCATTGAGCTTTACTTGAAAACAAGAAGCTTAGAGAGAGTTCCACAAGCAAGAAGTGTGAGAAAAAACTTATCATAGAATTGCATCTAGCCATTTCAATAGTAAAATGATAAAACCTTGCCACCGGTCTAGTAATATGTTTGTGAAGAGGCTGAGAATATAGTGATCGGGGAAACATTCTTTCAGGAGTTTGTTTCACAAAGCTGCGGCTCTTTTGAAGAACTTGTCCGAATGGAACTTTCTCCTTACTAATGGAATAAGTATAGAAGGAGGAGTGATCTCCCCTGTATACATGGCTTGTCAGATCTTTGGTTGTAAACATCTGAACAGGTGGAACCGGGAAATGTCGCTCGTCAAATGTAATACAAAATCAAAATAACAGAGATAACTACCGCTCCCGTTAATATAAGGTCATTACAATAAAAATACATAATTATTAATTAGATATTTTGAATTTATTTATTTTGTTCTTTTTGTCATCCGAGTATCTTTTAATCGTTATAGACACAATCAGTACGATCCGTGATCCAGTTTCAAATTCAAAACTAATCTGTTTTGTTCCCATTCACACTAAATTTAATGGTAATGATAAAATTAATGGTAATGATAAAATTAATGGCAATGATTAAATTAATGGCAATGATGAAACTGAACGTTTCCATGAAGCAAACATTGGGCATTTATTGAAAAAACAGTTACTGTACGTTGAAATTTATTTAAAATTTTTTCTAGGAAATTTGATTTCTCTAATTTACTAAATTTTAAAGATCTTTCTCTAGGTTAAATGACAGAATAGATTGTTTGATTATTTGAGGCAATTATGAATTCAAAACAACTGAGATGACAACGGGAAACTATTTTCCAAAGAAAGTAAGGAAAATTCAGAGATAATAAATAGAAGGCATCTGTCGTAATCGACCACGTCTTGAAAAGATATATCTTTAAAAAAAAAACAGTTCTTATTTCTGTTGTTACATTTCATCGGTCTTTACTAGGTGAATTTTGTCAGATGCTGCTAATCTTGTTTTGCGTTAGAATCAGCAACATTTGATACTTTCTATTGTCAGCGTATTTTGTAATTAACTCGACTGGAATTCGAACTCGGATCTCCGATTCCTCAATCTGATCCTCTTACTCCACCGTGGTATTAGGAGGCACTATTGTCAACAGAGACACCTAACATCTAGAGGGAAGCAATACCTTATGAAGACTCGAAGTTATGTTATCATAGATTATTCCGTTGAAGAAACTTCCAAGAAAATATTCAAAGACATACGAGTTAAAATGGAAACTAAGTAAACACTAGAAAAAGCGAAATTCCTATCAAATGATTCTCGTAAAAGAGGAAAGAATAATGTACAACCTCCCCTAAGGCGTGTCAAGAGTATATGTATTCTAACAACAGAGAAATGTAACACGAGAGGTATAATGAACTTGGAGAAATGGTGGGCGTAATAGAAAACAACACTTACTATAAGTAAAACCTTCCCATATTTGAGCGAAGAACAAAGTTATCAGTTACGAGTTGTCAGTATAATACCGTGACAATCTACTACAAATTTCAAAAGATTCATTAAGAAAATATCTTTTGACAGCTAGGTATCACCATTAATAAATAAATCAAGCAAATACAAAATTCAATTAAACTCAGGTTATTTAATAAAATTAATAAACCAAACACACGCAACTGTTTTCATACAACGGATAACACTTGATGCACGTATATTTGCCAATGTCTAAAAAGATGAGATATATTGGTGCGAATTAGACAAAAGGGATTCATCTCGTGGGAAATATACCAGTATCCCAACCGAAAATTTACTGGATATACGCAAATAATAGACAGAATTAATACACTTTCACTTAAGTATTAATACGAATTACCGTGTCTTCTTGATAAAGATGGAGTAGTTTACCGTTGTTTTTTTCCATAATTTAAAATTGAAAGTTTCCTTCACTTTCACTGGTTGCCTCTCGGATTAGTAGATCCAAGTTTATCTTAAGAAAGATTGGCAGCATTTTAAGTACCACATTACAGGGCGTAAGCGACTATTTTATTTATTATCAGTGACTTGCCATGACTTCTAAGGAAATATACATGAATTTATATATAGTGAAAAAATGATGAACTTCTACAGAGAACATGCTTAATAAAAAGTTTTTATAACCAACACCTTAAAAATAGCACAGGGGCAATGCATATTTTAAAATCATCTTATTCTAGCCATAACAATAATATAATAAATGTTAATATTTGAATTCTATTACAAATTTCATAAAATTACTTCTTTCATATAATTACACCTTTCATATAAAATAAGTACTAGATTAAACTTTGAACTCTATTACACCTGTCATATAATTACAGCTTTCATGTAATTACAGCTTTCATATAAAATAAGTACTAGAGTAATCTTTGAATTCTATTACACTTTTCATATAGTTACACTTTACATATAATTACACATTTCATATAAAACAAATACTTCTGTAACCGTGAATTCTATTAAACCTTTCGTATAATTCAGCAACAAGGATCAGACCAATAAAATATACTTACTTTCCAGAGCGGTATCATATAAAGTAGGATTTAAAGCATTCCTATACACCAAACGCATTTACCATGTGTAATTAATTTCTCTGATTAGCGCGGAATGAGGAATTGGCGACCCAAGTTCAAATTCCATTCTAACTTTTTGCGTTCCCTGCGAACTTATACCTTTAGGAAGAGCATAAATACATTCCTCTCTGGCTATAGATTAAATAGAAGAGTAGACTTGGCTCTGCAGTCTTGCATGTCAACCGTTCTAAGAGAAAGAACTCTGAATTTGAAACCGTCAAAAGCGAACAACTCCACTCCAAAGAAGACATAGCAATTCACTGATAATAAATAAAATAGTCGATTACGTCCTGTAATATGGCATTTAAAAATGCTTCAAATCTTTCTTAAGATAAACTTGTTTGTCCTAACATGAATGGCAACCAGTGTAAGTGAAAGAAACTTTAAATTTTAAATTGTGGAAAAGGTAACAAGAAACTACTCTGTTATCTTTCCTAAGAAGAGAGTAATTTGCATTAAAACTCATGTGAAATTTGTGAATCTCTCTTCTTCCCCCAGTTATATGTTAATTAGTACGGTTGATTAGAATTTCTAACTTGCTTGGCAACTTGTTTAATAGAAGTAAAACTTTTAATTCCTAAGTATGGAGACAGCAACAGGAAACAAATCTGCTATCTTCCCCAAGAAGAGATAACAATTTGATTTAACACTCTTGAGAATGGCATGATTCTATCTCTTCTCCCTGCAGCTATAGGTTAATTAGTAACGTTAAGTGAAATCTCTAGCCTTGCTTAGTAATCAGTTTCAAGGAAGGTTTTTTAAAAAAAATTCCAGTCGTTGTTGACGGCAATGGTAACCACTGTACTATATTTCCCAAGAAGTGATCACTTTTTGTAAATACTAAAGAAAAGAGCGTATGTGGAGGACACCATAATCGTCTACGTTTTGAATGGATATGACATTTTAAAAAAATAAGCTATTATTTTTATTTATAGATTCAAACACTTTAATTATTCCATTTTGCGTAGATCAAATATTAGGCCATAATACATTAAAAAAAAATCTAAACTTAAAGTCTAAAAATTGTTTGGTGTATATTTTTTATTATGCTTTGGTTTATTCATTTTTTCACAAAATTATTTAGTGTTCATAAAATTATTTGGCGTATATTTTTTATTATCGTTT
>OZ010616.1:19271670-19321670 GCA_963932145.1 Acanthosepion lycidas
AATTGGAATCCTACAGAATGATAGGATTAAGAACAAATTAGAAACGTTCATATATCTAACATTTACATTTTAATATCTATTTAAGCTTCATCTGTGAATGAGATATGGAAAACAATTATGGTATTATTTGTATAAATATGTTAAACGACACATATAAATTATACACATGAACGCTAGTCTAATGCAGCTGTAGTTTGTTTAACCAATGAAAATCATACAGCACAAAAATAAAAATCAGAAAATTTTCTCTCATTCTCTGATGAAGCTTCTTGTTTGTTTTTTTATATCTTATCATGCATGCATACATATGCACGCACGCACGCACGCACACACACACACACACGTATATATATATATATATATATATATATATATATATATATATATATATATATATATATATATATTAAAAAGAAGAGAGATACGCAAACGCTTTTGGTTGTAATGAGTTTTTTTTTTTTTTTTTAATATTATGCTTTATTTTCCATAATTTTACTACACGTGTTTCTGGTCTCGCGACTGTCTCCACGTAAAAGGCAGAGATTTCCACATATTATTAAAAATAATTAATTTTTTTTCTCCTTTATGTTTTTCGATGTTAAATATTCTCGATATGAGACAATCTCTTTTTTTGTGTGATAGTAATATGAATGTTTTTATTTAGGTACTGCCACTTTTTCGCTGAAAAAACACAATAGCATGATGAAAAAAGGCTCCAAACTTAATAAAAACAAAGTTTTATCATCAAAATGTTTATAAAGAAAGACCAAAGTATTTTTTTAAATTATTTTATTAAATGTTTTAATCCTTTCCAGCCCGTACGAAATTTTGGTTAAGAATATTGTTCTTTTTTTTTTTTTACGTCAGCGGCCGACGTAATATTTACAATTAGTGCTTTTTTCCAGGTGAAAAAAAAAAACACATTTATTTGGAAATTCTTGCAAAAATCAGATAATTGTCGGACTTTAATGAAACTTCCAGGAATTATTCACAAATGAATGAAATTATTTTTTAAATGTTGTTTTAGAAAATCTTGGTAAATAATATTTTTTACATGCCTCCCCTCCACTTAATTTCATGAAATTTCGAGAAATTAAATTTTAATCAGAATTTTTTTTGATAGTTAAAAGCAGGGCTACTTGCAGAATGTAAATCATAATTGTTTTCAAACTAATGCCCATTTCCAGAAAAACGTAAAATAAAAAATGTATAAAACTATGACATTATTTAATTAGAAAATCTTTTAACTACTTTCATAAATAAGATTTATTATGTTCACTAATATCTAGAGAAATTTTTTTCGATGAATAATGAATTTTTCCAAGAATTGTTTTCATTTTTTTTTTAATTTAATTATAATAATTTATAATATATAAACCTTTTAAAATTCTGAATTACTTTCATCTGGCTAGGTGCTATTGCTATTAAGTGAAAATTATCTTTGCTAATCAAAAATTGAAAAGAAGATACAATGTATTTGGCTTCAAAATTTTGAAGTAACTTAATTTTTCTTATGCATATAAAATATTACGTAACGTATCCCTATTTGAAAGTATGGTTGAACATACACGACAATATCAAAAAATAAGAGCAATGACTACAGTAAATTTAAAGTGAACATTCCTAAAATTAGGTTACAGAGAACATTTTTCAACATTTCTAAGACTAGTGAGTATTTAAAAACTATGTAAAATAGAAGCACACCCGTCATTTTTTTAAATTATGTTTTAACAAATAAAATCGCTGTAGACCTGTCAACATCATATCAGTATTTGATAAGTGATTGACGAAGCAATGAAGACCATGTAAATCACTGCTACCGTTTGTTTTAAAAATCCATTTCTCTGTTTCAACTTAAAGTAAATAATATTTGTTTCAAATCAGATTAATTATACTTTAAATCAGCTAATATTCCTCAGAGGAAGTTTCAGAAAAGTATATGTTATTTTTGTAAAATTTTTAAATTTGAGAATTAATTTTTGTTCATAAATGTGTCAAAAATGGCCGATTTTAATGATTTTACTGAAAGCAAACAAAAATTTGTGATTTCAATAAATATAATTTCTATTTGAAAAACACCAGAGTATTTTGCTTAATAATTTACTTTTCAATTAAAGCTAAAAAGAATGCTTCAAGAATGTTTTTTCATTTTCAAAATTATTTTAAACCTTAGGTATCGAAAATTAGCAGAGGTGCTTAATATATATATATATATATATATATATATATATATAAAATGAAATAGGCTAAGTCTGACAATTATTTTAATATATTTTATTGTTATAATATATTTATACACAAATATTTGAGTAAATCCCCTGTTTATAATAAACCGTATTAATAACATTTACAGGACTGAATATCCGGGAAATTTCATAGAAAATATGCGTCCTCAGATATGACAGTTCCATCTAGTATACAGGTTCGATTCCTGTCGGAGGACGCATATTTTCATTCAGGCCGGCAAATGTTAATTATAAACAGAGTATTTACTTAAATATTTGTGTATATATAAATGACGTTATTATATATATATATATATATATATATATATATATATATATATATATATATATATATATATATATATATATATATATATATATATATATATATATATATATATATATGTGAAAAGTGTGTGTATATAAATATATGTATAATTATTTATATATTATATGCGCGGTACTTATTAGAAAGCGCTCAATATCAGAGATAGAGCTAACATATATGGTTGGATAGATGTGAGCTTGTGACCCTGGGTTTCACGCTTTAGCGATCGTCAGACAAACTGATTAATTTTTAAAAAAAATTTGGTTTTATGTAGATTGCGTGTATTGGTGTTATTGTGAAAGTGGTGGGGGAAACTTCGTCGTTTTTTCATCGTACTGACGCAAACATCGATGTATGCAGACACATATACATATTTGGTCGTCCGTCGGGACTCATACATATATAAACATATGTGGCCAGTTTCGGATATGACATATGTATGTATACGGGTGGTGTTGTGTCTATACATACGCATTCGTATGTTGAAATTTAAAGATTGGAAGTGTGGCGGAAATGTCTCGTGAATGTCTCATGAATGTATACATGTCATATATATATATTTTTTTCCCGCTGAATAATATTTCCTCGCATGTATGTATATACGTGTGGTGGGGTTTGTGTGAAATTATGATAGGTTAAAATTATTATTATTTATATTTATTTTTAAATTTTGAAAAATGGCGGTTTATTTGTTATATTTAAAGCTGGTTATTTGTTTGTTTTTGACTGTGTATATGTAACAGGTAGAAATTTGTAATCCTTATTGGTTATCTATATGGTGATGTTTAATATGTAATATGCTGGGTGAGAGGGTAGTTTGATTTAATAACGGGTCTATATGATATGATGTGATAGTAATGTTGCAAGGGATTGGAGGCAATGATAACATAATTAGCTGATAGTTATTGTAAATTAGTAGAAATTGTAAATTGGTAGAATGATGAAACCATGAATGTAGTTATAGTGCTGGTAGCAAAAGAGTGGTTGTTGGTGTTTTATTTTATTTTATTTTATTTTGTTATATGTATTAATTTATTTTGGTGTAAATCCTGATAATAGGTATTCTGTGTAAAATTATGGTAGTTGAAGATTGCTATAATATTTTAATTTTTAATTTTTAATTTACAAAAATATTATTGTTTATTATATTAAAGCTCGCTATTTCCTTGTTTATTTGTGACTGTGTATATGTGGCTGGTAGAAATTTCAGTTTGTAATCCTTATTGGTTTTTTTTTTTATAGTGGTATTAAATATGGTGGGAGAGGGGGTAGTATACGTCAATAATTATGGCAGGATTATATGTTAAGGTTAGATATGGTGTGATAGTAATATGTAAGGTGGATGGTGGCAATAATAATATAAGTGGTTAATATTTATTGTAAATTGTTAGTAGTGATTAGTAATGTTGGTGGGAGGATAATAAAACCTATAAATGTAATTATTGTGGTGCTAGCTTGAACTAAAGGGTAGTTGTTAGTGTTTTATTTTATTTATTATGAATCCTGGTAATGGGTGTTTATTCTCATGGTTATATATGGAAATTATATCTGATCTTATTGTTTTAAGGTGTTATATATATATATATATATATATATATATATAATTCATGGATCCCTGAATGCAGAAAGCACTTGACGGTCGTTTCGTCCTATTTGGGACTCATCAGCAGGGCGCATCCGCTACCGAGAATCGAAACCGGACTGTTTCGATACAACGCCAACGTCATACTAAATGTACCACCGGCCTAGGTTGGTATGCGTTGGTATGACGTTCATTCTAAATCCCCCCAAATTTCTTCTTTCTTTCTCTTTCTCTTTCTCTCTCTCTCTCTCTCTCTATATATATATATATATATATATATATATATATATATATATATATATATGAAGAAATATAGTCTTAAGATGTGCCATATTTATAAGATAATGTGTTCAATATCAGAAATAGAGCGTATATAAAAGTGAACATAGAAGTCAACACGCAGAGGCGACAGTCTGTTTCAAGCTAGATGCAATTGTCAGGACACGAGTGGTGTTATTTTTCTCGGCTATTTATATGTACGGATCCGGTATTTATAAATAACCGAGAAAAATAACAGCACTCGTAGCCTGACGATTACATCTAGCATGAAACAGACTGTCGCCTTCTATGTTCACTTTTATATCTATCTATCTATCTATCTATCTATCTATCTATCTATCTATCTATCTATCTATCTATATATATATATATATATATATATATATATATATATATATATGTGTGGGGGGGTAATTAATCCAAATAGATCCTATTCACATAAAATATTAAAACTGATCCACAAAATAGAGCTCAATATAATTGTATGTAACCAAATGGGTAAATATACCAGAATGTATACATATAAATATTTTATATTTTCTTTCTTTATTTTTCTCCCTGAAACCAAGTAGTGTCTTTTTCCCACTTTACACGCGGTCAAAACAGAATACTCCATTATTTACAAGCTATTGGCAGGAGATATTAAACACTTCTATGTTCCATTCTTTCCATCGTTCCATACTGTGCGTCTGAAAAATGCCGCTTTTATCGCGGTCACAATTACTTATAAGGCCTTTTGGTTGAGATCATTGTGTAGTATCTGTTCTTATCAGCTTGATCCGATTCTCTCTCCACTTCTGTCTTCCCTTTATTCTTTCTTTCGTTTTCTTACTGAAACCAAGTACTGACTCTCTCCCGTTTTCCATGAGATCAAAACTTGGAATTATTTACGAGATAAAGTAATGGTCGTGCTAACAAAGGAAGGTGGGGATAGGCACAGTTATAACAGGAAACTGAAAAAATCTATATTACCATTCACGTATTAAAAGTACAAAATAGTAAGGGTATAACAAAGTATCTTATCACTTTTAATGTATCTGCAAACTAGTAGTAATATAAAATTTTACTGGAGAGAAACAGATATATCAGTTTTCTATTGTTAGTAAGTAATAAAGTAATTCCCTAGACATACTACATATTAATATAATAATTGGAAAATATATCTAAATACTTATGTATGAAAATCTCATATCATTCTTCTGTGTGCAGTGTCTCTTCAGGATGTAGGCGATCAGGGCTCTTTACAATTTCCTATCACTTAATAACTTTTGTCATCTCTCCTAAAACATGTCCCACCTTCCATTTATTCAAACTCGCCAGGTAGATCATGCGTTGTTTTCTTCAATCCCTCTTGCCTTCAATGTGTCCTGTGAGAATTAAAATTTTCAAGTCCTCTTTCCTCATTATGTGTTCTAGGAATTTCATCTTTCTATGATTGTGAGAAACCCTTTTTGTTTCCATTTTTCTCTAAAATTTTGCCGTGTTTCACGTGTTATGTCCATAGTATTCTCAGCATCTTTCTATAGAATTACATTTTCTGTTGCTTCAAGTCTCTTCGTCTTTAGATTGCTTAGCATTCACTACCATATAAATGCACTGATATTACGTAACAGTTCAGTACTTTTTTCATTGTTTCTAACAAGATTCTGCTAGTTGGCTAAGATTTTGGAAGACATCTTTTGCTATCCCAAGTATCCTCCGGATGTTAGTGTCCCACTTTCCGACCTCTCTTAAAACATCTCGCAGATACTGAAATTGTTCTACTTGATTGATTTTGGTTTACAATGGACAATCATGAAGCAGCTGGAACATCTGGACCTCGCAGACAGCATCAGCCTTCTCTCCCAAACAAGAAGATGCGTAGGAGAAGCTAAGTCGCGTTGCAGAAGAAGCGGAGAAGACTGCCCTCCAAATCAACATCGGGAAGACGGATGTCATGGGGGTAAACAACAGACAAGACCCAGTGCGACTAAAAAGAAGCCCTGTAAATTTGTCTACCTTGGAAGCGTCGTCAGTAAAGATGGAGAGGGATATATGAAGACATCAGGTGCTGAATCAACAAATTCCGACACGCTTTCAACACACAGCGGCCATTCTGAAGAGGATCGCCCGGAACCGCGTCCATTGTAGAGGTGTTGTTGCGGCCCTATGTCTCAAGGAATCAAGAGGGAATATAAAAACGGAAATAGTGATGGATCGGCCACACACTTCGCAAGCCTGCTTCTAGTGTCACCAAGCAGGCCCTTGACTGGAATCTACAAGGGAAGCGAAAAGTAGGTCGACCAAAACAGACTTAGCAGAAGTGTTGACGCAGAGGTGAGGACAGCCGGCACGAGATGAGTCAAGCTGAAGAGGATCACCCGAAATCACGTCCATTTGAGATGTGTTTCCGCGGCCTTATGTTCCTCAAGAAATTAAGAGGCATAACTTCATAAGACTCCATAACTTGTTTGATTTTGGTATCTCCAATTTATACATTGCATAATGGGCTGTACATTTTACTAACAACCATCTATCTTCTTGCAATTGACGTTTAATCTTTTCTTCTCGTCTTCTTTCACGATATTTTCTAGTTTGTAGTTTCTTTTCTGTGTCTGCTATCAGCACTGTCTCATTTACATATCTCATGTTCTTTTAAGATTGTGGCCACCACTAAAGAGCTCTTTTAGGACATCTATATTTCTCAGAAACGTCTCCTTGTATAGGTTGAATAAGTCCAGTGAGAAGACACATCATTGTCTTACACTTCTTTCCATTTTTGTATATCTGCGAAACTCATTTTCTATCCATATGCAGGCAGTTTGCTGCCAGTATATGTTCTTCATTATTATGATATCTTTCACAAATATGTCCAAGTTGCTGAGTAATTCCAACAGATCTTTTCTTGCTTATTATTCCCAATATATCATTAATTGCTTTAGTAAAATAATTTTTTATTACTTTTCAGTAAGAAAGTCTCATAATTATATGTCTAAATAGAAATTTCATATATCACACTTAATATGGAGTCCTCTTATTCTAACTGAATTTTCTAGGATGAAGAGTTATTTACATTACTAACATTCAAAGTAATGTATGTATCTTTTTTTGCTATTTATCACCACGATGTTTCAGCTGTTGTGCAGTCTGGTCTTATTCCGGTGTCCAGGTAACATTCCCAGGGGACAATGAATTTGGTGACATACTAAGTGTGGGTTCAACTTTCATAGTAACGGTTCTGATTATGTTCTCTTTTCTTTGATTTTAACAAAGTTTTTCTCTCTCTTAATATTCTGTTTAGCTTTTGGAATGCATCTTTGACTATCCCAATATGCCTTCAGATTTATAGGAGGACAGATATCACACAACAGTTCAGTACTCTTTTGTTTGTTTTTAACAAAGTTTTTCTCTCTCTTAATATTCTGTTTAGCTTTTGGAAGGCATCTTTGACTATCCCAATATGCCTTCAGATTTATAGGAGGACAGATATCACACAACAGTTCAGTACTCTTTTGTTTGTTTTTAACAAAATTTTTCTCTCTCTTAATATTCTGTTTAGCTTTTGGAAGGCATCTTTGACTATCCCAAGATGCCTTCAGATTTATAGGAGGACAGATATCACACAACAGTTCAGTACTCTTTTGTTTGTTCTTAACAAAGTTTTTCTCTCTCTTAATATTCTGTTTAGCTTTTGGAAGTCATCTTTGACTATCCCAATATGCCTTCAGATTTATAGGAGGACAGATATCACACAACAGTTCAGTACTCTTTTGTTTGTTCTTAACAAAGTTTTTCTCTCTCTTAATATTCTGTTTAGCTTTTGGAAGTCATCTTTGACTATCCCAATATGCCTTCAGATTTATAGGAGGACAGATATCACACAACAGTTCAGTACTCTTTTGTTTGTTCTTAACAAAGTTTTTCTCTCTCTTAATATTCTGTTTAGCTTTTGGAAGGCATCTTTGACTATCCCAATATGCCTTCAGATTTATAGGAGGACAGATATCACACAACAGTTCAGTACTCTTTTGTTTGTTTTTAACAAAGTTTTTCTCTCTCTTAATATTTTGTTTAGCTTTTGGAAGGCATCTTTGACTATCTCAATATGCCTTCAGATTTATAGGAGGACAGATATCACACAACAGTTCAGTACTCTTTTGTTTGTTTTTAACAAAGTTTTCTCTCTCTTAATATTCTGTTTAGCTTTTGGAAGGCATCTTTGACTATCCCAATATGCCTTCAGATTTATAGGAGGACAGATATCACACAACAGTTCAGTACTCTTTTGTTTGTTTTTAACAAAGTTTTTCTCTCTCTTAATATTTTGTTTAGCTTTTGGAAGGCATCTTTGACTATCCCAATATGCCTTCAGATTTATAGGAGGACAGATATCACACAACAGTTCAGTACTCTTTTCTTTGTTCTTAACAAAGTTTTTCTCTCTCTTAATATTCTGTTTAGCTTTTGGAAGGCATCTTTGACTATCCCAATATGCCTTCAGATTTATAGGAGGACAGATATCACACAACAGTTCAGTACTCTTTTGTTTGTTTTTAACAAAGCTTTTCTCTCTCTTAATATTCTGTTTAGCTTTTGGAAGGCATCTTTGACTATCCCAATATGCCTTCAGATTTATAGGAGGACAGATATCACACAACAGTTCAGTACTCTTTTCTTTGTTCTTAACAAAGTTTTTCTCTCTCTTAATATTCTGTTTAGCTTTTGGAAGGCATCTTTGACTATCCCAATATGCCTTCAGATTTATAGGAGGACAGATATCACACAACAGTTCAGTACTCTTTTGTTTGTTTTTAACAAAGTTTTTCTCTCTCTTAATATTCTGTTTACCTTTTGGAAGGCATCTTTGACTATCCCAATATGCCTTCAGATTTATAGGAGGACAGATATCACACAACAGTTCAGTACTCTTTTGTTTGTTTTTAACAAAGCTTTTCTCTCTCTTAATATTCTGTTTAGCTTTTGGAAGGCATCTTTGTCTATCCCAATATGCCTTCAGATTTATAGGAGGACATATATCACACAACAGTTCAGTACTCTTTTGTTTGTTTTTAACAAAGTTTTTCTCTCTCTTAATATTTTGTTTAGCTTTTGGAAGGCATCTTTGACTATCTCAATATGCCTTCAGATTTATAGGAGGACAGATATCACACAACAGTTCAGTACTCTTTTCTTTGTTCTTAACAAAGTTTTTCTCTCTCTTAATATTCTGTTTAGCTTTTGGAAGGCATCTTTGACTATCCCAATATGCCTTCAGATTTCAGTGTCATACTGTACTCTGTTAGAACACTTCCTAGATATTTAAATGTTTATACTTGTTTGATTTTAATATCTCTAATTTATAATTTGCATTTGAACTCATCCTTTTGTTAACAATCTTGCATTCTGTTTTCTTGCAGTTTATGTTTTGTCCCTTCTTGCTTTCCTTCACTATCTTCTATATCAACACTGTGTTATCTGCATATCTTATGTTGTTAAGATTGTGGCTACCAATACTGAATCCTGGTAGGACATCTAATTCCCTCGGAATTGCCTCGCTGTATAGGTTGAATAAGTCCAGTGAGAAGACACATCATTGTCTTACACTTCTTTCCATTTTTGTTTTATATTCTGAACTAACTTTCTGACCATATGCAGGCGAATTGCTGCCAGTATTGGTTCCAGATTATTCCGATATCTTTCCCAAATATCTTATGGTTACCTAACAGTTCCAAGAGTTTGTAACATACTTTATCAAATGCTTCTGCACAATCTATAAAACACAGGTGCACATCCTTCTGCATTTGTATTGCTCTTTCTGATATCATTCCGAGAATAAATATTGTATTCTTTGTTCCAGTCCCTATAATGAACATGTACTGTTCCTGTCCTATTTCCTATTATCAGTCTAATTCTGCTGCATGCTCTGTTCATCATAATTCGGATAAGATTTGATTCAATTGGCTCAAGGAGTTCACATAAGTTTTCACCTGACTTCTTAGGCAGTGGTATGAAAATAGATCTACTTTGGTATATCACCACTATTGTACATTTAATTTATTATTTCCGTAATCGTACTTATAAGTAAAGAAAGTATGTTTTCATTTTTTTGTGTCATTGGTAAGCAAGTATAAATATATATTTATCCTATAAATACAGTAGTGGCTAGGCTTTGTAATGTTATTAGGCAAACTGTTCCTCAGAAATACTAAATTAGAAATCTCACATATGAAAGAAGAAAAAGAAGTAAATACGAACAGATATATATATATATATATATATATATATATATATATATATATATAGATAGATAGATAGATAGATAGATAGATAGATAGATAGATACTGACATAAGGAAGATAGAAACAAAATTAAAAATAAGGAAATACTCAGACATATATATAGATAATGATCACTGACGAAATCATAAGAATGAAATGAAAGTATTAAATAATGAAAGATGAATAACAAAACTCGATAGAGAAATATAAAATATAGAAAGCAGGAAAGAAAAATTGGAAAGAAAAATTGGAAAGAAAAATGGGAAAGAAAAATTGGAAAGAAAAATGGGAAAGAAAAATGGGAAAGAAAAATGGGAAAGAAAAATTGGAAAGAAAAATTGGAAAGAAAAATTGGAAAGAAAAATTGGAAAGAAAAATGGGAAAGAAAAATTGGAAAGAAAAATGGGAAAGAAAAATGGGAAAGAAAAATGGGAAAGAAAAATGGGAAAGAAAAATGGGAAAGAAAAATTGGAAAGAAAAATGGGAAAGAAAAATGGGAAAGAAAAATGGGAAAGAAAAATGGGAAAGAAAAATTGGAAAGAAAAATGGGAAAGAAAAATGGGAATCAAAAATGGGAAAGAAAAATGGGAAAGAAAAATTAGCAAAAAATTTTAGAAGGTAAAGAAAAATAACAGAAAAGCTAAATAAATTGATATTAAAATTAGAGTTAAGAAAAATGAACAAATAAAAACAAAAAACAAAGAAAGATTGTGCCGTACGTAAATAAAAATTAGAAAAGGAAGTGTGAGGCAATTTAGAAAATAAGAATAAAAGAAAAAACAAAAACAAGAATGAAAGAAAGATAGTAAAAAGAGAGAAAGGAAGAAAGAAAGAAAGAAAAAAAGAGAGAAATAAAGGAAGAAAGAAAGAAAGACAGACAGAAAGAAAGAGAGAAATAAAGAAGGAAAGAAAGAAGAAAGCATTGAGTATGACATATGAGGTTAACATGAATTAGCAAAAACTTTTAGACAGAATGATTATTTTAATGAAGATAAATAAATAAGAAAAAAGAAAAGAAAAGAAAAGAAAAGAAAGAAAGAAAGAAAGAAAGAATAAATAAAATAAAGGGAACACGGGAAGAAGAAAACATAAATTAAAAAAATGAAGAACACAAAGTAAAATGTCATCAACGAAATTAAGAAAAAGTATAGAAATGATAAAAAGGAAAAAATGCGTTACAAAATCCAGAAATCAAAACCTTAATGTAAGAATAAGTTGTACTAAGAGAAAGAAATATGAAGCAATTTAGAAACAAAGAAAGAAAATGGAAACTGAACAGGAAATTAAAGGAAATGAAGTTGAAGTAAAGAGTTAACGGGAAGAAACAGCAAATCGAAAAAAGATGGAAAGATTTATGCAAAGAAAGAAGAGAAACCTTTGGAAATCACTGACACTTAACGAATGTAGTCTTTTGGAATAAAAGAAAAGTTTGTTTAGAACGGTCTGACATGTTGTGAGTCAACAAAGGAGTCGGACGCCATGAGGTGCTGGTTATCGTAAAGTAGATGTAAACTTTATACTAGCGTTAAAAAAGGATCGCGCTCTAAATGAAAAACGTTGATTCGTCTTCTTTTACACGCCCCAAGGGAAAGCGCGGGAATTTTCGTTACTTCTTTTTTGTTTTTGTAAAAGTCAGAACAAAAAAAGGAAAAAACAAAAACAACAAAAAAAAACAGAGACAGTAAGCGCAACAAGAGTAACAACAAGTATAGCTACAATAACAAAGCATACAAATAAGTAAGAAAAGATTTAAAAAAGGAAAACAGATATAGTCGAAACCAATTATATTATTCTATATTGCTTTCCTCTTATCCTATTAAAATAAGAGTGTGTGTGTGTGTGTGCGTGAGAGAGAGTGGGTGAATAAGAGAGAAATAGACAGTGAGAGAGAAAGAGTGAGTGTGAGAATGAGAGAGAAAGAAAGAACGGGAGAGTGAAAAGCAAGAGAGGCCAAGAGAAAGAGATAGATAGATAGATAGATAGATAGATAGATAGATAGATAGATAAAGAAAAAAACGAACAAAGAAAGATAAAAAAAAATCTAAAAAAAGAAAGAAAAAAAGAAATAGAGAAAGAAAAGTTAAGAAAGAAAGAATACATCCGATACAGAAGACTATAGCATTTGAAAGTTAGCAGGAGTTTTAGACAAAGTGATTATTATAATGAAAAGGAAAGAAGAAAGGAAGAAAGAAAGAAAATAAGAAAGAAAGAAAGGATGAAAGAAAGAAAGTAGGAACGCATTCAATTGATATACAAAACGGTAACATAACCTTAGCATAATTTACCAAAGATATGTAAATAGAATGATTAGTATGATGTAAAGAAAGAAAGAAAGAAAGAAAGAAAGAAAGCCAGTGAGACATATGACTATAACATATGAAGGTTAGCATGAATTACCAAAGACATTTGGACAGAATGATTATTATAATGAAAAGAAAGAAAGAAAGAAAGAATGAAAGAAAGAAAGAAAGAAAGAAAGATATTCAAGTGATACAGAAGACTATAACATATGAAGGTTAGCAGGAATAACCAAAGACTTTTGGACAGAATGATTATTATAATGAAAAGGCAGAAAGAAAGAAAGAAAGAAAGAAAGGAATAAAGAAAGATATTCAAATGATACAGAAGACTATAACATATGAAGGTTAGCAGGAATTACCAAAGACTTTTGGACACAATGATTATTATAATAAAAAAGAAAGAAAGAAAATCTAATAAAGAAAGAATCCTCACATTTAGTTGATACACTAGTCTAAAACCTAACGTTAGCATAAATTACCAAAGACATGTGGATAGAATGATTATTATAATGAAAAAAAAGAAATAATACCTCTAATGGATATCGAAGACTATAACATGAATGTTAGAATTAATTAACATTAACAAAACGAAAGAAATCATACTGGCAAAGAAAAGATTTTCAAATTTAACTATGAAAATAATTTCTGGTTTAATATCATCTGTTATATTTGCAAAGCACAAACAGTAATACTCCACCATTAAAACCGTTCAATAAATGCAGAAATAAAGAATGCTACAAACAAATTAGATATGTATTTGATAGGTAAAACAACTAAACGTAATTGAATAAAAAGAAGTAATTACTTTAAACGGAACCTTTTACATTTGAAAAATATTTACAAATATCAACTCAAAATCAGAGCGAATTCTAAGCGAAGGAGACATGTCAAGAAAATTTATTTCAATACACTTTATTGCAGTGCAAACGTAACTTTTATATGATCTGAAAATAAATTCGTTATGACTCGCTATATTGCAACATTCGCTTTAATGCGGTTGTCTGGAAACGTACATTTTCGTTTGTCGTATAACTGAAATAATTTTGTAGGGATAACTTTTACAAATTTCTTACAAAAATAATGGAAGATAAAATACTGTATCATATATAACTAATCCAGTGTTTGACAGCCGTCTGCATAACCATGATGGGGGTTAAAATTGACCATGGGACTCAACGGCAAGGAGTCACGTGGGATAACTTGTTGCTCAATGTAGTTTTATACACGATGTGAACTTGGTTTGGATCATTGTGATCATTGTGTCTGCACAGAACCAACAATCATTGAACCTGTCCACCTTCTGGCCCTAATTTAAGTTCTATTCAGAAGAACATGGCATATGAAACTCGGGTTGTTGGAACTTCGATCGTATTCGGTTTCACTGAAATGTTCTTCATTATCTGTGTATATTTCTGATTGAGGTATTGTAATTATTTACATTATTTACATTGTTCGGGCTGTTGTCTTCATCTTTATTGCCATATTCACGACGTTTCGGCCGTTCTACGCTCCGGCTTCTTCAGGATCTGTGTATATTTCTGAGATGAGGTATTGTAATTATTTACATTATTTACATTGTTTGAGCTGTTGTCTTCATCTTTATTGCTATATTCACGGCGTTTAGGCCGTTTCACTCTCCGGGCTTCTTTTGGATATGTCTATATTTCTGAAATGAGGTATTGTAATTATTTACACTATTTATATTGTTCAAGCTGTTGTTTTCATCTTTATTGCCATATTCAGGACGTTTCGGCAGGTGTACGCTCCTGTCTTCTTCAGGTGATTGGAATTTCGAACTGAACCCTTTATTTCATCTACCGGAGTAAATTGTTCTAGTTCCAAGTGCCATGTCTCTTTCGGATGCCACAGTATCAGTTACCTCCCAAATCTTTGTTCACCACCAGGTACTGAACACACATCTCTTTGAGTTACGTCACTGGATTCAACTAACGTTTTTTATTCACTGGGCTTCTGCTTGTCACATTCGACTTGTAAGTATTTAAATCCCGAAAGTTAACTCCACCACCTTGATCTTTTCAGAGATGGCATTCATTGGGTTGCTGTTTGTTTTAGGGTATTTGGCCTGGACCTTATTGAACTCGAATGTCTTTACCAAATTTTGCTGTTTAAAAATATATTTCCTTTTTAACTCCGGATAACACGCCACAACCAGTGGAATCCAGTCTTGGGACACCAAGCACCTGACCACTTCCGATTACAATATTTATACAGCGAGAACGCTGCACGATGTATATATTTCCTGTGTAGAACTGTAAGGTGCCATGTTAATGTTCTCAATACGTATGAAAAAAAAATTAGAAGAGTAAAATCTTATGCATACAGAAACAAAGAAAAGAGTATTAACTGTTATGTAATATCGGTACTTCTAAATAGCAGTGAATGATAGACAATCTCCTCAGATAAAGAAGAGACTTGAGACAAGAGAAAGATGATGAGAATACCACAGACCAAATACGTGAGTAATGGGGAAGTTTTTGAGAAAAATAAAATAAAAAGGACACGTATATTTAACGTCAGAAAGAGACAATTCAATTTTTTGGGGTACATAATGAGGAAAGAGGACTTAGAAAATTTGACGCTCGCATGGCATCTTGGAGGCTGTAAGAAAGCAGTGAATAAACAACTTAATGTAAATGGCTGGCAGAATGATGATTAGTAGAGAGGGAGAGCAAAAAGACAAATTTTACTAAGAGCTACAAAGGAGAAGAAATTGTGGAGAGCCATGTTCAGCCACGTTCTGAAGGGATAGGGCACAAAAAAGAAGAGGATTAAGAAAAATGCATCTTTTTCGTCAATGAATCTCACAATTTACAAGACTAGATTTCAATCGTGTTTTTTCAGTTAAATTTGCAATAAAAAGAAAACACTCAATAAACAAAACAATAAATAATAATAATAAAAAAAAAAACGGAGCTAAGGTGCAAAAAGAAAAAAAAAAGATTAATAAAAACCATGCCACCATTCGTCAAGATCATAGGTTGAGACTGAAAAGTTTTATTGGTTCAACTAACAACGTTATTTATGTTGCGTAATATGTCGTCAAGAGATTTGAATGAAAATGTAGATAGTAAACATATTTTGAGCTAGAATATGAAAAGATATATGCTTAAAAAGTGTTGGTAATAACATATGTCTCGGTGTCAGTCTATAGTTGCATATATATTTTACGTAAATTTCTTTGACTCATAAAATATTTTTTAATGACAAACAATAGCATATATGTGTGTGTGCGATTGTATGTATCTAGTTAGCATATCTAGCAACCATGTTTCATTAAACAATAAAGACATATTATGCCTATTTACTTTTACAATAATCCGTTCTCGTTCTCTAATTATTTTCTTAATGTTAAGTTGAAATTCATAAAGGAAGGCGCCGTAGTTCTTGTTAAACCAAGTACTTTCGTTCTCCTTCGCGATCACCCAATTGCAAAAAAAGAAAAAAAAAATTATTAAAAAAATACTTTAAAAATTCTTTCAAAAATTTTGAAACTACCAGCATCTGTCGTTCATACGCATGTGTAGTTATAACAACGTCAATAAACCCAGTCCGAAAAAACGAAGAATATTTTCCATATATATATATATATATATATATATATATATATATATATATATATATATATAAAGACTTTTTTATGTTTAACATTCTTTTTATAGATACAAATATTTAAGTAAATTCTCTGTTTATAATAAACAGTATTAAATAACATTTACCGGCCTGAATGTCCGAGAAATTTTCATAGAAAATATTCTTGCTCCGGTAAATGTTATTTAATACTGTTTATTATAAACAGAGCATCTACTTAAATATTTGTATCTATAAAAAGAATTTTAAACATGAAAATGTCTTAAAATAATTGTCGGACTTTGCCCATTATATATATATATATATATATATATATATATATATATACGTTATTATTATTATTATTATTATTATTATTATTATTATTATTATTATCATTATTATTATTATTATTATTAAGTACAACAGGTATTTTATATCGATAAATTTTACTGACCAACATTTCCAAATTACGAATATCCCTTCTCAGACAAGTTGGAAATTTCGTCAGAAATATTTCGAATCTTCCTAACCCACTATATAAGACCAATATCGAATATGGATATCCTTGTCCACTCGAAGAATGTTTCTCTGTAAGTAAAAATGCACAAAAAGTCTTACATACAACCACACTTTCATAGAGACTCACTTACCACCTATCGGACTAGACGGGCATCAGGCAATATGCATCATAAGGATCATAGTAATATTAGAAAACTTCTCAAATAATACCAAAATACTAGCAAAAATCAAATAGTAAAAACATGATACTTGAAGCAATATTAATTAGAGGCTGTAATTAACTCTGAATTGGTTAAGCATCTTCCATTGCAACGTCTTCTTTCATATAGCTTTCGATTTTCTAGGTCAACTGCTAATGTGTTAACAATTATTTCTGAAAGAGTCTATCAAGACTTAGGTAAGAATAGTGAAGCTTAACAGGGTATGGCATTGCTGGTCTTCTTCAAAAATTGAATGATTATGCTTTTATGGACGATTTTTAAAAACTGATTCTGTCTTATCAAATCGCGAAATGAAAGTTGTCTTGAATGGCCATTCTTCTAGATCTTTTTGCATAAATGCAGGGGTTACACTAGAGTCTATCCTTGGATCTATGTTGTTTCTAATAATCTTTAATAATCTTGGCGAGTTATGGCGCGTTAAGGAAGAACAGCAAGGCTTGTTCACACTCTGATACAATAGCCCATATTAGAGCCTTAATCTAGTTTATACTTTGGGTTATTCTAGTTTAGGATGTTTTCAACACCTTTGTATGTTAGACTAGGCCTTCTTATGCCATCGGGTATAGATAGGTTAGAATATACCCACCTAGACAATAGTAGAATATACCCCCTACTTTTACCGTATAGTAAAATGTATCTTTTAAGCAATGACGTTCCACCATCGCCGAGAGGTCGAGCAGGCGGTGAAGTGTTATTGCTCATACATGATATCCCTAGCTAAATAAGTGGTCGGTTCCCTGTACCACTCCTGACTCCTCTTGTTTCCCTCTCTACAAAAACCAGATCAGGTCGGAAATGGAGTATTATTGCCATATATTGGCAGGAGTTTCCCAGTTTTCACTTTCCAGTTTTAACAGAGTTCAAAATTGTCTCTGCGCCCCTGTGGATGATGAATTATTTTCAGTTCTGCAACCCCCCCCAAAGGGTCTGTAATGTTATAGGTCATAACCTGACATCTTGATTTTAGTCATTTTCCCACAAATGTGACTAGTCTTCCCTCTGTCTTTTATGTAAAAAAATTCCATGGCAGTTGTTATAATTTGCTCTCATCCTAGGTATTTCGGTCGCATGAACGTAAACGTATTTCTGGATTGGCAATTAGGTCTCATCGTTTTACTGTTGAATTAGTTTAGATATAACCGTATATTCTATTCTAATAGATACTTTTCTTGATTTTTTAGTTTATGGAACTCACTTCCAATTCCTTGCTCCCCTGAAACTTATGATCTTCAAAAATATAAAGGTAACATAAATCGCTATCTTCCTGAAACCTGTTCTTTTCGTGTCTTTTCTCTTCACTGACTTTTTCTTATTATATTTCACTCTTAGTAACCACTTGTGTCTTAGTGGCATTATCGCCTTCCTTGGAGTGAAATTATAAAGAAAAAAATTCTAGGTGGGGGGTTAATCTAGGATATCACACTAGATATATTGGTGGGGAGTGATCTGGGCCGCTATATTGACTGAAATAATTAGATTTCACCACGGTCTAATAACTTTTCTAAAGTTCGAAGTCAATTCACAACTAGCATAACAACAGCGTTTAGAGACCTTTATCCCTGGAAAGCTGACAATTCTCAGAATATTTAAAATGAATGTTGCAAAGTTCTATTTCCGGAAAATCTGACTACCTGACCAAATATCCGATTTTTCTCCGTCTTGAAAAGACCTCTTGGTCAAGCTGAGAACGTTTCAGCATCAACTATTAAAATAAAGAATAAAATTTCTGTCCTGTTCTTGTGGAATGGTGTCAACAAGATTCCTTTCAGAGAATCCCTGCAGAGTAAATGATGGCAGTTTTCTGAAGGTCTACAATTTTGATTTCAGCTAAGCGTTTTATCCAGTTTTCTAGGTAGTGTTCCAAGCACTTCCATTAGTACAAAATTTAGTTCTACATTCATGTTCCATAGCTTCTTCAGCTCCCGAGCCAGATCTTGGTATTTTGGTCTAAATTTCAATTTTCTTTAAGCACCTTTTCAGTTTTCTAGGTAGTGTTTCAAGCACTTCCATTACTACAAAATTAGTTCTACATTCATGTTCTCCTTCAGCTCCCCAACAAGATCTTTTCAATCTTTTATTATTATTATTATTAGACTCCAAAGAAACCGAGAAGATTAAAAATTACCAGGATCTAGTAAAATAATAATAATAATAATAATAATAATAATAATAATAATAATAATTAATATCAACATACAAGTTGGTGGTCCGTGAAAAACTTTTGATGCTCCGCAGAAAAATGGAGATCTTATTTCAATTTTTATGAAACTTCAAATTTTCAGTTTTATTTAAAAATTATACTATATCTTTTTTATCTTTAATAGGTGCATTTCATATTAATAAAATAAAGATTTTCCGATTATTATTATTATTATTATTATTATTATTATTATTATTATTATTATTATTATTATAATATAAATATATTTACCTTTTTTTTCTAAATTCATATTAGTGGTTCGACAAATCTAAAATTATAGATTCATTGCTCCATGAAGTTCAAAAAGTTGGAGGCCTTTGGCCCAGAAAATCACCCTAGTAGGAACATCCCATATACTAAGAAAATTGCTATCAATTAATTGACATTTCTCATATAGGGACTAAGGACCATAGTTTGGACCCGGGTTTGCAGGATACAAAACACTAAACATAACATACACAAATAATAATAATAATAATAATAATAATAATAATAATAATAATAATAATATTGTGTCAGCCCAAAATGCAGATTCTGTGATAAATATCCAGAAACGATTGATCATCTTGTATCAGGTTGCACGATGTTGGCACCCACTGAATATAAAACCCGACATGACAGAGTGGGCCAATATCTGCACTGGAAAATCTGCAACTTCTACGGGAAGGAAACTGAAAGAAACTGGTACCAACACCAGACCCGGTTACGGAGATAGGACCTGTTACAATTCTATGGGACTACACAATTCACACTGACAGAACAATCAAGGCCAACCGCCCAGATATTGTTATTAAAGACCACAAACAAAAACGGTGCCTCCTTATTGATATGGCAGTCCCTGCTGAATGCAATGTATCTTTGAAGATATTCAAAAAGCTGTCAAAATACAAGGACCTTGAAATAGAAGTCTCGAAAATGTGGCATATGGGAACATCAACAATCCCTGTTGTAGTTGGAGCCCTAGGACTGGTTGGAAAAGATTGCAGTAGACTAATTGCAGGGATTCCTGGAAGCCCATGCCTCAAGGAGATACAAAAAATTGTTCTGACAAGTACAGCCCACACTTTACGAAGGGCTTTATCTATGTAATTTTTTTTTTTTTTTTTTGTCAATGGAAAGTGTCATGATGCCATTTCTAACCTTAGGTCCCTGGGTGGGACCCGGAAAGAAATGTGTAAACGCCAGAAAGCAAAGAAAATAATAATAATAATAATAATAATAATAATAATAATAATAATAATAATAATAATAATAATAATAATTTGGAGAAATATATTATTTGAATGTTCCATTGAGCCTCAAGGCATAACAGTCTAATAAAAATTTAATGTTTGTGACTGATTTCTTTCGCATTTCATATTGTTTTTTTTTTTCGCGTTTTTCTACGATTCTTTATTTACTCCATTCTTGATTTCATACTTTTATCTTTTTTGATTATATTTCATTCCGAATTTCATTCTTCTTAAATTATTTTCTTTTCGTTTATTTTATTTGTCTCTCTTTATTTCTTTCCACTTAGTCTCTTTTCTTTTTCATTCTAAACTATTTTCTAAAATATTTCTCTCTCTATCTCTCTTTCTCTCTTTCTCTTTGTCTCTCACTATCACTTTCCTTTCTATGTAACACTTATTCTATCGGAAAGCCATTGGGACTTCATATGTTATTGTCTTTTTTTTTTAATTACCTGATGTCTTCGTTCTTTCTTTATTTTTCTTTGTTCTTTTCATTCTGTTCAAAAGTCTTTAGTAATTTATGCTAACCCTCATATATCTTCAATATCATTTGAATGTCTTTCTTTCTTTCTTTCCTTATTTTTCTTTCTTTCTTTCCTTATTTTTCTTTCTTTCTTTTCATTATAATAATCATTCTGTTGAAAATCCTTTAGTAATTCATGCTAACCTTCACATGTATTTTATATCATTTGAATGTTTTCTTTCTTTCTTTCTTTCTTTCTTTCTTTCTTTCTTTCTTTCTTTCTTTCTTTCTTTCTGCCTCTCTGTCTCTATTGATTTATTTATTTTTCTTTCTTTCATCTCATTATAATAATCATTCCGTTCAATATTCTTTAGTAATTTATGCTAACCTTCATATGTCTTCTATATTATTTAAATGTCTTTCTTTCTTTCTTTCTTTCTTTCTTTCTTTCTTTCTTTCTTTCTTTCTCTTCATTATAATAATCATTCTGTCCAAAAGTCTTTGGTTATTCATGCTAACCTTCATAAGTTATAGTCTTCTGTATCACTTGAATATCTTTCTTTCTTTCTTTCTTTCTTTCTTTCTTTCTTTCTTTCTTTCTTTCTGACTTGTTATTATAATAATCATTCTGTCCAAAAATCTTTCTTTCTTTCTTTCATTCTTTCTTTCTTTCTTTCTCTTCATTATAATAATCATTCTGTCCAACAATCTTTAATAATTTATGCTAAACTTCATATGTCTTCAGTAAAATTTGAATATCTTTCTTTCCTTCTTTCTTTCTTTCTTTTCTTTCTTTCTTTCTTTCTTTCTTTCTTTCTTTCTTTCTTTCTTTCTTTCTCTTCATTATAATAATCATTCTGTCCAAAGTTTTTTAATAATTTATGCTAAACTTCATATGTCTTCAGTAAAATTTGAATATCTTTCTTTCTTTCTTTCTTTCTTTCTTTCTTTCTTTCTTTCTTTCTTTCTTTCTCTTTATTATAATAATCATTCTGTTGAAAATCCTTTAGTAATTCATGCTAACCTTCACATGTATTTTATATCATTTGAATGTTTTCTTTCTTTCTTTCTTTCTTTCTTTCTTTCTTTCTTTCTGCCTCTCTGTCTGTCTGTCTCTATTTATTTATTTATTTTTCTTTCTTTCATTTCATTATAATAATCATTCCGTTCAATATTCTTTAGTAATTTATGCTAACCTTCATATGTCTTCTATATTATTTAAATGTCTTTCTTTCTTTCTTTCTTTCTTTCTTTCTTTCTTTCTTTCTTTCTTTCTTTCGTTCTTTCTTTCTTTCTTTCTTTCTTTCTTTCTCTTCATTATAATAATCATTCTGTCAAACAATCTTTAATAATTTATACTAAACTTCATATGTCTTCAGTAAAATTTGAATTTCTTTCTTTCTCTCTTTCTTTCTTTCTTTCTTTTTTTCTTTCTTTCTGCCTTTTCATTATAATAATCATTCTGTCCAAAAGTCTTTGGTTATTCATGCTAACCTTCATATGTTATAGTCTTCTGTATCACTTGAATATCTTTCTTTCTTTCTTTCTTTCTTTCTTTCTTTCTTTCTTTCTTTCTTTCTTTCTTTCTTTCTGCCTTTTTATTATAATAATCATTCTGTCCAAAAATCTTTCTTTCTTTCTTTCTTTCTTTCTTTCTTTCTTTCTTTCTTTCTTTTCATTATAATAATCATTCTGTCCAACAATCTTTAATAATTTATGCTAAACTTCATATGTCTTCAGTAAAATTTGAATATCTTTCCTTCTTTTTTCTTTCTTTCTTTCTTTCTTTCTTTCTTTCTTTCTTTCTTTCTTTCTTTCTCTTCATTATAATAATCATTCTGTCCAAAATTTTTTAATAATTTATGCTAATCTTCATATGTCTTCAGTAAAATTTGAATATCTTTCTTTCTTTCTTTCTTTCTTTCTTTCTTTCTTTCTTTCTCTTCATTATAATAATCATTCTGCCCAAAATTTTTTAATAATTTATGCTAAACTTCATATGTCTTCAGTAATATTTGAATATCTTTCTTTCTTTCTTTTTTTCTTTCTTCCTTTCATTCTTTCTTTCTTTCTGCCTTTTCATTATAATAATCATTCTGTCCAAAAGTCTTTGGTTATTCATGCTAACCTTCATATGTTATAGTCTTCTGTATCACTTGAATATCTTTCTTTCGTTCTTTCTTTCTTCCTTTCTTTCTTCCTTCCTTCCTTCCTTTCTTTCTTTTTTTCTTTCTTTCTTTCTCTTCATTATAATAATCATTCTGTCCAACAATCTTTAATAATTTATGCTAAACTTCGTATGTCTTCAGTAAAATTTGAATATCTTTCCTTCTTTCTTTCTTTCTCTTCATTATAATAATCATTCTATCCAAAAAATTTTAATAATTTATGCTAAATTCATATGTCTTCAGTAAAATTTGAATATCTTTCTTTCTTTCTTTCTTTCTTTCTTTCTTTCTCTTCATTATAATAATCATTCTGTCCAACAATCTTTAATAATTTATGCTAAACTTCATATGTCTTCAGTAAAATTTGAATATCTTTCTTTCTTTCTTTCTTTCTTTCTTTCTTTCTTTCTTTCTTTCTTTCTAAATTTCCAAATGTCTTTGTTTATTTCTTATCGATTTTTCAGCTATACTGCTAACCAAATATTTACAAACCACTATGAACCTTTGCCGGCCATACGCAAAAAAGAACGAAATTACAGAATCGAAAAGGTATTTTCCTCCTCGACCATTCCCTCTTATTACTACCAAGGCCATAGTCCTGGTCAATTGCGAGGGACATTGAGGACATTTGTTGACCCCATCCACCTTCTCGATACCCTCTACTAAAAAAAAAAAAAAAAATAATGAGGAAAGAAAAAAAGATTAAAAAAAAAATCTTCACACTGAGTGCTGTGCAAGAAGAGATAGGGATTGTTTGGGTTTGTTAGTGAATGTGATAAATGAAAAGCGAGCATTGAGTGTATGTCAAGATACAGAACGTGCGAAAGAGTGGGAAGACCCACATGGAAGGCGAAAAAAACAATGTGCGCCATTTCTATTTTTATTTTTCATTTTTAATCAGGATTACAAACATATAGATGATTACGTTGTTCGTTAATCGCCATCTTTTTTTATCTAAGAGTTTGAGGGTGGCAGTTGTCAGTGGCTTCACACACACGCACTCACACAAAAACTAAAAAACGATATTTGTTTTTAATCAAAACAGGAAAATACGAAAGGGTTGGCGAAATTAAATCATTAACAATGGCGAAGATGAAAATAGTAACAAGTATAAAATAGAATAATACCCGTGTTTTTTTATAAGGATGGTAAGAGCAATACTTATTAATAACATTAGTAATATATGGTTGCAGCAGGACTGCTTGTGGTAATTTTAAACGTTGTTTTCTTAACAACAATAGCCACAATTGTAATAGGATAAAAACAGTTCTAAGGATACTTAAGAAAAAATATCAAAAAATTGGCAAGAAAATCTGTATGGATTAAGTTACGAAGAGGAAACCTTAAGTTGAATCAAATCGCTTTTAATAGCAAACCAACACAAAACCAAACTATATAAAGTCCAAGAGTGACTGGAGAAAAGCAAATATCGACTGTGTGGAAGCAAAATTGAAACGGTGAGCCACATAATCAGCAAATGTTGCAAATTGACATAGAAGAAATAAAAGAATATTCAGGTTCCCCTGCTATTTACCTTGAGCTCGTTGATAAGATCCAAAGAAAAATCAGCAATATTATTGGTCCTGATCTGGCGGCTCGGTTTCAGTCACTTTCTCACCGCCGTTATCTTATCTCTGTATGTCTTTTCTATGAATACATTCATCGCTATGTTACCTAGACTTTTTGAATTTAAGCGTAATAATAGTCTGGCAACGACATCTCATCAATTTAAAGTTGAGCTGGCTAGATGTAATCGGTAAGTTCTATGCTAATAGTTTCTTTTCTCACACTACTCGCTTGTGGAACTCCCTTCCGGCTTGATGCTTTCCAGCCAACTTTAATCAGCAAAAATTTAAATGAAATGTCAATTGATATCCACTGTCCTCCTTATTAGTCTTTCCTCTTCCCCTTCATTATTAATGTTTCTGTCCCTAATTCTTCCACACCTTGTAACTTTACTTCCTTGCATCCTTTGATAGTGATAAAAAAAAAAAAAAAAAAAAAAAAAAAAACTGGATAGGGAAGGTAAATCACTGAGAACTGTGCAAGTGGTTAACTTTTAATCATACAGAACAACGGAATATGCACAGAGAAGAATATATCCAAGAAAATGAAATAACCGCACTGGAAAATTTGAAACTTTTACGGGAATAAATTTGTATGAACATTACCTAGACATTGGACTTGGAACAATTTTATAGGACTTTACAATGCACACAGAAGAATCAAGGTTAATCCGTCAAAGATCATAGGATCAGAAAGTGATTCCTTTTTAACATGGCCGTTCTTGCAAAAGAAAAAAAATCAAAATACAAGTATCTTGAAGTGAAAATCTCAAAAATATGGCACATGAGGACATTAATAATTCCTATTTTGGTTTCATTGGAAAAGTTTCTGACAGACTCATTGAAGGTATCCATGATAGTCTATGTCTTCAATATCAAACAAATTGCACTCACAATCACAGCTCACGGCTTACGAAGGTTTTCATGCAAAATGTATATATGTATGTAGTTAAGCATCGTAGAGCCAGGTCAGATTGGGGGGAGGGGGCAGCTGAGTGTGTGATCGAGTAGGGTGAAGACAAAAGAAAATAAAAGATTCTAGAAATGATATGATTTCGCCTGTAGTTTGTGAAATCTGTAATCATTGGAATCATAGCAATAATAGTTTGTGCACTTGGAACAAAAACTATAAAATCTACTGAATGAATTGGAAATATAAGGAATGATTCAAACTTCCCAAACTGTGGGGTTATTTGAATCTACTGATGAAGATGCTGTTGATTTGAAGGCTCTTGCTATCACTCATCTTCAGTGTAAACATGATAGATTATATTTGAACAAGCAAGTGCATGGTATACTACTACTACTACTACTACTACTACTACTACTACTAATAATAATAATGCCAAAATTAATCCTGCTGGACAAACAAAAAAAGTGATGCTTTCTATTAGAAGCTATCTAATATCCTCTCTTGAGGCTCAAAATACCAGTTTTCTTGCGATCCCCGAAGTTAAGCAACATTCAGCCTGGTCAGTACCTAGATGAGTGATCTTTTAGGGAATATCAGATGCTGTTAACTAGGATATACGAGTGGTGCAATGGATGATATCTCAGAACTGTTAATCGGTGAGCCGAGTTTCAATTCCTGTTTACGGGTAAATACCTTTGGGAAAGGTATAAATCCAACTCTTCTTTCTCCTAGTTATGGCTCAATTAGTATCTTGAATCAGTAAGCCATTACTATGCCCGGAAAAGATTCTTACAATCTAAAAATATTTCCTGACTTTAAATAACCTGCAAATTGACTAATTATTGGGTTCGTGCAAAAATAATATCGGTTTTTTGACGTATTTTTAACGTCAAAAACCGGAATTATTTTTGAACCAACCTAATAATTAACCTCTCTACTTCACATAATGATTGAACATAAAGAAAAAGAGGCGATCGATAACTACATTGATTTATTGAATGTAATTTTGAGAAAGTATTGGATATTGCCTGTTGGTGAAAATGAGAAAACTTTATTTTTTAAGTCATGGGAAGTGGCATGAAAATGAAATGTTAACAGCAACCAATATCATAGGCTGGGAATAATATTAGGTTGGTGCAAAAATAATGACGTAATAATGTCGTTTTTTGGCGTTAACAAATACGTCAACAAACGACATTATTACGTCATTATTTTTGCACCAACCTAATAATAATAACAATAATAGTTGGAGCCCTAGGACTGGTTGGAAAAGATTGCAGTAGACTAATTGAAGGGATTCCTGGAAGTCCATGCCTCAAGGAGATACAAAAAATTGTTCTGACAAGTACAGCCTACACTTTATCAAGGGCTTTATCTATTAGGTTGGTGCAAAAATAATGTCGTTTTCTCACATATGTTAGTATGTGAGAAAACGACATTATTTTTGCAACAACCTAATATGTAATATTTTTTTTTTTTGTCAGTGGAAAGTGTCATGATGCCATTTCTAACCTTAGGTCCCTGAGCGGGACCCGGAAAGAAATATGTAAACGCCAGAAATCAAAGAAAATAATAATAATAATAATAATAATAATAATAATAACTAGTGAAATCCCCCGTCTTACAAACATACTTTTTAGTAATGATTAAAAAATAATTCTGCAGACGATGTTATTTCATTTATGGTAAATGGATTTTTGACGATTTCCTTACACGAAAAATGGCGATTTTATCCCTTTTAGTGTAGCGGATAAACTACATTTCATCTCTCAGTTGTGTCCGACAGAGCGCAAATGAAAACATTATTGAGAGGTTCACGGTCTCGGGAAACAGCTGTCGCGGTAGTATCCCCTCATTGCACTAAAGATTGGAGGATTGGTAGTACTACCGATGCCTGCGCAACCGAGGGGTTATTTTTTGACCGGTGAACAATTTCGGTCTCCCCACATTAAACTGATCTTGTGTCACATTCTGCCAACGAGAGGCGGCAAGAAAATGCAAACCCTTCTAGGCGTTTTGGCTAAGATGGTTTATCATCTCACAGTTGCGTCTCTGTCTTTGGGCAGAGGGCGCTAAGAGGATTCTCTGTCAGAGGACAGAGGGGCAACTGGGAAAATTATACTGAAGAGGTGCCCAGCCCTGGGAAACAGCTGCCTGAGGCCGCGCGCTCCCATTGCATAAGAGGGAGGGATCGGTGTTCGCACCGAGGCTAGCGCAACCGACGGTTGGGGGTGGGGTAGGGCTATGGGCAATTTTTGTCCTTTGCTCGGGTGTACGCGATCGGGTGTCCACTATAAAAAGACCTTGTGTCACAACTCGTCCTCGCTTCTAGGCGTTTTGGCTAAGATCAAAGTGTAGTATCTGTTCTTATCAGCTTCATTTGATTCTCTCGCTGCACTTTCTTTTTGTCTTACTTTCTTTCATTTTCTCACTGAAGCTAAGTCGTGTCTTTTCCCTTCTTTCCACGCAATCAAAATTGAATAGTCCATTATTTATGAGGTATTGGCAGGGCTTAACGGTCGTGCGAATTAACAAATAGAGTGGCAAGCACAATTATAATATTAGGTTGGTGCAAAAATAATGACGTAATAATGTCGTTTTTTGACGTATTTTTTAACGGGCATAGCTCTCATGGCTTCTAATCTTAAATGACTGAAGGTGTTACCATGTACAATTTTTGTCTTGCTGAAATAAGATGGACTGTAGTAAATATCCTATTCAATTCTACAGATTTGCCTCTTCTTAATTACAAAAATCAAACTCAAAATGAATCACCGAGCAACCCCTAAATTCGCGCCTAGCACGGTAAATAGTGATTTCTTAGCGAGACCCTATGCATTGAGCGCTTATAAGCTCACCCTAGACCTCAAGTGGAACTCATACCATCCATTGCTAAGGATACTGGGAAAATGGTCGGTTTCCTGTACCCCTCCAGTATTTTCCTGACTCCTCCTGCTATCCTCTACCTACACAAATGCCAGATCAGACCAAAAATTGAGTACTACTGCTGTATATGGACAGGAGCTGCCCAGTCTTCAATTTCCACTCTCGTTACAGTCCAAAGACGTCTATGCAGCCTTGTGGGTGATTAATTCTTTTCTACTTTACATCTTCTTTCCCACAAACGAAACGTGGGAAGTCTTCAGATGAACTACATACATTAGTACCGTCAGTTATATGCTTCACGGCTAAGAACCGACGTATGCGCCCATTGTAGTGTTGGACTTGTACAGGGTTAACATTATTGTAATAAAAAAGGATATGTATATTTATATCTCTGAGATGAGGTATTATTATTACTTGCATTATTTACATTATTAGGTCTGTTTGTCATATTCACAGCGTTTCGGCCGTTCTACGCTCCGACCTTCCTCAGGTGATTGGAATTTCGAACCGGACCCTTTATTTCGTCCAACTGAGTAGATTGTTCCATTTCCACGTATCACGACTCTTCCGGATGTCTCAGTTATTTCCTTTTAACTCAACTTTCCAAGTCTTGTTTCACTAGACCCAAAGAATTGTGGGTTCAATACCAGACCACAGCAGTGATGAACCAAAACTTGGAGAGTTGTTGAATGGAAATGAAGAGGATATGTTAGATAGTGAATGTCGATGTTTCATTTTGAATAAAGCTGATAGAAAATGAAAATTTGAGAAAATATCTGAACATTGTCGGAAATTGAAAAAAATGATTTTGGAACAGAGAAGAGATATATGCATGTCACAGTAGTAATGCTTTTATAACAATCCTGAAAATATTGCAAGATGTTTAGAGGAACTGGAAGAAGAGGAAGAATTGTACTAATCCAGGAGACGACATTACTTAAATCAACAAGTATAAAAGAATGAGTTATAAACTACTGAAGAGAATTGTTTTCACTCAATCTCTATTCTAAGTCAACAATTGAGGCGAAACGCAATGATTATGTACAAAAGTTCGGATTGCCATATGACAGTGAATACTGGACAATCTCCTCACAAATGAAGAATCGACTTGAAACAACAGAAATATTGTTCTACAGAAGAATGCTGAGTATATCATAGACCGAAAATGTGAGCAACGACGAAATTTTAGAGAAAATGGAAGCAAGAATGAAACATACATAACAAAAGGAAGAGACAGTTGAAATTTCAAAGGCACATAATGAGGATAGAAGGGTTGGAAAATCTGATACTTACAGGACAGACTGAAGACAGGAAAGACAGCAGGAAACAAGGTATAACTTACCTAGCGGGATTGAGAAAATGGATTGCAAAACAAGGTTTGGGAGGGATAAAAAAAAAAGACCAGATTTATTAAGAGTTACAAAGGACAAGAAATTATGGATAGCCATGATCGCCTACGTCCTGAAGGGACAAGGCACATAGAAGAAGAATAAAAAAAGAAAATTCAGAAGAAAGGAAAAATTGTTTACATAAATTTATAGAAATGAATATCAGCTTAAAAAAGCAAAGAGTTTGCCTCTCCCTTTTTGCACAGAGAGAGTAGGAGAGAGAGAGAGGGGGGGGAGATCATGGCTGGTTATTGTTAATGAATTTTTTTTAACAGTCCTAAAAGTAAGAAACTCATAGTTCAGTCCTGTACTGTTTTTAAACTCAACACAACCAGAATTTACAGCGGAAAACCTTATCTTTGTATGTAAGTATTCAAAAGGAATTTTTATTACGATTTTCTAGACATATATCAATTGACTTGTTTGAATTACGTATTGTGACACAAAAGACATTTCCTAGGCAAGGTAGTCGATCGTTCATATGTGGCAGAACATTAATCATAAATCAAGCTGCAAATGCTAGGTAAGAAACGAAGATTGAGTTGGTACGTAAGGTTCAACATGAAGCATGTTCTTCAAAATTATTACATTTAAATTATTACTTGCTTGGCGCTATACAAAATCACTTGCTTGATTAGTAGCTCCAACAACGTGAAAATAACAAAGACAATTGGATTAAAATTGGAATCGTTCTCTTATGATGAAATACACAACTTTGAGAGGTAATGTGAAGTAATAGAAAGAACGGGAAAACATTTCGAATAATGAAATTATTTATATGAATAAAATAAAAAATCTATTTTTAAAAATGTGCTGGAAACATTTACAGTAATCGAATAATTGTAATTTTGCTGTTTAGTTTAAAGAGCGAAAAAATTCATACAATGATATAATCTCATCGGTATTATCTGTAGGTGTACTATAATGAGGCTTTCTAAAATGGAACATGAACTAAAACTTTAAAGTGTTAGTGAGTTTATTAACAATGACAAAATGTTCAAACCCTGGGCGGACAGTACGGATATACTAAAAATTAAAGGAATACAGTTAGCAATAACTGAACAGTTAACTAAGGCATGGTAAACCTATATACGGAGAGCGGAGTGAGAGCAGTTTGATTCGTATATTGAATAAAGTGTTCAATTTGAAATTCACTGAAGGTTAACTAGATCGACAGACGTAGGAAGAAGACAGAAGGACATTTGAAACGTTCTAATTGTAACAACAAAGATGTGGACATTAATCCGACTGTAAATAATGTACATAATGAACCACTGAAACGAGAACTTTGTATCGGAAGCCTACGTCATGTATAAAGCTCTACACCAGAGAGATAACGTTGATAGCTTTGTAATAACAAAAAAAAAAACAAAAACAAAAAAAAACGAATGAAAATGACTGATCAGCATTGGAATCTGTTGACACGCTGTCAAAGGACGATGAAATACACATGGCGTAGTAAGGAATCCTGTTTTGTGTGTACCAGTTCTAACAAGGTGACAGTAACAACAACAAAAAAAAAAAAAAAAAAAAAAAAAAAGAAAAAAAAATCGAGCGTCAGAATCCCAGTCTTATGATGGAATACACACTTTACATCAAAGGTAAAGTAAAGTTATATAAAGTTACTAAAAAAATACGCTGATGACGGAACAATGATTCTATGAATTTATATGAATAATTTTTTTGTAAAAACAAAAGAAAAATAAAGAGAACAGGTCAGTACTGAAGTCATTTGACAAGACAGTCACAAAACTATTGAATTGCTCATGACTGTGTAAAACATAGTAGCCAGAAAATGCTAAAATATTTACAAAGCAAACGTTGGATCATGAAACATTAAATGGTAGAGTAGAAAATCGTTGCTTGAAAAGGCTAAAAGACTTTCAAGGCACACGTTGGATCATGAAACAGTCAATTGCAGAGTAGAAAATCGTTGCTAGAAAAGGCTAAAAGACTTTCAAGGCACACGTTGGATCATGAAACAGTCAATTGCAGAGTAGAAAATCGTTGCTAGAAAAGGCTAAAAGACTTTCAAGGCACACGTTGGATCATGAAACAGTCAATTGCAGAGTAGAAAATCGTTGCTAGAAAATGCTAAAAGACTTCCAATGTAAACATTGGGTCATGAAACAATCAACAGCAGAATAGAAGATAGTAACCAGAAAATGCTAAAAGACTTGCAAAGCACACGTTGGATCAAGACAACAGTCAACGTCAGAATAGAACAGAATATCCACAAAATGCTAATAGTCTTTAAGGTAAACATTCGATCATGAAACAGTTAACGATAGCGTAGAAAATAGTCAGAAAATGCTAAAAGACTTGCAAAGCAAACGTTGGATCATGAAACAGTCGACGGCAGAGTAAGAAAAAGTGTCCAGAAAATTCTAAAAGACTTACAAGGCAAACCATGAAACATGAAGCAGTCATAGGCAGCGGAGAAAATCGTAGCCAGAAAATTCTAAAAGATTTGCAAAGCAAATTTGCAATCATTCAACGGCGGATGTTGTAATGTAAGCAAAAAGTCTTTTGAGATTGGTGGGTGCATCTAGCCAATTGCTCTCTCGACAACTAAGGGGATTATAGGGACAGAGGAGAAAGTGACGGGACTTAAAAAAAATAACACTGCCTCGGAAATTAAAGAGAGTAGAAGAAGAAAATGCCCACGAGACCGACTTCACAGGACACCGTGTCTTGCCAATTGCCGAATGATGTCTTCTTCCACATTTTATTAGTATGAGACATCTTAAAATGATTCGGATCTTGACCAATTGTAGAGAGGTCTGTATATAGACATGCCAAGCTCTCTCGTTGTTAACAGGAAATCGTATATATATTTTATATTATATTTTTCTATATTATTTATTGAAAGTATTTTTTAGAATGTTCCAAATGCTTCAGTAACGTTGACTACATTCGTTGCAATAATATAAGACATTTTCTTCAGTTCCTTGGCAAAATTTACGTCCCTATACCTCTCAGTTTCGTTCCATACTCTTCAGCACTTACGGAATTTACTGATAGACTTTTTTCTTTGTTTACGATGACGAGACGTGGTAACTTGAAATCGAACTGAATTTCAACATTTCAACAAATTTTAGATTCCATTTGTTTAGGACAACTTCCGGTTTCTGTGTATTATCGAGATTGAAATAAACAGAACGAGACAATTATTATGTGTCTATATTTCTGAAATGAGGTATTATGTAAACTATTTACATTATTCGGACTATTGTCCTCATCTTTGTTGCCATATTTATCACAACGTTTCGGTCGTTGTACGCTCCGACCTTCTTCAGGTGGTTGGAATGTCGACATGAACCCTATATAGGGAAATTTGACAATTGATTTATTTCCACTGATTACATAAGGTGGACTTTAAATGATTTGCTTTTTCATTCAAAGTTCAGTATTTTCTGTTAAAGAATATTTTAGATTAAACTTAATATTTGAAATTATATCAAACATCCAAAGAAAAACAAAGCAAAATAAAATAAAAACAAAAATGAAAACTTGTACTCGTGGTGTCAGAAGTTAATAATATAATTTATGATTAATTAATAGATATTAGTAGATGCACATTCTCCTCCCTAAAGTCTTCTCATTTTCTTTCACGCACAGGAACCGCTAACGTCTTAGTGGCATTATCGCCTTCCTTTGGGGTGAAATAATTAAAAAAATAAAATAAAGTAAAAATCATTATATTAATATTCTGATATTTAGGTACACTATTATCAAAATGTATAAATAAATAATAAAGTTGCAAAAAACAAAACAAATAAAAAAAACAACAACAACGAAAAACAAACAAACAAAAAAAAACACGATTTTCCTAGTGCCCCAAAATATTTGATCAATACCTTTGGATATTTAGCATCCAGTTCTTTCTTTACTGACCCAGATTAAGAGATCGCAACATTTATCAAAGATGAAATTTAAATTTTTATTATTGCATTATTCCAAAATTTTAACACATCAGCACAAATAGTTAGTAATTGAAAAAATTAGAAATTAATGTATAATATTATCCATATGTAATTACTAATTATTCTTGAACTCATAGTACTCATAAAGTCATTCAAGAAAATGTAAAGATCTAGATTTTTAAAAGATATGGTATAAGGGAGAAAAATGTTTAAAGTAATAATTCTGCCAAAATAAGTATATGTAGGTTTAGAAAAGAGAGTTCACACCAATATAGTAAACGTAATATAGAAAAGGAAAATATGGACCCCATTTACAAAACAGAATATGACCCAGATCAAGATGAAGAAGACATAGATTTAAACACTATCAAAACAGAGATAAATATTTACAAATTGTAATATCAGAGAGATGAAATTTAAATTTTTATTATTGCATTATTCTAATATTTTAATACATCATCAAATAGCTATTAACGTCAACAACTAAGCACAAATAGTTATTGATTAAAAAAAATAGTAATTAATGTATAATATTATCCATAACTTCATGTACAAGAATGTCGTTTTTGATAAAAGTTAAAAAATAACCATAAATACCTAAAAAAAAATGCGTATATTGTAAAAAATTCCTTTTTTCAGAACCTAAACAATAATTATTTTGAATATTTTTTTAAAATATTAAAGTATATTTAATCATATCTCCCTAAGATATCGCGATCTGTTACGACAAAACAAATTAAAATTTACCAATTATTCTTGAATAGAACATAGTACTCATAAAGTCATTCAAGAAAATGCAAAGATCTAGATATTTAAATTGTTTTAAAAGATATGGTATAAGGGAGAAAAAATGTTTAAAGTAATAATTCAGCCAAAATAAGTCCATGCAGGTTTAGAAATCAGATAAACAAAATATATATAAAAAAAACAACATTTATAAAACAGAATATGACTCAGATCAAGATGAAGAAGACATATATTTAAACGCTATCAAAACAGAGATAAATATTTACAAATTGTGACATTTATCAGAGAGATGAAATTTAAATTTTTAATATTGCATTATTTTAAAATTTTAATACGTCAGAAGATAGTTATTAATGTCAACAACTGACCACAAGTAGTTATTAATTAAAAAAAATTAGTAATTGATGTATTAGGTTGGTGCAAATATAATGTCGTTTTCTCACATAGTGAGAAAACGACATTATTTTTGCACCAACCTAATATAATATTATCCATAGCTACATGTCGTTTTTGATAAAACTTAAAAAATAACCATAATTATTTAAAAACTGCGTATATTGTCAAAAATTCCTTTTTCCACAATATAGCTCTTTCTGCTAGGTTATAATATTTATTACCTAAACAATAATAATTCTGAATAATTTTTTAAAAATTAAAGTATATTTAATCATATCTCCCGAATAGCTCTCGCGATCTGTAAATAATATAATTCATGCTGTATTTTTCACTCTTGAAGTCATAATTTTAGTTTAGGAAGCACAAGAAATTGCTTGTAAAACCGGCGATAGTTTTAGCGTCAGGAAGTGAATCAGTAACATTAAACGAATTTATCCAGGATTACTTTAGAAAACTAATATTATTTCTACTAAATAGTAACAATACAGTTCAAGTACATGTATTTGAACCAGAGATATAACTGAGTGTGCGAAATGAGATTATAATTATGATTTTTATGAAATTATAGATAAAAACTAACGCAAAAATAATATGTCGTGACAATTTATCAAGTTTTGTGTATAATATGCTGAGAAAACCATAGACGGAAGACGGAAGCAACGAAAAAGTCTTAAGGAAACTAGAAACAAAGAAGGTTCATAAGAAAGCGAAAGGTGCTTTCCAGAATCCAAACAAAAAATTAAGACATAGAACAATATTTTTAAACACAAAGAAAAAGTATTGAACTGCTCATCTAATTTCTAATTCCCTATATGGCAGTAAATATTGTATAATCTCCTCACAGATAAAGAAGAGACTTGAACTACAGAGGTATGGCTATAACAATTTATGGAAAAATGTAAGCCGTGAAGAAATCGAGAGGAAAATATAAACATAAAGAAATGTAGTCACGTTCAGAAAGAGACAACAAAACATTTCTGGGAATATGATGAGGAAAGAAGGCTTGGAGAATCTTAGACATTGAAGGCAAAATCATACCGAAAGATCTAGTTAAAATTATTCAACGTTTTGTGAATGGATAGCAGAAAGAGAAATAGGAAAGATAAACAAAAACAGGAATTACATTTCTGAAATGAGTAAATCGTCATTATTCTTCTATTAATGCCAAATATTGTTCTCATCTTAGTTTAATAGACTAAGCAGCCTTTGGTCATTTTCAGACAACCATTGATTGTGATATTTTATCACTTTGATATCAGTTATTGTTCGTTCGGAATGAGGCTGCGTTGACGGTATTTTTTTTTCACCTCAAGCAAGGCGGGGAGCCACTACCACGCAAGGGGTTGCAGAGAGTTGAAGCGGGAGCAAAAAGGAGTGAGAGAGGAAATAATAAAGAGAAGGTTAGGGGATAGATCAACGCATTTGGAGACGTCGATTGACATAACATTTAAATAGTACATGGCATTTTATCTTACTCTATTTATGAGGATTATACTTGTATTTTTGCGTAGAACGCGGTATTAAGAGGAACCTGCTATTTTCGCTATGCTTCAGTTAAAATAAATATGGAAAAGAATGAAAAAAAAAAAAAATTCTGTCATCAAAAAACCTATGAATAGAATCAACAGTAGGGTACCCAGTAAAAAAAGGCAAATTTATTTTTCAAGTAAATACATCAGATCAAATTGATCCATTTCAGTGGCCCTCTAAAAACCAAGGATCTGAATCTTATGGATGACTGTATGTGGAGTCTACTCCTAACTCACTTGCAAAACTATCTTCGTGACATCGTCGATACTGATTCCTTGAAGTGGAACTTAATCGAAGCCTGGATTGAAATTCCTCTTGACACTATCTGCAAAGCCACTGCCTCCTCCTGGTTATCACGTTTACAACTTTGTGTTTAACATTCAGGCAAACATTTCGAATATCTACGATGATCGTTCAGTTTATGTATGTATCATGATAGCTAAATAAATTTATTTCTGAATTTACCACTTTTTTACTAGGCACCCTGTATATATTCTATCTGGTATGTTTTCACTGAATTTCATGGGCTGATAGGCGTACATATGCGGTCTTTCTGGATGCCATCCAACCATTCCAAATGTCTCATGAATCAGATTCGCCGTGTGATTTTAACATGGCGACTTATTAGAGGATACCATACACTGTATACCTAAACAGAAATTCTACATTGAGGTTACTCAGTCTGCAGTGAAACACATCTGTACAAATTTGTATTCTGGGTGATTTGATACCTTATTTTACATCATGTTAGATGCAGGACTTTGGGGGTTAATTGAATGAAATCTATTACACTTTCTTCCATACAGAGAGATTACAACCAAGATATGGGTCCCCTGAGATTGCTAACTTACTCCAAATTAAAAAAAAATGCCTTTAAGACGCCGTAGACCGAGATTAAGGAGAACGTGACTAGGTAGGTGATTACAATCCCGAGAAAAGGGAGTTTTAGGCTATTCAGAAAGGTGGAGGTGTTACCGATGTAATTGCATGAGAAACCCAAAGGGAGTGTCTTGAAGACGGCTGAAATGTCGTTGCCTGGGGTAAGCATCTTAACATTAACTTTAAATAGATGGATAGTTTCTGGACAGACCCCCACATCTCTCTCTAGCTCTCTCTCTCTCCCTCTTTCTCACTCAGACACACACACACACACACACACACACACGCATGCGCGCGCACGCACACACACACATACATACATACATACATACATACATATATATATATATATATAATTATTTATTTAAAAAAAATTTATAACATAAATATGTTATAAAATCACTACAAAAATAGCCATTTTGTTTCAACACCCTCGGTGTCTTATCAAGTGATGATGTTGAATGTAAAATAAATGGTTTTAAAAGTTTCAAATTAATTAACAATCCTTCGCAAGGGGAAAACGTTGTTACAAAGGCTAGATCGACCAATCAAAACACAAGTATAGGAAAATTCAAAAAGCTTGAATACATATATATATATATATATATATATATATATATATATATATATATATATATATATATATATATATAACATATATGTTTGTGTGTGAGAGAGAGAAAGTAATGGAAGGAGAGATAAAGTGGGAATTAGAGAGATAGGTATATACAGAGATATAAAGAGAAATAGAGAGAGAGTGTGTGAAAGTAAGAGAAAGAGAGATGGAAATGTAAAGGGGTAAATGAGAAATATATATAGACAGAAATGGAAAGAGAGAAAATGAAAGAAAAAGAATGAGAGAATGGAAAGTGATAAAGCAAAAGTGAGAGAAAATGGAAAACGAGAGAAACTGACACAGAGAGATAGAGAAAATGGGAGAACCGAAATGATAGAGAGAGAGATAGAGAAAGAGAGAAAGAGAAAGGGAGAAAAGTGGGAGTGAGAAAGGAACAGGGTTTAGAATATAGTATAAACAACAGAGCGAGGAAAAGGATAATGAAGACAATGAGAATGATTTTATTTATAGAAGATTCAAAGCTCAGTAAAACGATCAAACGTGAGATATATATAAAGAGGGACAGAGAGGGAAAATAGGTAGCGAGAAAGAGAGAGAGAGAGAAAAGGAGGGAGAAAGAGAGAGAATGAGAGATAATGAGAAAATGGAAGTGACAAAGAAAAAGAGTATTAGATATAATGAGAACATGGAAGTAAAAAAGTGAAAGAGTATTAGAGATAATGAGAATATTGAAGTGAGAAAGAGAGAGTATGAGATATAAAGAGAACATAGAAGTGAAAGAGAGAGAGAGAGTATGAGGGATAATGAGAACATTGAAGTGAAAGTGAGAGAGAGTAAGAGAGATAATAAGAATATGAATGATGAAAAAGAGTGAGAGTATGAGAGATAATGAGAACATGGAAGTGAAAAAGAGAGAGTTTGAGAGATAATGAGAATATGAAAGATGAAAAAGAGAGAGAGAGAGTATGAGAGATAATGGGAACAAGGAAGTGAAAAAGAGAGAGAGAGAAAGAGTATGAGAGATAATGAGAATATGGAAGTGAGAAAGAGAGAGAGAAATTATGAGAGATAATAAGAACATGGAAGTGAAAGAGAGATAGAGAGTAAGAGAGATAATGAGAACATGGAAGTAAAACAGAGAGTATTGAGAGATAATGAGAACATGGAAATGAAAGAGAGAGATAGAGAGAAAGAGTATGAGAGATAATTAGAATATGGAAGTAAGAAAGAGAGAGAATATGAGAGATAATGAAAACATGGAAGTGAAAGCGAGAGAGAGAGAGAGAGTAAGAAAAGAAGAAAGATATTGAGATGATGTGGGTGAGAGAAGAAAGTATTTTCGTGAGATAAGGTCGTAAAGAAATGTCTCTTTGTCCTCCAAAATTCTGATTTTCAAGGCAGCTTGTGTTTGCCAAGTGCCCAGGCGCAATAAACCTCACCTTCCGACCCTCCTCCACCAAATCTCGTGTGCAAATAAGGACAGTAGCCTGCCGTAATTCCAATGTCTGGAATTCTGTCAGACAGGATCAAAAGGTGCAAGAGTCGATGGAGACACAAGACTTAATGAAATTTTCACGGAATAGACAGTATTGCTTCAGTATTTTAAAGACAAAGCGTATATATATATATATATATATATATATATATATATATATATATATATATATATATATATACACACATCTTTACGATATATATATATATATATATACTCTTTTACGATATATATATATATATATATATATATATATATATATATATATATATATATATGTATATATATATATATATATATATATATATATATATATATATATATTTGTAAAAGCATATATCTAATTTTATTCAGGTATTGTCTTAAGAATATACCAATAGATAAATTTGACCGGAAGTGGAGTAAACATTTCTCTTTGCAAATGGCAGAAGGCGCCCAGTCACTGGGATTTCAACCTTACACCAGGACCTCCCTCATTGCAACAACAGAGGTAGGGTCGGTGTAATATCGTGACAGCTGTCGTGGGGACTGGATAAAATTTTGTCCTTGGCCCATATCATCATATGTGCATTGCACCCCCCCGTAAAAAAACGACCTTGTGTCACACCCTGCTTTAATAGGGATGGCGGGCAAATATATCTACTTGTATGCAGATAAGCATATATATATATATATATATATATATATATATATATCCGTGTGTGTGTGTGTGTGCATGTGCGTGTGTGTGTATGTGTAAAGAATTTATACATTTAGTTTTAATCCGGCATTGTTATTACTTCAAACCTTTTTATAGTGGATACTTGTATTTTTAAACAGGCGCACTATTTTGGTTATCTTAAGTAATGTCAATTACATCAATACATACATAAAATGTGGTCTCCGCCTGTCATCGAACCAGCATTCACCTTTGTAGGAGAAACCACATTTGATCCCGGTGAGCTTTCGGACTCGGCTACAGAGAGTATTATAGTCCAGCAATAAGTGTCGTTTATTTCAAATACAAGTATCCGCTATACCACGAAAGTAATATCTATCTATCTATCTATCTATCTATCTATCTATCTATCTATCTATCTATCGTTTTAAGGTGTGCTATATTTGTGGGATAAAGTGCTCAATATGAGAGATAGAGCGTATGTAAATATAAATATAAAAGTGAACATTTAAATCAACACTCAGAGGCGACAGTATGTTTCATGCCAGACGCAGCGATTGCGTCCAGCATGAAACAGGATGTAGCCTCTGAGTCTTGACTTCAATGTTCACTTTTATATCTATATTTTATATATATATATATATATATATATATATATATATATATATATATACATATATACATATATATATAAAATTCTCTGAATTAATCTGTAGAAAAAGGCAATATGCATAAAGGAAAATAAACATAATAGGAAAACTGTATCTATATTTAGCCGATGCGTTTCATCCACTGCGGAAAAGAAAAATGTCCTCAGTGGACGAAACGTACTGGCTAAAACTACCTACAGCTTTGCTAGTATGGTTTTTCCTTTACACACACACACACACACACACACACACACACACACACACACACACACACGCTCGTGCGCGCGCACCTCTCTCTCTCTCTCTCTCTCTATATATATATATATATATATATATATGAATCCTTAAATATTTGTATATACAGTTGTGCTGTCTAGGTTATGTAGAATTTTCCAAGTATCTAAATCCACAGTTGGTGTCCTTGAAATACTTTCATGATCTGCCATTATGTCAGGTCTGTCCGTGTGTATGTAGTCAAATGCAAACAGTTTTTTTTCTGTGTTTACATATAGAATTTTATATACAGTTAGACACACATTTACACATTCACACAAATGCACAACCACGCACACACAAAGCTATGCATACACACACAGACACACACGCACATATATGTATAATTTTTTTTATCTATTTATACATCTCAGTTTGTTCATTATCTATCCCAGTCCTCAGTCTCCTCATATCTGCCTATTTATTTATTTATGTCTGTTCATATCGCTCTCTCTTTCTCTTTCTTTCTCTCTCTCTCTCTCTCTATATATATATATATATATATATATGTTCAAAATCATGAAAGCATGTTAACTGCAGCTATGAAATCCAAGCCTCTGACATTTACTAAGAAAGATGAAAACTGTAGATCTGAAGACAGGAGTAAAGCTATAGTATAAGATGAGTCACCTCTATAATAGTTTGTCATGCATAAAATAAACTTTATAAAACCCCTTGGTAGGTCAGAGATTTGATGAAAAGTATAAACTTCAGACTACGAAGCGCCTACGATGCCGGATGATTTGAGGACCCATGTCCAAATCTGGAACAGTTGGACTCTACTTTTTGCACCCAGGATCAATGCAGAATGATGCAGGGTATGAGGAACTAGTGTAGGGAGAAAACTGCAACCGCATTCATATTTATGTATGAAGGTGTTCAATGCCACTGGTAAAAGGTCGTTCACAATATTTTTTAACAGGATCGACGTAGCCGGAGAAGAGACGAGATCTGAATGCAATTGAAGAATTTATGGGAAATACTGAAACACTGAGAGAAAGAAGTATGGACAAAAAGAATTTAGGTTGAATTTTGGAATCACGGGATTATCAGTATATTTCGGCGCGCATCTAAACAGTCATCAAAAACAAAAGAGGTCATACGAAATACTGACCTCTGGACTATTTTGGTTGAAATAAATAGAGAACATTGTTATGTACAGATCTGTAGGTAAAATTGAACCAGTCTCTCATAAATTACTTTTGTTACTGAGTTGTTTTTTTTTTTTTTAATTTGAACATAGTAAAATTACAAGCTACTCTTATACTTTTGTTAATGACTACGTGTATATATATATATATATATATATATATATATATATATATATATATATATATTATAAATTAACTGATTTAAAATGTTTTTTTTTTGCTACACAATAATAAATATGTTTTAAAAATTGAACCTAAAATTTTCAAATCTAATTTTATAATTAAATAAAAAGTATTAGTTCCATTTCATCTTCAAGCGAATATTGGAATAACTTATTTTTAAATTTACCGAGTTTTAAACGCACACAAAAATTCATAATTCACTGTTTCCAAGGATACAGAGAAATCCAATTATTCAGACAAGGGGCGGTAGCGTGTTCAATTTTATTAAACATTGTTGTATCAATTATGAATTACGTTCATAAAAAAGGATCAAGTTTAGGGAGGGTGGGAATTCTGACATTTGTTATATGCATGTCGTCTGTTTTTTTTTATTTTGTTTTTTATTTATTATTAACGGAAAAAAGTCTTTCGGCATTTTTTCCGACTTGTATATTCAAATATTTTTTATGGGATGTTTGTTTAGAATACGATTTAATTTAACTACAATTTCAAAATTAAAAATATTTTCAGTCTCAATTACTAATAGAATATATATCTTTTTTTAAACTAGTAAATATAATAGAATTACTTAAATTATATAAAATTATTTTCCATATTAAATATAAGTATGTATATTACCAGTTTGCATTTTTTAATTTTATTTTTAAATATTATTTAAATAAACTTTTGACAATGACAGCAAAGAATAGCTATTTCATTTTTTTTGATTCAGTAAATTCTTATTTTTTATAAACTTAGTAATATACAGTTTCTCATGTATGCGCAAAGGAAATGAGTCATTTAATGACCTACATATTCTAGCTTTTCTTATTAATGTCGATTTTATGGTAGGTGTTTTATTGGAATCTTTTAAGTGCCAGAAGTACTTTGAAGGGGATGTCTGATTTCTGTATTCATTTTTCCTATATATATATATATATATATATATATATATATATATATATATATATATATATATATATGTATGTATGTATGTATGTATATGTTGATTTATCCTCAAAACTGGGCAGATAAATGAATTGCTAATAACTGCATATGCGTGTGTGCGTGCGTGCGTGCGTGCATGTGTATGCACGTGTGTGCTTGTGTGCGCATGCGAGTGTGCGTATGCGATTTAACTTTTGTTAAATCCAGCCGACAAATATATCTGCTTAATATATTTTTGCATGTTTCAAATTCTCAAATAAGAAGCTGTGCAGCGGGACCAAAGCTTTTGGATGACAATCGTGGATAAACTATCATAAGTTCGTGTTTAACTTTTAAGTACTTTCGAACACCTCAGTCATTTTCAAGAACAAAGGTGTTTTCAGTGTAATAGAAAGAGTTTTGTTTTCTTGGCTACATACTGCTATTTGAGGAGTAGAGCTAGGATTCAAAGTAACATAATGGGGCTGGAATGAAACCGGATATATATATATATATATATATATATATATATATATATATATATATATATATATATATATGACTGATTAAATTAAAATCATTATGTCTGTTTATTTTTATCACAACCTTTTCATATTCACGAATATTTTTTAGTATATTACAATCAAATGAGGCAAGAAATACACTGTAACAGTGAAAATCATACGAAAAAATATTCGTGAATATGAAAAGATTATGATAAAAATAAGAATTTGCTGCTTAAATACACACACACACAAACACACACACACACACACACACACACACACACACATATATATATATATATGTGTGTGTGTGTGTGTGTGTGTATGTTAAATAATATATATAATATATATAATACCTTAAGTATGGTATTATGTATATTTTTAATATATTAAATAGCTCTGTTATTTAATATTGAGCTTTGCTTTTTCTCACACTACAGGGCATATATATATATATATATATATATATACGAACGCTTGCTCGTGCATTTACCTATATTTATCCATTTTTTAAAATATATATATATATGTGTGTGTGTGTGAGTGTGTGCGCTCGCTCGCGTGTGTGTGTATGTTTGTGTGTGTATGTGATCACTTTTCATTTACTTTTTTAATTTCTGTATTTTTTATATCTACACTTTTAATCTTTATTGCGGATATATTTAAAAATATATATTGCATTATATATATATATATATATATATATATATATATATATATATATTGTATGGAATTTATGTATGTGTTATTTCTTTTTGAGTTTCACTCATAAAATATAGCGAGAGACGGGCAAATTGGTAAACAGACATACAGGACGACAGACAAACAGACAAGACCATAGATCATCCTCTCTGACAGGCTGATGTATCGATAGATTAATTTATTCATGGAAGAGTGGGCGAACGAATAATTGATTTCTCTAGAGAAATCGTAGAATGACAGATATTCGTAGCTAACTGAAAGATTTTTTTATTGATGAGAGGTTCTAGAGAAGACTGGTGCTGAAAATTTGCAAAGGTCAACTGATTTAATGCAAATCAGACGGATCCGTGTGTGTGTGTGTTGTTTGGTTTGCTTGTTGCTTGAAATAAATAAAAATAGTGATTACTTATCTATGTTGACATGTGTGTATAGGTGTGTCTGTTGTTCGTTATAAGTGAAAATAGACCAAGCCCATGCATTTTGGTTCACAGTGACGTGCTATCGTTATCAGAAGGAGAAAATCGAAAAATAATTACTTGTCATCGTTTATTATTTTATAAGTAAAAGTAATTTTCTAACGATTTACTTACAATTATAGTATTCATAATACAGTATGTTTTACTATATGACGTTACATGCACACAGACCATATCTATCTATCTATCTATCTATCTATCTATCTATCTATCTATCTATCTAGCTAGCTAGCTAGCTAGCTATCTAGCCCATTCTGTTCATATATATCTATCTTATTGCAGTCTGTTCATATCTATCTATCTATCTATCTATCTATCTATCTATCTATCTATCTATCTATCTATCTATCTCAATCTGTTCGTTTCCTTTCCATTATATTTTGCCGACGCGTTTCGTCTTGTATGGTCCCACCTTATAACAGTATAAAAAACAGCCCGTATTGCTAACATGCAATGAATTTACTATAAGTCTTATATATATATATATATATATATATATATATATATATGGTATAAAATGACAATTGGAAAAAAGATCTTAGATTTTGCCGACGCGTTTCATCTTCCGACTTTTTCAAGGCAAAAATGAAATCGAAATGTTCTTGTTATAGTTACATTAAAAAATCCAAATTTAAAAAGATAGACGCTTCTGTCCAAGCCTTTTTTTTCTGGTTAATGTAATGTTAATTGATCTGGGAATTTAAATATATATATATATATATATATATATATATATATATATATATATATATATATATATATATATATATATATATTGAAATGGACAAAGTCCGACAATTATTTTAAGACATTTACGTCATTATTTTTGCACCAACCTAATAACTCGGCTGTCAGATTCCACTTTTGGTGCCAAAAATAATTATACCATCCGAACATATATAAAATAATTACAGTCTGTATATAAAATTCTGTGATTTACATCCGTCCGTCTATCAGTCCTTCACATCCTCTAAACAGGCTTACATTGACCATTCGAAGCCAAATTTTGGACAGTGCAAACAAGTAAGTGGGTACAAACTACAATTGGTTTTACGAGGGTGTGTAACTTAGTACAATAAACTTTCATTCATTTATCTGGAAAGATTAAAAGTTTTATTATTTAACAAAACAAAATACTCCCACTATTTTAAGAACAATTTAATGATTATAACAAATGCTTATTTAATAAAAATGCAATATTGTTTTTAGCATACATTTTCTTTAAGTTTTTATATATAGTTTAAAATGGGAGATAACTTCAACAATACTAAATACTGTGAGGATTTCAAGATGTGTCAAAGTGTTGCAAAAAATTTTAGTTACAAAAATAAAACCAAGAACAATCATTTACGTTCAAGTAATAACGAACTGAGTTTGATATACTAGATAGAACTGATTTTGGTTATTTATAAAACTGATTCCCATGGATTGCAGTATACAATTATAATAAATTTTTTTTTTTTAAATTTTTGACAATGAATAGTTGACAAGGCTGTTTAAAAACAGCGCGGTGACTGGCAAGCTGATTATGTAAACCCTTACTACTTTGGAACACCATATATACGGTCTTGTGCAACACTAAACTAAGCTTAATAAATAGTTGAGACAGACACAGATAAGCTTAATAAATAAGCTAAGCTATTTAAATTCTTAAATTAGGCCAAGCTAAGCTTAATAAACACCAGTTGTAGACTAAGTTAAGTATAAAACACATTTGACCCGGACTAAGCTAAGCTTAATAAAAATTTCGCCTAAGCCAAGTTAAACTTAATAATTTCTTTTTAAAATCAATTAACTCAAAACAAGGCAATAAAGCTACTAAGACGCAAGGAGATAATGAAAGTGAGAGAATATGAGAAAAAGAAACATTATTAAAGAGAGGGAACAATAAATGAACAAGAATTAAGAAGATAACAATTGATGTTGCATTTAAATTTCTGAAGATCAAATGTGACTGTAAGAGCGTTTCACAAGTGCTAGAGAAAAAATGTTAGCATAAAACTTACGTTTATATCTAACCATTTCAACTATAAGATGATGAAACCTTATCCTCAAACTAGTAATATTTGATTAATAAATACAGATCAAGCTAAGTTTAATAAGTACTTTATCTAGTCAGTCAGTCATGTGCCATGCGTGATACAAGCTTAGGCGATCATGTATCTTTCGATACGTGACTGACGAGGCAGATTTTTTTCCCGCAGTAGGTTGTCATTTCTTTTTGCGGTAGACCAGTTGCCATCCAAGGTTATAGCACCCAGTCTGTCCCGCTATTTACCCATAGCTGGTGGGGGGGAGAAGAATAGGATTCGTACCTTTCCCAAGTGTATGAGCCCGTCAGTCAGTCAGTTATGTACCATGCGTGATACACTCCTAGGCGGTCATGTATCGAAAGATACATGACTGACGAGGCAGATTTTTTCCCGCAGTAGGTTTCTATTTCTTTTTGCGGTAGACCAGTTGCCATCAAAGGCTATAGAACCCAGTCTGTTCTGCTATATACCCATAGCCGGAGGGAGAAGAAAAGGATTCGTACCTTCCCCAAGGGTATTAGCCCGTAAGTGAATGTAATGGATTCGACTGGAATTCGAACTCGGCTCTCCGATTCCTCAGTCCGAGCCGCTATCCATTGCTCCTAGCTAAATTAATAGATATTTGAGTTGTTTCATCGTGAAACAATGGTTAGCAAGGTAGGCAAGCAGTTCATTATTCTTTTACAGTAATTACGTTCCGCTCATTTGTGGTCATGTGTCATAATTAAATTAAATGCAAATTCAAAATTAGTTGCTAACAAATTATAAATTATAAGTGTGATAAATACAGATTTGGTAATACAATATTAGAATGACAGACTTAGTTCTTGTATTTAGTACATTATTATAAAATTGGTAAATATTTTGAGAGTATATATAGGATGGATGTGCGTGTAGTGCAACGGCCATCGGCACAGAAAGTGGAATAAGTGAGACATGTTCAAATTTAACGCTTACGTTCTCTTTCTCACTAATGCCAATAGAAAAGGCATGGATCCTTCTCTACCTTTCCTAGGTATGGGTTAAATAGTAGAGTAGAATAAACTCCCTAGCTTTCCTTTGCGACCAGTCTAAGAGAAGAAAAATTCTGAGTTGCAAACTGTAGAGAATGCACCAGTAAATTCCAAAGAATTCATTGTAATTCACAGATAATGATGAAAATGATCTGTATAGAATAATGTTCGTTTATATTTTTAGCGGACATCGTATGTTAATATATATAAGATCATTGCAAAATTGCGCGCCCGATTTTGATTGTTAATATAAACTGACCGAAACTTGACACTAGCGTTTGTTTTAGTACCGATTTCTGGTGTGTCCTAAACATTGAAACCTTGCATTGTTCAGATGCGAGTCAGATTTTGTTGAATGTTGACGTTTAGTCCACAAATGAATGCTTTAGCGATGGAGGATGAAAAATTGGATTTTCGCCATATTATGTTCTATGAATTTCGGAAAAAGAGTAAGCATCGGAAATGATACAAAAACAAAAAAACAACAAAAAAAAAAAATCAGTAGGCTTATTTGGATCGTGCTCCAGCTCTACAGACGGTCAAGAATGTTTGGAAGATTACGTCAGGGTGATTTTAATGTAAATGATCAACCTCGTCCAGGATGACCTTGCGACGCTCTGCTTGCATATTGTGTAGTATAAACAGATGATTTCGACGGAAGAAATTTGAAAATCGATGTCTCAACAACCTTTCGCCATTTGAAGAGACTTGGGTTCAAGAAAAACGGCCGATTTCGGCAAATCTAAAAGGTGTCATTTTCCAACATGACAGCACAGGATCGTATGTTGCAAAACAGACCTTGCAGAAAGTTAAAGAGTTGACATGGGAAACCCTGCAGCACCCACCATATTCTGCTAAATTTTCATTTGTTCTGGTCACTACAGAACGACTTAAATGACAAAAATTTGATTCTGTATAATTAGTCGAAAACTACCTCACAAGCTTCTTTCAAAAAAAACTTTTCTACGAAAATGGCAATAACAGCCTCCACAGAACATACAGCAATAGCATAAATTATATTTTTAGCTATTATATATTGGCTATTAATATATAAAATTATTTTTGGATAATCCAACAAGTAGTTTGCTAAGCATCCTAAATTCCCAGGTTCTATAAAGGCAGATAATATTAAGAAACCTATTCTGCTTGTTTTCTTTTTAATCTGTGAATGGAAACAAATCACTTTATATAGTTTCAAATGAATTAAACCATTTTGATAATTTAATAGAAAACATTTATTTATTAAGATATTTCTACATTGAAATTCTGCTCTCATTATATTTCTGTTCAGTAGTATGATGCTTTTTGATTGTAGTGTCATCAGCTGTTTCATGGTTTCATAACCACATTCGAACTAAATCGCTGCAGTCCCAAAGATCCAAATGGAAGACCTATCAAATTTATGACTAAAAGATTTGCCACATTTTTACATTCAAGATGATTTCTTTTATCCGAATGAATTATGTTCATTACAGAAAACTCTCTTCAGCCACCACAGAACATACAGCAATAGCATAAATTATATTTTTAGCTATTATATATTGGCTATTAATATATAAGATTATTTTTGGATAATCTAACAAGTGGTTTGCTAAGCTTTTATAATTTTAAGAATTGGTTTGCGCAAACCAGTATGGTGCTACCACTGTATACAGGGCTGGATTTAGATGAAGAGAGGCCCTAGGCTAATCCACCTGTGAGGCCCTAGGCTAATCCATATAAAATAGTTACAGTGACCAACTAATGTATTTAGAGCATTTAAATTTCCGAAGTATGATGTTT
>OZ010616.1:19331670-19349170 GCA_963932145.1 Acanthosepion lycidas
AATTTAAATGTAAAATATATTACATATATTAGATACATGATAATTTAAATGTAAAATATATTACATATATTAGATACATGATAATTTATATGTAAAATATATTACATATATTAGATACATGATAATTTAAATGTAAAATATATTACATATATTAGATACATGATAATTTAAATGTAAAATATATTACATATATTAGATACATGATAATTTAAATGTAAAATATATTACATATATTAGATACATGATAATTTAAATGTAAAATATATTACATATATTAGATACATGATAATTTAAATGTAAAATATATTACATATATTAGATACATGATAATTTAAATGTAAAATATATTACATATATTAGATACATGATAATTTAAATGTAAAATATATTACATATGTTAGATACATGATAATTTATATGTAAAATATATTACATATATTAGATACATGATAATTTAAATGTAAAATATATTACATATATTAGATACATGATAATTTAAATGTAAAATATATTACATATATTAGATACATGATAATTTAAATGTAAAATATATTACATATATTAGATACATGATAATTTAAATGTAAAATATATTACATATTACAAGGAAATTTTACGATCTTTTTTTTCTTCTTTTAATTCCATCTTTAACTCTTGGTGACCTAATCAAAATTAAAGAAACAGTCTTTGGAAATAAATCGATAGGTTTTTATGTTAGATAAAAATGGTCAATTTTATTAAAATTTCTTACGAACTAAATACATGAAAATTAAAAGTTTGTTTTAAAATGGGAATTTAAATACTATTTCTCAATGTCTACGCAAAAAAAAAAAACATACAAATATACATATAGTAATAAATTCTTAGACCTCTATGTATACTTACTTGCTATTAAAACATATTCAGATGTACGCATATTTTACATTTAATATGGGGAAATTTTACACCTAATTAGAAAAATATAAATGTATGTTTTATTTTGATATGCATTCATGTCATTTTGATAGATATTAGAAATTTTCATTTTAGAAAATAATTTAAATTTGATAAGGATTTGGCATAAAACAGAATGGATTTTAAGATATAAATAGTTGGGAAAAAAAGTAAATGTTAAATATAATATTTAATGAAATAAATAATATCTATTATAAAATATGATACAGCGTAGCAACAGTAAACGAAAGCACACAGTATTATCTTTATGAATCCCTCCAAACGAAAGCTTAAAAACTCTTTACGCAAATAATTTAACCGCTAAATTCCTTAATTAACTGTACTATTCTTTAAATATTGTACTGTGAAAATGTGTTGTAAAATGAAAAAAATAAATAAATGAAAAAATAAATGAAAAAATAAATAAATAAAAAAATAAATGAAAAAATAAATAAATGAAAAAATAAATAAATAAATAAATTTCCAGAAATAGTAAATCGTCGACACGCACTTTTTTCCTCAGAGAAGAAAAAATATTTAAAACTGCTCTATTCGCAAGGTTTTATGAGGCGTGGGTTCTTACAGGATGGGGGCGTGGAATATGAACAGCCTGGCAGGCAACCAACCTGAATTTGTCACGCATGCGCAAAATAAAGGAATACAGAGCATTCTTAAAACTTTCTGAAATATTAAAGTGAATTTCTAAATGTCTACTATGAGGCGCTTCAATAACGATTTTAAAACGTTGCCGTAAAATATACAAGCCAGTTAATTTAGAAATATTTGAAAAAAAAGTTCATTGAAAATAATTACAATTCATAAAATTTTAAAATGTTATTAAATATTAAACATAGTATAAAAAGTCTTGACATAATATTTAATTTTAAAAAACAGTGTTAAGAGATTGCGACATCTATCGGAGAGATGAAATTTAAATTTTTATTATTGCATTATTCTAATATTTTAATACATCATCAAATAGCTATTAACGTCAACAACTAAGCACAAATAGTTATTAATTAAAAAAAATAGTAATTAATGTATAATATTATCCATAGCTTCATGTACAAGAATGTCGTTTTTGATAAAAGTTAAAAAATAACCATAAATACCTAAAAAAATGCGTATATTGTAAAAAATTCATTTTTTCATAACCTAAACAATAATAATTCTGAATATTTTTCTAAAATATTAAAGTATATTTAATCATATCTCCCTAAGATATCGCGATCTGTTACGACAAAACAAATTAAAATTTACCAATTATTCTTGAATAGAACATAGTACTCATAAAGTCATTCAAGAAAATGCAAAGATCTAGATATTTAAATTGTTTTAAAAGATATGGTATAAGGGAGAAAAAATGTTTAAAGTAATAATTCAGCCAAAATAAGTCCATGCAGGTTTAGAAATCAGATAAACAAAATATATATATATAAAAAATAAAAAAAATTTATAAAACAGAATATGACCGAGATCAAGATGAAGAAGACATAGATTTAAACACTATCAAAACAGAGATAAATATTTACAAATTGTGATATTTATCAAAGAGATGAAATTTAAATTTTTATTATTAAATTCCAAAATTTTAACACACCAGAAGATCGCTATTAATGTCAACAACTGAGCACAAATAATTATTAATTAAAAAAATAGTAATTAATGTATAATATTATCCATAACTACATGTTGTTTTTGATAAAACTTAAAAAACAATCATAAATATGTAAAAAAAAAAAACTGTGTATATTTTTGAAAATTCCTTTTTCTACAATATATCTATTTGTGCTATGTTATAATGCTTATTACTTAAACAATAATAATAATAATGAATAATTTTTTTTAAACATTAAAGTATATATAATCACATCTCCCTTAATAGCTGTCGCGATATGTAAAAAAATCTGATTTACGGTATATATTTTATTAAATTAATATTTCAAAATAAATTACCACTGTAGAAATTATAATACCAATAAATGATTCTTAAAGCGAGAATAACAATAAATTTAATTTTTCTTGAAACTTCAATATTTATATGAGGACATATTTAAATGTAGCAAAAGTTTTCAGTGAAAAAAGTTGTTTTTTTTTTCTTTCACAAAGCTAGCAGCTAAATAAATGTTGTAAACACAAGATTCAACGAGCACAATACATTTAGATCAACGCACAATAAATTAACATTATAGTTGATAAGGATGTGTGAATAGTAAAAAAGGATATTGCAGAGTCGAATTCGAATTTTGGTCTGAGCACCTGCATTCAATTTAGCACAAATACTCTTGAGAAAGGTATGAACCCCCTTAGCTATGGGTTAAATCGTAAGAATTGGAAAACCTTGAATTAGAAAAACTTGAAGAAAACCACTCGATTATCTTTCCCAATAAGTAACGTCAATTTACAGATAATAAAAAGGGAATCCCTGAGAAGTCATGATCGTCTACGACCTTAAGGGATATAGCGTTTTCTTTTCTTTTCTTTTTTTTTTTTTTTTTTTTTTGTAAATAGTTGATAAAATAGTCTAAACATTTCCATTAAAGATTGTGGTTTATATAGCTTTGGTTACTTTCCGATAAAATATCCAACAGTCAAAAGTAGGTAATTATTAGGTTGGTGCAAAAATAATGACGTAATAACGTCGTTTTTTGACGTAACGTCAATAAACGACATTATTACGTCATTATTTTTGCACCAACCTAATAATTAATATTGAGAATCATCCGGGTGTTAAATCGAGTATGAAACAGAATGGATTAATAAATAGTTTATCCAGAGCCTTTCTATTCAGTTGTTTTTCTTATAATAAAATATCTTAAAATCTAAAATAATTTAATCATATTTTAATGTGGAGTGAAAGTCAAATAAATTTTGAAGCGAAAACAAATGTGCAAGTCAAACAAAAACAAAGCGCGTTAAAATGTATTTATCAAGTAAAAAGATTCCTTTGCCAGTTTCCAGTTGAGATTTCATTATATACGCATATATAAAAATACAGGGACAGTGGGTTTTCTGACAAGTTCTAGGCTCTATCCACTTTTAAAGAAAAAAAAAACAAAAAAACTGAATAAATTACAAAGTCAATTTTTTTTCTTATAACTCGTTTCTTTTTCTCTCTTTCTTTATCTCTTCATTCACTTCCCAACTCTCCCTCTCTCCCTTTCACAAACACACACACACACATATTGTAAAACCGAATTATAACCGCATGATTTGTATGAGTACGCACAAACAAGGTTAATATAATATAATATAATATATATATATATATATATATATATATATATATATATATATATATATATATATATATTAGGTTGGTGCAAAAATAATGACGTAATAATGTCGTTTTTTGACGTATTTTTTAACGTCAGAAAACGACATTATTACGTCATTATTTTTGCAGCCTAATATGTATATATATATATATATATATATATATATATATATATATATATATATAATTTGTAAAGAAAGGAATGGATTTTGAAATTAATTAATCCTAGAGATTTTTATTACTTAATTGTCATTTTCTGTGGATACTCTTATTTCAGAAGACGTATCGTCTATTAAACAGCATATTTAACAGCTGTTCTATTAAACAGCATATTTATTTATTTTCGTCTACTCGCCTGAATATTCGAGAAATCCTGCCGGAGAGAGCTTATTTTTCTCCTATAAGATTTCTCGAATAGCCAATAAAAATAACGTTTAAGTAATATATATATATATATATATATATATATATATATATATATATATATATATATATATATATATATATATATAAACAATGAAAAAGTCATACAAAAAGTAGATTAGTAAAGTTAATGATATAAAATGGCGAAATGTCTTCGCAAACAAAATTTTAAAGGCGCATTAATCTACCAATCACTCGATGAATGTTATGATCCATGTTTTTTAAAATCGTAAGCTGTATAAGGTCTTTCTTAAGTACTTTCGACTGTACATTCACTCATCTTCAGGCATGGAAATTCTTACAAGAAAGAGCTTATACAGCTTATAATTTAAAAAAAAAAACAAGGATCATAACATTCATCGAGCGATTGGCAGGTTAATGCACCTTTAAAATTTTGTTAGCGAAGGGATTTTATATCATTAACTTTACTAATCTACTTTTTGTATGAATGATTCATTATAATATAAATTGAACTGCACCACATATTTGATATATATATATATATATATATATATATATATATATATATATATACATACTGAAAACACATATTGAAAAAATTAAACTTAAATTTCTCATTGTCTCTTTCTTTCAAACGTATGTCCAGTTGCACCAACGTAAACTATCTCCTTAGACCGATGATGTTCTAAAGGATGTGTGTGTGTCTGTGTGTGTATTTAGGAAGCAAATTCTCTTCTAGGCATGTTTGTTTAAATAAATTATAAACATTACGTCTACTTATTTTTAGCATAGTCCGTTCATATTCACAGATAATTTCCCGTGTATTACAATCAAATGATGTAAGAAATGTTTGATTATATATATTATGTTGGTGCAAAAATAATGTCGTTTTCTCACATAGTAAAACATGTGAGAAAACGACATTATTTTTGCACCACCCTAATATATATATATATATATATATATATATATATATGTATGTATGTATGTATGTATGTATGTGTGTGTGTGTGTGTGTGTGTGTGTATTTCGGCAGCAACCTTTATTTCAAGCAGCTTTCATTGAGAACAGTCGACAAGTAAGGTTTAATTAATATTTCATTAAGTTTTTCCAGCATTCCGACATTTTGCTAACATGGGTTAAATAATATACAAATTTTCCTATAGACAATTTTCATTGATTTTAACCCCTGAAAAACGGAAAAACGGAAAAATCTTAGAATGCTGTAAAAACTCAATAAAACATTAATTAAATCTTCCTTGTCGGGCGCTTTCAATGATATATATATATATATATATGATTAGAAGTTTTAATTTTTGAATTCATTTTCATAAGTTTCGCACGGCGATGAATCAGAGAGAGATAGGGTTTCTGTTAATAATACGATCTTAACCAGAATTTACAGCGTCCACAAAAAACATCTGTCGGTGAGTAATCCCCATTTCTCTGGGTTTTTTTTTTCTCGCGCCGTTGTTGAAGGACACAAGCATACTCGAAAATTACCGATTTAAAACCTTTCTTTCCGTGTTTCATATCTGTCATATGGTAAATTAATATTTAAGAAATGTTTTTCATAGTTTTTATATTAGTACTCTTTAGTTTGTCCTTGCTTTATTAACCAACCTATTTTACACATGATTATATATATATATATATATATATATATATATATATATATATATATATATATATATATATATATATATATAATTTGTCTGTGTATACGTATTGAAAATATATTTCATATATTTGAGCATACATCGATATATGTAAAACTTGTGTAAAAATGGATAAAATTAAGAATATATTAAGTATGAGATAGATTTTAATTTTCTTTTTCAAACCTTTCCCGATTATTTGATAGAATTTTACAGTCAATAATATTAGTGAAAACTGAAAACTTAGACATTTTCAGATTCAATGAGTTTTCAGTTTTCTTTGGGTGTAGTACATTATATTCTCGAACTTTTAATTCGGTTAGGATTGCTTGGAATAAAAATTAATTAATAAAAGTAAATAAATGGAAGAAAATATATGAGATTATTTTAATCTATCTATCTATCTATCTATCTATCTATCTATCTATCTATCTATCTCAGTCTGTTCATATCTATCTATCTATCTATCTATCTATCTATCTATCTATCTATCTATCTATCCCGGTCTGTTCATATCTATCTATCTATCTATCTATCTATCTATCTATCTATCTATCTATCTATCTATCTATCTATCTATTCTGTTCAGATCTATCCATCACATTTTGTTCAGATCTATCTATCTATCTATCTATCTATCTATCTATCTATCTATCTATCTATCTATCACATTCTGTTCAGGCTTATCTATCTATCTATCTATCTATCTATCTATCTATCTATCTATCTATCACATTGTGTTCAGGCTTATCTATCTATCTATCTATCTATCTATCTATTCTGTTCAGGTCTATCCATCACATTTTGTTCAGATCTATCTATCTATCTATCTATCTATCTATCTATCTATCTATCTATCTATCACATTGTGTTCAGGCTTATCTATCTATCTATCTATCTATCTATCTATCTATCTATCTATCTATCTATCTATCTATCTATCTGTTTAATTGTATCTGTCTGGCAAGCTTGCTAGATAGAGAGTAGCCTTAATGAAGCAATGTTGTAGACTATTTTACAATACTGTTAACATTTCTGTGAGTGTATAAAAGTCAACGCATCCTCATTAGAATTTCGTTTAATAAGTAAAAACTTTTGTATATTTTAGTAATTATTTTTCGCATTTGAGTTTGAGAAGAGAAAATAATTATTGTGTGCAGAAATGTATGTATTTATGTATGTATACGAGTGCTATTTATAAGCATTATGCGTATAATTATATATGTACATAGATGCATGATGTTTATTTAAATGTATTAAACACATGTAAGATATATATACATACACACACACACACATATATATATATATTGTTGAATGTAACGAAATATGAATGTCTATTTTGCTTGATCATGAGTCGTTCTAAACTTTGTATAGTTGCTTTAATTTCGGGAGAAAATAAAGACAAAAGTTATCCAGTATTTGTATATTTCTTTTACTATGTTGTTCTTTGGTCACCAGAGTGATTGTATGAACTAAAACCACTATACGAAGCTTAGAACGGCTCATGATCAAACATAATAGCCATAATTGTCTGTTATATTTAATAATATATGTTTGAATAACGATCTGATGCCCCAATACACACACACACTCTCTCTCTCTCTCTCTCTCTCTCTATATATATATATATATATATATATATATATATATATATATATATGTTTGCCAGTGTGCGTGCGTCAAATATATATATATATATATATATATATATATATATATATATATATATATATATATATATATATATATATATATATATATATATAAGTATGTGTGGCTTGTGTGACTTTAATCGACACGTGAATTGTCGTCGACGTTCCGATTCTAAACTGTGGTCAATTCTATTTTGTTTTCAGAAATCGAACGATCTGTCAGCGTTGGACTACAACTAGTGTTAGGTAAATAAATTTGTGAATTTAAACCTGCAAAATTCTATCGTCTGTTAATAAACACGCGTTCATCGCTATAATCAAATCATCCGTGTTTGTAGCCTAGTGGTTCAATTGTCTACTGAACCTTTATTACTTGAAATCGATAGGAGAATCTATTATATATATATATATATATATATATATATATATATATATAAGGCAGGATGTGTGTGTGTGTGTAACGAATGCACGGCCGCAATTTTCGACGGATTTGCACCAAAATTTACATGCACATACTCCAAGTTAGCAGGAAGGCCAAGACCGACTTTGCATTTCCCAACTCCCATGGATAGTGGAAATTATCGATTTTTTCATGCTTCTACGGCACTTTTCATATAGTTTGCGGCCATTTTCTACTGGCCAGAGTGAGAGCCTATAGCTGGCTGCCACGATTAGACAAGAAGATTCTATTAGCCAGCGTGAGAGCCAACAGCTGACTGACACGAATGTTAACTAGCATGCTAGCATGCAAAAAAATTCGATAGTTGTATTGGGTCACAAGTGGGAAAAATTTAAATCTGCATGGCACTTTACTCCAATTGGCTCATTCGCTTGCTTAAACTCAACGTTGATTCTGATTCCACAGAACTGGGTTGGGTGTGAAAAAGTATTTGTTGTCAACATTCTTTTTTCATTCGTTTTTTCCAGTTACGAGTCCTTTTTTAAAGCTGATCGTTTTGTGTTCATTTTGTTTAGTTCTTTTTTCGTAACAGATTTAATGTTTAGTATAGAGCTTAGAAAAAATTCGCATTGTGAGATAGGCAAGAAGTAAGGCATTTAGCAACATCAGCACGGCAAAGGGCACTCCTTTAAAGGCAAGGAAGGGCAAAATTATTTGAAGTCAAGTGATGGGGATTGCTGTATGAGTCGTACGATTTTTGAATCAAGCACGGGCAACGCCGGGCCATGCTGCTATATATATATATATATATATATATATATATATATTTGTAGTGATTTTATAACATATTTATGTTATAATTGTTAAATAAATAATTATATATATATATATATTACATGAATCATTCATACAAAAAACAGATTAGTGAAGTTAATGATATAAATGACGAGAATACATCTTCGCAAACAAATTTATTAAAATTACATTAACCCACGAACCTCTAGATGAATGTTGTGATCCCTGTTTTTAATAAATTCAACTTGTATGAGGTCTTTTTTTTTTTTTTGCAATTACTTTCATCTGTTCATACAGACATCATCAGGCATGGAAATATATATGAGGATGCACAGTGGAGTAGTGGGTAGCGGCTCGGATACGTTATTTATTATTCACTTACGTCCTAATACCCTTGGGAAAGGTATGAATCATCTTATCCTCCAGCTATTGGTAATTAGCAGGACAGGCTTGCTTATTTAGCCTTGGATAGCAACTGGTCTAGGAGAAGGACAACTCTGAATTCAAAACCTGCGTATGGTTGGGGACCTTGTGGCACGTAGTGCACCAGGTCTCTATATTCGGCCCTTCAAAAAGTGTGGATGGTTCTGCACAAAACCTTCACAACTATAAGCAAATCATGTGCTGGTATCTGGATTGTCGGTTCCTAGGAACTGAGCCTTTTGACCCTCATACGTCGAATACGATGGGAGAGTCCACCATATATATGTATATATATATATTATATATATATATGCGCGCGCGCGTGTGTGTGTAGGAAGAGCTGAAAAATTCATTGGTCAGTCAAGATTTGAAAAAAGAATTCTTTGAATCATTTCTCAGATTTTGAAAAGTTAGTTGCGCCATGAACTTTAAGAAACCCAGTGTCTATGTGCACCTTATGTACGTGTATACGTATTATATTTACCTATCTACAATTATACGTACCTTTATTGCGATTATTATTCCCTTTTGTTTATCTTATGTTTATTCTATTTGTTTTGATTTGTTTATTTTACTTTGTTAATAGCTATATTTATGTTAGTTTGGTCTTTACTGACATATTTTTGGGGTAAATAAGTTCATATATACACGTGCCCATTCAAGATGTAGGCGATCATAGCTTCCGAAGACTTCCTAACACTTTAGCTCTTAATAAGTTTTGTTATTTCCCCATCGCTCCTATTCTATGTTCTGCCATCCATTTATACAAGCGTGTTAGGTAGGTTGGTCATGGCTCTCCACAACTTCCTATCCTTTGTAGCTCTAAGCCATATTAGCCATTTACTGTCCTTTTCAGTTCATGTTTCGCCATCCATTTACGCAAGCTTATTAGGTAGGTTGATCAAGGCACTCCACAACTTCCTATCATTTGTAGATCTAATCAATGTTTTCCTTTTTACTATCCTTTCGAGTTCATGTTCTCCCATCTATTTACGCAAGTTTATTAAGTAGGTTGATCATGGCTCTCCACAGCTTCCTATCCTTTGTAGCTTTAAGCAATGTCTACCTTTTTACTATCCTTCCGAATTCATATTCTGCCATCTATTTCTATAGCTTATTAGGTATTTTGATCATGGCTCTCCACGACTTCCTATCCTTTATAGCTTTAAGCAATGTTTGCCTTTTTACTATCGTCCCCAATTCATGTTCTGCCATCCATTTATCCAAGCTTGTTAGGTAGGTTGATCATGGCTCTCCACGATTTTCTATCCTTTGAGGCTCTAAGCAATGTTTACCTTTTTACTATCCTTCCGATTTCATGTTCTGCCATCGATTCCATAGCTTATTAGATAGGTTGATCATGGATCTCCACAACTTCCTATCATTTGTAGCTCTAAACAATGTTTGCCATTTTACTATCATTTCCAGTTCATGCACTGCCATCTATTTATACATGCTTATAAAGTAGGTAAACATGGCTCTCCACGACTTCTTATCAATTGTACTCTTAGTAAGGTTTGTCATTTCACCATCCCTCCCAGTCCCTGTTCTGCCATCCATTTGCGCATGTTTGTTAGGTAGATTGATCATGGCTCTCTTATTATAATCTTTTACAATAAAATTATATATATATATATATATATATATATATATATATATATATATATATATATATATATATGTAAAATGACATTTTTATGTTTATACGTTCTTTTTATAGATACAAGTATTTAAGTATGAATGTCCGAGAAATTTTCATAGAAAATATGTGTCCTCCGACAAGAATCGAGCCTGTATCCTATACGGAAAACGTCTTAAAAAATAACTGTTGGACTTTGTCCATTCCATAATATATTAATATATATATATATATATATATATATATATATATATATATATATATATATATATATATATATATATATATATATATATATATATATATATATATATATATATATATATATATATATATATTTATATATATATATATATATATATATATATATATATATTTATATATATATATATATATATATATATATATATAAATATATATATATATATATATATATATATAAATATATATATATATATATATATATATATATATATATATATATATATATATATATATATAATGAAATGAACAAGCCTACATATAAACGTACACAAATGTGCATATATATATATATATATATATATATATATATATATAATAATAATAATAATAATAATAATAATAATAATAATAATAATAATAATAATAATTATACTCGTCCGGAAAAACCTGAGCTGTTTTGGCTTGTAAATGAACAAACCAATACCCAAGCAAAATAAGGTATACAAAAAGAAAGAACTAAGAACATGTAATTCAGGTGAAAACAACCGACCAGATTCCAATCTCAGAGTCCAAAGAAAAAACCCTCCAACACGAGTATAAAAATAACTAAGCAAAGTGCTCAATACACTAAGTAGACCAAATCTAACTATGAACCTAAAGAGCCAGGTAAACCTTTACCTGAGTCTTTAGTTATATATAGTTTAGTTTAGTTTGCCTGGCTCTTTATATATATATATATATATATATATATATATATATATATATATATATATATGTGTGTGTGTGTGTGTGTGTATGTATGTATGTATGTATACGAACATTTGTGTACGTTTACATATAGGTTTTCATATATATATGCCACACTGTAGCAAGTAAATCTATGTATATATGCATATTTAATATGTCATGAGTGCTGATCGATGTCATAACCTTAGGTTGATATGGCAGTATAGTTGGTTTCCCCAGTTGCATGATTACGTTATATATTATTCGGCTAAATTAATCTTGCTTTGACTAAAGAAACGAAAATACAGAACTCTGCCGACCATCTCATGTGTAATAGCAGAAGTATTTGGCTTTGATTATTTCGATATATGTTGAGTATATCGCAAGATAATGTTTGAGTTAAGACAATTGGTAAAGAAGGAAATATTCACCTTCGTAAGTGAAGAGATAGCTCTCTACATTTATTTAGTGAACACGTTATTATCTACTCGTATATACACCGTCAATGGACGATCATCTGTTTCACGCTTGAATGCAATCTTCAAGCCTGAAGATTACGTTCTAGGATCAAGCAGACCAAACTGATTGTCGCCGCTTGGTGTAGAGATCATTGTCCACTTACATAAGCTCTATAACTGACATTGAGTACTTTTACCGATGAATATACCATACCTTAAAACTATATTTTTATCATGCATATACACATACACACACGCATACATACATACATATATATATATATATATATATATATATATATATATATATATATATATATATATACATATATATATATATATATATATATATATATATATATATATATATATATATATATAAATTGCTTGTGCACGTGGCACACCAAGCAAATGACATCACGAAAACCGAAAGAATAACTACTAAAACACATATTTAGCTGTTTCAATTTTAATATATACTAAAGTATATATACTATATATTACTATATAGAATATATTGTAGAACAGGTATATTGACCTTGACTTGTATAAAAATACATATGCTGTTGGCACAGTGAATGATTTTAAAACCCTAAGTCAGCACATAGTTAACAAAAGGTTGCTGACCCTTGGTCTAAGAGAAACCCTTCTGTCAACATGGCTGATGCTAATCTCCTGGTGAGTGACTCACAACACCTTTTCGAGTTAACATTTTCTATTGACATGAAGAGGAAAGATTGTATTGAATCAATTGCTAGGCCCGCTGCTAGGGAAAAAAAAACTTTTTAAATACAGTTTATTTCTATTAATGTGATTTACATATTATTGTATAAATTACTATATAAAATATATTGTAGAACAGGTATATTGACCTTGACTTGAATAAAAATACGTATGATGTTGGCACACTGAATGATTTGAAAAACCTAAGTCGGCACATACCAAATGATGCCGACCTTTGGTATAACGTTATGCACTGATATAAATTGGGAAGATTATATATATATATATATATATATATATATTGAATTAATCCCTAGGTCCGCTACTAGGAAAGCTGGTTCACGTGGACGTGATAGCCAACTTTTCTTTCCAAATTGTATCTGCACATTGAAGTTTACCATTCGTCCTTTTATTGAATATTACCGCCACATCTAATCTCGTGATTCTGCTATGTATTTAGAGATTTCTTTATATAATCTAAAGAAGAAATCTGCAATGTTTTCATTCTTGACCTGGCACCTCGGCTTAAGTGACTTTCCGACCGCAATACCGGAGCCTCCTTGTATAACCTTTTCTATAAATATTTTCTTGGTAATTGTTCTGATGAACTTTCCTTTTTGGTGCCTCGACTTTATGAATTTAAGCCCAGATTCAGATGATGCGAGTTCGTTTCTCGTCGGGAAGGACATTTATTCTTTAGTATGACTTCAATATCAGACAGCTGCTATTAATTTGACTATATTCGCAATATTAATTTATAAATAGGGCTCAATGCAATAGTAGAGCGATAATTCTTTATTATCGGATATTACATTCGAACATTTGTAAAACGTTGCATATATCCATTCATGTTTCAACGAGATGCAATGATATGCATTGAAACATGAATGGATTTAATAACACTTTTACATATGTTTAAATGTAATATCCGATAATATATATATATATATATATATATATATATATATATATATATATATATATATATATATATTCTCATTAAGAAATGGACAAAGTCCGACAATTTATTTATTAAAGACATTTTTTTATGTTTAACATTCTTTTTATAGATACAACTATTTAAGTAAATGCTCTGTTTATAATAAACAGTATTAAACAACATTTACCGGCCTGATTGTCCGAGAAATTTTCACAGAAAATATTCGTCCTCCGACTTTAGCTTGACGTGCCTTTAACCTTGCTAAACGAACGCTCCTCTGTGGCCAAATGTATGCAGAAATATAGTCTTAAGGTGTGCTATATTTATGGATTAAAGTGCTCAATATCAGAGACAGAGCGTGTGTAAATATAAAAGTGAACATTGAAGACGATTGCGTCTGGCATGAAATAGAGTGTCGCCTCAAGTGTTGACTTCAATGTTCACTTTATATATATATATATATATATATATATATATATATATATATATATATATATATATATATATATATATATATATATATATATATATATATATTCCAGTTATTAATTATTATTAATTCCAGTTGAGCACTCTCGGGCTGAGGTCTGGGTTTGTAAACAGTGACTATTATAGCTATATAGCGAGACTCTTCGCAAGCCGAATTGAGTCACTGTCGGTCACTGGGCGTGTTTCCAGAAATAAATACGCTAAAAAATACACCTTCATCCTGACCGACAGCTTAGTGGTAGAATATCCGCCTGATACCAATTCAGTCGGGTTTCGATCCTAGCTAAAGGCAGCCGGATGTCTAGCCGCACTGATGAGCTGTGATACAGCGAAACAGTCTGTCTGTGGATACATATATATATATATATATATATATATATATATATATATAATAAAAGGCACAAACACTAAAACTTAATGAGGTTATATTCATTTCATTAGGGTCTTAAATACTGATCATTAATAGTCTCTCACACTCCTCTCTCTCTCTCTATATATATATATTAACAAACGTGCGATTTTATAGTAATATATATATATATATAGAAAGGTAGATAAACGAAATATCACGCAGGGACACAGATACAAATCATTACTCTGAGGCGTCAGACGATAAGAACGGAGGTCGATTTGTTTCTGAGCCCCTGAGAGCTGTTTTGTTTGCTAGGGTTATTGCCGTGTCTTTGTCTAATTTCTCCAGGCATTGAGCTCTTTAAGACTTTACGTTGGAAGATGTCTGTCTTTTTTTCTTGTTGTCGTTCATTTCTTTTCTTTTTCCTACTTTCATCTATATATATATATATATATATATATATATTTTTTTTTGCATTTTCATGTTTGCTTTCTGCTTTGGCAGACTTCATATTGGTCTGGTTGTTCTTTGAGGCTTTACCAGTAGCTTCGTTTGTTTTACACACACAATATATATATCTATATATATATATATATATATATATATATATATATATATATATATATGTATGTATGTATGTATGTATAGCATATTGCATATAGAGCTGGTGTTAATAATAGTGCTCGATGTAATATAACATTACTATTAAGTATAATTAATAAATATACCGGTAAAGACCGGGGTTTCATGCACAAGGCGATCTTCATGTGCTGTGTCTTCATAGTGAACGTTTCATAATTTAAATTTTAATAAAAATATCTGGTTAACAAAATGCTGGCGCATTATTGGTATATTATACTGAGATTACGCTTTTTTTTATTTTAAAAATATATGTTGCCTTTAAAATAGATGCAGTTTTATTTTAAATATATAATATAAACGAAATAAAAAAATAAAGTGAGAAATTTTTGCATATATTACAGACACACACACACATATTCTCGGGAAAATCTAATGAATGATCTGCAATATAATCCATCCTGACTTGGGATCTCGACTTCAGTCACTTTCTCACCGACGTGACGTGACTTCCCTTGGTCTTTTCTACAAATATTTTCATGGCAACTGCTCTGACGAGCTTTTTTTTTTTTTAACTAGTTGCCCGATTACATGAATTTAGCGTTACTGTTGAATTAGTTAAATGCAACCGTCATTTCTACTTCAGCAGTTTATTTTCGCGCATTTTCCGCCCGTGGAACTCCTTTCTGTTTACTTGCTTTCCTGATAACTACAATCTTCAAAAATTTAAATGCAACGTAAACCATGCATTTTTATAATAACTGAAAAATCTACATAAGTATATGAGTCCATATGCTGATAGATAGATAGATAGATAGATAATGATTAGACAGGAATACATACATATATAGATAGCTAGATAGATAGAGAGAGAGAGACAGAGAGACAGAGAGAGATACCAAGTAGAGCAAAATAAAAATGTAGATAGATGTAAATTGAATGAAACAATTTTTATACATATAATCTTTTATGCTAAAAACTTTCATGTGGCAATGACCATTGAATGAGATGCTTATTCTTATGGCATATAAATTCGCAAAATTCTTAAGAGTGCATATTATCAATAATAATAATAATAATAATAATAATAATAATAATAATAATAATAATAATAATAATTGTGGCAGTTGTGCAATAAAATTACAAGAAAAACCTGTATCAGATTCAAATCCGCTGCCATCTTGAGATTGCTCGTGAAAAGAGGTTTGCTGACATCTGGTTTTCGATTGAAATCCATCAGATACTTCTATGTGTCGTGCCTTTTCAGTATATTGACGATGATTGAACACAATTTCTTGTTCTTTGTAGCTCTTAATACATTTTGCTTTTTTTTTATCTCTCCTAAACCTTGCTCCGCCATCCATTTAATGAAGCTCGCCATGTTTTCCTCTGTGCCTTTTGCCTTCAATATATCCCTCTCAGTGTCAAGTTTTCCAAGCCTTTTTTCCTCATTATGTGCCCTAGAAATTTCAACTGTTTCTTTCTGATGTTAAGTATATATGTCGGTTTTGTTTCCATTGTCTCTAAATCTTCGTTTTTGTTCGGTCCAAGGTATTCTCAGAAAACTTATGTAGAACCACATTTTTGTTGCAACAAGTCTCTTCTTGTCCAGCATCCACTGCCATATAAGAGAACTGATATTACGTAAGAGTTCATTAGTTTTTTCTTTGTTTTTGACGAATATTTTTCCATTTATTAGTGTTATCTAAACTCAGTAAATATTTAATATTAATTGCATTGGCAGTAACAACATCAACTATACCAATAATGATGATAATGTTCATCGATATTTTTATATGTAGATAATTCTCTTCTTCAAACACAAGCAAGAAAATATCGACGTTTGATAACAATAATGTGAGTGG
>OZ010616.1:19354170-19394170 GCA_963932145.1 Acanthosepion lycidas
CCACATATGGAGAGAGAAGGGAGATCACCGTCCCCTGTGGGATCATGTTGAGATCATAGACAGGGAACACCATTGGAAAATTCGTAAACTTAAGGAATCAGCACATATGCTAGGCCACAAAAATATCCTGAGCCGACCAAGCAAAGAAATAAATACAATATGGGAACCAGTAATAAGGGGTGCCAGAGAAAAGAAATGATAACAAAGTTGCAATATGAGCTCTGGTAAAAACATGCAATGATAACAGCAAAATTGCAATATGAGCACTGGTAAAAATGGTTGCTGAAAACATTAGGTTTATAATACCCAGAAATTCATACCCAAGGACACATGGCACAGTGGATAAAGGCGTTGGTTAGATCCAGTGACAAACCCAAAGAGTGTGAGTTCAATACCCGGTTAAGACAGTGGAGAACTTTCAGAGGGAAAATTAGCATCCATCAAACATGGCACGTGAAACTAGAACAGTCTACCCCAGGGATCGAAATAAAGGGTTCAGTTCGAAATTCCAAACACCTGAAGAAGGCCGGAGCGTACAACGGCCGAAACGTTGTGACAAATATGGCGACAAAGATGAGGACAATAGTCCGCATAATGTAAATACTGTAGATAGAGACATATATATTTATATATATATTAGTCTGTTCATATATACATATATATATATATATATATATTACTGTTCATATATATACATATACATTTGTGTGTGTATACAATCATGACAGATCGTGTTATAGATATGAAGAGAAAGATATGTAAAGATAGTTGAGATTGATAAAGACAGACAGAAGTACTTATGTATGTATGCATGCATATATATACGTACACAAAAAACGATATTATTTTTGCACCAACCTAATAATAACTGTATATTAACTGTTATTGTTAGGCTTCCAAATCTATTTATTTATTCATTTACATATATTTATTTTTAAATAATAATAATAATAATAATAACAATAATAACAATAATAATAACAATAACAATAATAACAACAATAATAATAATAATAATAACAATAATAATAATAATTGTCCAAATACAAGGACCAGAAGATCGCGATTAACATGATGTGGGGTGAATGCAGGTTGAGACTGTATCAATAGTGATCGGGATTCTGCTTCTCGTGGGTAAAGGAATGGAAAATTTTACTAACAGTGTCCCAGATAACATCAACATACAGGTTGCCAAGAAGATGACCCTACTAGTAACATCCCATATACTAAAAAAAGTGCTATCAATTCAATGACAATTCTCCTATAGGGCCTAAGGACAATTGTTTCGACTCGGCTCTATAGGATACAATGCAGTAAACATAACATACACATAATAATAATAATAATAATAATAATAATAATAATAAAACTTTAAATCTAGGAGAATTTGACGTGTTTATTCGACTAAAAATATATCCATAAAATACAATATGAATAAAACAATATATATATATATATATATATATATATATATATATATATATATATATATATATATATATATATATATATATTTACCGGCGCGTTTCATCCTCTGATTGACTTTATCAAGGTAAACGTGAGGGTTTTATTTTGCAACAAATATCTTCTTTCTCAAAACTTTCTCAAACCAAAATACATGACAATCAGTTTTTTAAAAAAGTGAAAGAAAATGATTAATTTAAAAAAAAATCTACTATTTAAAATAAATGAATTTATAATTAAAATAAAATATTAAATCTTAATTACATAAAAAAAAATAATTCAACAATAACAACATTCACTAACTTTCATTTTTTAGGCATTAAATTACATAACCAAACATCCTCCATTGTTTATTTTGACTTTCACAGTTTTCCTGACGAATAATGAGTGTTCTAAATTTTAACATAACGAAATTTTTCTTTTGTTTTTAAATACTTGTTACAAACTAAAATCTTTACATTCACTTTGATAAAGTCCATCAGAGTATGAAACGCGTCGGTAAAGAAAAAGAAAATTTTTCTCTTTGTCTTTTGTCATATATATATATATATATATATATATATATATATATATATATATATGACAAAGACACAAGTAAAAATTTTCTTTAAAATTATATATATATATATATATATATATATATATATATGAGTTTAAGAAATGAAAAAAGAAAAGTATCTCAATCTAACATATTTCACTAATATTAAAGCTTCAGCAGAGAATGAGATATGGAGAAAAAGAAGAAAGACATACTGGTATTTATACATTTATCTTGCTTGATTTTCATTGGTTAATCAGATTTTACGTTAGTATAGTTTATGGCATACGGAATTTAAGGCGAGACGACGCGTCCGTACAGACTTTCAAGAAATTGACAGATTCCAAGCGTATTTCTTCTTTAACTTACTATTCTTTTGGATTCCGATCCATATTTTATCTATACTTGATTATAACAGATATATATATATATATATATATATATATATATATATATATATATATATATATATGATTGATATATATGGAGTAATGGATAGCGGCTTTCGAATTACAGTCGAATCCATTACATTGGCTTACGTGCTAATACTCTTTGGAAAGATATGGATCCTCTTCTTCTCCAGCTATAGCAATAACCATAGGTTCTATGACCTTGGTTGGCAACTGGTCTAGGAGAAGGACACCTCTGAATTCAAAACCTGCGAAGGGCTCTGTATTTGACCCTTCAAAAATTGTGGTTCTTTCTGCACAAAACCTTCACCATAATCAAATCTCATTTGCTGGTGTAGAGCTATTAGTTTCCTGGGAACTGATCAGCTTGACCCTCATACGTCGAATTCGACGGGAGAGTCGAGTATATATATATATATATATATATATATATATATATATATATGTGTGTGTGTGTGTGTGTGTGTGTGTGTGTGTGTGTGTGTGTGTGTGAAAAGTGTGTGTATATAAATATAAAAAAATATATAGATATATAATTATTTATATATTATATGCGCGGTACTTATTAGAAAGCGCTCAATATCAGAGATAGTGTGGGGGGAAACGTCGTCGTGATGTTATCGTGCTAACGCAAACATCGATGTATGTTCATACGCCCAATGAAGTACGCAGACACACATACACACTTGGTCGTCCGTCGGGACTCATACATATATAAACATATGTGGACAGTTTTGTTCCCCCCCCCACTTCCGTAATAACTCCAATACACGCAATCTACATATACCCAAAATTTTTAAAAATTAATCAGTTTGTCTGACGATCGCAAAAACGTGAAACCCAGGGTCACAAACTCACATCACTCCAACCATATATATATATATATATATATATATATATATATATATATATATATATATATATATATCTCGATGGAGTCTTTTTAAATAACCTACTTGTACATTTCAATACATATGTTTACCCGAATATGGACGAATGCATGTTTCATTATCATTTTTATGCAATGCAAAATTTATGATCGTATAATTAAGATCATGTTCGCTAGTTAAATTGGCGCGAGTTTGAGAAAATTATTTTACGTGTGGGATTCTCCCCTAACACACATTCGTGCCAAATCAATGAACTTGAGTCGTCTTAACAGAATTCAGTCTTGGGTTGTTATTTTACTTTTTTAATCATTTCACTCCATGCAAGGCAATAAAGTCACGAAGCCGCAAGAGGATACTGGGTGTGAAAGAATATGAGAAAAAGTAAAGGAAAGAGAATAATAAAAGAACAAGAACTAAGACCGAAGATAATGTTTGACATTACATTTAAATTTTTGAAGATCAAAATTGACTGGAAAGCAAAAAAAAAAAAAAAAAAAAAAAAAAAAAAAAAGATAGTTCCACAAACGAGAAATGCGATAGAAAAAACTGTTAGTATAGAACTTACGGTTTAATCTAGCTATTTAATCTGTAAGATGATGAGACCTTACTTCCAATCTAGTACTGCGCATAAATTTATAACATTTAGTTACCAAAGAAGAAAGTATGTGAGTATAGAAATTTCTGTTGAAAGTAATATAACATTGGTTTCTCTTGAGACGGCATCGTCCCTCGTCTACCAACGGGAAAAACTATGAGAATTTGCCGTTCCATTACAAATCACAGTTATGTCTACAAACTATAAAGCTATTCAAATAAGCATATTCTAGTTACACGTTCTCCTTAATCTTATTTTGACAATTTTTGTTAAATTATTTTTCGTTTCATGCCTTTTTAACATTGCACCGAGAGAAAACAAATTAATAAATAATATTTTTTACTTTTTAAACCTACTGTAGGCTTACGGCCTTATTACGTTGAAACACCAGTTTCCAACCGATCACTGAAGTTAAGCAAAGTCGAGTCTAGATGGGAATACTGGTTGCTTTAAGCTTGGACTTATGGGTGGTGTGAGGGTTAATGACTCGGAATTGTTAATTGAAGAACCGAGTTTTCAGTTCCAGTCGGGTTCGTTATAGTCACTTTGGAAAAGTATGAATTCACCTCTCCTCCAAGCTATGGGTTAATTAGTATGAGTTATATCACTATACCATTATTATTTCGAAAAATAAAATAAAATTGCGAGAAAAATATTTAGATTTAGGTTTTAAATATCCCATGGGTGTACATATTCCGATAAATAAAATCAACCAACCAACAAGTACTGTAAAATATCGAGTACCATAAAGAACGTCTTAGTAACTACTTATCATAATTCGTATTCAAATCAAAATAATTCACTACAGTTGATTGTCCCAATTTCTAGTGTATTTTAGATTAAAACCAGACTGCACTGTTGCTGTGAACAACCTCCTCCATATCTCCTTTTTCATTAGCCAATAGGTTTTATTGCTTCTAAACTTTGTTGGATCAATGCTTCTGCATTGATTTTTCAGCCCTTAAATCATCCATTTGACTGAATGCAACCCACTTTCAAATAACACTGCTCAATATGTCCACTCGGAAATATAAGGAAAAAAAAAATAACCATATGTTTTTTTATTCTCTAATGTTAGTGATGGAAACCCGTTTACTCAAAATAAGAGATTTTAATTAAGTAGAAAATATCAAGTAGCAAATAGATGCTTTATTGATGAGCTAAAATCTACGTTTTTGTTTCAAAGGTGTTGAATTTGATTGAAGCGTTTTTCCAATTATTTTTTTCCGCAGATTAATGAGGAAGGAGGGCCTGGAGAATGTGATACTCACGGGTCGAATAGAGGGAAAGAGAGACAGGGGAAAACAACGTGTGACATATCTGGTGGGCTTAAGCAAGTGGATGATAGAACGTGGTCTGCGGGAGGAAGCAGAGAAAGGGAAATTGTTGAGAGCTGCAAGGGATAGAAGAAGGTGGAGAGCCATGATCGCCAACGTCCTGTGGGGACATGGTGCATAGAAAGAAGAAAAGAATATATATTATTCTGGTTAATACTGTATTAATTCATTCATTTTATTGAGTTATTGCTTTTTGCAGGGCTGTGTCCACAACTCCCTCGATCTCACAATTGTGTTTCATTCAAAGCAAAATAGTGCAATGGCATACCTGTTCCCTTTGCATTTGGGATATTGAGATTATCCTGCCCCACCTCTCAGCGATTAAAGAGGCAAGACCTACAAGGTAGAGCAAGTGGTTCGAATTCAGTGTTTTCGTTCTCTTAGGCTTGCGATGGAAGCCGTACTCTACCCTGACTAATATCCACCACTCTCTCTCGGCCATAGTGACAAAATCAAAAGTAATACATGGAATTACTTCTTTGGGATCAATCTGGTTGCAGGAGTTGCCAGAAAGTTATTGACAGCCAAAAGATTTCGGGTCTCCACTCCAGATTTTCTGTTTGGATTTACTTCCATAGCCTTTTCCGTGTTTTGGATATGACAACGGAGATTTAAAATCAGGGTTTTCCTTCTCATAGATGAACTGCCTTCCTGAGCTGTTGAGCTCCATCTACCCACTTTATTAATTAACTTAATTAACTCTCGAACGTTGTTTGGAAACATAATAAGTTCTTGTATACAGACGACAGAAATCAAACAGAAGTCGAACAGACATATCAGCTTGAACATGTGCGTCATTTTTGGACTTGTACCAGACGGCTTGTTTTATTAGTGGTTCCAGCAGTATTAAGTGGTAACACCCTGTGAAAAAATCTAATCGCAAAAAGGTGATAAAAGATAAATGAAAGAAAATTTCCGACTCAACAAGAAAAAGCAGAAGAGAAACTATTTGGGAAAATGAAGGCAGCATGACATGCACACTTTGATACACCACTGGTATTCGTCACAAAGTTTGTTTGCGTATACAATGAGAGCCTCTGTGTGTGTTTGTATAGTTTCGAACGCACTTAATACACTCAACCTCTAGGCCAAAATAAGAGAGCGAAGCATTTCTTGTCAGATTTTCAACTGCAAAGTTTGGGCAAGCTGAAAATGGCACAATGCTTCAACTTCTGCCTAAGTCGACAAATCAATTAACGAATCTGCGCGAGCGAGCGCGCACACACACACACGCACACACACACACACACACACACACACACACAGAGACACACACACACACACACACACACATATATATATATATATATATATATGTAAGCAAATATATGGATATAGATCCGACAGTATGAAGAAAAATATACGGAAAAACAAACAAAAATCCTTATATGCAATTATGCTGTTTTAATGTTAATATAATGTCAACGTCGGACGTTTCGGTCTAGTCGACCATCTTCAGGACATATTCATAAAACATAATTAACATTAGACTATATTCAATTCAACATGAAAAGACGATGGACATAAGAGTAAGACTAATCAAAACAGATAACTGAACTTTTTTCCGTTTCAATATGATCACGTCGGCGTCACGTGGGCGATGTTGTGAAAACGTATGTGTGTGTGTCATAGCATAGAGTGAGTACTGGCGGTAATAAAGCAGCACTTGATGTAAAATAACAGAGGTAAAATTTATACGAATAATTAATATGCGTTTAGCTTCTCACCACTATGTACTTTAACAGTTGGTTATACTATAAATATTACTATTTAGATTTTGCCACGGTCAGTTTTCAGTCCGTGTCTGACGATTGCTGCGCACATGAAACTCAGAGTTGTACCAAACGATGTCCTCTGATGGACTTTATCAAGGCAAATGTGAGGATTTTAATTTTGTAAGAATTATTCATAAACAAAAGTGAAAACGTCGTTAAGTCTTCCGAACGCGTCGCCTCCCCTTGAATTCGGAACGCGATGAATTATACTAACGTTGCTTAACAAATCAAATGAACGTGAAACCTGATTAGCCAATGAAAATCAAACAAAATTAAAAAAAAATGATAAAAGTTTCCTATTTGTTCTTTATCCTATCATGTGTAGGAATGTAAAAAGAAAGTAAATGACATTTTTATTTTTGTGTTGTTTGATTTTCATTAGTTTATCAGGCTTCACTTTGTATTTGACTTGTTAAGCAATGTTAGTGTGTGTATGAGAGAGAGAGATAATTTATGAATATACATTATCATCTGAATACCACAAAAACTAGAATTATGATACACTTCCATACATAAATCAATATTTACATTTTTTCAGTTAGGCTTGGAATCAGTTATCTTTTTTGTGCTTTGAAAAGACACTTTATCTCCCCTTGAGTTCGGAAGACTATAAATTATACTAATGTTGCTCAACAAGTCAAATTCATGTGAAGCCTGATTAACCAATAAGCAAATATAAAAATACTAGAATTTTTTTTCCTCCGTATCTCATTCTCTGATGAAGCTTTAATAAAAGTGAAACATGTTAGATTGATAAACACTGTTTGTTTTTTATCTTATTCTGTCAGATTCTGATCCGTACTAGATCTGTATTTGATCCCAATTCATTCCAAAAAATTTAAACCTTGATTGTTATAATCATTCCAGACATTCTCTACTCTTCTTCAGATATGGTAACCTTATCAGAATTTTGAACAATTTCCTCTATTTCAATCCACATGATTATATTTATTTCCCTTTCAATATCTTTGGTAATAATTCATATTATTTAATTCATTTTAATCTACTATATTTGCCTTCACATGACAATTTCACATAAGTCCCCCATGCCCATATTTTACAAGAATATTTTGTGGAAAATCTTTTTTACTATGTTTCATCATATATTTATTAAAATATATTTTAGAGTTTTTTTAGGGAAAAAAATGTATGATTTTGTGCATGCAAATACAATATTTTAATCGTAAACTGGAATATATTGTAACTTTAGCCTTTATAATAAATTATACTATAAAATACATATGAATCCTGATTAACCAATGTTAAAAAAATCTAAAAATACCAGAATTTCATTCTTTTTTTTCCATGAAGCGTTAATAAAAGTGAAACATGTTAGATTTATAAATGTTTTCTATTTGTTCTTTATCTTATCATTCTGTTAGATTCTGATCCATATTTGATCTGAATTTGATCCTAATCCATGTGCAAGTGAAAGTCAAAGTAAATGATAGATGTTAAGTGAATTTAAACCAAAATGAGTAAATATTTTTCGTCATTTGTTTTTATAAGGCATTTATTATTACTGTTATTGTAGTTTGCGATTAATTTAGGTATTATATATTTTGAATGATTGAAGTTTTTATTTAACCATTTTCATTTACTTTTTTAAAATTTTGTAGTCATGTATATTGGCTTGGAATTGAAGTAATTATTTCATGGAATTTTGTAAATATCTCTTTGCCTTTAATCATATTGTCCTTTTACAGATGTATTATTTTTATTTATATCTGAAATTTAGCACACGCACATACTTATACAAACATACATACATACATACATACATATATATATATATATATATATATATATATATATATATATATATATATTATAATTATTTAAAAAAAAATATAATTCCTTCAAAAAAATAATTATAATTTGTGTTCTACTTCTGTATGGAGCACATTTCTAAAAAAATTAAAAAATTACTAAAGAACACCGGATTATTTACCTAACGTGTTCTTTCCTATTTTTCTACACACACACACACACACACACACACATATATATATATATATTGTCATCCACGACTGAAGTGGTATCAGTTAGAGATCCATCTCCTACGCCATCGTTGCCCAGCAGAGAGAAAGGAAAATTTTAATGTTTTTCTGTACGAAATGTTCCAGTGGTCCAGAGAGCTCAATTCAGTTGAAGAGCAATGCGGTACTAGCAGCAGGAGCTACTTCTTTTAAAATTATCATTTTCTCAAGGGAGCTCAACCGGATTTCCCGGGAGCATATATATTGTCAAGGAAGAAAAAGACGAGATGAAGTTAGAATACACATTTCTTAGCATTTAAGCGGTCAATGCTATGTAGAACAAGATATTATTAAAATATTTTTGGTATAATAGATTATAATAACAAATCTTTTACATCGTTACACAAAAACTTTCATGTTTCGGAACTATAATCGTTCCTCTTCGGGCGATGGTAGATAGCATATAATAAAAATTATATATATATATATATATATATATATATATATATAAAAGTGAACATAGAAGTCAACACTTAGAAGCGATAGTCGGTTTCATGTTAGATGCAATCGTCAGGCCATATATATACACGCACACACACTCATACATACATACATATACATACACACACACACACACACACACATATATATATATATATATATGTTTTTCTTTGTGTGTGTGTGTGCGAGAGTGTGTGTCTGTGTTTGTCTGTGTGTATGTGTGTGTATGTGTGTGTATCCCGCAAGCACTTATCTTTCATTTTGTATACATATATATATATATTTCGCCAGGTTTAATTAACCAAAAAACATGATGATTTCCTATATAATTGATTCATACCATACTTATATTTATATACATTACAAATTAAAATAAATAAAACTGACTATTAAAGGATGTAAAATTCTCGCGAATTTTAACGTAATACTGGTTTCATTATTTTTATCCAAATCCGTGAATTTGTTTTGCTCACACTTTATTCAAATTTATAACAAAGAAAACCTCAAACTCAAATAATTGTCGTAAAATATTGTGGATTTATTTGAGATGGAATGATCTATTATGACACGTCTCTAATTTCTATTTAGAAAATTGAGATGTAGTAGAATGGGGGCATATGATAAAGTGGGGTGCGTTTAACTGATTCGGTAGATTATAAAAGATTGAGGGCGTGTAATAGATTCCGGGTCCTGTATCATAGATTCTAGGCTCTTGCACCACCCCCGGAATACAGCCATACGTACTCAGTCACGTTATGACCATACAGTGTTCATCATATATTAAGTTTCGTAATATGTTCATGATACGAAAATACGTCAAAAATATTTAAATCTGTTCTACATGTGATGAAAATTCATTGCAGCGTGGAAAAATCTAAATGTATTTCTTCATTAACTCTTCCCTACTCCGAATATCTAATGATATACTTACGTGTCTTCCCATATATGAAAACACAAATTTTAATATATATATGATGTTTATACTCAAAAGAAAACGTATATTTACACGCATATATATATATATATATATAAGCATGCAAATACATAGCTGTTGACCTTCTTTTGCGGTCGAGTTCATTGTGCAATACACACGGTCATCACTTAACTATGTTTGGTAGAAAGTAGAAAGCAGGATTTAAAAACAGACACACCCTACCCTCTTCAAGGACTAACAAACAATTTAGTTTTTTTCATACAACTCAGTGCTTATGTCTCTCTCTCTCTCTCTCTATCTATCTATCTAACTATATATCTATATCTATATATATATATCTATATATATATATATATATATATAAGTATATATACACACACACACATTTACGTCTTTCTCTCTGTCTCTATATCTATCTCTCTAACTGTATCAGACAGTTCATATCTATCTATCTATCTATCTATCTATCTATCTATATATATATATATATATATGTATATATATATATATATATATATATATATATATATATATATATACATATATATATATATATATATATACACACATTTACGTCTTTCTCTCTGTCTCTATATCTATCTCTCTAACTGTATCAGATAGTTCATATCTATCTATCTATCTATCTATCTATCTATCTATCTATCTATATATATATATATATATATATATATATATATATAAAGAAATATAGTCTTAAGGTGTGCTATATTTATGGGATAAAGTGCTCAATATCAGAGATAGAGCGTATGTAAATATAAAAGTGAACATAGAAGACGACACTTAGAGGCGACAGTCTGTTTCATAGCCGAGAAAAATAACAGCACACGTGGCCTGACGATTGCATATAGCATGAAACAGACTGTCGCCTCTAAGTGTTGACTTCTATGTTCACTTTTATATATATATATATATATATATATATATATATATATATATATATACATACATATATATACACACATTTACGTCTTTCTCTCTGTCTCTATATCTATCTCTCTAACTGTATCAGACTGTTCATATCTATCTATCTATCTATCTATCTATCTATCTATCTATCTATCTATCTATCTATCACTGTTCATATCTGCATATTTATCTGCCTGTCTATGTATCTATCTAATTATCTATCTGTCTGTCAGTCTATCTCAGTTTATTAATATCTATCTATCTATCTATCTATCTATCTATCTATCTATCTATCTATCTATCTATCTCAGTCTGTTCGTATCTATCTATCTATCTATCTATCTATCTATCTATCTATCTATCTATTAAATTTTCCCCCAATTTATCTACCTATATATATTTTATGTTATTCATATCTATCTACACTGTTAATAGAAATCTTTCTACGAAATGTGTGACATGGATCTCGAATCATATGCTTGTGTGTTTGTGTCTCAATTTTCATGAGCATAGATACCGTGTAAGGAGGTGACGACCGCAAGAATGTCGTTTTATCTGGCTATCTATCTGTCTGTCTGTCTATCTACATATCTATCTATCTATCTTATCTTTGTCTCTTCTTATTTATTTATCTATTAAAAGAGCATTAAAAATAGGAAAATATCCTAAATTTTCATCGGACACTTGAAGACTTTCATTTTGTTACCATGTTTGGAACATTTTTTTCAAAATGATTTTCTCCAAAATTATAATAAAAAAACAAAAACAAGATATGGTTTTTCTATCTTACTAATTGCTGGTTTGATTGAAAATGTTAGCATTAATGGTTTTGATGTATCATTAGTTTCTGACATATATTTTTGACACCTTACTATCATGTATTATCAACATAAAAATATTTATTTACTATCATGTATCATCAGCATAAAAATATTTATTTACTATCATGTATTATCAATATAAAAATATTTATTTACTATCATGTATTATCAATATAAAAATATTTATTTACTATCATGTATTATCAATATAAAAATACTTATTTACTATCATGTATCATCAGCATAAAAATATTTATTTACTATCTTGTATTATCAACATGAAATATTTATTTACTATCATGTATTATCAACATAAAAATATTTATTTACTATCATGTATCATCAGCATAAAAATACTTATTTACTATCATGTATCATCAGCATAAAAATATTTATTTACTATCCTGTATTATCAATATAAAAATATTTATTTACTATCATGTATCATCAGCATAAAAATACTTATTTACTATCCTGTATTATCAACATGAAATATTTATTTACTATCATGTATTATCAATATAAAAATACTTATTTACTATCATGTATTATCAATATAAAAATACTTATTTACTATCATGTATTATCAATATAAAAATACTTATTTACTATCCTGTATTATCAACATGAAATATTTATTTACTATCCTGTATTATCAATATAAAAATACTTATTTACTATCATGTATTATCAATATAAAAATATTTATTTACTATCATGTATTATCAACATAAAAATATTTATTTACTATCATATATTATCAACATAAAAATATTTCTAGTTACAGCATTTTAGTTACAAATGCAACTAAACATAAAACATTTTTATAGATTCAAAGGAATTTTAGTCGCTTCTAAACATGTGCAGTTGTAACAGAAGTACGGTTTAATGTCATATTGTTCTTTTAGATTCAGAACTTAGACGTTCGTTGCTCTCCGCACAAACTATTTTTTATTATCTGAGAAATACCATGATTTCTTGTAAAATAAATTCACATGGTTTCTCATTGCTTTCTCCATGGTTTCTAAATTCAGAGTAGTCCTACCAGATTAGCTGTCACTCAAGGCAAGTAAGCCTAGTCTACCCTGTTATTTAACGATTAGTTGGAGACTTTTAAAAAGATGATATGGCTCCTCAGGACTTGGGCGATCATGGCTCTTCTCAGATTTCTTTTTTATTATACGCGAATTTCCATAGCCACTTGAGAAATATAACGGAATAATTTTCCGTTGAATTTATCCACGGTATTGAATTTAGCATTACTTTGCAATAGGGAGGTGATGCATTAGAATTGGAACCTCCAAAATCTACGTACGTATACTTAAATTTTTATGCCCACTTCTACTTGAAAACAAGACGTGCCTGGTCCCAGTCAAAATTCTGATGGTCAGAGTGACATTTACAAAGAAGTGTATAAATGCGAATGAGTATCAGCATAGCTGCATAGATATGTGTATATTAAGTATGGATATGTGTATATAAGCATGGATATGTGTATATGAGTATGGATATGTGTATGTAAGCATGGATATGTATATATGAGTATGGATATGTGTATATAAGCATGGATATGTGTATATGAGTATGGATATGTGTATATAAGCATGGATATGTGTATATGAGTATGGATATGTGTATATGAGTATGGATATGTGTATGTAAGCATGGATATGTGTATATGAGTATGGTTATGTGTATATAAGAATGGATATGTGTATATGAGTATGGATATGTGTATATAAGCATGGATATGTGTATATGAGTATGGATATGTGTATATAAGCATGGATATGTGTATATGAGTATGGATATGTGTATATGAGTATGGATATGTGTATATAGGTACGGATATGTGTATATAAGCCTTAATATGTGTATATAAATACGGATATGTGTATATGAGTATGGATATGGATATATGAGTATGGATATGTGTATATGAGTATGGATATGTGTATATAAGCATGGATATGTGTATATGAGTATGGATATATGTATATAAGCATGAATATATGTATATGAGTATAGATATATGTACATGACTATGGATAGATATATATAAGTATGGATATGTGTATATAAGCATGGATATGTGTATATGAGTATGGATATGTGTATATAAGCATGGCTATGTGTATATAAGTATGGATATGTGTATATAAGCATGGATATGTGTATATGAATATGGATATGTGTATATAAGCATGGATATGTGCATATGAGTATGGATATGTGTATGTAAGCATGGATATGTGCATATGAGTATGGATATGTGTATGTAAGCATGGATATGTGTATATGAGTATGGATATGTGTATATAAGAATGGATATGTGTATATGAGTATGGATATGTGTATATAAGCATGGATATGCGTATATGAGTATGGATATGTGTATATAAGCATGGATATGTGTATATATGCATGGATATGTGTATATGAGTATGGATATGTGTATATAGGTACGGATATGTGTATATAAGCCTTAATATGTGTATATAAATACGGATATGTGTATATGAGTATGGATATGTGTATATAAGCATGGATATGTGTATATGAGTATGGATATGTGTATATAAGCATGGCTATGTGTATATAAGTATGGATATGTGTATATAAGCATGGATATGTGTATATGAGTATGGATATGTGTATATAAGTATGGATATGTGTATATAAGCATGGATATGTGTATATGAGTATGGATATGTGTATATGAGTATGGATATGTGTATATGAGCATGGATACGTGCATATGACTATGGATATGTGTATATAAGTATGGATATGTGTATATACGTGTAGATATATGTATATAAGTATAAATATGTATATATATATATGTATGGAGAATAATATGCTTGAAAAGTTCGCACATGAATGTTTGCATACATCTAACAGTAAATATGTATATAGATTTATAAACAAATAACCATAAGCTTAAAGGAATTAAAATCAAACATATATTCATACTGACCGATATGAAAACAGTTTTAATATATATATATATATATATATATATATATATATATATATATATATATATATATATATATATATGTATGTATGTATGTATGTATATATATATATGTGTGTGTGCCTATGAGCATAGACATATGATTTTGTTCTTTTAAGCACGCACACATGCACGCACACATGATGAGAAGACAGGAAATTAGAAAGAATCGTTTAAACAGTCGAAAGGGCAAAACTGTCTGTGTGTTAAGTGTTGCTCGAGTAGACACTCGAAGTCCATCAGGGCTTTTCCGCAAGATGACCCCTGTCCGAACACAATGAACGAGCGAATCGTTGTTACTGATGTGGTGTGGTCCTTCTTTTGTTGCCTGATAAAAATCTCGCCATTTTGTTAAATTGGAAAGGGAAGAGGCGTACAGACAAGAAAGAGTGAGTGAGGGAAAGAGTGAGTGAGGGAAAGAGTGAGTGAGGGAGAAAAAAAGAGAGAGAGAGAGACTAAAGAAGCAAAAGGTGAAATGTAGGAAAACTAAAAAAAAAAAATAGACAAGCTGTTAACAAAGAAGAAGAAAAAGAAGAATGAGGAAAAGAAAAAAAGAAAGCGAGACCAAGGATTGAAGTTGATAAAAAAGAAGAATAAAGAGAAACAGAAAGAGTGTGTGTGTGTGTGTGTGTGTGTGTGTGCGCGCGTGTGAGAGAGAGAGAGAGAGAGAGAGAGAGTTTAGAGAGACGGAAAGAGCAAGAAAAGAAGACGCAAATAAGGATTTAGTCTAGAAAAATTAAACAAGAAATATAGGGTAGATAACAAAGAAGAAGAAGAAGAATGAATGAGAGAGAGAAAGAGAGAGGAAGAGAAAGAGAGTAAGGAAAGAAGAGGTAAAAATGTGGGAAAACTAGAAAAATTAGTTAGAAATATAGGCAAGATAACAGAGAAATGGAGGAGGAGGAGAAAGAAGAAGAAGAACGTGCTAAAATAGAAAGATAGGACAGAGGGAAAAGGGGGAGGAGCTAAGCAAAGATGGCCAACATAAAAGCTTACGCATAAAATATCAACAATATTAATGTTAATGGAGACGCGTAGTGAACAAAAGCGATGACAAGATATTAACACCGAGACAATCAATCGCCTTTACTTTTTTGTCGTTTTGTTTCGCAGTTTTGTTTTGTTTTCTTTTACTTTTATTTAGTTGTTTTCTTTGTCGTTGGGATCATTTTTATTTTATTTTTTTATTTATTTATTTATTTATTTTTTTTCTAAAGAAAAAAAAATTGAAATAGCAAAGAACGGAATATGAGAAGAGGTTTCTGAAACCTAAATATTATACCCAAACGTGCGCATTCACTTAACCAAGAAATACGCACGTGCATATAGTGAATGGTAATACACTAATACATGTATACGCCCTTGAGCTAGTACACGTGATTAATTTTGTAGATGTAAGTCAACATTTTAATGCCTGTTTATTAAAAAGTAGTAACATATACATGAAACTGTAAGCGAATAAACTCATAGAATTTACCAAATAATTACAAATTTGCGTCAAATCCACGAATCTAATGCGCTGACACATATAAAACCCAAAACTATAAAACATTATTTGAAGCAAAAACTGTATATAGGGTTTCTGCACAAAATACATATTCTTCATCTATGTGCCGTGTTCCTTCATGGCATTGATTATGGCTCTCCACAATTTCGCGTCCTTTGTGTTTCTTAATAAATTCTGTGATTTTGTTATTTCTCTTAAACTTTGTTCTGCCATTCATTTACTCTACTCGTTGGGTTGGTTATGCGTTGTTTTCATCTCTCCCTCTCGCCTTCGACCAGTCCTGTCAGTATCAAATTTTCCGAGTCCTCTTTCTTCATTATGTGTCGTAGAAATTTCAGCTGTTTCTGCCGATGTTAAGTATGTCTCCTTTTCTAGCCATTAGATAACTTAAAAGCATATACAGAAACATCTGCATTGGGTAGACACCTCGACGTGGTGTAATAGTTAACAAGCTTGTTTCGTTAAAACCATTACAACTGAGTAATGAGTTCGACCTTCACTGGGTGCCTCATGCTCTCAGCTTGTGCCGCGTCTAAGCTGCGCTTAGAAAATCATTTTAGGGCACCTCGAGGCGTTGTAATGGTTAGCAAGCTTGTTTCGCTAGAACAATTATGACTGAATAGTGAATCCGATCCTCACTGGGTGTCCTATACTTTTGGCCTTGTGCCATATCTAAGCTATGCTTGGAAAATCACTATTTGGACACCTCGAGGCGGTGTAATGGTTAGCAAGTTTGTCTCGCTAAAACAATTAGGACTGAGTAGTGAGTTCAATCCTCACTGGGTGCCTCCTACTTTGGGCCTTGTGCCACATCTCCACTACGCTTGGAAAATCACTATATCTGAACTGGGGACATCTTTAAATTAGCATACATTTATATACATAAATTCTTAGAAAACATACTTTGATATTCATTTCATTGAATAAAAAAGCACGCACGTCAAAAGATGCAAGATCGATATTTAAGACAGAGCAGCTCCTGCCCATATATGGCAACAGTACATCATTTTTGGCCTGATTTGGCTCTTGTAAAAGTAGATGATAACAAGAGGAGTCAGGTACTTACTGGAGTTTACAGGGAACCAAAATTTTTTCCTGCAGCGATTGTATGAGTTCCTCTTGACTTCTGTCTTGATTTTAAGGCCAAGTAGTCCCTCAAGGCACGGGGGTATTGCCGCGGTGACATCCATTCATTGTGACTGGTGGTAGTTCGGAGACCGATCGAAGATGATGGAATGTAACTAGTTTCGATTTCGAGGCATTGAATGTACCCAGTCAGCTTTTCGCTCACTGAGATGTTAGAGCTCGACCAGAGGAAAGATCAGCTGCCAATCTCTGGTCCTCATGGGTTTTGGAGGTGCAACCATATATCGTCGTATCCTTGGCATAGATATTCACAAATGGCCTGAGTATACATTCAGTCAGGCCATTTATGATAAGTAAAAAGAGAGTTGGGCCGACACACACACCTACCTACCTATATCGTCGTCGTCATCCGTCCGTCTCGAGAGACGATAGAGTAGCGCGGTGCGCTACGAGCCTGGGCTGTGTATATGGATAACTCAGCCTTGCTAGTGGAGTCCAAAGGAGAGGATAAGCCAATACAGTTTGGTACCAGCGCGGCTGCAGGAGTTGCCGGAAGGTAGCACAAAGTGCCGTCCATCCACCTTAGGGGCTCCACTCTGTGTTTGTATTCAGTTTTCCTTCTCCTAGACCAGTTGCCATCCAAGTCTATAGAACCCAGTCTGTCCATAGCTAAAGGGAGAAGAGGAGGATTCACGCCTTTCTCAAGGTTATTAGCACGTAAGTGAATGGAATTTGAACATTTTGAAGTAACTTCTGAATTAAAAATTGTCAGTAAAAGCTATATATATATATATATATATATATATATATATATATATATATATATATATATATATATATATATATATATATATATAAGCTATATATATATATATATATCTTATCCTGACAATTTTTAATTCAGAAGTTACTTAATAAAATTTCACCGTGTGAACAAGTTTGTAAGTGCTTAACGTATATATATATATATATATATATATATATATATATATATATATCCCATACAAACGGGTTTCGAATGAACCCAGCAGGTCTAATCAACTGAGAAATTTTAGAAGAGAGCAAACCCCTCTTGACCCACTTTAACAATTGCCTTTCAAACTTTAATAGAACGAGTACAATCTTTGGTCTCAACTGGACCTAATTTTAAGAATTTAGATCTGTCATTAAGTATGTTATACATCTTTAAGACGTAATCCAAATAGTCCAGCATCTTTATCAGGTTTAGTAATAACCAGGTTATAATTATTTTTAAACTTTTAATTATCCGGCGGTGCTGTTCTCCCCATTTGGACTCTGATAAAGAAACAGAAGAATCAGCAAAAGAATGAGCATAACTACTAAGTTTAGCTTTAAGGTCGCTAAGGGACTCAGCAGAGCGAGGTGCAAGTCTATGAACCTGTGTAAATAAAACCTCAAACTCTGGAGTCCTTAAATATCAGATACCGCAAGCCTTCTCTCTGTAAACAGAGGGATCGTTTGTTGGCACTGAATATTATTGGTCTCTAGTTTTCCTTAATTCTTTTTATCCATTAGTCATCTTCAATTTAATTTACACGTTTATTATTTTATTTCCCAGGATTAAATTTGATAAAACTGGGACGAAACCGGTTGTTTTTAGCTATCATTTTTAGCTATTTACATTAAAATGCCTTATTTCTTGCTAATATATATATATATATATATATATATATATATATATATATATATATATATATATATATATATATATATTGAACAATAAAAAATATTATAAAATTAAAATCTTCAGACACTCTGATTAATATTCTTTCGTTTTATTATTATTATTATTTCATTTAGATTCCTCGACTAGTTTCAGCCAAAATGGCCATCATCAGAAGAATAAATATTTCTGCTTGCTGGTAGCAGTGAACTACAGATATGAATCAAAGGTTCGTCTATGGAAGACTGGAGTAGATCTGAATATAAAAGTGATAAATTTTCGATTTGTATCAATCACACATGCACGTACGTACACACACACGCACACGCACACGCACACACACACACACACACACACACATATATATATATATAAAGTAATAGAATAAAAATAATATCTCAATGTAATAGATGAAAATCGAATGACAAAATAGCAAAAATCTTCGAAGTGATGTGTTTCATTTCTAGAGCAAACTAATAATGTTATTTTTAATCGATGAAGCTGGTGTTATAAGGAATGTGATAAATTTACGTCCATGATCATACAATATATCTCCTTTCATCATAAAACTACTGCTATTACAATGTGGGATAATTAATGATACCGATAAAACTAAAAGCAAAGGCTATAGATAAATGAACGAAGTCGGTCAAGTTGCACATCATCATAGACAAGACCTCAAAAATTTAAACTTAAAGCTGATCGTTCTTTGTGTCTTTAAAGTTTTAGATGTAAGAATAAAATTATATCAGGTGTTTCTTGTATTACAAACTACTATATATCAGAGAGAATATTAATTAATAGTTTACAAAGGTGGATGGAATGCGTTACTTAGATTTTTTTTTCCATTTTGCATTCGATTACACAGACACGCGTGCGCGCGCGTAGAAACACTCACACACACACACACACACACATACGTACGCGCGCGCGGGCACGCCCGAGCGTTCGCGCATATTTATATCTGTCTAATCAAATGATTGATATACCTAGAAGGTTTCAGATTTGTCAGACTGTTTTGATATTAACACTGATGATGACGACGGCGGTAGTGAAGATTAAAGTAATGAACGGTAATCAGACAAAAACATTAAGGAATGGGTTGCTATGAAGCATAGGAGCTAAACCCGAGTGGGGTCGAGAGAGAAATACTGAGAGCTGTATCAATAATGAAAAAGTATTTGGCACAATCATCTGACATCTTGAAAACCAGCCAAAACGCATCTGGAACAGTAGAAAATTGTATTGCTTAAACGTAAAGGTTAAAAAATTATTTAGGCAATCAGCTATAATGAGGTTTATATACTACTACTGCTACTACTACTAGTAATAATAATAATAATACCATGACACTACACCGGGCATGGCTCTCGTGGCTTCTGATCTTAACTGATTGGAAGTGTTAATATGTACCTGTTTTGTCTTAATGAAACGCCCTGTTCAGTACAACGATGGAGTAATGGATAGCAGCTCGGATTAAGAAATCGGAGAGCCGAGTTCGAATTCCAGTCGAATCGATTATATTCACTTCCGTGGTAATATCCTTGGGAAAGGTATGAATCCTCTTCTTCTCGACCCAGCTATGGATGGCAATTGGTCTACCACAGAAAGAAATAGCAACCTACTGCGGGAAAAAATCTGCCTCGTCAGTCATGTATTGATTGCCTACGCACGTAATTGACTGACAACAGTTGTCCTAGGGATTAATACACTGGGCATTCGTGGTCATATGTATATAGTGTGTTGATCTCTCAATAATGTTGATGGAATTTTGCATATTATATATATTTATATTTCAGAGTGTTAAGATATACGGGTTTTGTCTCGGTGAATTAAGATGGCCTACTGTAAATATCCCATAGAGTATTGCAGATTTGTTTGTCAGCTTCCTGGACTTAAACAGTTCAACATGTCCTCAATGAGTTAGCGCATTGTATCGAGTATTGAGGGAGTATCATGGCTGGGTGTTAACTTTTTTTTTTTATTTGTGAAGAATGAGGTATCCTAGGGGTGTAACATATAAATGCTTGGAAACACCCACAATCGGAAAACTCCCGAGAGTCTGTGCTATCCGACCTGAAGATATTTGTAATCCCCACCTGAAATGTTATGCACTGCTTTTATTAATACCTGTTACGTTATCTTGGTATACCCTTATCAGACTGGGTATTATGATGGTACATTGGACTGTATATATTTGTACACCAGCATCACTTTGTTGGCATGATGCTCTCCCACCCACTACTACTACTACTACTACTACTACTACTACTACTACTTCTACTACTACTACTACTACTAATAATAATAATGTTGAAAATTGTATCACCCTTACGCAGGCATAGAAGACCATGGAACTACTATCCATTGAGACTATCATTGATACTGAGTAACAGCTAATATACCAAGCATTGTCAGCAAAGACAAAACATGCCTTCTCATAGACATGCACTGTTCCCTACAAAAAAATAAGGAAATGTTAGTTGTTAACCATGTTTGCCGTAGTCTCTGAATATGGAATCCAGTGAAGTCCGTAATGTCTTCAATATCAGAGGTTGGCAGTGAAGATTCGGAGAAAGTAGCGGCTGTTAATTCTTTAAGTCTTCGATATCAGAGGTTGGCAGTGAAGATATTTTGGGAGAAAAAACAAAATAGCTGCCTTTATACACGTCGGATTGAATATTTTGAGCTTTCTGATTGGTTAAGCCTTCTCTTGGTGGACTATAATATGAGTCAGCTCATTTTGGTTGGCTTACTAGTACATAGATATACCCAACAAACTGTAACATTAGTTTTACTATATGATGAAAAAATTATACTCTATACTTTACAACATGAACTAAAAATTTTTTAACTAACATATAAATTTTTTAACAATTCGTTGTTCCAAAATACTGCAGTTGTCAAATTTTCAATGCGAAGTGATTGTTCTTTTTAAGAAAGAACATCCAGCTTGTGGACTGAAAAAATACCAAGTTCTTTAGTTTAAACACCACATCTAACATTTTTGTTTTTGTTCTGTTTTAAACTACTAAATTTCGATCTTTTGCTTTTGCTTCAAATAACTGTAACAAAAATTCCAGCAACTGAATAAATGTCTATATTTCTGAGATGAGGTATTATGTACACTATTTACATTATTCAGACTATTATCCTCATCTTTGTCGCCATATTTATTACAACGTTTCGGCCCTTCAGTATCTGTCTATATTTCTGAGATGAGGTATTATGTACACTATTTACATTATTCAGACTATTATCCTCATCTTTGTCGCCATATTTATTACATTTCGGCCCTTCAGTATCTGTCTATATTTCTGAGATGAGGTATTATGTACACTATTTACATTATTCGGACTATTGTCCTCATCTTTGTCGCCATATTGATTACAACGTTTCGGCCCTTCAGTATCTGTCTATATTTCTGAGATAAGGTATTATGTACACTATTTACATTATTCGGACTATTGTCCTCATCTTTGTCGCCATATTTATTACAACTTTTCGGCCCTTCAGTATCTGTCTATATTTCTGAGATGAGGTATTATGTACACTATTTACATTATTCGGACTATTGCCCTCATCTTTGTCGCCATGTTTATCACAACGTTTTGAACATTGTACGCTCCGGCCTCAAGAACACATGGCACAGTGGATAAAGGCGTTAGTTAGATCCAGTGACAGGACCCAAACAGTGTGAGTTCAATACCTGGTTATGGCGGCGGAGAACTTTGAGAGAGGAATTAACAGGAGATAACTGACATCCATTAGGCATGGCACGTGGAACTAGAACATACTACCCCAGTGAGCAAAATAAAGGGTTCAGTCCGACATTCCAACCTGAAGAAGGCCGGAGCGTACAATGGTGAAACGTTGTAATAAACATGGCGACAAAGATGAGGACAATAGTCCGAATAATGTAAATAGTATACACAATACCTCATCTCACTAGGGTAGACTGTTAACAGGAGATAACTGCCAACTGACGTCCATTAGAGATGGCACGTGGAACTAGAACATTCCACCCCAGTGAGCGAAATAAAAGGTTCAGTTCGACATTCCAAACACATGAAGAAGGCCGGAGCGTACAACGGCGGAAACGTTGTAATAAATATGGCAACAAAGATGATGGCAACAATGATGAGGACAATAGTCCGAATAATGTAAATAGTGAACAACAATAACAACAACAACAACAACAATACTACTACTACTACTACTACTACTAATAATAATAATAATAATAATAATAATAAGAAGAAGAAGAAGAAGAAGAAGAAGAAGAAGGGTGTTTCATTTGGGTGAAGAAGTGCAAATAAATCATAATACACTCACTGAAAGGGAAAAGAAACTAAAAAAAATAAACCAAAAGCAAAGGCAATGTATCAAATAAAGAAAGGATGAAAAATAAACCTCTTCATTGTCGTTACTCAGCTCGTACCAATCAAGCTGATGTAGACAAACCCTGTACTCACCAGTGGTTACATAGAGCAGGTTTAAAAGCTGAATTCCATGGTTATACATTTGCTGCACAGGACCAATGCTTGCTAACTAGAAATTACAAAGCACACATACTGAATTCTTGTGTTAACTCGAAATGCAGATTCTGTGATAAATATCCAGAAACAATTGACCATCTTGTATCAGGTTGCACGGTTTTTGCACCCACTATCTGCATGATAGAGAGGGTCCAATATCTGCATTGGGAAATATGTAACATTTACGGGAAGGAAATTTCAAAAAACTGATATTAACATCAACCAGACCCGATTAAAGAGAGAGGACCTGTAACAAATTTATGGGACTTTACTTTAATAGACACAGACAGGGCAATCAAAGCTAATCGCCCAGACATCGTGATCAAAGACATAAAAACAGAATGTGCTTTCTTATTGACATGGCAGTCCCTGTAGATTGTAATGTAGATGTGTAAAAAAAGAAAAACTATTTAAGTACAAGGATCTTTAAATGGAAATCTAAAAATGTGGCACACGAGGACAACAACAATTCCAGTTAAAGTTGTAGCTCTCGGATTGATTGGAAAGGATTCCAATAGACTCATTGAAGGGATTCCTGGTAGCCCAAGCCTTAAAGAAATATACAAAATTGTACTCACAAGTACAGATCACATATTACGGAAAGCTTTATCTGTATAAAATGTGCGTGATTATTGTTTTTTGTGTGTGTGTGGGGGGGATTACAAAAATGATCAATGGAAATTGTCATTATGCCATTTTCTCATCTTAGGTCTTTAGTTGATATCAGGAAGGACATGTTTATACAACAGAAATCAAAAGAAATAATAATAATAATAATAATAATAATAATAATAATAATAATAATAATAATAATAATCATGAGAATAATATTGGAAAAATATAAAAGAATGAATATATTTAAAGATAGAACAGCAACAAATAATTCATTCAGTAAACTAACGAAAACAGACAATAATTGTATCATATGTTTTCATAATCATATGCTTTCTTAAGTCAAAATGGGGTCAGATATTCTTTTAAAGTTCCAAAAGATATTTATGCGATGATTTTTTTGTGAAATATGTAGCAATGCTATTTAGATCCAATATCTAAAATTTTAAAATTCACCAGATAAAAGTTTTTGAGAACTATAATGTAACGCTATTTCGAACTTGAATCCAATATTCAGAGGATTACAATCGAAATATTAATGATGAAGTAAAAATTATGTAGAAAAGGCAGATAGATTAAATTCAGAACTTGTTGTCTTTATTTCAATACTCTATATGTGAGTATTTTTATTTATTCTATTTTAAGATCATACATAATGCTTCACCAGAGATTCATTGATATTTTTTCTTTTAATATAAGTGAACTGCCAAGAATTCTTGCAAAAGTTAGTGGAGTGGTGTTTTTGGATACATTGTAGCCCTTCTAGACTGGTTTCCAATCGAAATTAGTGAATCTAGTCTACTCTATTACTTTCCCCATTTTTTAAATTAAATTTCATATAATACAAGGCTTGAGAGCCACTCAAGTTATAGAGTTTCTAGAGGACCCAACATGTGAATTTCAAATTGGAGATGCCATAAACAAGCAAGTACAAAAATTTAAACTTAACAGAGGGCGAAAATGAGACATTGAAATCCGAAGACTCACTGGGATAGCGAAAGATGCCTTCTAAATGTCAAGCAAAGTATTAAGAAACAGGAAAGGTCTACTGAACTGTTACTTGATAGTTATCCTCCTATATGAAAGTGAATCCTGGACAATATTCTCAACGATGAAGTAGAGACTTGAAGCAAGAGAAGTGTGGTTCTACAGAAGGATGCTGAGGGTACTATGGTCCGAATATGTGAGCAGCGACAAAACTTTAGAGAAAATGTGAACACAAAAAAACAAACACTTAACATCAGAAAAAGTGATGAAATTTCTAGGGCACATAAGGAAGAAAGAGGGCTTGGAAATTTGATACTCACAGGACAGATTGAAGGCAAGAGGGACAGAGGGAAAAACCGCATAACTTACCTAGAGGTTTTGAGTAAATGGATGACAGAACAAGTTTTAGGAGAGGTAACAAAAAGATAAAATATATTAAGGGCTATTTTGGACGGGAAGAGATGGTTGAAATTTCTAGAGCAAATAATGAAGAAAGAGGGTTTGGAAAATTTGATACTCACAAGACACATTGAAGGCAAGAGGGACAGAGGAAAACAACGCATAACTTACCTAGAAGGTTTGAGTAAATGGATGACAGAACAAGGTTTAAGAGAGATAACAAAAAGATAAAATTTATTAAGGGCTATATTGGACGGGAAGAGACGGTTGAAATTACTAGGGCACATAATGAAGAAAGGGGGCTTGGAAAATTTGATACTCACAGGACAGAATGAAGGCAAGAGGGACAGAGGGAAACAACGCATAACTTACCTAGAGGGTTTGAGTAAATGGATGACAGAACCATATTTAGGAGAGATAACAAAAAGATAAAATTTATTAAGGGTTATATTGGACGGTTTAAATTTCTAGGGCGCATAATGAAGAAAGAGGGTTTGGAAAATTTGATACTCGCAGGACAGATTGAAGGCAAGAGGGACAGAGGGAAACAATGCATAACTTACCTAGAGGGTTTGAGTAAATGGATGACAGAACAAGGTTTAGGAGAGATAACAAAAAAGATAAAATTTATTAAGGGCTATATTGGACGGGAAGAGACGGTTGAAATTTCTAGGGCACATAATGAAGAAAGAGGGTGTGGAAAATTTGATACTCACAGGACAGATTGAAGGCAAGAGGGACAGAGGGAAACAACGCATAACTTACCTAGAGGGCTTGAGTAAATAGATGACGGACCAAGGTTGAGGAGAGATAACAAAAAAGATAAAATTTATTAAGGGCTATATTGGACGGGAAGAGACGGTTGAAATTTCTAGGGCACATAATGAAGAAAGAAGGTTTGGAAAATTTGATACTCACAGGACAGATTGAAGGTAAGAGGGACAGAGGGAAACAACGCATTCCTTACCTAGAGGGTGTGAGTAAATGGATGACGGAACAAGGTTTAAAATAGTTAACAAAAAGATAAAATTTATCAAGAGCTATATTGGCCGGGAAGAGACGGTTGAAATTTCTAGAGCACATAATGAAGAAAGAGGGCTTGGAAAATTTGATACTCACAGGACAGATTGAAGGCAAGAGAGCCAGAGGGAAACAACACACAACTTACGTAGAGGGCTTGAGTAAATGGATGTTCGAACAAGCTTTAGGGAAAATAACCAAAATTTATTAAGAGCTAGGACATTAAATTGTGAAGAGTCATAATCGACTACGTCCTGAACGTACACGGTACACAGAAGAAGAATGATGAAGGAAATGAATTATATAAATGAAAGTAGATATGATAGGATTCGAAATTTTCTAATATGATCCCTTTATTGAATTTTATTTATTCTGTAACTTCATAATATATGACAAATCATTCTTTAGACTTTTAGTAAGGCTCGAACACTGATAATGTATCATCACTTCCGCTGGTAACCACATCTCTACTTCTTAATAAAACGATAGCTACTGAGGATTATTTTCTATTAATCATATGAAACAATTATTATAATGATGACGATGATAGATTTTGATGATATGAGACCGTGATAAGATGACGATGTATTTGTATTATCGAATTCCTAATTACTCTGCAAATAAGTTTCTTTTGCATTTGAATCAATCACTATGAACCTCCTTAAAAGAAAAATGACGCGTATATTATATTTTATTTCATTCATATCCATTTATTTTCTTTTAAAAATTCTCTTGGGAAAATAAATTAAAATGATAAACGCCATGTGTAAGAATTACAAAGAAACAATGATAATAAACAATGATAATAATATGGAGAATATTAAAACATGCGATAAAAATAACTGAAATAAAAAATAACATGATCATCAATTTGGCTCGTAAATTTGGCGACATTAAGTGTGATTTAATCCGTTGGTTAGATAGTGATGACAGTGAAAACGAGACGACCAATTACTGAGTGGTACTAAATAAGAACTAGACAGCATAAACCTTAGACGAATTACCTCCCCTAGAAATATTCAGCGAAACGAGAACAATCTACTACCATAGATTAAATAAAAGGTTAATTCCGAACGTTATCCGGATCGATAGGAACCTGATGAAGGGCGTATGATATGACCGACAAAATGTTATGAAAATAGGAAAAAAAGATGGCTGAAAATAGTCTGCAATAATTCCTTATTATAATAAACGTAGTAAATGTCGAAATTTTTCATAACTTTTTTCATCTTAATAATAGATCGCATCACATGGTCTGTTTCACATAACAATACTATTTCTGATTGGAATACCATTACGTATCTTAAAGCTATTTCTTATCTCCAGCACTATTTCGGATAACAACACTATCTCCTCTATCAATACAATTTCCAAGATTTAGGATCAATATCCTTACGTATCATAAAGCTATTTCCTATCTGCAGTGCTATTTCGGATATCAACATTATCTTCTCTATGAATACAATTTCCAAGATTTCACATCCCTACAGCTATTTCCTATCTCCATTACTATTTCGGATATCAACACTATCTCCTCTATCCATACAATTTCCAAGATTTAACATACCTATACTATTTCTCATTTCAATACCATTAGGTATCTTAATGCCATTTCCTATCTCCATTGCTATTTCGGATATCAACACTATCTTCTCCATCAATACAATTTCCAGGATTTCACATCCCTATACTATTTCTCAATTCAATACCATTACGTATCTTAAAGCCATTTCCTATCACCAGTACTATTTCGGAAATCAAATCTATCTCCTCTATCAATAAATTTCCAAGATGTAACATCCCTATACTATTTCTCATTTCAATACCATTACGAATCTTAAAGCTATTTCCTATGTCGAGCAATATTTCTGATATCAACACTATCTCCTCTATCAATACAATTTCCAAGATTTCTCATCCCTATACTTTTTCTCCTTTCAATACCATTACGTATCAAGAAGCCATTTCATATCTCCAGTACTATTTCGGATGTCTACACTATATCCTCTATCAATTCAATTTTCATGAATTAACATCCCTATACTATTTCTCATTTCAATGCCATTACGTATCTTAAAGCTATTTCCTATCTCCATTACTATTTCTGATATCAACACTATCTTCTCTATCAATACAATTTCCAAGATTTCACATCCCTATACCATTTTTCATTTGATTACCATTACGTGTCTTAAAGATATTTCCTATCTCCAGTTTCTATTTCTGATATCAATACTATCTTCTCTATCAATACAATTTCCAAGATTTAAAATCCCTTTACTATTTCTCAATTCAATACCATTACGTATCTTAAAGCCATTTCCTATCTGCAGTGTAATTTCGAATATCAACACTATCTCCTCTATTAATATAATTTCCAAGATTTAACATCCCCATACTATTTTTCATTTCAATATGATTACGTATCTTAAAGCCATTTCCTATCTCCATTACTATTTCGTATATCAACACTATCTCCTCTATCCATACAATTTCCAAGATCTCACATCACTATACTTTTTCTCATTTCAATACCATTACGTATCATAATGCTATTTCCTATCTCCAGTAATATTTAGGATATCAACACTATCTCCTTTATTAATACAATTACTAAGATTTAACATCACTATACATTTTCTCATTTCATTACGATTACGTATCTTAAAGCTATTTCCTCTCTCCATTACTATTCGGATATCAACACTATCTCCTCTGTTAATAGAATTTCCAAGATTTAACATCCGTATACTATATTTCCTTTCAATACCATTACGTATCTTAAAGCCATTTCATATCTCCAGTATTATTTCAAATATCAACACTATCTCCTCTATGAATACAATTTCCAAGATTTCACATCCCTAAACTATTTAACATTTCAATACCATTACGTATCTTAAAGCCATTTCCTATCTGCAGTGCTATTTCTGATATCAACACTATCTCCTCTATCAATACAATTTCCAAGTTTTAAGACCTCTATAATATTTCTCATTTTAATACCTTTACGAATCTTAAAGCTATTTCCTATGTCGAGCAATATTTCTGATATCAACACTATCTCCTCTATCAATACAATTTCCAAGATTTCAAATCCCTATACTTTTTCTCCTTTCAATACCATTACTGTATCAAGAAGCCATTTCCTATCTCCAGTTCTATTTCGGATATCTACACTATCTCCTCTATCAATACAATTTTCATGAATTATAATCCCTATACTATTTCTCATTTCAATACCATTACGTATCTTAAAGCTATTTCCTAACACCCAGCACCATTTCGGATATCAACACTATCTCCTCTATCAATACAATTTCCAAGATTTAGGATCCCTATAATATGTAACATTTCAATATCCTTACGTATCATAAAGCTATTTCCTGTCTGCAGTAGTATTTCGGATATCAACACTATCTCCTCTATCCATATACGTAATGATTTTACATCCCTATACTATTTTTCATTTCAATACCATTACGTATCTTAAAGTTATTTCCTATCTCCAGTTTCCATTTCTGATATCAACACTATCTCCTCTATCAATACAATTTCCAAGATTTCACATCCCTATACCATTTTTCATTTCAATACCACTACGTATCTTAACGCTATTTCTTACCTCCATTACTATTTCGTATATCAACAGTATCTCCTCTATTAATACAATTATCAAGATTTAACATCCCTATACATTTTCTCATTTCAATACGATTACGTATCTTAAAGCTATTTCTTATCTCCAGTGCTATTTCGGATATCAACATTATCTTCTCTATCAATACAATTTCCAAGTTTTAACACCCCTATACTATTTCTCATTTCAATACCTTAACGTATCTTAAAGCCCTTTCTTATCTCCTTTACTATTTCTGATTTCAACACTATCTCCTCTATCCATACAATTTCCAAGATTTCACATCCCTATACATTTACCATTACGTATCTTAAAGCTATTTCCTATCTCCAGCACTGTTTCTGATATCAACACTATCTCCTCTATCAATACAATTTCCAAGATTTATCATCACTATAATATTTTTCATTTCAATACCTATCTTAATGCTATTTCTTATCTCCAGTGCTATTTCTGATATCAACACTATCTTCTCTATCAATACAATTTCCAGGATTTCACTTCCCTATACTATTTCTCAATTCAATACCATTACGTGTCTTAAAGCCATTTCCTATCTCCATTACTATTGCGGATATCAACACTATCTCCTCTATTAATACAATTTCCAAGATTTCATATCCCTATACTTTTTCTCATTTCCATACGATTACGTATCTTAAAGCTATTTTTTATCTCCCGTACTAATTCGAATGCCAACACTATCTCCTCTATCAACTCGTTTTACAGTTACAAATAAGATTTCGTATCGTAATACTAATTCTTAATTTTATTCTTGATATATTTTTATCCTTTCCGTATGTCTTTAACTATGTATGTACATTGAAAAATAAAGGAATAATAAGTACAAATATTTTACAGTGTAACCCAGATAGAATAGACCCAGATATAAGTGAAACCCGGATATAAGTGAAACCCGGATATAAGAGAGATTTTATCTGGTTCCAAATTAGAGCCATACTTAACTAAACAAAATAGACCAAACCCGGATTTAAGAGAAACCCTGATATAAGAGACTTCTCCGGCTCCGACAACTCTCTTATATCCGGGTTACACTGTACTACGAATATAATCTAAAGAAAATTGGTTATCTACGAACATTGGGCGATAACATTAAATTAACCAAACTACCATATTTATATAAACATCGCAGATGGATATTCTGTGAATACCTTACACGCTGCTGCAGAAATACCTCCCATACATACTCCGACATAACGGTAAGACATTAGTTAGATGAAGTCACTATAGCCACTAACTTACTATTATGTGGGAGGTATTTCTGCCAATCCCTGTCTGATTGCAAATACGAATTCATACGTACTTGTACAAGCTTTATTTACTTACGTTTATATTTAGTCAAAATAAGAAAAGAAATATAATTTTTATTAGTCAGGCAACACTGTTGGTAGTATAGGTTTATCTTTCTAATGTAAACGCCAGCTAATAGTTAACTATAAAAACGTATAGTAAATAGATTGTTAATAGAAAAACAATGTCAATATCTTAATATAAAATGCATTGAAAATCATGAAGAAAGTGTTTGCCAGTTGTCAGATTAGGACATCTGTTACTGACAAAAAGGACTATTATGCATAGACACGTGTGAAACTTGGGTTGCCGTACAATCAACGAGGTTATGCAAGGTCGAGCCGGGTCACTACCTAGATAGGTGACCGCTTGGGAATACCAGATGGTATAAACTTTGATGTACAGGTGTTGTAATGGATAATATCACAGAGGTTTTAATCGGAGAGCCAAGTTCTAATTCCAGTTGCGTTCGTTACATTCAGTTACAAGCAAATAACTTTGGGGAAGGTATGAATCCAACTCTTTTCCTCCCAACTATGGGTTAATTAGTAAGACTTGTATCACTAAAACCATTATTATCTCCACCAAAAAAATTCTTACAATCTAAAAAAGATTATTGTTTTACAAAGGGTTGATAAACCGTAACAAACGAATCAATCAATCAATATTATGTGTAGCATTTTATTTAATAATATTGATACACTTTAATATTACCATTTATTTTACCTGAAATCATTTTTGTAAATAAAATACTAAATCATTTTATAAAGAACAATCATGAAAAAAAAAAAATTAAAGCCATTCTTCCCATAGGAAAGATGATTCTCTTTGCGCGTATTAGAGCTGAGTTTTGAATATCTCAAAAGTTACAGCACTTTGACCTGAAAGGAATCTAGAAAGAATACTCCTTATCTTGGCATGAGAAAAGACTCATTTGAGGCTAAATTAAAAACTAAATAATAATCTTCCTCGCATATCTCAGATGGTAATCACAAAAACTGTAACTGAGAACTATTTTGAATATTTGTCAAATAGTAATAATTGATAAACAAATGACGTATGCGCGCGTGTGTTGGATCATGTGTTTGTATTTTCGAATGTTTATACGTGTGATTTATTACAGGAAACATATGAAAAATAGGAAAATAAGCCATACAAATTTATCTATCTATCTTATTTTCTTCGTGATCTTTCTGTCTTTTCTATTATATATTTCCATTCATATATATATATATATATATATATATATATATATATATATATATATATATATATATATATATATATATATATATATGAATGAAATATATGATATATATATATGTATATATATATATATATATATAAATATGAAGAAAAATATACGGAAAAAACAAACAAAAATCCTTATATGCAATTATGCTGTTTTAATGTTAATATAATGTCAATGTCGGACGTTTCGGTCTAATAAACCATCTTCAGGACATATTCATAAAATATAATTAACATTATCAATTCAACATGACAAAGACGATGGACATAAGAACAAGACTTATCCAAACAGATAACTGAAAGTTTTACGTCCGACGTTGACATTATATTAACATTAAAACAGCATAATTGCATATAAGGATTTTTGTTTGTTTTTTCCGTATATTTTTCTTCATACTGTCGGATCTATTTCTATATATTTGCTTACATATATATATATATATATATATATATATATATATATATATATATATATATATATATATATATATGTTAAGGTAAATTAATATACTTGACTGTATATGAACATATTAAAATAGGTACCTCCAATATTCGGTATACGCAAGTTTTAAAATGAATTTTTAAAAATGAAAAAGCTTTCTTGAAGCTTTCATTTTCGCTATAATTGTACGCTATAGGCTTTAAAATTTACTATTTCAATTAAGCAAAATACGCTGTAGTGTATTTCAAACGGAAATTATATTGATTGTAATCGTTTTTTTTTTCAGTGAAATCGTTCAGAATCCCCATTTTTTTACACATTTGTAAACAAAAGCTTATTTTCGGTTACAAATCTTACAAAAATAAAATATATGTTTCTCAAATGTTATTTGAAAAAAATTATCAAATTTAAAGTTAAATTAATCAGTTTTGAAACATATATGACTTACTTTTATCATATAATGTTTGATACAAACATTTCTTTACGTTGTCTTCTTTTTCTGACGTGTTAATCGATTTATTGACAGTGGATTGACAGCCGAACGTGTTTATTGTTAAGTATGGTGGAGCAGACGATAAACTTTATATGGTGGGACAGCAATTTAAACACGAGACCTTTTAATTTTAGATTTATTGGTTGGTACATCCATACTTCAGAAATTCTGCACGTAATCTCTCATACGAAAACAAATCGAAATTCTTTTAAAATATTTGGGTTTATCAGATTGTCATAAGCATTACAATATATAATTAATATAGATTTACTTAATAACAATGTTTCCGAAGAATTATCATACTGAAAATCAATTTAAAAACTTTATAAATTATTCCATTTAAAAGTGTAAAAAAAATGAAAACAAAAATTCATTTTTCGTCGATAAATTTTCTTTTTTTCCGACAATATATATTATTCATTAAAGCAATTAAACGTTTCTATAATTAAATGATGTCTTAATTTTATTGAGTTTTTTTTATTTTTTTTAAATTCAGAACAGATTTTCTATAAGACAGATTCTAATTTTGAAAAAAAATTCGGTGATTTAAATACTTCAAATAATTCTGCTTTTAACTAATAAAGTCACTAAAAATTATCACGTTGAATTTAAATTCTCATAAAATTAAATAAGAGTCTGAAGTACATGTTAACTAACATATTTTTAGCAAGATTTTCTAATGAAAAATTTCAAAAATAATTTAACTCATTTGTAAATTGGTCCTGAAAATTTCATTAAAATTCGACAATTATTTGATTTTTACAAGAATTTTCAAATTAATGTGTCCGTCACCGCAATCTACAGGCCATTCTACAAACACACACACACACACACACACACACACGCATATATATATATATATATATATATATATATATATATATATATATATATATATATATATATATATATATTGTGTATTTAGGCATCAACACTCCTTTCATGCAAGCTTCATAAATATGACAGACAAGGTGCTTTGATTAAGTTTTTCTTTATATAATTTCCCATCTCTTTTCGGTTGTTAAATTATACATAAACTGTGCAAATGTTTCATTTTTCCAAGCTCTTTCGTCTATACATTTAGCCATTTTTCATGAGATACATTAACTGTTAAATGGAAATAGATTGTTGTATGTATGTATTCATATATAACATTGTATTTTCAAAACATAATGAACAAAGATATTGTGTCCCTGTTCATACTTGATATTATTGAGTGTTGAATATATATAAGTTGGCCTGAAGATTGCGTTTAAGCATGAAACAGATTGTCACCGCATGCATAGTATTGATCTCAGTGGTCTCTGATATTGAGTACTTTTTGCCTATAAATATAACATGACTTAACATATATATATATATATATATATATATATATATATATATATATATATATATATATATATATATATAACTGGCTTTCCAAGCGCACTTGAATGTTAGCCAATACATTTTTCAGACACCTGCTTAGGCCCATACATCATCCACAGAGCCAGCCTAGGTTTTATACTGCAATTATGCTGTGCAGACCTTGATTACAGTTTTTGTCATGATCAGCAGTTTGAACAATGCCAGTACACTCAAAGTCTCAGTCACAATGACTTGTGACTTCGTGCAAACACAAACATTGACGACTTGCGAACACTTGGGTCAACTCGTGGTATGTTTTTCAGTTACTTCCTAAAGATACCGCAACTTCCTGACACATTGACCATAGTGAGATTCGAACCTGGATCGCGTGTTAGGAAAGCGAACACCCACCCACACACACACACATATATATATATATATATATATATATATATATATATATATATATATATATATCGCCTGTATATTATATATATATATATATATATATATATATATATATATATATATATTATCTATGTATGTATGTATATAATATGCAGATTCTATATAGGCAATTGCGCATGCGGAGTTAGGGGTCACACAAGAAAGTGGGATGAAATACCTGTAAACCTAACCTTACAATGAATTAGATGAAGCCTTATCTAAAATACCCACTCCATAACATTTTATCTATCTTTAAGATAATGTTGAAAATATAATTAATGTACTAAATAAATGCTTTTTCCCCAATGTGCTACAGATTTAATGATCTCTCTCTCTCACTCTTTCTCTGTGTGTATATATACATATATATATGTAAGCAAATATATTGATATAGATCCGACAGTATGAAGAAAAATATACGGAAAAAACAAACAAAAATCATTATATGCAATTATGCTTTTTTAATGTTAATATAATTATAAAATATAATTAACATTATCAATTCAACATGACAAAGACGATGTTGTTCTTATGTCCATTGTCTTTGTCATGTTGAATTGATAATGTTAATTATATTTTAGGAATATGTCCTGAAGATGGTTTATTAGACCGAAACGTCCGCCGTTGACATTATATTAACATTAAAACAGCATAATTGCATATAAGGATTTTTGTTTGTTTTTTCCGTATATTTTTCTTCATATATATATATATATATATATATATATATATATATATATATATATATATATATATATATATATATATATATAAAGAAATATAGTCTTAAGGTGTGCTATATTTATGGAATAAAGTGCTCAATATCAGAGATAGAGCGTGTGTAAATATAAAAGTGAACATAGAAGTCAACACTTAGAGGCGACAGTCTGTTTCATGCTATATGCAATCGTCAGGCCACGACGATTGCATATAGCATGAAACAGATTGTCGCCTCTAAGTGTTGACTTCTATGTTCACTTTTATATTATATATATATATATATATATATATATATATATATGAAGACAAAAGGTAAACTTTTCTTTGCAAATACGTTTCCATGGACTTTATCAAGTCAAATGTAAGGATTTTAATTTAATGCATGTATTTATAAACGAAGTAAAAAAATATATTGTTAAGATTTCAAAATTTAAAAACACTCAAAAATATTTTTAACTGTAAAATTAATGGCAAACATTGGAAGCCGTTAAGTGACATAATTTAATGATTAATAAATGACAAGGAGTAAAAGGTTAACGTTTTTGATTTTTTTAATTGTTTATATTTATTTGTTTATTTTTTCACTTTTTTTTATATTGATGTAATTATTATTTATTATAATAATTTATTTATTATAATAATTTATTTTATTATAATAATTTATTTTATTTATATCTAAATTTTTATATCTCCCCCTTCCTCTGTGCATATATATATATATATATATATATATATATATACATATATATATATATATATATATATATATATATGTATATATATATATATATATATATATATATATATATATATATATATATATATATATATGTGTGTGTGTGTGTGTGTGTGTATGTGTGTGCGTGTGTGCGTACGTATAATTTTGGAGGTATGCAGCATTAATGGGTAAATGTAAAAGTTTATACTGATATCAACAGCAGTAATATATATATATATATATATATATATATATATATATATATATATATATATATATATATATATATATATATATATATATATATATTTAAAAGTAAAACAGACCACTTGATTTATTTCACCAGAGTCCTATTAAAAGGACGCCGGATCATCAGATAGCACTTCCAACAATATTATATATATATATATATATATATATATATAAATATTAGTGGTAAATATACACATACATATGCAAAATATATAAATATATATACATAGGTGCATACACATACATGTATATTTTTTGAAGAAAATGTTGGGGGAAACTTAACAGAGAGGTTTTTTTTTTAAATAGAGGTGAGTGGAAGGGGGAAATATGAATGTTGTCGGATGTCCAATACAGTAAAGATACATTTCGTGGTGGCATACACACACCATATATATATATATATATATATATATATATATATATATATATATATATATATATATATATATATATATATATGTGTGTGTGTGTGTCTGTGTGTGTCTGTGTGTGTCTGTGTGTGAATACAAAGAGACAGGAGGAAAAAAACTATTCTTAGCTGACGCGGCACGGTGGATAGTGTCTCGGATTTACCTTATATATTGTCTTTTTCATTTTTCAAACTCTGAAAATTTTTTCAAATAGTTTATTAAGTAGAAGCGAACGAATTTTGGAGCCAACCCACTATATATATATATATATATATATATATATATATATAAAGATACCTGTGTAGTATACCATGTGTACTTGTTTGTACATGTACGTTATTTGATAGTTACGATTTTTCGTATATACGTTTTTATATACATTTTTAAGGGAACATATAACTGTGTATGTTTTCATATATCAAATAATAAGAAAATGTATACGACTACGTGTATAGAAATAAGAATACAATGTATACACTGTATTATTCGCTTACATATGATGCGTCCGCACTAACTCTATAGACGAAGGCGTGTGCGTAAAAGCGTATGGGCGTGAACAGAGAAGCGAACCTATGCGCTCCAGCTAAAATTCGGGCACAGAAGCCTACGAGGGCATGGATTGGCTGTTCTCGCCTGTAGCTACGAATTATTCGGTTACTACGCATGTGCAAAAAAAAGACAGAGATAAAATTGTACAGAATAGAGAATAGGACAAAAAAAAAAAAAAAAAAAAAGAAGCATTTTAAACTAGTAAAAAATATATATACTGAAAAATAGATTAGATGTTTATATCCCAGGAAATCTTTAAAAAATGTGTAATGCTATATATCTTTGAATTGGATAACTCTAATAAATAAATAAAGGGCGAAAAGAAAGGCAAATTAAAATTAAAAACACTCAAAAGGATATATTATATTGACAGTGTCTGATATATCACTTTCTTTTAATTTTATGTAAAAATAATGCTTATCTTTTAATTATCATATTCGATATGGTGCAGTATAAATATCTGTGTAATGATAATAACAAAATAATATTACTAGACAAATTTAATTATTATATTTTTTATATAGCATCAAAATCTACCGTTAATCTAAGTCATATAAATGATTTATAGTTTAATAAAAATTTAAAAATTAAACTATAATAAAATAAATAAATCATGTTTGTAATGAAGAAACAAGTTGGAAAAGTTATAAACGACGCGTTTCACAAAACGTCTGCCGATTCCGGCTTATGAAAAGAAATCGAAATCAAAGTATGTTCGGCGAAACGCGTCGTTTATAAATTTGCCGCTGTGTCTCATGACATATCAATATGAATATAAGCCAATACGTAAATATATATATATAAATAATTAAATATCTATATAAACGAATAAATAAAAAAATAATGCAAATAAGTGTGTGTGTGTGTCTGTGTGTCTGTGCCCTCACTTTTTTTTTCAGGAAACCACGTAATAAAGTTTTAAATACAATCTTTTTTATGCGTAGCTGTTATTTGAATTTTTACTTGAAATGTCCACTGTATAATGTTTTGTCAATAATATTCACCACTGACTTAATTGATAAGAAAGAATAACATGATTAGAAATAAAATGAATATTTGTTGCGTCTGATATAAAAGTGCATACGAAGTATATATTCATTGACGTTGGTAAAAAATTACGGAGAACATATCGTGGATGTGAACACAGACAATTGGTAATGGGTAATGGATTTCAGCTGTGGCACCAAAGGTAGGGGCGATAAGCCATGATCCGGTTGGCTCAGTGCTACTCACAAATGAGCACCCGAAAATGCATAGTTAATGATGTTGATTTTGTAAATAATAATAATAATAATAATAATAATTCAGAAATTTGTGAATGAAAAAGATTTCTGTCCAACCGTGTTTTTATACTTCTAGTGTCTGTGCATGTTTACATAGAAATACGCAGGATA
>OZ010616.1:19399170-19406670 GCA_963932145.1 Acanthosepion lycidas
TTATTATAATGGATATTGAAATAAAAGACCCTTTTTTCTTTTCATTTCAAATACTGTTTATTTTGTCTATAAGTCTGAGCATTCAAGAAATACAATGGCAGGTATCAACCCTGGGTTTTTTTTTCTTTTTTTTTTCTTTTTTAGGTAAAACTACTGTTTGATCTGGTGTGGTTTACCGCTCTACTATGGAGAGCATCAAAGTTTAGTCTATTTCAAATATCCACTAAAATAATGTTTGATTTTAAAAAAAAATCTCGGATATATAATGCATTTTAATTATTCATGTTAGTAATATATATATATATATATATATATATATATATATATATATATATATATATATATATATATATATATATATATATAATATTAAATATATGTATGTATATATGTATGTATATAATATATATATGTATGTATGTATGTATGCGTAAAATGTTATGTGCAGGCTATTTGGTGAAATGTGTGCAAATTTATATCTGTTTTCATATTTGTCTTTTCTCCGGATTTTCAGTGCATTTTTACTTAATGTTCACCCTATATAAGAGTCGTTCTAGTTAGAGAGTTACTGATGGAGCTTTTTATATGAGAGGTAAGAATATGGATAAGAATAACTGGAGCAGTTTATGCGGATATGAAGTAAAAATAATAATAATAATAATAATAATAATAATAATAATAATAATAATAATAATAATAATACGAAGCTCAATTGGTGTTTTCTAACCAAACAAAAAGCCAGTTCAGAATAATAAGAAAAAATGTTATTTGGTCATTTGGTTTGATTTTGGAAGATAGGCGGTCCAACAGATTTTCAGCACTATCGTATGTATATCTACATATATTGAGAGAGAGAAAAAGGAAGAAAGAAGCAAAGAGATAAAAAGAAAGAGAGTGAGAGAAAGAGAGAATTAAAGAGTAAGTGGATTATAAGAATGGGGCGAAGAAAAGCAGATGATCCATTGTACGTACTTTATATGTGCGTGTAAGTGAATGCAATTAGGATTCTTGAAATATTTACTCTGTCAAACTTGATTATTTAAATTACTCTGTTTCAAATTTTCAAATTATTTATAGAATATCATACATTCGTTTATCTTTACTTTTCTCGTTGTTGACTTCGGTTTTAAGAAATCATTATTTTGGACCCCTTTAAATGGTAGAAGCAGAGATATATCGTCGCCACATTGGTTAACATGTTGCCAGTTAAACTCTTCATGATGTGGGAGTAAAGAGACCTGATATAATGTGCTTGAAGGAATTTTAGACTCGGCTCAAGAACACTTACAGTTGTAGAAATGAGATATCCTTGATATCTATTTAATAAAAATATTCTCTCTCTCTCTAAATATATCAATGTCATTCTATTCATTATCTATCTATCTATCTCATTTTGTTCATATCTATGTCTTTTTCAGTTTGTTCATATCTATCTATCTATCTATCTATCTATCTATCTATCTATCTATCTATCTATCTATCTCATTTTGTTCATATCTGTCTTTTTCAGTTTGTTCATATCTATCTATCTATCTATCTATCTATCTATCTATCTATCTATCTATCTATGTCATTCTGTGCATATCTGTCTGTTCATATCTATCCCATTCTGTTTGTATCTATCTATCTATCTATCTATCTATCTATCTATCTATCTATCTATCTATCTATCTATCTCAGTCTGTTTGCGTCTATCTATCATCTATAATATCTATTTGATTACTTCATATTGATATATATATTTTATTTCTTGCCTTCAAATTTCGAACATGTAATCTGCAATAATAATAGAACAGCAACAAAAACAGCAACAACAACAACAACAATAATAATAATAATAATAATAATAATAATAATAATAATAATAATAATATCAAATGCAAAAGATAAACACCTATAACCAGGTGTGAGTGTAATCTTCTGTCTACTCTGCACACAAGACTAAAACTTGACCGTATATGGTATATGTAGAAACCAAATTCAAATTTGTGTATTCAAGTTAGTTAACATTCTTCCGTATTATGATGTTCAAACGAATCACGCAATGAAGGCCAGATAATTAGATCTAGACATTAGGAACAAAATGAAGATTCGCCAAAAATCGGGCAACATAAAAATGATAGTTGTGACTATCATCCACGGTGCACCTGAAACAGTAGTACCGATAAGTTTGCTAAAAAATTTGAAAGAATTTAAAAGCAATGAACTAATCAAATAATATTAATAATGATAAAAAATAATGTCTATAATATTATTATTATTATTATTATTATTATTATTATTATTATTATTATTATTATTATTATTATTAATAATAATAATAATAATAATAATAATAATAATAATAATAATAATAATAATTAAAGGAAGATCGCGATTTAAGACAGAAAATAAAGAATACAGTGTTTGACAATTTATACAATATTTTGACAATATGGTTATCTTCAAATCATATTTTTTTTAAATTCTCAAGTATAAAAATATATAAATCTGCAAAAAATCTTGTCTTTGTACAAATAATAATAATAATAATAATAATAATAATAATAATAGTAAGAAGAAGAAGAAGAAGAAGAAGAAAAAGAAGAAGAAGAAGACCCAAGAGGTAAGATTGAAAGACTTCCAAAATGTATAATAATAATAATAATAATAATAATAATAATAATAATAATAATAAGAAGAAGAAGAAGAAGAAGAAGAAGAAGAAGAAAATGTATAAAGGATTAAATTTGTCAAACACGACGTTGTTAGGGGCAGCCAGATTTCTAAAATTTGTCCGTAAGATTCGAGGATACTTGCTCCCACATGATCCAGAGTAATAAGCACTAGGCACCTCTGGTTTAATAATAATAATAATAATAATAATAATAATAATAATAATAATAATAATGCGTTCGTATTGAGGGGCTTCTTGTCATTTGATACACAGCTGAACCAAGAATTATTACTAATATAAAAATACATTTAAACACCATTTCTAAATAAACAAAAAAACCAACAAGACAAGATTATTATAAAAATAACGAGGACTACAGAGGAAAGCACTGGAAATTTGAGCAGATTTGCTTCGCTTGATCAACAGTGAGAATCACCCGAAGCATTTAGTTAGAAAAGTCAATTACTGTTACTACTACAACTACTACGACGACTACTACTAGTAATAATAATATTAGGTTGGTGCAAAAATAATGACGTAATAATGTCGTTTTTTGACGTATTTTTTAACGTCAAAAAACGACATTATTACATCATTATTTTTGCACCAACCTAATATTAATGAGCGATTTGAGGAAGAATTTGAACTCTCCAAATCACCAGGGATCTGAGAAAAGTGCTGAAGATTTCAGGTAATTTTCTGCAGCTCAATCTCCAGTCACATGACATTTTGTGGTAACATGAATAATAATAATAATAATAATAATAATAATAATAATAATAATAATAATAATAATAATAATAATAATAATAATAATAATTTATCAATCATTGTCAATCTTAAAGAAACGCATCTTCTGTAATATTTATGATAGAGGTAATTAGTGTAATACAAATTATAAATTTATACTTCTGGTTTTAAAATAATGGTTTTGATTTATTATTTGGTTAAATAATTTATTTTATTGTAGTCTTTAGTAAAATTTTAAATATTAAAATTTTTGTTGGAATACTTTGCAGTGTATTTCATTGTATATGCCTATTTGAGTCTCTGATTAGTACGTACATAAAGTATGAATTTAATTTTATATTTACTAATTTTTAAACGAATGCAAATAATTATAGGTACAAGAATTTATACTAGCCCTGAGGTCGACATGTAGAAATCAATAAGTTTCTACGTAGATATGTTATAAAATATTTTAGTTCGCATGATTCTAACGTCTTCTAATAATGATTAAATGGCAAATCACAAATACAAATAAACTAGTTTAGTTAGTGTCATTTTTAGTGGAAACAAATTTTCTGGGTTTGAGTTTTGTGAAAATTAAAATTTCGACAAGTTTTCCACTGAAATTCGGGCTATCATGTAAATTCATTTTTATTATAAATACATTGGCATATACATTTGACAGAGTGTGACAGAAATTACTTCCCAGAAATACCCCTCGGAAATTCTTCCCCAAAATACCGCCAGAAATACCTCCCATAAATACTTCCCAGAAATACCTCCCATAAATACTTCCCAGAAATACCTCCCATAAATACTTCCCAGAAATACCTCCCGGAAATTCTTCCCAGAAATACCCCGCACGCAGAAATACCCCCAAGAAACACCTCCAAGAAATACCTCCCAGAAATACCCCCTCGAAAATTCTTCCCAGAAATACCTCCCATAAATACTTCCCAGAAATGCCTCCCGGAAAATATTCCCAGAAATACCCCCATAAATACCTCCAAGAACCCCCCCAAAATACCTCACATTCATTATAATGGTATAACATTAACTACATGAAGAAATTATTGCCACTAATATTTTAAAATTATATGGGAAGTATTTCTGAGAGGTATTTGTCTGAGGTATTTTTGCCGCAACTTGTATTAAATGTCTTTAATGTTCACAGCGATTTCATCGGTGGGAATATTGAAAACAAAGGAAATAAAAGTAGTTTCATATTGTCTGTATTTAAAAAAAAATCGAAAGATAGACATCTGGGAACTTTTACACACACCTAAGAAAATGAATAAAATGGATTGTGTACAAACAGTAAAGAATGTCTATAATTTTGACAAAATTCCTGATCTCTGTCTGAAATTTCCTTGGATTAGGAGTTAACATTATTTACATTATTTATATGCAGACTACTGTCCTTATCTTTGTTGTTGTTATCACAACGTTTCGGCCGTTGAGCTCCGGCCTTCATATGCTGGCCCGTGTACCTGCAGGGAATTTCTATCTGAACCATTTATTTATTGTTCTTGTTCCACTGACTATATATAGGGATTATCTCTTCCAGGTTTTGTTTAATACTACTTGGTGACTATAGCCTTGTGGATCAAAATGTTGGTTCGTGGATTTGGTGACATAGTGATTGTGAGTTCAATCCCAACTCCGGGCAGTGTGTAATTGGACACCGTGAAAATGGAGCGAACAATAACTGATCAGTACTAAAAAAAGATTCCGTTCGAAATTCCCTGTTGGTTAGCCGGATAGACATACACTTGATGAAGTCCGAAGAGCACAACGGTCACATTCATTATCATTTAAATCATTCTATTTTTTATTTCACTGAAAAAAAAAAAAAAAGAAAAAAAGACAGTCTTTTTATTCATACTGGTACTACATTTGAAGAAAACGGTACAATTATTCCACCAAAAATTTGTAGGTGAAGGAGAGAAAGACAGAGCGAGAGAAAAGATATAATGAGGTTTAACGCTTCGAAAAAAATATCAGCACCTTTCGGTTATACCATAATATCCTTAATATTTTGATTCTATTATTCAAGTATTTTCTTTCAAATAACTGTAAACGAATTGTACGAGAGCGTGTCTTCCTGGGTATGACGATAAACTACGTCCAGCAGCAAGGCCTCTGATCAGGAGGTTTTGAGGAGCGTGGAACCATCTCTTAATTGCTGGTGTTCCCAGTTCTACCCTGACCCGGGGTGGTAGTACCTGTTAGGGTCCCAGCTATGGGCAAATAGATAAATAGTATTATGAAAGTGTAAAAATAGGTTTTAATACCAGAAATACTTTGTAAAAAATTATTACCAGAAATAAATTTTTGAAGAAAAAAAAACTATTAACACCAATATATTTTTGAAAAAAAAATATTACCAACAATATATTTTTGAAAAAAAAAATATTACCAACAATACATTTTTTTTAACATAATATTAACAGCTATACATTTTTGATGAAAAAAATATTACCAGAAATAGATTTTTGACAAAACAAAATATTACCAGGAAAAAAAATTGTTGGCATTAAATAACCCATTGAGGTTGAAATGACATAAAACAAAATAAAACAAACAAGCAAAAACGAGAGCAAGCCGAAAATCCTCGATTCGACCAAATAATATATATATATATATATATATATATATATATATATATATATATATATATATATATATATCAAGAAAGAAAAGAATAAAGTCTGGTGTTTGGTTATTTTGTTAGATATTATGAAGTGGGCCGAGCTAGGAACTTTTAAGTACTCTTCGTAACTATTCAGTCATACTTTGAAATCTATTATTGAATTCTTTATATATTATAATCAAGAATAACCTAATATAATTTAATACGATTTAATAAGTATTACTGAAATACAGAAATTTCAAATCACTGGTTGTATATTTTTAATTTTGCTGCTTTAAGACATTTTAAAGTTTCCGCTGACAATTTTTTAATATTTGCGATTTTTTAAAAATCTGAATAAATAAATTCCTCAGTGTAAAATGTTACTATATTTTTTATTACTAGATCGTCTATTTTTTAAAAAAATAGTTCTATATATTAATTATTTCAAAATGACGTTCAACGACATTTTCTGAAGAAAAATTAACAGAGGATTCAATGATAAATAAAACGGAAGCCTATTTTCCCGCCCAAATTTCCGTCGTTTTTCTATTAAGTTCATTTGATAAGATATTTAGCTGCAGTTAAGTGAAGCTTAGCGTAAATGCATTTAAACTTTGATCGAAAGATGAACAGAATTGTCATTACTAAGAACGTCTTTCTACGAATCATACGCATACACGCACTTATACACACACACACACACACACACACACACTCATGTATTCGCAAATATGCATGACAGATACATTGCAGTATATATATATATATATATATATATATATATATATATATATATATATATGTATGTATGTATGTATCAGCAAAATATTTTAAACTATAATCGATACATAACCTGGTACCTAGATATGGGTGATAGGTAATTAGGATAATCAGGTTGATCATTACTATTGAGCAAGGAGTTCGTATCACCCTATCCATAAATTCGACATTAATTAAATCAAGTATTGTTTTTTCTCTTTTCAAAGATGAGGAAGAAACTTTCGGTAATATCAATGTGTTTCTACAGAAGGATGATGAGAATGTTATCAACTGAACAGGTGAGCGACAAGTAAGTTTTAGGGAAACTGAAATAAAATTGACACTCAGAATCAGAAATAAAGAATTGAAATTCTCGACCACGTAATGAGTAAAGGGGGATTAGAGAATTTGACACTTACGGGACATATTGAAGGCAAGAGGGACAGAGGAAATCAAACAATGACTTACCTAACGTGCTTGAGTAAATGGCTGACAGAACAGAGCTTGAGGGAGATAGTAAAAATATAAAACTTACTAAACGCTACAAAGGACAGGAAAATATGGAGAGACATGATCGAACGAAGGATAGGAAAAAAGTTGATATGTCATAAAATCAACCAAGCCATACATATTCATGTACATATATATATACACGTATAAAATACACACCATCGCTGGCTGCTCCAAATTTGGGGCTTTTATCATATTTAGATACTTACAA
>OZ010616.1:19411670-19419170 GCA_963932145.1 Acanthosepion lycidas
TTATTGTATTCATAGTATCTTTTTAAAAGCCTTTTATTATTATATGATTTTGAAGTTGTTCATGGGATAAAATATCTTTCCAAAGCAGTGCAATAAAGCCTGCAACATATCTTTCTTCTTGTTCCCATCAATACCTTTTATTACAGAACAAGTGGGTTCTATTACAGTAGTAAAACTCCGGGCCTATTAACTATGACTTTCGTACAATACAACGAATTGAAGCTAAGGGGAGTTTGATGCGCATATCCGTACTGAGTGTTTCATATGTCTCCGAGTGAACAAATTTTTTATGCTCTAATTTTTTTTCTCCTTGAATTGAATGGGCATAAGGAAGAGAAATCTGAAATCCTTCAATCATTCAACAAATAAAGACAATTTTTTTTCCGTTGCTTATTATGTTAGTACGCCGAGGAGGAAATTTACAAGCATTTTCTTTCTTTAAAATCTTTCTTTAACGTAATTATTCTTCAACGATGCTTTTGGTAAACTACTATTACTGCTACTACTACTACTGCTACTACTACTAATAATAATTCATAAGAACTATTATACTGAAGTCAAAACAAAGCAAAATAGTAAATATACACAATGTGAAGATAAAAAAAATAAGTTTCAGTCTCTTACGTATGTGCTAAAGTCCGCAGCGCACTTTTTGTACACTAGAGATTAAAATACACGGTTGAAAACTAGTTATGTGGAAAAGAATTTACACACAAATTATTGAAGGCTGAAAAGGTACTAAAAATAGGTATGACTGGTTGGAAAAGAAAGTACTAGAAACTGTGCAAAAACTTCCAAATTTATCATAGAAACAACAGCATGTTCAAAAAACCAGAATCTACCTTAGAAAATAAAAAGCACAATTTCCTGAAACTCTGAAATTTAAATATAGCCTAGAAGGTCAGATCTAATGATCGTCGAAAAAAACAACAACAAAAAAAAAAAAGAAAAAAAAAAAGAAAGATTGACAAAAAGTGACTGTCACTTTTTTAGATAAACTTTCTTCAAAGTTACATTTGTTAAAATACTACTACTACTGCTACTACTATTACTACTACTACTACTACTAATAATAATAATTTGCTAGAATGTTGTACATTAAGGCCAAAATCTCCCCAGTTATCAGTGGGTCCTTGGAGTTCATAACACCGATCTACATCGAGAAAATCGGTATAAGGCTAAGTATCCCATTGCTTCAGCAGACTGCATTGCTTGGGACTAAAAATATTCTGCGAAATATACTTTCTGTTTGTATACCTTGATGGAGAGCAACCATAATGGAAGATTTCTGGTTAAAAACGTATAACTGTGTGAAAGAAGAAAATAATAATAATAATAATCATAATAATAATAATAATAATAATAATAATAATAATAATAATAATAATTATTATTATTATTATTATTATTATTACTTCCTTGGATTTCTGTTGCATACACATTTACTTCTAGGTCCCAATCGGCAACCTAAATTCAGAAATGCCTTCATGACATTTTCCACTGATCATTTTTGTAAACAAAAAAACAAAAAAAATTGCCCCAAAAAACTAAGATTAGATCACCCACGTTTTACATAGATAAAGCTCTTCGTAATGTACTTCTGAGTACATTTTTACCATGAATCACTTCAGTGTGCCTATCGGAACATTTTTCAATCAATCCGAGGGCTCCAACTACAAATTGAATCACTGATGTCCGCATGTGCTATATTTTTTGAGATTTTCACTGCAAGATGCTTGTATCTTGATATTTTTTTGTGATCTTCGAAGATACATTACAATCTTTAAGCACTGCTATGTCAATAAGAAAGCAAATGTCTGAGCGATTAGCTTTGCTTTATTATTATTAATATTATTATTATTATTATTATTATTATTATTATTATTATTATTGTTGTTGTTGTTTTTGTTGTTGTGAGAATATCTTAGTAAATTTCCTAAAACATGGCACGAAACTGTGTTTGTTTAAATATAATAATGTTGATTTAATAATAATTTTTCTTATAATTTTCTTTTCTTAATTAGTATTGCTCAGTTGTGCTAAAACTCCATTTCTAAAAAGCAATTTGGTCATACAAAATGAGAAAATAACAACGAACTAATTAATATGGCTTTAAATTCTTGTTAAATTTAAATGTTATAATCTCCCCTAAATTTATATGCATCTTTAAACAGGAAATATTTAAAATATTTTAATAGGGCACATATTTCATTTTTCTGAAAAAAATTGAAAATGACACATAGAATGTGCGTAAAGAAAGAGAATACACTTGTAAGTAATTAAATGACTTTCTGAAACATTTTCCTATTTCTTTTTCAATTGGTAGGTCTGATGAATTGGATCGTGATTACGATTCCAATGTAAATAAATTATAACCATGGAATATTAGTGTTTGAGCCTTTTACATTATATTCTTATTTGTCCTGGACATTAAGTTCTACCTGGATTCTATCCTCTTGGAAATTAATATATATATATATATATATATATATATATATATATATATATATATATATATATATATGTATGTATGTGTGTGTGTCTGTCTGTCTGTCTGTCTCACTGACTCACTTTCTCTCTCTGTATGCGTGTATGTGTACTTAAATTTTGATGAAAATCCGGCGACAGAGTTAAAAATATATGAGAATATTTGAAAAAAAATTAACTTTAAACGATTCACTGATGATCTGAAGTTCTCAGATAATGAATTTTATCTACAAATAAAATACTTCTTTCAAGGTGCCGGATCATAATAATATTTTTCAAAAATGTTTTGTCTTTCTTTGAGATACGAGCGACCCGAGATTTTTGAGAGAGGAACCGGAGTTTGGCTGATATTTTTCCTTGAGATACGAGTTGCATTTTTAGATACGTGTGAGTTAAGTGTCCGCAGTGTTAACCTCTGCTCTTGAAGTATCTCTGCTCTGTTGCGCCCTTTTTTTTCTTTTTTTTTCCCGTTATTTTGCAAAATTTCTTTACCGGCACCATGGGTCCGAAGAGAGTAAGTGTAAAGAGCAGTGGCGAAATTTTAGGGGCCTGGAACGGATTGGAAATATTCCCATTAATTGATTTGAGGTACGAGTCTTTACGTGTGCGGTTTTGCAAGGAATTAAACTCGCATCTCAAGACATTACAGTATATATATATATATATATATATATATATATATATATATATATATATATATATATATATATATATATTGCTTTTTCAACATACAAGCATTGGAATTAAAGAATGTTATATAGAAACTATACTAACATTTTATAATTCAAAATGAATTCATAATATTTTTAATTAATAATCCTAAATAAAGAAATACACACAAAATTTATAATTCTAAATAAATATATTTCCATAAAATTTAAATAATGATCGAAATGATAACCACACTTAATTGACTGAATAATTTGTATTTAACTATTAAAAGAATGATTAACTTATTCTGTTGATGTTTTTTGCTGCAATATATAACTGTATGTATTCGTTTTTATATCTGCGGAATCGATCAACTGAGAGAACATATAACTAAGATAATCATCGCTAAAACAATTTTTATTTCACGTGGTTAAATTTTCAGAATATAAGTCATCGGGTATAAGTGGCTGGCATTATAAACGTAAAGACTCATGTAAAAATACTGGACCAGAAGAAATGTATCTGTTTTCCAGGTGAGGTTTAATACAATTAAATGAGATAACATTGAACGATGAGGCAAAAAAAAAAAAAAAAAAAACACGCGAAAATGCAGTTAAGAACTATATAAGTATAATGATTGCAAACAATATGTTACATAAACAGATAGATAGATAGATAGATAGAGAGAGATAGATACGAACAGTCTGATACAAATAGATAGATAGATAGATAGATAGATAGATAGATAGATAGATATAGATACGAACAGTCTGATACAGATAGATAGATAGAGAAAGATAGAGAGAGAGAGAGAGAGAAAGATAGATATGAACAGTCTGATACAGATATATATATATATATATATATATATATATATATAGAGAGAGAGAGAGAGACAGAGAGAGAGAGAGGTAGAGAGGTAGAGATGTAGAGGTACTTTTATCCCGGGATGAAAAAACAAATTTTTACATGCAGTTTTTTACAACATAAAAGCATTGTCGGCTTTACATATAATGATAAATTAATCGTATAAATAAAACATAATAAAACGTCCCTTTATATTTAATATTATTGTCAAATCTTACAATGGAAAGAACTGATTTAAAGTTGAAATAAAGTTGAATATTTTTAAAATATTGACATTATGATACTAAATTTGTCAAACTTTTAAAATGCAGGGTAATGATTTCCATTCTATGAGTTTGTGTATAGTTATGTCATGTTAAAAGCCCCTGAAAAATTATATATTTCTCAAGAGGTGATCGTTATACCAAAATTGCCTATTAAAAAGATCATGTAAAAATTCACCGTTTGACCGTTGTGAATGACGTCATTTTGAGTTACTTGAAATTGGTTCCAGCAAATGTGATGACGCCAGAATTAGTAATAGAAAATTAGGAAACACGCACATACATACAAACATATGATACATACATACATACATACATATATATATATATATATATATATATATATATATATATATATATATATATATATATATAGTTACAGATAGATAAATAGATAGATAGCTCTAAACAGATTGTGAAAGATAGATAGTTCTGAACAGAATAGTATAGATAAATAGACAGATAAATAGATGTCGATAATTTTTGCCCAATCCGATCATCAGACCACAATGTTAATGTCTGTATTCGTAGTGTTTACATCTACAAAATTATTTCCTTGACATTGGGCACTGTTTCCCCATGAAGATAAACAATTTTAATATATACATGTGAATCCATAATTATTTTTCGTGTTTAATTATATAGAATATGTGTTTTTATATATGTAGATCATGTGCGGAATTCAATTTACCTTTATGCAGATTTATATATAAAAGAGCAAAAAAGCGGATAGAAGAAGACGTAGAATAAAATATAAGTGAAAAAATTGAAAAAAATGGGGATACCGTTTAAAACCACAACCCCTGAAGACTGGAAATTTTAACAAAAAACATCGATGTCGGGACAAAATTGATATTCAAAAGTTAAGTAAGCTTTTCATATAATATGGATCTTTCAGGTTTTTATCTATCATATATATATATATATATATATATATATATATATATATATATATATATATATGATAGAGGATCAAACACTAATATTATTATTATAATATTATATTCTTACTGTATCCTGGATATTGAGTACTACCTACATTCTGTCCTCTTGGGAATTTATATATATATATATATATATATATATATATATATTATTATTATTATTGTTATTATTATTTTTATTATTATTATTATTGACCACTAATATTATCAATATATATATATATATATGTATGTATATATATATATATATATATATATATATATATATATATATATATATATATATATGTGTGTGTGTGTGTGTGTGTGTGTTGGACAATACGGATGATTTTGTACTTCCTTGCTCCCACCAAACTAAAAAATATATATATAAGAATGATGGAAGCAATAAATGAAAAGTTAATGAAATTTTTATTGTTTGTTATATGCAACGAAACATTTTTAAAAGAATGATTGCTGCCCAATGATTGTATCAGTATCTATGTATTTATTTCTTATTACTTTAAAGGTTTCTTTTAGTGGTTACACGTGTTTGAGTCGCTAACCTATTTTATTTTTTTTCTATTTTCTTAAACAGGGAAATTAATAAATTCCACTGTTTGAGAAAACTTTTAAAAAAAAAAAAAACTGAAAAACAACAACAACAAAAAAAAGATTAAAAACAGGGATATCAAGTGAGACACGTGTACTTAGTAAAAGTGACATTTATATTAATGAGAAATAAGGTTGGTTAAAATAACCTTTCAAAAATATCTATATATGCATGCATATATACAAGGATAAAAAAAATCAACGCCCAGACAGACATTTGAATAACATAGCTTTATATATACAGTCACATATTTATTTTTTGACATTTGTGTATTTTTATATATTGTCAAACACTCACATCATATATATATATATATATATATATATATATATATATATATATATATATATATATATATATATATATATATATATGTGTGTGTGTGTGTGTATATATATATATATATATAAAGGTAAAAGCAACAAAAAAAATTGTATTCGTCTAATGTGGATTTTTTCAAGGCAAAGACGAAAAAATAGTTTTCCTCTTGTCTTTTACCTTTATAGATATTGTCTTTTACCTTTATAGATATTGTCTTCTCCTACAGGTTAACTCTTAGAAATTTTTCATATATATATATATATATATATATATATATATATAGTGATAGGGATAGATAAAATCAACCGACTAGATATAAGCAAGCGTATACGCGCGTGGTGGTGTACATACGTTGTCAAGCAGGTGAATAATTTATACATGAGGTGTAAATACTAGTGCTTCTCGATGTGATTAGACAGAACAAAAATATATATTAATTAGTACATATACGTGTAATTATTTAGGTACACGTATATGTATTAATTAATATGTGTCTGTGTATATGTGTGCGTGTATGTGTGTATTTTTAGGATGTACAATATTAGTATCTGAAACATCCGACAAATAAGAAAATGTATTGCCGACGCGTTTCGCCGGCAGCGTCTGCTCTCTTTCATTCTAACCCGAAGAAGCCAAAGAGAGCAAACGCTCTCTGCAAATAAATGACGCCGTTAATAAATGTTATATTTTTCATTCACACACACACACACACACACATACATATTTTAAATTTATTTTTTTAAGCGTTATTTTTTAAGTGGATACTCATATTTGAATAGATGCTCTGTTTTTATTATTAAACAGCATCATTATTTATTTACATCTACCGGCAATAATATTCAACAAATCTTGTTATGAAAAATATGCGCCAACAGGCATGGCAGGATTCGAAACCTCGTCGCCTAGAGGTAACTGTTATTAGATCTTAAGTGCCATAGACCTCCGCGTGAAACAAAGGGAAATAAATGGAATAAATCCGACATATTTTTAATTGATTTGTTTAAACGTTATTTTTAGATACTCATATTCGAGAACTTATATTAATGCGTCGCGATTTTGATAATAAAAGAGAAAAATGAGAAAACAATTAAAAAAACAAATGAAGCCAGTTAGACTATATATTCTAAAGATATATTTAAAAAAAGAATTAAGTTTAAATTTAAAGTCCTCAGTGTCCCCCATCCCGTTCGTGCGATTTTAGTCGCATTAACGTAAACCTCACTTTAGTCCGATAATGTTCTAAAGGATGAAACAGGTCATACGAAAACTTTACTCACTTTGTCAAAGATTTCCTTAAAATTGTTCTAGATATATAAAAATTTATATATCATTTCCCCCTATATATATCTATATCTACATATCTATATCTATATAT
>OZ010616.1:19421670-19424170 GCA_963932145.1 Acanthosepion lycidas
CTTAATAAACAAAATTTGTTTTGTACTTAATTAAGTTTGTATGAAAGAAATTGGGTATATTTATACTATAAATATACCCAATTTCTGTTTTTCGTAGACCAGAATAAAATTACTAAACATAATTATACAAATTATGCACAATTCCATCACTCCCTTAAACAAAATTGGTGTAATTGTAATTATAGATAACATAAAAATATATATATATATATATATATTTATACAATGACAGAAATATATATGAAAAATACCTATGAAGAAAAAATAATTTTCATAGCAAAAAAACAACCCAACAAATTAGTAGTTAGTTAATTTAGTTAATAATTTAGATAAAACACCTAGATTTTATTGTCTATCATATTTACCCGTAGAGGAAATATACATAGTAAAAAAAATAGCAACAAAAAACCCTCAATATCATTATTATTTAAACCAAGCGATAAGAGAAAGGAATACAAAATATACAAATTCAAAAAGATAGTATTAACAACAATAATGACAATGACAATAAAGTAAATAAAAAGAGGCTTATAATATTACCTACTATTTTCCAAAGATCAAGTAAAAATAACAGAATTCATCCAATCTAAAGAGTATAAAATTATTAAAATCACATCTAAAACAATAGTTCATAACAATAATAAATCTGTAACAAAAATATATATAAAATAAGTTGTTACAACATGTTCTTCTTTATATGTATATATATGTGGAGATATATATATTTATATATATGAAAAATTTCTCAGAGCTAACCTCTGGAAAAAGACAATATGTACAGAGGTAAAAGAAAAGGAAAACTGTATTATTATTAGCCGACGCGTTTCGACCAATGTGGATTTTTTCAAAGCAAAGACGAAATGAATTTATTTAAAGCAAAATAACTATTAACAACAAAACAAAATATCCTTAGGAAATAGAATACAAAAGCGTTTTCTAAATTCTTCTAGTTGCTAAGGACATTTAGTTTTGTTGTTAATAGTTACTTTGTTTTTAATAAATTCATTTCGTTTTTGCCTTCAAAAAGTTCACATTGGATGAAACTCATCAGCTAATAATAGTTTTCCTATTGTCTTTTACCTTTATACACACACACACACACGCACATATATATATATATATATATATATGTAAAATGTTAATGGTCACAGTTCAATCAGACAAGGAGACAGTAGTATTATTAAAATGTGCTCAATACACGTGTCAAAAAATAAAAGTAAAAATATCATGTAGATCTTTTATTTTAGAAAATTCAACTGATCTGATTTTTATAGTATATATATATATATATATATATATATATATATATATATATATATATATATAATTTGTGCAGCAATCCCTCTCTTATATATGTTTCATTAAAGACGACTGACAAGGTACTGTTATTAAGGTTTTTTTATTTAATTTTTTTGTATTCGTAATTTTTTTTCTTTTCTACATATAAAGTGTGTAAAAATTGTCCGAATGTTCTGTATGTCCGTTCACTTATATAAGCAGTAAATTGATAAAAAGTGGGCGTACAGATTCGCCTTCGGAACTCTGGAGTCGGGAGGCTGAAGGTAACTTCAATCAGCTAAGTGACAATCTTTTCCTTATATTAATTTTCTCCCTCTTTCTATTTCTCTGTGCGTGTATAATATATATATATATATATATATATATATATATATATATATATATATATATATATATATATATATATATGATAAAAATATAGTTGTATGACATGCTATATTTATGGGTAAAAGTGCTCAGTATCAGAGATGAAGCGTATGTAGAATATAAAAGTGGTCACTGAGGACAACACCGTAAAGTGGGAATCTGTTTCTTGCTTCAGACCATGTCCGAAGATTGCGTTCAAGCACGAAACTATCAACATTCCGCGTTGGCCTCAATGTCTATATACATACATATATATATATATATATATATATATATATATATATATATATATATATATATAAAGACAAAATGAAATCTTATCTTAGCCGACGCGTTTTGTCCTCTGATAAACTTTATCAAGGATGTCATAACGAAATAACGAAGATAGGTTTTCTTTTTCCTATTCATATTGCTTTTTTACAGTTATATTTTCAGTTTTATCTTAATTTTTACACATACACACACACATATATATATAGTTAAATTATATATATATATATATATATATATATATATATATATATATATTGTGTATTTCAGCAACATTTTTTATTGATGCATGTTCCATTAAATAATATAGACAAATTTTGTCTATTTATTTTTAGTAAGTTCCTTTCATATTGCCTGATAAGCTTAATAACATTATCATTGAAAGACAAAAGGAAACCACCATATTGATGCATGCTTTTTACATGTTAAGCTTATTAGACGATATGAAAGTAATTTGCATCAAATAAATAGACAAAACTTGTCTATATTATTTAATGAAACATACATCGATATATATATATATATATATATATATATATATATATAAAGAAAGAACAGTAAGATA
>OZ010616.1:19429170-19456670 GCA_963932145.1 Acanthosepion lycidas
TCTTATGTGTTTGGACTTGTTTCTATGCATATATGCGAATATTGGTCAGGAGAGAGGGTACGACTATAAAACGATGTAATTATTTATCTGTATGCTTATAGCTTACAGTACCACGTACATATATACATAGCTGTAAATAAAATGGTATTTACATGTGCTCTTGTAGGAGTGCCCATATAGATATACACGCATGTGTTGATCAGTGTAACTTATATATAAATAGAATCAACGAGTGTAAATATATGTAGGGATTATATTATTCTTCTGTATGTATTCTTGTGAGTATGTAATACATTCGTGTATATTTTTAAATGTGTATACCTTCAAGTAAGTTCTGTTTTCGACTAGGAGTACTTCTGCAAACAAAATATATATGTACTCTTAAAAATATGAAATTTGTGAATATTACAGGAGTAACAGTGTTGGCATACATGTATGTGGAATACGTGTCAAAACATATGCATGCTTCAGTGCTCGCAAACACGTGTGGATACTGGTCATTTACAAATATTAATTTTGTATGACACAAGGTTACAAGTTGGGGGCGTTCACTGAAGAAGAGTGACTGTGCATAAGATCAAAAGTACACATGTGTTAGTATGCGTATGCATGAATTTTACGTTACATATATACGTGCCTTTTGCTGTCAAAATGGTTTGTGCAAAAGTTGTTACCCTGACGAACTCCATATGTGTACTTATTCTTCTACATTGTATATGTTCAGGTTTGATCATAAGACACTTTCATATATTCAGATATACATGCACATGCACACACACACATACACATATATATATATAACGACGTGTAAGCATGGGTGGTCATGTGTAAAGGAGAATACGTATGTCTGTGAATCTGTGCATTAGTGAATATGTATATATGTCGGTTGATGTATATGTTTGCATTTCTTCTGTGTTTGTGATTGTGAGTATGTTTGTCCGATGAGACTGTGTACATGTTTGCCTGGGCTGCAAGGAGGGGTAAGTATATTTAAACATGCAGCAGTATATTTGTACTCGCGCACGTGTTCATATGTGTGAGAAGACTGCTGTTGCAATCTTCCCCTAAGTGTGTACACACTAAAGTTTTCGTGTATTCAACACCGTACACTTCCATATACGTGACCGTATGTGTTGAGTGCATTTATGTGAGTTTGTAGGGTTACATGTGCATATATGTTGTGCATGGGTGTGGTTGAGTAAATGTTTGCATGTATACACATTGCTGTTGAAATCCCGACTACACACAGTACATATAAATACACAGACGCTAAAACGCACACTAACACATTGGTAAATACAAATACAATCATTTTTATTCCACGTTTTTATCTCTAACTATCCGTTTGCACATACACACTCTCTCTCTCATTTCTCTTCTCTTTCATATCTTTCTTTTCCTTTCTCTCTCCTCATTCTCTCTTTTCTACTCTCTTTCTTTTTACTCTCTTTTTCTTTCCCCCCTCTCTCTCTCTTTCCTGTATCTTTTTCTACTCCCTCTCTTTTCTACTCCCTCTCTTTTCTACTCTCTCTCTCTCTTTCCTATCTGTATGTCTGTCATTCTTTCTTTACAAAGATTCTTTTCTTCACCTTATTCCACTATATTGTCTCTCATTCACTCTACTCTTTCTAAATTTGTCTTAACCCAAGTCTTTGATATTTTTTTTATTTTCCCCTGTATTTCCATTCTGTTTATATATTTTCCTTACTCAACCATATCCTTTTTTCTTCTATATGTATTTCATATCTCAGTTTATTTACGATCACACACGCGCACATACATACACACACACACACACACATATATATATATATATATATATATATATATATATGATAAAATATATTTTGAAGGGATCAATATCAGGGATGTAGCGTGTGCAAATATAAGAAGTGTAGACAGTGAGATCAACACCGATTTGCGACAGACCCGTTCTTGCTTGAACGCAATTTTCAGAACATGTATACAAATCCAAGACAAATTTGGGTTACTACTACACACAAAAGAAATGGTTAAACATCGGTAAACATAAGGAAAATTAAACATATTAATTTCCTTTTAATAATTTGTAGAAATAACCAATCTTTGCCTGATGAAGGTCGATAGACCGGAAACACGTGTAGCAAAAATATGGAAAACAAAAAAATTTACATTATAACCAAAAATGTTTGCGGTTTCTCTCTTCTCTTTAAAATATACACTTTTCTCTCGATGGAACAACTAACCTCTCCCTTACACACACACACACACACACACACACACACATATATATATATATATATATATATAGGCAACATATCTTCGCTCAAAAATGTTTCATTGAATAATATAGACACACTGTGTCTGTTTATTTTTATACTGATCATTTCCAGTTCTCTAATCAGTTTCTTGATGTGAAAATGAAATTCACCAAGGAAGGCACCGTAGTTATTTTTTTTAACTCGAGTACTTTCCATCTTTTTCAGGGTAAATTACAAAGACGAACTCATTATAACAGCGATAAAATCACCATTACGTTGTATATATATATATATATATATATATATATATGAAGAAGTGATAAAATCACCATTGCGTTATTTATATATATATATATATATATATATATATATATATATATATGAAGAAGTATAGTTTTAAGGTGTGCTATATTTATGTGAAAAAGTGCTCAATATCAGAGATAGAGCGTATGTAAATATAAATATAAAAGTGAACATTGAAGTCAACACTCAAAGGCGACAGGCTGTTTCATGCTAGATACAATTGTCATTGCGTCTAGTATGAAACAGACTGTCGCCTCTGAGTGTTGACTTCAATGTTCACTTTTATATATATATATATATATATATATATATATATATATGGCTGCACGCGCGGAAACACACACAGAAACAATACAGAAAAAAAAATTACACCAGTGATAAGTGCTTAAAAAGAAAAATCGAGAAATATAAGCAGTCAATTGCTGAATCCCCTGAAGAGTGAAAGGACATGTCCGGCTACGAAACTTTAGAGTTGGGATGCTGAGGGTAACATCCATCAGCTAAGCGATAAACTTTTACTTATATTAATTCTCTCTCTCTCTCTCTCTCTATATATATATATATATATATATATATATATATATATATAGATAGATAGATAGATAGATAGATAGATAGATAGATAGATAGGTGCGTGTGTGTGTAGTTGTGTAGAATGATAACTTTCATATGTCAATATTTAAAGGACAATTGAATCTGAATTCGTAACATATTTTCCCTCAACCCCAGTCATGCATATTTATGTATACGCTGATTTACACGGAATGAGATTTCCTTTACCGACACAAGTTTGTTCACACCTCCAGCAATTTATATTTGGTACCTGAAAGTTAATTCTGCACAAGGTCCTCTGTCCTTCCGTTTCATGACCTTGTGACAATTTTTGGAGAGCATAAGAGCAAAGAAGTAATAAAAATTGTTTACAAATATAGTTTAGCTACAATAAATTTCCAGGTATGATTTCTGCATTAATAGGGAATTAATGTTTGTAGTTACTTATCCTTCTCTTTCGTGCTACTTCAATGGAGTACTGGGCCACAGCTTCACCACATCAGATGTTACTGCTACGGTTTTTTATAGTTGTAGTTGAGTAGTTTAACAGTGAAGAGTAAGTTATAAGTTAACCATGTAGCCTCAAAAGATTAGATGTTGCTGCTGTAGATTTTGTAACAATAGGTTTTGAGTGAGTTGAGTTGATAGTCCAAAGCCCGATCACGTTTTTGATTCTATATTTTCCTTCTCCTAGATTGGTTGTCAGTCATTAATAGAGAATTCTGTCTGTTATTTAATCCCTGGCTTGTGGTACAAGAACTGGGTTTATACATTTTCCAAGTGTATATTTAGTGTATATTTAGCGAAAACGTCCGCAACGGCGTTGGCTAGGATTTCTTCTGGACCGCTAATTGTTATGTTACACGCATATTCATAAGAATTCCAGCTTTAAAATACGTAAGAACATCGTGTAGTATCTAAAGAATTCCATATAAATATTGAGTTATAAGTCTAGTAATACTTGTTAAGATTTATTGATTATAGTTTGCAAAGAATGATTAAAAAGCAAAGCTGAATATTACATTATTTAAATTATTCGGACTATTGTCCTCATCTTTGCCGCCATATTTATTACAACGTTTCGGCCGTTGTAAGCTCCGGCCTTCTTTAGGTTGTTGGAATGTCGAACTTAACACTTTATTTCGCTCACTGGACTAGACTGTTCTAGTTCCACGTGCCATGTTTAATGGAAGTCAGTTATCAGTTATCGCCTATTAATTTCCGTCTGAAAGTTCTCCACTGCCTTAACCAAGTATTGAACTCACACTCTTTGGATCTAACCAACGCGTTTATCCACTGTGCCATGTACATAATACCTCATCTCAGAAGTATAGACAAAGCTGAATATTATTCTGCTAAATACATAGATTTTTTATTTTCAAAATTAAACATAAATTCCTCCACTTCTTTTTCTACAGCTGTCTATCTTTGGTTGGCGACCAGGCTAAGAGAAACACAACACTAATCTCAAAACTGATTAGGCGTAGTAGAAGCAAGCCCCCTCCCTATGACTAAAGAAACCACAGCAGCAAAACCTAGGAGTCTACATGGTTAGAAATAAAAACAATAAATACCTACTTTTAAAATCTATTCGAGTTTAAATACACACACTTACCTGTGTTTCTCTTTTGATTTATTTATTTGTATATTTATTTATTTCCTGTTTACCGAGGCTTCTTAAACTGTATTTTGTTATCAGTTCCAGCGATTGTCTGTTGGTAAGATCACGCCAGTGATTGAAGGTAATAACAACTTTTGCAGCACAAAAAAAAAAAAAAAAAAAGTGAAAGAAAACAAAATAAAACGTTAAATACAATAAAGCAACAGATAAATAAAAAAGAAGAAAGAAAAAAAAATCTTTGTCTACATCCAATAAAACACTATTCTTATCCAGGCTTCAAAATTTACGTTTCCTCTTTCTTTGCGTCGATTGATGTTTAAACATACAGATTGGAGTGAATCTGTCTTTCTAGGCAAACCAGCAGTTGTGATGGTTTTATGGTACCCCTTTGCTTGTTTGAATGTTAAGGTATGTGAACAATTAAAATCTTGTGGTATATGTGCTCTATCAAAATTTTGAATTTTTGTAACATACCTTATTTTGCAATCCCTACATCTAAAAAAAAAACTCTAGATTCTGAGTGTAAATTATTACGCACAATTATATGAATAGATCCGTTCCTACGCAGCCGCGGATCAGTATCTTTAAACGTGCACGCAGACAGTCATATACACATAAACGTAGAGACTCTTTTGCCTGCGCACACAATAAATTGTGTTGCTGCTATGTATAGGTATCTATATATAATATATAATATGCGCGTGTGTGGGTGGTCAGTATCAATGCGGTGAGAAACCAATGCATTTGACGTATTGTTTTATAAAATGTCTCTTGAGTGTTTATATAATCTTTTATTTAGATTCCTTGAGGTTTCACCTATGTATTTTTTGTGACAGTTATTAGAGGCGATGATGGATTTGGTACTACTACAACCAAAACAATAAAAAAAATTGTCAGTAATAAACAAAACAATAAAGTAATTCGCTTGTAGTAAGAATACATAGGAGAAAGAGCCATTTTAAAAAATGTATTATATATATATATATATATATATATATATATATATATATATATATATATATATATATATATATATATATACACAGATAGATAGATAGATAGATATAATAAACTTGTATACATAGATAATATAATGTTATTAAAATAATAGTAAATAAATAAATAGAATAATAATTTAGGAATACTGATTGAATAATGTTTCACCAAACATCATTATTTTTATTTTGTCGTTGACAAAGGACACAGACGTCCCCGAAAATTCCACTATTTAGCATCTACTTCGTCAAAAGATCTACTAAAGTACAATAAATATTATTTGTCTTTATATCAATAATATTGTCTTTGGATTTTTTATCTCGCGAAATTATTTAATCAGCCCATCTCTCTCTCTTTCTATACACACACACACACACATATATATATATATATATATATATATATATATATACATTACTTATTTTTTTCTTTATTTGCTTAATTTTTATTTTTTATTTTGTACATTTTTATTTACTCTATTCGGTTTTCGATTTTTCAGTAACGTATTAATTTTTTATCGTTATATAGCAGTTATAGTTATTTTCACGTCCAATTTTTGGATTGGTTACTGGATAGCTAGAACGGATTACCCACAATACATCACTGACCCATATATATAAATAATTAAGAAAATATCCAACATTCGCGGCCTGACGATTGCGTCTAGCATGAAACAGCCTGTCGTCTCTGAGTGTTGACTTCAAGGTTCACTTTTATAATTATATTAGGTTGGTGCAAAAATAATGACTTAATAATGTCGTTTTTTGACGTATTTTTTTACGTCAAAAAACGACATTATTACGTCATTATTTTTTGCACCAACCTAATATTTACTTATCTATATGCGTGTGTGTCTATATACATATGTGTGTATATGTATTTATATAAATTAAACTAAAATATATATACATTTATACAAAGTTTGTAAGAGGACCTTAGTAAATATATGCGTATATATGTTGAAGTTTACTTATATACACCATACACTATAGCAGATTTCATTCATTCTCTATCACTATGTATTTAGAATTATATCATAAATATACCCTGTGAATTTCAGCTTGTTACCATATCATTATTTAAGAATTGATCATTTTTATTTTATTACCTGCGTACCTAATTTATATTTATGAATACATCTTTTAAAAAAATAGAGAAAAAAATGCATAACTTTGGTTAACATAATTTCCAGTATACGTGAATATATTAGAAATTTAATACTTTTATATATTAACATTCTAAACCTTCATCAAAGTTTCACTCATGGATTGTTTTTAACTTTTCTTTTTATCAGTAGTCATAGCACATTTTATTGCTTTACAGAGATTATCTTTGCTTGAATATTATTTACATTTTTGATGGCTTATATCAAGCTTTACATATATTTCTGGTTGGTTGGTTGGTTGGTTGGTTGGGTTTTATGGCATATCAACCACTGTGGGTCATTTAATGTCAAATTAAGATATACATATATATATATATATATATATACACATACACACACACGCATATATATATATATACATATATATATATACACACATATGCATACATACATACACATATACCTATACACATTAAGTATACAGTATTATCAAACATATAGCTGGCAACATTATTTTTTCAAAAACACATAGCTGACAACATTATTTTTCCCAAAAAACGTATAGTTGGCAACATTATTTTTCCGAAAACATTATCTGAAGCCTTGTTGTTGGACGTAGTTTACCCAGGACGCGGATGTAGTTTATCATCATACCCAGGACGCACATATATTTTGATAACAAATATCTATCTATCTATCTATCTATCTATCTATCTATCTATCTATCTATCTATCTATATATATGTGTGTATATTATAATTATTTAAAAAAATATGATTCCCTCGCTACATAACGAGAGCCGAAAGCCTCAATATAATTATTAAAATTAAATTGAGTTAAAGTATCAAGCCCTGTTTGATCCTCAAGCGAAAATTTAGGAATAACCAATCTTGAAATTTACGCATCTTTATAAGCATGTTCATTCGCAAAATTAATAATTGTGGAAATGGCTGGGGCGACCATTTTTGATAAGAGGCTAAACAATTGACAGTGTACTGAAAATTCTTTATTTTTCTTGTGTTCTTATAATTTTCTTATTTTCTGGACATAAATTATGTAGAAATTGTCCGAATGTTCTGTATGTTCAAAGCGCTTTCTGCTATATTTATTAGACATCATCAAGGATTAATTTATTTTTACTTTTAACTGAATGTATGGACTGTTTTATGTATATATCTTGAGTTATAAGAATGTTTTATTTTACTAACACGGCCAGCACATTGTAGCCGTATTCACAGTTGTCATTATTGAGTGTTTTCTTTTTTATTAATAATGTTTCCATTATTTTTAGCTTCTTTTACATGACGATGATGTTATTATATTTTTATTATCAACGTGTAATCTTCGGATGGGGTATGGTAGATTTTACTTATGTATTTAAATATACACAATAACCATGAATTATATTATATGCTGAAATTCACATATGAATTATTAAATAAAAGTATATTCTGAAAGTTTTATTAAAATATGTTATTTTATACCAATTTCCTTATGAAAACATTAACTTATTTAATAGAATGTGATATAGTGTATTACCAGCTGTTTATTTAAACACCAAGTGTTAATCTAATTATTTCTCTAAATACCGATTTGTTGCAGGCAATCGATCATATCTTCGGGTCTGTGATTCAAGATGAAAACGGCTTTAACCGTCAAATTCTGCAGACAAAAATAATATCCTCCCAGTCGACAAAAGCTTCAATTTCCGATCGAGCTAACCATTCATTCGTATCGATTGGCGATTAACAAAACAACATTTATCCATGCAGAAAGCGTTTCAACAAATTTCGCTTTCGAAAGAAAAGAAAAAGAAGCGGATAATGGCGGCAGTTTCCGGCGAATGTTGACAGAAACACAAAGGCGCGTAAAATGCAGGGCAAGAGAGACAATCCTACGAAAGAGCGGTACAAATTTCGAACAAACAGAAAAAGAAACGCAGAAATGTTTTTTGATGTATTTGAATAAGAATGTAGATTACAAGCTTTATTCTATTCATTTTATAACTGTAATGAAACACATTGTAGGATGATATCAATTAAAATACAATATTATAACATTATATCGATAATTTCTATATTACTACAATCATTTTCATTATGATCTGAAACTATCAGTAATATATAATGTAGACGGAAATAAGGATATATGTATTTTCATGTTATATTTGAGGCTAAAATTAAGTTGCTTTCAGAAACCAATTACATAATTTATATCTAACAACAGAATATAAATTAAGGGTTGAATAAAATCAGTTAAGAAACCAAAGAAAAATACTTACTATATTTTCCCCACAAAAACGCAATAAAGCCACTAAGACCCAAGAATATAAGAAAAAGAGAGACATTATTAAGGAGAGGGGACAATAAAAGAATAGTAATTAAGAAGAGAGGAGGTAACGATTGACATTGCATTTACATTTTTGAAGACCAAATTGACGGGAAAGCAAGAAACTGGAAGATAGTTGCACAAGGAAAACGTGCAATAGAACAAAGAGTTAGGATAGAACATATGGTTCCATGTATCCATTTCAAATGTAAAATAATGATAACTTGACCGTCAGTTAAGTGCAATCAAGTCAAGTACCAAAGAGGAAAGTTCATCAGAACAATAACCATGAAAGTATTTATAGAAAAGGCACATAGAAGCTACATTACGGTGATGGTAAAGTGAGTGAAGCCGAGATGCCAGTTCAAGAATGTAGCAAAGAGGAAAGCTCATCAGATTAATTACCATGAAAGTATTTATAGAAAAGGCTCAGATTAGCTACGTTACGGTGCTGGGAAACTGACTGAAGCTGAAATGCCAGCTCAAGAATGTACCAAAGAGGAAAGCTCATCAGAACAATTACCATGAAAATATTTTTAGAAAAGGTACAGGGAACGTATACTACATCAATGAGAATTTCCTGAATTCGAAACATCAGTTTTGGCCTAATAAGATTGTAGATTGGTCTTTGTGTTTTATCAACAATCTCTCAATGCATAATAGAAGTACAAGAGTAAATGGGGCAGCAATATTGAATGTATGGAGGATTGTTCGACTTATAAATGTGTAAGTTAGATTATAGCGGGGAAATTTGTCTTGTACGCCTCAGCGAACCAACTGATGCCATATAAACTTTCCACTTCATGTCAGCTGAAAACGATAGCCTGAGACGCTGCAACGATTCACTCGCCTGGAGATTAGCATCAGATATGCTGATGGAAGGAAAGTTGGTTCTCTAAAATGATTGAATGTGTGTAGTTTCGTTTTGGAATCTTTATCAAATTTGTGAATAAAGCTAATAATTATTTAATGATATAAATCACTGAAAATATTTTAAAATTATAAATCACTGAAAATATTTAATAATTTTATATATTAATTATCGATTTATAGACATAATGATCAATTTCGTATATGAAAATATTTGAAATCTTATCCTCTGTATTGTTATAATATTATTTATAAAATTGCTATGATATAAAACTTCTATATGGCGTTTTCCTACAGAGCGTACGTCCCAAATTTGGAGCAACCATTAAGGGTGTGTCCGTATCTATATGTATATATGTGTACATAAATACCTATAGGCTAGTTTGTTTGATTTTGTGTCCTTTCAGAATGTGGTCGATCATGGCTCTTCACAATTTTCTGCCATTTGCAGCTCATAGTAAATGTCGTCCCTCCTAATCTCTTTTCTGCTAACCATGTACACAATCTCGTTAGGTAGGTTTTGGGCTGATTTCCTCTGTTCCTCTTGACTTCAGTATGCTGTTGTGAGCGTCAGATTTTCTAAGCCCTCTTTCTTCATTATGCGCTTTAGAAATTTCAACAGTCTCTTTCTGTTGTTAAGTATAAATGTCATTTTTGTTTCTATTTTCCATAAAACTATGTCATTGCTCACATAGTATTCTCAATTCTGTTGTCCCAAGTCTCTTCTTCGTCTGTGAGGAGAATGGTCAGTATTCACTGCTATATAGGTTGAGTGTTATTACATATAGTTAAATACTTTTTTTATTTGAATAAAATAATCCTGTTTCTTAATAGTTTTCTTAACTTATGAAAGACATCTTTCACTATCCCAATTCACATTCAGATTTCAATGTCGCAATCGCCATCTTCTTTTAAAACACTTCCTAGATATTTAAATGTTTGTACTTGTTTGCTTTCAGCATCTCCAATTTGTTATTCTCATATTGGAATGTTCCTTTTCTTACAATTATGTTTAGTCATTTATTCTCGCTTTATTTTACTATCTTTTCTGAGAATTCATGTATTTTCCTATCTATATCTTTTATCAAAACTGTCATCTGTGTATTTAATGTGGTTAAGATTGTGGTCGCAGTAAGGAATTTGTTTTCTCTCGTTTCTAATGAAATGTTCCTGTTTCTTGGAAGAATTTTTTTGTTATCCTAATGTACTAATGGATTTTGGGTCTTTCCTCTTTTAAAACACTTCTGAGATATTTAAATTTTTCTATTTGCTAGATTTTGGCATTTCCAATTTGAAAATAATATATTGGGCTCTCTTTTTTTGCTAACAACTATCCTTTTTCTCTTCATCATTATTTATTGATTTTCTCTTTTTACAATTAGTCCTTTCTTCTCACTTTCTTTTAATAAGTTCATATAGTTTCCTTTCTATGTCTGTTATTAACACTATCATCTGCATATCTAATGTTAAGATTGTGTCCACCAATAATGGATCCAGGTAGAAGCCTAATTCTCTTTGAATCGCCTTACTTTAAAGGTTGAATAAGTTCGTTGAGAAGATATGAATGCGTATATTGTCAAAAATTCACTTTTCCACAATATAGCTATTTGTGCTATGTTATAATGCTTATTGCCTAATAACAATAATGAATAAATTTTAAAATATTAAAGTATATTTAATAACATCTGCCTAATAATTTTCTGGAACTAGTTTCAGGTCACTCAATATTAAATAAACAGACAAAACAAAACAAAAACAAAAAAACGAAATCCTTGAAAACGAATGTAGCAACATTCGAAAGTACTCGAAAGAAAATGAATTTTGCTAAATTTACTGATTATATAAAACAATTCTGATATATACATATACAAAATGTATATGTGTGTGCGTATGTATATATGTTCGTGTGTCTGTGTGTCTGTGTGTATTGTGTTGTATATATATATATATATATATATATATATATATATATATATATATATATATATAGGTTCCTTCAAAGATTCGCTAAGAAATTAGCATACATGATGAAAAAATGCTCAAAACATAATGAAAACAAAGTTTTATCGTCAAAATCTGTATGTTATTATTAAGAGGAAAGAGTTTTCTTTTTTTATTATTTAATTACATTTGGCAATCCTTTTTAGAACATCCAGAATTTTGGTCAAATTGCTTTTCTTGCGTCAACAGGTAACTATAAATTAGTATAGGAAATTTTTATCGTCTTTGCATTGATTTACAATTCTTGCAAAAATTAAATAATTGTCGGATTTTAATGAATCTTTCAGAATTTATTCACAAATGAATTAAATTATTTAAGAAATCTTTCTGTTTTTAGAAAATCTTGGTAAAAACATTTTTTTTTCATCTGTTGCTCTCCACTTATTTAGTTGCATGAAATTTTGAGAAATTCATCTTTGTTAATATTTGTCATATTCAGAACTCCTTGCAGAATTAAAAATCTTTTTTTTTTTGTTAAACAGAACACCAGGTATCGAAAATCTGCTCTGAAATGTAAGATAAAAATGCAATAAAACTAGGCCAATATTTAATTAGAAAAAAAAAAATTAATTGCTTTCAAGAATAAGATATATCAAAGACATCATTGTCCTAAGAAAAATAAGTTTTCGAGGAATAATGAATTTTTACAAGAATTGTTTACATTGTCTAAACATTTTAATTAAATTATTTAATAACGTTTTAAATCATTTAAAACTCGGAATTAGTTTGGACTAGTTAAGTGATATTGTTACTAAATAAAAACTATATTTACTAATAAATGGAAAAGCTTACTTCAATTCATTGAACCCCAATATTTTAAAAGGAATTTAGATTTTTTTTGTGTACATAAACGTACCGATTTTTGTAAATAAGAACGTCCACACACGACACCATCGGGAAATAAGAGCGATAATTATAGTAAATCTAAAGACAAAGAAAATTCAATAAAACATTAGATTACGTAGAATATTTTCCCAAATTTTCAATATTTTCGTAAATTTCCGATATTTTCCTAAATTTCCGATATTTTCCTAAATTTCCCAAATTACTGGATAGTTAAAAAATATATATACATAAAATATAGTAATTAAGTAATTTTAAAAAATGAATCCTCAGTAGAAACTACTTAAAATTTCCAAACATTCGTCTGTCAATATTGCTGTCAACACCTCATAAATGCCCACTTCCTTGTTATTTACTCTCTTCTGTGATATTTTAAATTAAAAATAATATTTGATTTAAAATCAAATTAATTAAAGTTTAAATTAGCTAATCTTCCTCAAATAAAGTTTTAGGAAAATATATTTTACTTTTGAAAGAATTTTAATAAAGAGAATTGCGTTGTACTGAAATGATTGTAAATATGGCCAGAATTAGCCATTTTTCGCGATTTCAAAGAACAAATTAATTTAAATCAGTCTAAATGCAGAAAAGTACTACTAGCTTGAAATTAAAACTAAAATAAAAAAAACTTCAAGAAAAGTTTTTTTCCTTTTTTAAAAATCAATTTTAAAGCTCGGGTGTTGCATTTCTTTGGAGGTACCTATCTATCTATCTATCTATCTATCTATCTATCTATCTATCTATCTATCTCTCTCTCTCTCTATATATATATATATATATATATGTGTGTGTGTGTGTGTGTATGTATGTGTGTGTGTGTATAAAAGTTGGTATTGGTGACATTTCGGAATATCTGAATTTATAAATAAAGCCTGAACGTACACTTATGTAAAAACAAAAATAAAACTACAACAACAACAACAGACGAAATTATTGCTATTTATTTCACTGAAGGTAAAATAAAATTTGTTCATTACCAAATACTTGACCCGCGGACTATTTTTTTTTTAAATATCCGCAGGGAGCCATTTTTGTAATCAGTATTTTTGTCAAATTCAATAAGTCCTATAATTTTGTCTCTGGCACCTTCCATACATTTTTAGTAGCAGTACTGAACTTTACCTCCCCAGTAATTGCAATCAGACAGTCAATCAGTTTTATCTTAAGTGGTGTCTGTTCTAGTTCTTTTTCAGGGACAGAAAGAAAAAAAATCACTATCACTACCACGACCTATTCTTAGATTATGTAATAAATTTAAAAATTCTTATTAAGGGAAGCGGAAGTAAGTATCCAATATTTATATAGATTATACAAGACTTTTTTCCCTCGTTTCTAGGTGAAAATTGATTCATCTGGCTACTCATGTCAGTATCGGGGTGTAGACGCACAACACAAAATGAGAATTGGAGTAGACATGGTATTTACTTGACCCCCCCCCCACCTCACTGAGTCAGGTAATGACACAAGGTCGGTTTTTAACGTGGGGATCCCGAGAGAAGACACTTGAGTTACTGGTTTTAGCTTGTCCAAGCTGGTCAGACCTGGTTTAAGCTAGTCCTAGCTGGTGATAGTTGTGATACTATCAGCGCAGAGACGAATCCCTGTGACCGGTAAGTATCCGAATGTGCATACCTCTCAAGAGAGGAATTTATACCAATTGAAAAAATAGACACACACTATTAACTCTCCCCCACCAAACACTTGAACGAGATGTGACACAAGGTCTTTTTTTAGGTGGTGACCCGAGCGTACGCGCTCAGGACAATCGGTTGCGTTGGCTTCGGTGCGATGGGGGGGGGGGGCGCAGCCTCGGGAAGCTGCTGTCCAGGGGTGGGCACCTCTCAGTATTATTTTCTCAGTTGTCCCTTTGTCACTTCACAGAGAATCTCCTGAGCGCACTCTGCCCAAAGACAGAGACGCAACTAAGAGATGATAAGCCATGCGAAATCCCTCCAAGGAGGAATTGAGATTTACTTGACACCCCCGCAGAGTCAGTTTGTGACACTCGGGCCGCTGGTCTAAGCTGGTCATAGCTTGCCCAAGCTGGTCATAGCTGGTCCAAGCTGGTCTAAGCTTGTCATAGCTAGTCCAAACTGGACAGATCCGGTCCAGGCTAGTCATAGCCGTGATATCACCAGCACAGAGACGGAGCCCCGCGACCGGTAAGTATCCAATCGCGTACACCCCTCGAAGGGTGAATTTACACCAATTAAAATAGACGGTATTTACTTGACATCAGTTGACATCAGTTTACTTGAGTCAGGTTGTGACACATGGTCAGATTTTAACGTGGGCACCCGAGTGTTTTCACTCGGGCCGTTGGTCTGAGCTGGTCTTAGCTGGTCATAGCTTGTTCAAGCTGGTCAGAGCTGGTCTAAACTTATAGCTGGTCCAAACTGGTCAGAGCCGGTCCAAGCTAGTCATAGCCGTGATACCACCAACACAGGGACGGAACCCTGTGACCGGTAAGTGTATTTACTTGACACCCCCTCCCCGACTGAGTCAGGTTGTGACACAATGTCAGTTTTTAACATAGGGACCCGAATGTTTTTCACTCGGACCGCTGGTCCAAGCTGGTAATAGCTTGTCCAAGCTGGTCAGTGTTGGTCTAAGCTAGCCATAGCTGGTCTTGGCTTGTCATAGCTGTTCCAGGCCGGAGCCGGTCCAAGATAGTCCTAGCCGTGATACCACCAGCCCAGGGACGAGCCCTGTGCCAGGCGAGGATATTTACTTGAACCCCCACTGAGTCAGGTTGTGACACAAGGGCAGTTTTTAACCTGGGGACCCGAATGTTTTCACTTTGGCCGCTGGTCCAAGCTGGTCTTAGCTGGTCATAGCTTGTCCAAACTGGTCAGAGCTGGTCTTGGCTTGTCATAGCTGGTCCAGGCCGGAGCCGTGATACCACCAGCCCAGTGCCAGGTAAGTATCCGAATGCGTACATCCCTCCAAGGAAGAATTGACACAAACGAAAGAAATTTAAGAAAAGATTTTTAAAGCGAAATTTTAAAATAAGAAAGACATGGATTGATCATTTACATAATTGTGACAAAACAAAGAAAATAAAAAATATCGATAAAATCAAAAAGGAAAATTGTCAAGGAGAACTTAACTTTTCAAGAAAAATGGAAATATTTGTATTTTGTGGCAGACGTCAATAGGTTTGCCATTTGTAACTTATTTGAATTTAGCTTTTGTTAAAAGTTCTACATAATAAACAAGAAGAACATATTTGCCTGCTTTCTCTTTCATAATTCCTGTCTCTCAAAATTACCAACTAATTTAATCCAGTTTCAGGGGTCTATGGACCTCTGTAAACCGGTTCCTACTGAAATCCGTAGACTTCATGATCTGGTATTAGAATCATAGGGTCCCCGGTCCCATACTTCCAGAAATCTCAGCAGAGTATGGATAGATTAAAGTAAAGCCTTTGATAGTGTGTCAAACTCTTGGATCCTTAAGGCTTTGAAAATATACAAAAATCTCTTTGGTAGTAGTAAGTTTCCTTAAACACAGCCTTTGACACACTGCCCAAAGACAGAGACGCAACTGAGAGATGATTACATCATCTCAGCTGGGATACTATGAATTTCATCTTGAATTCTAAATGGCGAAATGTTTACTTGCTCAAGGTCACTGTCTCGCAGTTACCACTTTCTCATGTCTGGCAATACGCACTTCAAAAATTCCCATTTTGGGGGGTCACCCTGTATAACTGAGACAAAACAAAGAAAATGAAAAATATCGACAAAGTCAGAAAAGAAAATCGTCAAGGAGAACTTAACTTTTCAAGAAAAATGGAAATATTTGTATTTTGTGGCAGACGTCAATGGGTTTGCCATTTGTAACTTATTTGAATTTAGCTTTTGTTAAAAGTTCTACATAATAAACAAGAAGAACATATTTGCCTGCTTTCTCTTTCATAATTCCTGTCTCTCAAAATTACCAACTAATTTAATCCAGTTTCAGGGGTCTATGGACCTCTGTAAACCGGTTCATATTGAAATCCGTAGACTTCATGATCTGGTATCAGAATCATAGGGTCCCCGGTCCCCTACTTCTGGCTCTTTGAACTTCTCACTTAGCATATAATGACCCTTTGAGATTGAGACACCCGGTCTAGATAATTAAGCACAACATTATCATATCAAACAAGCGTACTATTTGATTGATCCCTCACATTAATTCAGCAGACGGAATTTGTATTACAATTATTAAGATTAATAACAATCTACAAGAACGGAAAATATAACGAATAATAATCATATTAAGCAAGCATTAACGAAATCTTCAAAAAGGAAATCTACAGTAAAAAATTCTATCAATGCTAATTAATAACCCTAATGAAATTAAAGAATGAATCGATGAAATACCAAAACGGGTGAAACAGATGATCCGAAAAATTATAAGCCAATAATATGTCTGAACACCGCATATAAACTGATCACGTCTGTCCTGATGAACAGCTTACTCATTTCTTGATGAAAACAAAATTTTTTCCCTTGGAACAGATGCGATGTCGGAGAGGTTCATCTGGTTGCAAAGATCAACTAATGATAAACAAAATGATCCTGGAAAATTACCAGAAATCTCAGCAGAGCATGGATAGATTAAAGTAAAGCCTTTGATAGTGTGTCAAACTCTTGGATCCTTAAGGCTTTGGAAATGTACAAAAATCTCTTTGGTAGTAGTAAATTTCCTTAAAGATAGCATGGAATTGTGGAAAACCAAATTATACCTAAATCAAGCCAAAGGTAATGCCACTTCAAATTGTTTGAATATCCGACATGTAATCTTTCATGGAGACTTCCTGTCACCCCCTTCTGTTCTGTCTGTCCTTAATCCCCCTTTTGTATGAACTAAACAATAATAACTATGGATTCAAAGTAAAAAAGAAAATATTAATCACCTATTCTACATGAATGATATCCAACTATTTGCCAAAGACTTCAATGAATTAAAGAGTCTCCTTAATACTGTAAAATATTTCAGTGATGAGATTGGTATGGATTTCAGATTAGATAAATGTGCAAAAGTAACATTCAAGAAAGGCAGAATTACAGAAACACACTCAATAGTTCTCGAATTTGTCACACAGATTAGGGAACTGGAACAAGAAGATACCATCAGGAATTAGCGAAGAAGATGGAATACAGTATAACCAAATGAAGGAGAAGGTAAGAAAGGAGTTCTATAGGCATGGGCATCTGGTATTGAATAGCGAACTGAATTAAAAAAGCCGAATATCAGTCATAAACACCTTGGCTATACCTGTGGTGCAATACAGTTTCAACATCCTTAACTAGGCCAGAGATGACATTAAGCGAATGGAGACCAAAACGAGAAACTTCTCACTTGCCATCGCATGCATCCTCCCAAATCTGATGTTGATCGTTTGTATGTGCTCAGATCCGAAGGAGGTAGAGGTTTAGTTCAACTAGAACTGTCTTATTAAACTACAGCAATCGGTCTTCAAAGTACCTGGGAACAGTAGAAGATTGGATGATGATCTCTGCCAAAGAACATGAAAGAAGAAAATTTATTCATTAATAATGGAAGCCAACAATTTCAAAATGGAGTTGCAAATGGGTGAAGAAATGAAAGTAAAATATGATACACATATACTGCAGCTGCGAAAACATTAAAAAAGAAAACGAAGGCAAATGAAATCGACCTGATACAGAGACGATGGCAAGATAAACCGCTTCACGGTCAATATTCTGTTCATATTAAACAAGCGGATGTAAACCCCGTACCCATCTGTGGTTACGCAGTGCAAGGTTAAAAGCTGAAACAAAACGTTACATTTTTGCTGCACAGGACCAATACTAACAAATAAATACACATACTGAAAAATCTTGTATCAGGTTACACGGTATTGGCACCCACTGAATATAAACCCTGGCATGACAGATTGGGCAAATATCTGCTTTAGGAAATCTGCAACTTTTGCGGAAAGGAAACTGCAAGAAATTGTTATGGACATCATCCAGACACGGTTATGGAGATAGAACCTGTAACAATTTTATGTGATTTTAAAATATAGACAGACAGAACAATCAAAGTTAATCGCCCAGACATAGTCATCAGAGACAGCGAAAACAAAATATGCTTTTTTATTCATATGGCAGTTCTCGCAGACTGTAATATATCTTTGAAGATCGTCAAAAAAAAAAAAACTCTGGAAATATAAGGACCTTTGATTTTTTAATTTTTTTTTCAGTGCTCAGTGGAAAATGTGACGATGTCATTTCTGACCTCAGGTCTCTGGTTGGGACCAAGAAGGAAATGATTATACACCAGAAATCAAAAGAAATAAAAATAGTAATAGTAATATATTTGAAAGTAATAATAATAATATCTTTGAAGATCTTCAAAAACCTATCAAAATACAATGATCTTGAAGAGTCAATCTCTAAAATGTGGGACATGAGGACAATAATAATTCCATCTGTAGATGGAGTCTTCGGATTGATTGGAAAAGATTCCGATAGACTCATTGAAGGGATTCCTGGTAACCCAATCCGTAAAAAAAAAATACAAAAATTTGTACGGAAAGCTCATACATTACGAATGGCTTTATCTATGTAAAATGGACATAATAGTAGGGGGTTTGGGGTTTGCTTCTTTGTTTTTGTAAATGCTCAGTGGAAAGTATCATAACGCCATTCCTGACCTTGGATCTCTGGTTGGGATCCAGAAAGAAATGAATATACGCCAGAAATCAAAGGAAATAAAACAACAACAACAACAACAATAATAGCAATAATAATAATAATAATAATAATAATAATAAGTTGATCACGTCTGTCCTGACGAACCGAACTTACTCCTTCTTCGAAGAAAAAAACATTCTTCCTCTGGAAGAGAAGGGATGCAGAAGAGGTTCATATGTTTGCAAGGATCGAATACTAATAAACAAAATGATCCTGGAAAATTGCAGGAGTCGTTTTAGAAATCTTAGCGCAGCGTTAATTGATTATCGTAAAGCCTTTGATAGTGTGTTGCACTTGTGGATCCTTAAGACATTGGAAATTTACAAAGTTTCCCCTGTGGTAGTAAATTTCCTTAAGCATAGCATGGGAATGTGGATCGGTATTGGCACCCACTGAATATAAAACCCGGCATGACAGAGTTGGCCAATATCTGCACTGGAAAATCTGTAACTTCTACGGGAAGGAAACTGAAAGATAGTGGTATGGCATGAACACCACCCAGACCCGGTTACGGAGATAGGACCTGTTACAATTTTATGGGACTACGCAAAACACACTGACAGAACAATCAAAGCTAACCGCATTGACATTGTTATTAGAGACCGCAAACGAAAAATGTGCCTCTTTATTGACATGGCAGTCTCTGTGGACTGCAATGTATCTTTGAAGATCTTTAAAATGCTATCAAAATACAAGAACCTTGAAATCGAAATCTCGAAAATGTGTTATATGGGAACATCAACAATCCCTGTTGTAGTCAGAGCCCTAGGATTGGTTGGAAAAGATTCCAATAGACTAATTGAAGGGATTCCAGGAAGCCCACGCCTTAAAGAAATACAAAAAAATTTGTTCTCACGAGTACAGCCTATACCTTACAAAGGGATTTGTCTATGTAAAATATGTTTTTATTTGTTTCTTTTTGTTTTTTTGTCAGTGGAAATTGTCATGTTGCCATCTCTAACCTTAATCCCTGGGCGGGACCTGCAAAGAAATGTGTACACGCCAGAAATCAGAGGAAATACGATTATAAAAATAATGATGATGATAATATTTATAAAAGAGTATAATTTAACTGTGTTCAATAATTTTATACAATATTTTAAATATACAAGTTTTTGCATTTTTTTTATATTTTCATAATTGTATGCAAATTTTAAATATAACTTGAAGAAGACAGACATATTGTGGAAATATTAAACATTGCTAAATTCTATCTTCTTTTGCTTTTCTTTTTTAAATTGACTTCTTCTGTAAGTGTTAAAAAAATATTGTCAATCATTTTTTATAATAATAATAATAATGATGATGATGATAATAATAATAATAATAATAATAATAATAATAATAAAAATAATAATAATAATAATAATAATAATAATAATAATAATAATAATAATAATGAAATCTCGAAAATGTGGCATATGGGAACATCAACAATCCCTGTTGTAGTTGGAGCCCTAGGATTGGTTGGAAAAGTTTGCAGTAGACTAATTGCAGGGATTCCTGGAAGTTCATGTCTCAAGGAGATACAAAAAATTGTTCTGTCAAGTACAGCCCACACTTTACGAAGGGCTTTATCTATGTAATATTTTTTTTTTGTCAGTGGAAAGAGTCATGATGCCATTTCTAACCTTAGGTCCCTGGGCGGGACCCGGAAAGAAAGGTGTAAACGCCAGAAATCAAAGAAAATAATAATAATAATAATAATAATAATAAAGATAATAATACAAACTGAAAACTTACCATGATGGCATAAGATTAATATCTCCCATGCAATTAAAAACAGCTACAATTTCTATAACAGTCATGGAAACATTTATGATAACATCCACATTTATACATAACATCAGACAGATATATATATTGCTGATTGATTCTATGTATGATTATTTCTTTATATATATAATATATGCTGCCTAATATTATCAAAACAATGGATCCCGCAGTATGAAATTCCTGAGAAAAAAAACTACTAAGACATATCACTATATTAATTGAACTATATACTTAGTTCATGTCATGTTAACTGAAAAACACTTGCAAAAAAAAGAATTCGTGGATTTACCATATTACAAAATTCATATAAAAATTCTCACTTGAAATCTTGAACTTTAGCGTTGCGACTCGCACATTCCAAGATTGTACAACTGTCAATAAATAGCACATTCTTAAAAAACATCTTTCGGTCTACAAACAATTATTTCGTCTTTAAGTTTTAAACTTTAAAGGAAAAAATTACAGCCTGATGATGAAGACATGGATCTTCGAAAGTACTTGCTTAACTTAAAAAAAATATACACTAGAAACATCTGACAACAGTTTTATAAATGAGGATCACATCATTCACTGGATTAACAGTATTTTAATGCATACATTATGTTCTACTAGCGAAGTGATTTCGCCATTAATCGCATTAATATTACTGATTGATTCTATGTATGATTATTTCTTTATATATATATATATATATATATATATATATATATATATATATATATATATATATATATATACAAGTATATGATTAATGTATACGGAATAAATTCCAATAACCAACAATTACTATTCTTAAAAGAGTGCTCAATACAGAGTAGAGCGAATATATGTAATAATTTTTAAATAAATAATTAATAATAATAATAATATATATATATATATATATATATATATATATATATAGTATATATGATGTTATGCTTAAAATTAACGTTAAATTCTATGTCAAAATAACAAAATATCATCTTTGAAGGTGAATATCTTTGTTTCATGTTTGTATAACCACTCTGGGAATTGCTCATGTGAACTGAAATCTTAGGACCAACTTAATAAAAAAAATTCCAAGTGTTGGACAATTTTTGTTTTTATTTTCAAACGAAAGTTTCAAACTTTTACAGCACCATAGTTATTTTTCAAAGCTAAAGGTTTGTCAAATATTCCAAAATAAAATAACGACCCCCCACCCCGACAAACCTTATAAATCAAAAATATATTGTCCTACTAAATACTTCTATTTCATCTACAATTGGATAGACTTTATTTAAACTCAACATTAAATTTGTTATTACTACGTCTAAGACAATAAAACACTTAGTCACTACTAATCAAAATATTAAGCTAAAACTCGAAGAAGTTTACTCGATCGACTATAATAATTGTCACAAAAAATACATAGGAAAAACCTCAAGGAACCCAAAAAGATTATATGAACATATAAGGAACATTTTACAAAGTAATACAGCAAATGTTTTGGGTGTCCACCGCAACGAGACTGACCACAATTTTGATATCAAAAAATTCCATTCTGATCAAAGGAGAAAATAATTCCCTTACGACGTAAATGTCTAGAGAGTGCCTTGATCACAAAGTTATCTACAGTAAATTTGTGGCCTGGCTCTTACAACATTTCACAATTCCTACTAGAACCTCTATTATAACAGTTTTTGATACCTACTAATAAAGTGATGGAATGGAAAAGAAATCTAAATGTAATCGGCTAGATTAACATATATATATATATATATATATATATATATATATATATATATATATATATATATATATATATATAAAAGTGAACATAGAAGTCAACACTTAGAGGTGGCAGTCTGTTTCATGCTAGACGCAATCGTTAGACCTGACGATTGTATCTAGCATGAAACAGACTGCTGCCTCTAAGTGTTGACTTCTATGTTCACTTTAATATTTACAGACGCTCTATCTCTGATATTGAGCACTTTATGCCATAAATATAGCACATCTTAAGACTATATTTCTTCATACATACATATATATATATATATATATATATATATATATATATATATATTGTAAGAAAAACAATGGTCTTGGAATTTGGTTGCAGAAATTTACCATTTCCAAAATATAGCTGTACTACGTTTGAGGTTTAATAGCGGGAAGAATAATTGTCCGCCCGATTCGTTTTAGCAAGGGAATGGTTCAATCGGGTTACAGGAACGACCATGCCCCAACCGGAACATTTGTAGCTGACACGCGATCGACAAACACCCCCTACGATTACAGATAAGTTTTCCATCAGTAGCAACTTGTATTTATCTTTACAGCCGAAAGGGACGTTGGTTTTCAATGGCGGTAGTTTTGAAAAGAAATGTTTGGTGTTGAGCAGAGAAAATACCAAATTGAAGAGAAAGAAAAGGAAAACAGATTAAAAGAAAGAAGAGAGGTTTTCGGAAAATGTCGAAAGCTATTAGAGAATTTATTTCCTATAACCTTTCGGCTAGCCGTACTTTCTTTTTCCTCTTTTTCAAAATAATAAATCGATGGTTTGTCGGTTGATGAATTGTAGTAGCCAGTGGGAATGACGCACAGAAACATGGTTAAAAGTTGTCGGTTACGAGGTAAGAGAGGATAAACGGGAAACTATTACTGATTTTAGCAAGGATAGAGAAAATCCATTCCTTGTGCTCAATTAATATTACAAGACCTCTTTTAGAAATTGTTTGGAATCACGAAATGTATGCTTTATTGAATTGGTTGATACTGTTTAGATCTTGCACTCAAACAAGCGTATACATATATATCAGAAATATATGCATTTTTCAACGCGCCTACTTTTACTATTGAATGTGATAGGTCAATTCAAAGTGGGTTTAACAACAATACCGTGGAAAAATATGAGAAACATAGAAAACAATTTGAGAGAAATTATTTTGGCATGATTCGACGATGGTCTAGTGTCATCAGAAAAAAGAGTTCGCAAAAACAAAAACAATCTACATTAGCGGAAGGGAATATGAATCATATTAAGCAACTAAACGTCTGATTTCAAATTGATTAATATCAAATATCTGTAATATTTATAACGATAATGTTTAATTAAGAAATCAAGATTTAGGCCGATTAATCGAAATCCCATTTTTGTCTCGATAATGTAGATTTTGTTCTTGTGGAATAAAATTCTTTTCTGATGACGTTGGATCAAGCATGAAACAGATCAAGGTAATTTGTTTTCATATTTTCCAATCCGCCTGATACATTTTCTCTCTCTCTCTCTATCTTTCTCTCACAAGCATAATTACAAAAATACACATAGCCATGTGAAAAATATGATATAAAAGTCTATATAGCAGTGGATAATTGAATAACAAAATGGAAGAACATAGTGATATAAAATCAAAATCAAAAACGATACAATTGGAATGAGGTCAGTTACTCTAGGCCCCTCGACATCTCGAAAGTTAAAAAATGAAAGAAAAGAATTAAATTTTAATATAGTTTAGTCTGCCCAGCTATTAAACACTAGCTGAGTGATATACATTATTTCCAGGTTATTTGTGCGAGAGCGAACGCAACAAACTTATTTGTAATTTGAACTTGAAACGTTAACACAAATTCTGCGCCAATAGCCTCTAAGCTACTAGCACCTAGGCATTACATTTCTTATAAATATTCTAAAGTAATTATGACAGTTTTCAGATAATAAGAAAAGTAATCCACAGATTACATTAAAAAAAAAATTAGTCCTACTTAATTGTAGATTTATTCATTATATATATATATATATATATATATATATATATATATATATATATATTAATAAAATAAAATGGTAATCAGCATGAAATTTCCAAGACGATAAAGAACTTATTATTAATTAATGAATATCAAACACTTAAAATACCATAGGCAATATTCTTTATTTCATGAAAGCTATAAAAATAGCCTTCAATCTTTCAGACCTGCAAACCATATATATATATATATATATATATATATATATATATATATATATATATATATATATATATATATATATATATAGTCTTAAGATGTGCTATATTTATGGGATAAAGTGCTCAATATCAGAGATAGAGCGTGTGTAAATATAAAAGTGAACATTGAAGTCAACACTTAGAGGCGACACTCTGTTTCATGCTAAACGGAATAGACGATTGTGTCTAGCATGAAACACACTGTCGCCTCTAAGATGTGATATGGCTCAGAGGTGACCGGAAGTATATCAACTGATTTGCACTGTTGAACCTTCTTAGAAAGTTGTTGCAAGTACTTCGAGTTTATTTCTTCGACGGCGTCATTATTTGTAGCAAAAATTGTTTTGCTCACAGAGTTTGTGTTAAGTTTTCGAATGTGTAGCCATTTTTAAATATTGTTCTTCCTTTTAATAGATTGATGAATTTGAAAACAGCTGAAAAAAATCAAGTTTAATCCGGAAAAGTTTATGAAACACTTTTCAAGATCGCACAAAACTTTATAAACAAATCAGAAAAAATCAAGTTTTATAAGTCTTTGGGTCTTTTCGTTTAATCATTTCATTCCAAGCAAGGCGATAATCTACGACGCAAGGTGTAGGGAGTGAAAGAGAACGAGAAGAATTTAGGAGTAGGAACCGGAAACCCATTCCTAAACAGAAAACAAAGGATAAGCCGCTACATCTCAATTTGACCTCTCATGACCTCCAGTAACCTCAATAGTTAGCATCACCTCTTCTGTCATTGGTTTTTGATCTGTTTACCACCACGTAGCAACTCCTCTTCAAGAATATTATTGACTGCAGTTAATACTAATTTTAACTACATTGATCTCCTGTGACATCAGAGGTCGAATTTGACCATATCACCTCTACCATTTGTACGGTTGAAAACATTTGTCTTTTACATCATACAAAATAAATTTTGCTTGAAATGCTGTTCTCGTTTATGATGTCTATTGATTTGAATAATCTTCAAGATCAATCTCACATATTCTACATCTGAAAAGCATATCACATGAGTCGTTATAACAAAAATAGATCAAGAGTCCTTTGAGTGTAATCTTGGCATGATAACACATATTGATTGGTTTGGTTTGTTTTTGTTTTACGGCATATCAACCAAAATAGGTTATCTAATTCCGACAAAATTTCCTTTTTTTTTTTCAAAAATGTATAGCTGGTAATTTTTTTTTAAAATATATAGTTTAGTTTGTTTTGTTTTGTGGCATATTCCTCAATGGGTTATTTAATGCTGACAAGACTTTTTATTTCTGGTAATATTTACTTTTTTCAAATATACTGATACTATTAGGTTAAAAAATACGTCAAAAACCGACATTATTTTTGCACCAACCTAATAATTTAAAAAAAAAGTATTGATGGTATTAAAATCTATTTTTACACTTTCATAGTGTTTTGAGTCAGGTTAGAGGGGTCAACTATTTGCCCATAGCTGGGACCCTAACAGGTGCTACCACCCCAGGTCAGAGTGGACCTGGGAACACAAGCAATTAAGAGGTAGTTCCATGCTCCTCAAAACCTCCTGACCAGAGGCCTTGCTGTTGGACGTAGTTTATCGTCTTACCCAGGACGCGGATGTAGTCTATCATCATACCCAGGATGCGGAAGTAGTTTATCGTCATACCCACGACGGGATAACACATATTGAGGCACCTAATATTAGTCAAGTTTAGTAAGAGAAAGCAGAATACAATTATAGAATATAGGGACCAAGAATAATATTCTTAATGCTATAAAACTTTAAGGTCCTCATAATCTTATGATTAAATCTTGGGTAAATATTTGTATTTGAAAGAAACAAATATTTCATTGCTCTAAGTGGATATATTTAATCAAGATAATCATTTGAGAAAGGCATGGATTCATGCCTTTCTTAAATGGCATTTAGAATGTTTTTGTTCAGAGTTCTCCACAGATCCTAACTTCAGTCAGTTTCTCAAGAACATGACGTGGCTTTTCTACAAATATTTTCATTGCAATTTCTCACGATTTTTTCCCATGTAGCCCCGACTACATGAATTTATGCATGCTACTAGATTGGCATCTAGGTCCCACTATTTTACTTGTGAAAAAGCTAAATGCAACCGCCACTTCTACTCCAATAGTTTCTTTTTTCGCGCTTACCACCTGTGGAAATTCCATCCGTTTCCTTCCTTCC
>OZ010616.1:19469170-19484170 GCA_963932145.1 Acanthosepion lycidas
AGAAAGAAAGAAAGGAGCCATCTAAATGATGCAGAACGCTAGTATGAATTGCAGAAAATTTTTGGATGGAATGAAAATAAAAAGATCTGGAATGGATACGGCAGATAAAGAAACCCAATAGAATAATGATTTTAAAGAAGGTAATATAAAATAATAGAAAAGCAAATATAAAAAAGTGAACATGTGCGGGGCAATATCTGTCGTGATGACGAGTGAAAACGGTTGGTCGATTTATAAACTACTCATAACCACAACCGACATTTTTGTTGTTGTGAAGCAATCTTAAGACTTCTGCGCTCGTATGAAAAGAAGAAAGAATTGGACAAACGCTGTTCTTAGTTGTCTGTCGCACGCCACGGCTTTTGGTGATCGCATTATGAGTTTGTGGATAATCTTGTCCGAGGTTCAATACCAACCGTCGCTGACTGGGCCTTATGATTGCCCACCACCCGACTCCTCTTCAAATCTCCTGTCGGTGATCCTTGCATTTCAGTTCTATTCTATTTTTGTGATGACAAGTAAACGCAATATCAGTGATTTGATTCATCCATTGTGGAGGTGAAATTTGCCTGAAACATCTGCCATTATTACGATTTATAAAACAAGACATTTCGTCGCCAACTCACATGTGAATATACGTGTATGTGTAAGAGAAATGAAAATGAAAAGGTAAGGGATAATCGAGAGAGAGAGAGAGAGAGAGAGAGAGAGAGAGAGAGAGAGAGAGAGAGAGAGAGTAAAAGCAACAGAAAAAGTAGAGGAAAAAGAAACTGGATTTGGTATTTATAAATTCATATGCATAAAAAGTGGGTAGGAATATATATATATATATATATATATATATATATATATATATATATATATATATATATATATATATATATATTACTAATTATCATCCAATACAATACCCAAGAGTCACTCAAGATAGAGGGTCACTATGTGGAGTTGCATTAGAGTTGATGCGCGGTGGTGTCAAACTGATTAAATGTCTACAATAAAATACCTTTTACTTAGCATGCAAGTATTCTGCCGGATACTAATTATTTTAAAATTTTAAACAAATATAAAACCTCCCATAAAAAAATGTTTTTTCTAAATAATTCCTATCTGCTTTCAAACTACAGTAACAAGTTAATCTTTTTTATTTATGAGAAATTACAATTGTTGCAAAAATAAAAATATTTTTTTTCTTATAAGAAATTACAACTGCATCAGCAAGATATAAATTGTGACCGAACCAATGAATATGGAGTCTTAATCACTTTTAAGGCTATCATTTATTAAATGATGCCAAAGTGAATCAATGAAAAGTTTGGAATGGCTTAATTGATTGTTTGAACCGAGTTTTTTTAAATCTTGACGATATGTTCGGTTTTATTTTAATCGATATTTTGTGTTTTTGAAACTTGTCTTTTAGGCATTATGTTCATTCATCATTTAGTCAGTTCGACTTTTTTTTCCGTTCGGCATTTTGTGCATCGACACTTTGTCTTTTCGACATTTTGCCAATTCATCGTTTTGTCCTTTGACACTTTGTCCTTCGACACTTTCTCCTACAACACTTTGTCCCTTGACACATTGTCCTTAGACACTTTCTCCTACAACACTTTGACCCTTGATACATTGTCCTTCGAGACTTTCTCCTACAACACTTTGTCACTTGACACTTTGTCCTTCGACACTTTCTCCTACAACACTTTGTCACTTGACACTTTGTCCTTCGACACTTTCTCCTACAACACTTTGTCCCTTGATACTTTGTCCTTCGACACTTTTTCTACAACATTTTGTCCCTTGACACTTTGTCCTTAGGCACTTTATCGTACTACATTTTGTCCCTTGAAACTTTGTCCTTCGACACTTTCTCTTGCAATACTTTGTCCCTTGACACTTTGTCCTTCGACAGTTTCTCCTACAGCTCTTGTCCTTTGACACTTTGTCCATCGACACTTACTCCTACAACACTTTGTACTTTGACACTTTGTCCATCGACACTTATTCCTACAACACTTTGTGCCTTGACACTTTGTCCTTCGACACTTTCTCCTACAACACTTTGTTCCTTGACACTTTGTCCTTAGACCCTTTCTCCTACAACACTTTTTCCATTGATACATCGTCCTTCGACACTTTCTCCTACAACACTTTGTCCTTCGACACTTTGTCCCTTGACACTTTGTCCTTCGACAAATTCTCCTACAACAGTTCGTCTTTTGACACTTTGTCCTTCGACACTTTCTCCTACAACACTTTGTCACTTGACACTTTGTCCTTCGTCACTTTCTCCTACAACACTTTGTCCTTGGACACTTTCTCTCACAAAAGTTTGTCCCTTCACACATTGTCCTTCAACACTTTCTCCTACAACAGTTCGTCCTTTGACACTTTGTCCTTCGACACTTTCTCCTACAACACTTTGTCCCTTGACACTTTCTCCTTCGACACTTTCTCCTACAACACTTTGTCCCTTGACACTTTGACACTTTGACCTTCGACACTTAGACCCGGCGATATATACATTGTCTTTTACATTATTAATTACTACTAATATTTCTTTATTTTTTTAAGTAACTAAGGAAAGGATCCCCAGATAAAATTCCCCTTTTATCCTTCAGGTTATTTTTGATATTTATAAATTATGTACACTGCTTACATTATTCGGACTATTGTCCTCATCTTTGTCGCCATATTTATCATAATGTTTCGTCCGTTGTACTGTCCGGCCTTCTTCAGGTGGTTGGAATGTCGAACTGAACCCTTTATTTCGCTCACTGGGGTAGACTGTTCTAGTTACACGTGCCATTTTTAATGGATGTAATACCCAACAATTCATACACACATGTCTTCAAGGACACATGGGGCAGTGGATAAAGGTGTTGGTTAGTTCCTTTGACAGGACCCAAAGATTGTGAGTTCAATACCAAGGCGGTGGAGAACTTGGAGAGGGGAATTAACAGGAGATAACTGATAACTGACATCCATTAAACATGGCACGTGGAACTAGAACAGTCTACCCCAGTGAGTGAAATAAAAGGTTCAGTTCGACATTCCAACCACCTGAAGAAGGCCAGAGCGTACAACGGCCGAAACGCTGTGATAAATATGGCGACAAAGATGATTACAATAGTCCGAATAATGTAAATAGTGTACATAATACCTCATTTCAGAAATATAGGCAGATACTGAAGGGCCGAAACGTTGTGATAAATAAGGCGACAAAGATGAGAACAATAGTCCGAATAATGTAAATAATGTACATAATACCTCATCTCAGAAATATAGACAAATACTGAAGGACCGAAACGTTGTAATAAATATGGCGACAAAGATGAGGACAATAGTCCGAATAATGTAAATAATGTACATAATACCTCATCTCAGAAATATAGACAAATACTGAAGGGCCGAAACGTTGTAATAAATATGGCGACAAAAATGAGAACAATAGTCCGAATAATGTAAATAATGTACATAATACCTCATCTCAGAAATATAGACAAATACTGAAGGGCCGAAACGTTGTGGTAAATAAGGCCACAAAGATGAGAACAATAGTCCGAATAATGTAAATAATGTACATAATACCTCATCTCAGAAATATAGACAAATACTGAAGGGCCGAAACGTTGTAATAAATATGGCGACAAAAATGAGAACAATAGTCCGAATAATGTAAATAATGTACACAATACCTCATCTCAGAAATATAGACAGATACTGAAGGGCCGAAACGTTGTAATAAATATGGCGACAAAAATGAGAACAATAATCCGAATAATGTAAATAATGTACACAATACCTCATCTCAGAAATATATACAGATACTGAAGGGCCGAAACGTTGTGATAAATAAGGCGACAAAGATGAGAACAATAGTCCGAATAATGTAAATAATGTACACAATACCTCATCTCAGAAATATAGACAAATACTGAAGGGCAGAAACGTTGTAATAAATAAGGCGACAAAGATGAGAACAATAGTCCGAATAATGTAAATAATGTACATAATACCTCATCTCAGAAATATAGACAAATACTGAAGGGCAGAAACGTTGTAATAAATATGGCGACAAAAATGAGAACAATAGTCCGAATAATGTAAATAATGTACATAATACCTCATCTCAGAAATATAGACAGATGTATAAATTATGATAGATTGTATATTACACTTACGATATGGCAACAGTTATATGAATTTCACCAAATTTTCTAATTTACATATTGTTAACCAGTTTATCGAAACTCCACTAAATATTATCTTGCATTAAAAAATTATAATTACAGCATACAAACAAATGCTTTGAACAAAAATTGAAAGCAGTGTCATTATGACAAAAGTCTATGATGACGGCATTAATGTAAATATTTGATCTACATTCATGAAATAGTTTGGAAAGAGGTTTCTCCATTGATTGGTATTTCTTAATATAAAAACTACGTAGAACCAGCAAATCACATTCGAAAGTTCGTCTTTGTTGGTGAGCTACCACAAGTTAATGTACAAAGTTTGATTTAATTTCCAGAATGAGGCTGTAAAAGCAAATTCTGCTTACTTGGTTTATCCTACATTGATTGCTGTCACCTTAAAAATACACCTATTATGGGTCTATTCACTTCCTGATGGATGTAATAGCTGGAAACATTGTTGGAACTCGTTTTCAAGAATATCTTTTAATAATTTAATAATGTCAGGAAGTATTTCTATTTTGGAAATCACAGAGTTTTAAGTTTGGTGACTAATACGGATAGGACATTTTTGTCAAGGATTTCTCAAATGGGAAGTAGGACCCAACAACACCACATTTTTAATTCCCATATCCTCTGTTAGAATCTGTCGAACGGTTCATATCCTCTTCAAGTCTAAAATGATGAAACCTTGCCGAAATGGATGAAAATAAATAAATGTAGGTGCAATTTGGAGCTGGATTACAATAAAAGATTACAGAACATTATCATTTCAAAAGGATTCACTGTTGACAATTAAATACACCAATAATTTTGCTCTTTTCATTGTTTGGTTATTTAGGCTTTATTTAAATTTCAAATTTTTCTTGTTGGATTCAATTCTTTCAGAGTAAATTATTAACAATTTTTCTTTTTCTTTGTATTTACCACGTAAAAACTTATACCCCCCCCCCAAAAAAGTTATACCCCCCCCCCAAAAAAAAAAAAAAACTTATACCCCCTCCTCAAAAAAAAAACATCTTTTTATTGAAATGAACGAATAATTTTAACAGTAACTGCGAATTAGTTTAAAATATTTACTGTGATAAGATTATTGACGTAACGGTTATTGGCGCGGAAAAGGGTATTCTTCTTTACGTGCTCTGTTCCCTCAGGATGTAGGCGATCATAGCTCTCCACAACTTCCTGTCCCATGTAGCACTTAATAAATGTTGTCTTTCTGCTATTTCTTCTAAACCTTGTTCCGCTAAGAGTATCAGATTTCCCAAGACGTCTTTCTTCATTATGTACCCTAGAAACTTCATCTGTCTTCCTGATGTATCATTTTTGCTTCCATTTTTTGTAAAACTTCGCCATTCCTCAAATGTTCTGTCTATGGTATACTAAGATACTCAAGAGGGTTACTATGGTATTGTATGAGCGTAAGAAAGGGCTGACAGTGAGGTTCATGATGTTATGGAGGCAAAAATATTGGTTAACTCTAAATATGAAGAGACCAAGATTGTAGTGATTCTGTTCCATAAAGCAAGAGTTCTTCGGAAGAAGCTGTTCCAATAGAACTCCCTCCTTACTAATGGAATACGAAGGGATAAGGAAGATTCATTCTTGTGTGCGTAGTATGGTGGTTCACAGTTAAAAAGTTCAGAAAGTGTTAGAAAAATTATATTTATATTGTCTTTTTACAGATATACGCTATGAAAGTTTTGCATCCCCCTGTACATTTTTATTGCAATAAGATTATTGACGTAACGGCTATTGGCGCAGAAAAGAGTATTCTTCCTTATGTGCTCTCCTCTTTCAGGATGTAGGCGATCATAGCTCTCCACAACTTCCTGTCCCTTGTAACACTTAATAAACTTTGTGTTTCTGTTATTTTTTCTAAACTCTGTTCTGCTATGAGTATCAGATTTTCCAAGCCCTCTTTCCTCATTATGTACCCTAGAAACTTCAACTGCCTCTTCCTGATACATCCTTTTTGTTTCCATTTATTGTAAAACTTCTTCATTCCTCAAATGTTCTGTCTATGGTATTCTTAGCATCTTTGTGCAGAGCCACATTTTTGTTATTTCAAGTCTCTTCTTCACCTTTGAGGAGATTGTTCAGCTGTCACTGCCATACACAATGCCTGATATTATGTAACAGTTTAGTACTCCCTTCTTTGTTTCTGTTGAAGTTTCTCTATTTCTTAGTACTATGTTTAGCTTTTAGAATGCCTAATTGGCAATCTCAATATGTCTTCGGGTTTCAGTACCAAATATTCCGTTCTCAAAACACTTCTCAGATAATTAAATTTCAGCACTTTGGTATCTCTGATTTGCAATTCGTACTTTGAGTTCATACTTTTGCTAACAACCATGCGTTCTGTCTTCTTGCAATTGATTTTTAATCCTTTCTTTTCGCTATCTTCTGCAGAAGTTTTTGTAGCTTTCTTTCTGCTATATATTGCATATCTCTCTGCGTATTAGTAGTCGTAGTACAGTTCTGCGTGTTCTGAATAGCAACCGAGTTTGCTAGGAATAGCCACCCCATTTTCGCTAGTTTTTTTTTCTATTTATACTTGTCTGTCTAATTTGTATATGATACTACACTTTCTTTGACTGCTATCAACACTGTGTCATATGCATACTTCATGTTGTTAAGATTGTGGCCGCCAATAATGAATCCTGCTAGGAATTCTAGTTCTTTCAGAATCGTCTCGATGTAATAGGTGAATAAATCCAGTGCATATCCTTGTCTCACGCCCCTTTCTATTTTTGTATATCCGCTGAACTCATTTTCTATCCGCATGCTAGTGTTTTGGTGTTAGTAAAGGTTCTGGATTATTCTAATATCCTTCCCAAATATATCAATGTTGCTTAGCAGTTACAGCAGATCTTCATCAAACGACTTTGCGTAATCTATAAAGCACAGATCATCGTCCTTCTCTATTTGTATTGCTCTCTAGCGATCCGAGTTGGAATTTCTGGTCTAATCTGTCACTTTCGAACTAATGTCCTTGGGAAAGGAAGGAATTAATTACTTATTTTCTAGCTATGGTTTAAAACAGCAAAGGAGATCAGACTCTTTAGCTTTTTTAAAAATTTATAACCATAGGGAAACCAACGGAAAATGCTTGCAATATCTTTCCCAATGAATTTAGTCCACAGATAATAAAGAAAATATATATTTGTGGTGCGTCATGGTCACTTCCACGCTGAAAGGACATGACGTTAAGAAAAGTTTAGTTTTTCCTGAATATATTTGACTCATCACTTCAAAAACATCTTGTTTTTCCTTCAAATCCAATTCATATTATACGCAATACGTAATTATGGCGAATTATACCAGACCAGGTTGGTCGAAAGGGAAAAGGAAGAAAAGTTCTTTGTTCTTATTTGGTCACCAGTTTCTACTTTTTTTTTTAAAAGGTATGTCTGTTCCTCTGTATGAATAACAGTATATTGACATTGCTGCAAGCATGTTTGTACACGCGTATGCACGCAGATGTATGTTTGTCTATATACGTATATGTTTATACGTATTTATTTGTGCTGGTATATGTGACAAACTCGTGAAGGGTCATTGAAAAGAATGAAGAGGGTAGGGCAACATAACACTGAAGTGCCCATGCCAAATAAATTACTTTGTCTATTTTGAAACGTGGCTTTTGTCTGTCTCCGCACACTTCTCTAATTCCAGTGAGGTTATCCCAAAAAATGGTTAGATGGATTATAATTTTAAAATTCTTCGTTTGAACGATTAGAAATATTAAAAAGAAATGTAGAATAACTCCTTTTTATACTAATATCCACTCAATAAAGACGCAAAAGCTACTCAAGGCAGAGGGTTACCCTTGTATTATATGAGCGTAAGAAAGGGTTGGAAGTGAAGTTCTTGAGGGTATGCAGGCAAAAATATTGGTCAACCCTAAACATGAAGAGGTCAAGATTGTGGTGATTCGGAATACATCATGTTGGGAGTCTGTTTCATAAATCAACAGTTTTTGGGAAGAAGCTGTTCGAATGGAACTTCTCCTTTGCTAATGGAATATGAACGGAAAGAGTGACATGGCAGTTCCTATTTGTACTTAATGGACAGACTGCCAGCTAAGTCTAAAGAGACTTTAGAGATGTTATCTTGATAAAAAAAAATATCCCTCAGCAGTGTAGTTTCTTTTGTATACTAAAAATAATTTTGTATACTGATACAAAGAGCCACTCAAGGTAGCGGGTTACTTTGTGGTGTAATATTAGCATAAGAAAGGGCAAGAAGTGAAGTTCACGAAGTTGTGCGGGAAAGATAATGGTTAGACTTGAAGATAACAAGATTGTAGTGATTGGGGATACGTTATGTTGGAAATCTGTCCAATAAAGCAGTAGTTCTTTGGAAGAAGCTGTTAGAATGGAACTTCCTCCTTACTAACAGAATACGAATTCTTGTGTATGTGGCATGATGGGTGTCAGTTAAAAAGTTCAGAAAGTGTTAGAAAAATTATATTCACATTGTCTTTTTTACAGATATACTCTATGACACATTGTTGACGCATATTCATTTTGTTCTGAGTACTTTCGACATTAGCACAATGTCGTCATTAAGCTCTTGTTTTTTAAATTGCAAAAATTCATCATTTTTCTAAGACAAAATTGTTGTGTTCATCTGAAAATTAATGTGATGGGAAAAACTCTAAGGTTATGTATGTACTGTACAATTTTAAAATTTTATCATTTAGGCACATGTGCACACATTAGGGAGGTAACTAAGTTATTATACACTGATGAAAGACTGTATAATTGTAATGAATACGCATCAACACTGTAATTTTCTTACTTCCCTTAATAAGGATACTAAGAAACTTGTCCGTAATTACGAGAGGACCTTATTAAAAATAAGTAGACAAAACTTGTCTACATTATTAATTGAGACATATAATGAAAACATGTTGCAATTACATACGCAATATATATGTATGTATGGAGGATTCTTTCGTTTTTTTTTTTTACATATGAGCGTCCAACAATTCATCTCTTAAGATCGAACTGCCAGATTACCTACACATATGATTTGATGATTGCTTGGACTTTTTTGCAGAACCAACCACACTTTTTGGAAGAAGTGAATAAAGAAAAGTAGTACACAGCGTGGCACAAAGTGCCCAAATAACGCTCCTTATATATATATATATATATATATATATATATATATATATATATATATATATATGTAATGAAAAACAAACCACTTTAAGGTACCATTACGATAATTTATTTCACTTAAATCCTTTTTTAAGGATTCAGGATCATCAGGTAAAACTTCCAACAACGAATTGAGAGGAAAAATGGGATTAGAAATTGGTGGGTAGTGTAATTTTTGTAATTTAATAGAGGGGGTTGAGAGTGGTAGTTAAACAGACAATATAAAGTATAGGGAGGGGTTAATTTTATATCTCTCTTAAGTATGTATTATATTGGAGTATATATATATTTATAAAATTTTATATTGGAGTATATATATATTTATAAAATATATTTATATATATTTATAAAATATATTTATATATATATATTTATATATATTTATATACATTTATATATATTTATAAAATATATTTATATATATTTATATTGGAGTATATATATATTTATAAAATTTTTACAAACTTTTCAGGCGGGTTCCTCATACCAAAACATGAACAAAATTCCATATATACATATATTCGCAAATCCTTCATTTTTAGTTAAGTTTAAAGAACGTTTACAGTAGATGGCGTAGTGTTGACATGTAAACTAGGTTACAATTGACATTCGTGTGCATTGTAGATAGTTCGTCTGCAATGTTTAACGTGTGTAGTAGTGAGTTAATTAATTCTTACGGTCGTATAACAACCATAAAACAACCATATAACATAACAACCATATAAAAACCATATAACAACCATATTACGACCATATAACAACCACATAATATAACAACCATATAACGACCATATTACGACCATATAACAACCACATAATATAACAACCACATAATATAACAACCATATAACGACCATATAACATAACAACCATATAACAACCATATTACGACCATATAACAATCACATAATATAACAACCACATAATATAACAACCATATAACGACCATATTACGACCATATAACAACCACATAATATAACAACCACATAATATAACAACCATATAAAGACCATATAACATAACAACCATATAACAACCATATTACGACCATACAACAATCACATAATATAACAACCACATAATATAACAACCATATAACGACCATATTACGACCATATAACAACCACATAATATAACAACCACATAATATAACAACCATATAACGACCATATTACGACCATATAACAACCACATAATATAACAACCACATAATGACCATATTACGACCATATAACAACCACATAATATAACAACCATATTACGACCATATAACAACCACATAATATAACAACCATATTACGACCATATAACAACACCATTCAGTAATCTTGAGCCTTGTATTGGGCGAACATTTAGTAAACAATTCCAATTTATTGAAAAAAAAAGTTTGAACAAAGTAACTATAAACAAAATGTTTTTTAAAAATTTGGAACGCTTCACGAATTTGCATGTCATCCTTACGCAGGGGCCATGTTAACCTTCTCTGTATCATTCCAAGTTTAGTATATGTACTGCCGAATTCTAATTATTTAATAAAGAATAAAACTAAACCTGAAAGATTATATAATCGTGTATTTTCTTTCAGAATATTTTTGCAAAAGTGAATCATCACGTCGATTTCTTTTTCGGAAACATTAATTTATACATTTTACCTGCACATATAGAATTAAGTTATTATTTTTACAATGATGTTGTACAAAGTCTAAGAGCCACTAGAGGTAGAGGGTTACAGAGTAATAGGCACAGATTATGCAGCTAAACGAGGAAGATAATAATTAACCCTAGACTTGAATAGGTTAAGATTGTAGCGATCGGGGAAACATCCTCTTGGGAGTCTGTTCCACAGATCAGTGCATTGTGGGAAGCAGCTAATCTACTTGAACTTACATGTCACCAATTAAATACGAAAAGAATGATGGTGGTCCTTTATAACGTATGTTGAGTCTTATTCGTGAAGCTAAAAACAAGTTTAGACACTTTCCTTGGAGATAACGATATAAGATTACAAAAGGGGTTGTAGGCCGGAATATAATTTGATACTCACAAGGACGAAGAGGCGTTTTTGGACTCTGTCGAGACCGGAATGTGATGCTGGGACATATATTGCCCACGTATCGCATCAATAATCTATTTTCGGTTTGATCTGGATCTTGAAAAAGTAGAGAACCGCCATTTTGTTCTTTTCCCCACTATTTTAGTAAGGAAAGTTAACTCGTGTTAGTTAATTTTTAATTCGATCTTATGATGTCTGTTTATTCTATATAAAAAAAAACACTCACACAGAAGATCCGTAAATACCCTGAGGTGTATGGGGCAACACACTAGGAATTGGTGCCTAGTTGTTTTCTCCTAGACTGGTTACCAACAACGGCTAAAGAAGCCAGTCCATCCTATTATTTAACCGATAGCTGACAGAGCGAATAATATTATTTCCAAGGGTATTTGCGCGTAATTGAATGCAATAAACTTGACTAGAATTCAAGCTCGGCTCCCCGAGCAGCTATCCACGACACTACACCATCAAAGACATTTCTATATAAACAGACGATATAAATTTCACTACCCATAAATTGAACTCATGATTACGCTATTATCGCATGCAATTAAGCAACGATTATATCCACTGATCCATTCTTCCGTAAAGCAATTATGTAGTGAATAGCTGAGTGTGAACAATCTATCCCTGTGGATTGAATAAAGTGTTCAATTTTATAGAGCTCTATATCTGAGACACAATGAAGACTATGTGAAGAGGAAAGTAGAAAAAAGTCAGCAGCACTGGAGGTTGTATTGATTTGATAATGAAAGAATTAACAGGCAACACACAGCATAGTAATAGGAGGATTATCAGAACAGACAGAAATTGTATGAAAAGTGACACTTCTCTCGGCAAACAAAAAGAAAAATTCGGGATAATTTGGGAAGAAAAAACAGCTTCTTCAAGAACATAAAACGCACTAAAAAGAAATAACAAACGATATTATCAAGCATATTTGCACAGATAACACTTGAAAATGAAACCAAATCATTAATACTAGCGGCACAAAACAAATTTATTAGAACAAATTTCAGTATTTTATGGCATATAAGACACGCCGGTGTATATGATGCACTATAAGCGCACAAGTTCAATCTTAAGGCTGATTTCTTTCTGTATATAACAGTGTGATTCTGTGGTTCAATTGTTGTTAAATAATAATTCATTACATGCAATATATATATATATATATATATATATATAAGACAATAGGAATACTGTATTATTAGACGACGCATTTCGTCCAATGTGGACTTTTTTTAAGGCAAAAACGAAATGAAAATTTTCATTTCGTTTTTGCTTTGAAAAATATTGTTTTAACTTTATACATTTATTTTTTTCTAGGGGTTAACTCTGAGAAATATATATATATATATATATATATATATATATATATATATATTGACTACTAATATTATCTATCTATCTATCTATCTATATATATATATATATATATATATATATATATATATAAAGTGAACATAGAAGGCAACACTTAGGGGCGACAGTCAGTTTCATGTCGCCTCTATGTGTTGACTTCCATGTTCACTTTTTATATTTACACACGCCCTATCTCTGATATTGGGCACTTTATCCTATAAATATATCACATGTTACGACTATATTTCTTCATATATATATATATTATTATTATTATTATTATTATTATGACAAATATCAAGCCTGATTTGTGTTACCTTCATCATCCCGACTACAGAATTTTGTAGACGGACCATCAAGCAATCACTCCGTCCACTTCTCAATAGTTATTCTCAACTGACTGTTCATGTTTCCGTTTTATATATTTATATATATCTGTACTTTCCATTGGTGCAAAGTAGATTCTTTCCTTTCATATTGTGTGTGTGTGCGCGCGCATACACACATTTATATACACATAAATAAAAGACGCAAATCAGAACAAGCAAAGACCGTTGTGTGGGATCAGCGATGAAACAAACTGTCATATACGAAGTAAAAAAAACAACAACAAAAAGTAGCAAAATGGATTATAAACGTAGACATGTCAGGGTAGGAACGGTAAATGAATGCTATAACGCATTAATGAAGCTGTGTGAATCAGAATAAAATTTAGACGAATACTACGTCTCAGGGTATGGATTTACTGATAGGCACTCGTATATGAAATCTTATTTCATCTATTATTCTATCTATCTATAGGATTTTTTTTATAAGTAACTCGTTTATAGCAACTGTACTCTGACTAAATTTTAAGTGACTCTACTACTGACATCATTACGGCTTAAGCAAGAAAAAAAAAGAAAGTGGATTTTCCAGATGTGTTTCTTTATACTGAACATAAGAATAAATTCTACTATTTTAGATATATAGGAATTACTTTAACTTTTATTTTACTTATACATAAAAAATTAAGATTAATTCTCGTGATAATATTACGCAATTTCGAGTACGGGTTTAGATCGTAACCTAAAATATCTATCTATCTATCTATCTATCTATCTATCTATCCTTTATCAAGAGAGTATGTATTTCTCTGTGTGAGAGAGATAGAGGGGATAGAAGGAAAAAAGAGGGAGGCAAAGTCCTGGTAAAAGAGAAAATTCGATTGACTCTTATTCCTTCTAAAGCTGGCAACTGCTGGATCAAGATGATTGTAGACAAACTGTTTCGGTTCTGTGGAGGTGGGGCGATGAGTAGCGTGGACTGCTCCTAATACGGATGAGGTATGGGTGGTCGTTGAGAGCAGAAACTCAATTCTTTAACCCTCGTTACGGTCTTAGTGCGTGTCGGAGCATAATAAAGATTGTAAACCCTCACTTCTTTGCATTATGAATATTGATATGATGCGCATTGCCATTTGAACAAGAGTAAAGTTTTTTTTTGTTATCTTTGTTTTTATTCCGTTTTCTCCTTGTTCAAAAACCTAAACTGTTCCTCTTTGTCGTTGAGCCCGCTGATCGGATATGACGCTAATAATTGATTGCATTATGAACCGTATTGATGAAATCGACAGCAATCGTGTGAATGGTTGAGGGAGTTGATAAAGTTAAGGATGGGATTAGAGATAAAGGGGTCATCACGGGTTGGAAAGGGGAAAAGAAGGATGAAATTAGGCTTTAATGTTTGGAGCAAACTAAAAACAAAAAACAGAAAAGAAAAATGTTAAGCTTCATCAGAAGCCTTAAATTTCTTTCTTTTAATCTTTAGGGCTATTTTCTCTTTTTTCATCTCGTTATTGAACATTTGGGTTTATTTTAACACTGCAAATTGCTGACTCCCTCCGACCTGCCTCTTCTAAACGAATCATCTGTTCTCATACAGAGTAAAATACAAATATTTACCTAGAGACTAACGAAATGTGAAACGAAGGATTTGCTAAATGTGAAGCATATTTTCAAAAGAGGTCAGTTGAGAAGAGATAAAAGAAGAACTGAAGACTTAAAGAATTGAAGACTTGAAGAACTGAAGACTTGAAAAACTGAAGACTTGAAGAATTGAAGACTTCTTTATGTTAAGGATTGACGATAAAGGCTTAAAATCTCAAATTGGATAGTCGGTAGAATTCAACTTTTACAAATGAGGAACTAGCAAAAGTTGATATTCCAAGTCAAACAA
>OZ010616.1:19486670-19504170 GCA_963932145.1 Acanthosepion lycidas
ATCTAAATTATTTAACCAAACATACTTGAATATATATATATATATATATATATATATATATATATATATATATATATATATATATATATATGTACAAATGTGAAAAGAGGTTAACACTTTATTTTTGAAATTTAGAAAAAAAATCATTTGATTATTAGTTACTTATCATCACCTGAAGAAGTACAAAATATGAAAACGTTTGTGTAGCAATTTCAACATGATTTTCATAGAAAATATACGTATATATATTATTGTCTCCTACATTTCGTCTGGCTGAAATATTGAAATGGCTAGATTCTGTATCAACTTTTCGAATACTGTCACAGTTAAATTTCTAATTCTGGCATGAACTCAGTCTATACACCGGGGTTGAATAAGACTGACGTAGTTTTAGGTAGGTTGAAATAGATCTACCCCCCAATTTTAGATTTTTTTGTGTAATATTATTTATTGGCGCTTTTATAATGAATATATTGAGCTCTTTTTGTGGATCAATTTTAACAATTTATCTTACTAGGATCCACTTTGATCATGAAATAACGAATTTTTACCTTTATGGTATATATATATATATATATATATATATATATATATATATATATATATATATAACCTAGAAAAATAAGAGAATGGAGTTTCTCCTTCCCATAGGACTGTGCCCCCACGAGCAACGACTACTATCACAGAGCCGCTCCATCCAACTGGTTCAAGCAAAGATATACAAGTAATAGAAATTATTAGAAGGATTTAAGATAATTAAAATTAAGTAATTCATCGAGCCTAGAAGAAACCTAGAAGAATAAGAGAATGGAGAAAGCACTGGACGGCCGTTTCGTCCTATATTTGGGACTCATCAGCAGTGCGCATCCACTACCGAGATACAATTGCATTAATGTGCTCATTATCCGGAGTAGAACGTATATAAATATAAAAGTGGACATTGTTGTCAACACCCAGATGCGACCCACCGTCTCTTTCATACATGGGCACAATCTTAACCTCAAAAAGTTCGTCGTATTTGAATGTTGAATAACAATGTCCACTGTTGTAATTACATACATCCTATCCCTGATATTGAGCACTTTAAACCATAGATATACCATACCTTAGAACTATAATTTATATATATATATATATATATATATATATATGTATATAATATAAATAAATATAAATTAGAATATATACATATATATATATATATATATATATACATATATATTCTAATTTTTAACATATATATGTTAAATATATATATATATATATATATATATATATATATATATATATATATATATATATATATATATATATAAACAGAGTAATGCTAGAGTAAATAGAAAGAGTGAAGAGTTATATCAGACAAAGTATATAAACTTCACAAGACATTGGTAATCGACTAAAGGCAAAAACAAATGTATGGAAGTAATACCAGCCATAAAAGCCGTAATACCAATTCTCTTTTGTTTTATTCGTACGTCTATTACTGCATCTCCTCCTCTTTAGCAGCGAAAGCAGACGCGTGCGGTAGCGTTGCTATTTAAACTGTTGAGCGGCAATTCTAAGCCTCTTTGGACTTTGCATTTCATTCCTGCCAAACAATGTTCACTGAACCGGCAAAATTCTCAAATAACCGTGCTGACGGGATTTGTCTTGGAGAGAACGCCGAAATGATTATCTTTGTTCGTCACGCATCGGAATAAGAGGTGCAGATAAAAATGGGGGCATTGCTAATCCGATCTCTTTTCGGTTAATCTTTAGTTTCCGATAATCCTAATAAACAGAGTGAATAGTTTTTCACGCTCTTGACCCGGTGAGGGCAAAAGTCAAAACTTGTGAAGACAGGAAGAATAATCCGTTATTAGTCGGAAAAAGAATAGCAGATAGACAGACAAAACAGAAAGGTTAAACAGTCAAGCTCCAAGTTGTAGAGCAGATTCAAACTCCACGATACAATAAAGTAATTGTCGCTTCATAAACTAGAGAAAATATTTTAACCAGACGTTAACGCATTTTTACTTTTATGGACATTTTAAATATTTAATGTTATGGCGATATAAATAGAATAAATCAGAGTCAACCGTGTTTACAAAGGGAATATTTATAATAAAATTTCAAAACTGTTTTTTTTTTCTTTTTTAAAATATAACTTATCAAAATAGATAATATTTAGTTAAATTAGTGAAGAAATAGTCTTCAAAGAAAACTATCATTGTGAATCAGTTAATGTTAATAAAACCACTTTTATTCATATGATTAATGATATATAACTGTCTTGCGTGATATTAAAATCACAACTACAGTGTAACCCGGATATAAGAGAGTTGTCGGGATCGGAGAAGAAGTTTTTTATATCCGGGTTTCTCTTATATCTGGGTTTGGTCTATTATATATACATTAACACAGGCTCTAATTTGAGACCAGAGAAAATCTCTCTTATATCCGAGTTTCTCTTGTATCCGGTTTTCTCTTATATCAGGGTCTCTTATATCCGGGTTACACTGTATAACGATCTTTTAAATAATTAGGTTGAGTCATAAATAATTTCCGTTTTTGTTTATCAACATTTTCTTAAAAAATAAAGTACAATTACATTTTATTCACCGTTATTTGCAATGATTTCTTGACACTTATCAGTCTGCTATTATCTACCTTTCGAGTAAAATTTCGAATGTTTTGATGACAAAGATTGTCGAACTCTTGAATCTTATTTGCACTGGAGAAGGTTTTTCGTATGAAAGCTTTTTTTGCGGCAATCGAAAAAGGTAATAATCGGCCGGTGGATGTTCAGGATTATGTACAAAAAAACAACTGAGTTTCATTTTTTTAGCTTTGTTTTTCTTGTATGCGATCTTGTGTTAACAGGGAGGAGAACACATTTTTTTTTCTTTCATCCACTGTGTATGCTGCATTTTAGTTGTTAATGTTTTAACTCGAGGTTCATATTTTGTTGTCTTTAGTTTAGTTTAAACACATGCGGCACTCATATCCACACCAAGGTGATTCCTGGTGGTTGATTCTGTATAGTTCATGACGTAAGAAAAATCTCATGACGTAATTTCACTGTTGATGGTGGGTCAGTTCATAATCCGCGGCTCAGTGGTTCACCATCTCTGGTGTATTCTCTCAATGCCTGGCAAAATCAAGGTATATTAGTGCATTACAAATTTATTCTTACATTTTATTCAATTATATATTCATTATTATTTGTAATGATTTATTGCCACTTATCAACATCTTTTTGATACCTTTTTAGTAAAATTTCTCAGCGTTTGATGTAGAAAAGTTTTCGACAAATACTTGAATCTGGTTTTCATTAGAGAAAGTTATCCCATTTTGTAGCGATCCCAAAAGGGGATTATCGGTTTTGTGCGAATTCAGATGAATGTGGCGGATGGGATAGACTAGCCAAGTTCCTAATTTTTTCCTATCTCATTCTTGATGTATGTGGCCTTGTCATAGGGGACAACCTTTTTCCAATTGTGTGTCTCAGAGCGCCTTTTGTCTTAACATTTATAGACACGTTGCTGTTCCTAGATGCATAAGCGGGCATTTAGATTTTCAATTCGTTTTAGAAAGTGTAAATAACTCCACGAGTCCACCACACGCACATCATAACCACTCTTTTCAAGAGTTCAACTTTTGGGATCGGTGGTGTAACGGTATCGGCTCGGAATGCAAAATCAGAGATCTGAGTTCGAATTCCAGTCAGGTTCGTTACATTCATTTATGCGTATATATTCTTGGGAATGGTACAAATCTATCTCTTTCTTCTGATTAGAACAACAGACTGGGTCCTATAGCCTTGTTTGGCAACTAGTTTACTGTTGAAAGAAACGGCAGCTTACTACGGGAAAATTTCCTTCCTAGTCAGTCATGAATCGAAAGAAACATGATCGCATAAACATGTTTCACGTATCTACTTTAAGTAACTGACTGTGGAGGTTTCTCTTGTCAGTCTACTATCTTGAATATTTTAGTATGTTATTGTACTCCAGATTTATTCTTAACTGTTAAGTATGATTAGTACTTAGAATGATATATTAACTGGTTTCCCAAAACAGAAATTACTTATGACTTAACGTTATATATTTCCACAGCATTTCCTTTATTACTATTCAACGTTTAACAATATATTAAATATTTTGTTAATATTGTTTGGGTATCATTATATTAAATATTGAAAACAATATAAATACTGGTTGAGTATCAATATGTTAAATATTTCTTTAATACTGGTTGGGTATCCTTAATCCGTGAACCACCAAAAATCTAAAAGTTTTTTCAAGTGCTAACATGATTTGCCACAAAATGAAAAAAATTCAGAAAGCAACATGGCTACCCGTAGCATGGTTATTACGCTGCAGCATTCCAAATAAAAAGCTGTTTTTCAGTTTTCATTACAATTAACTGTAATCAGAATCCATGTTTTTTTTTATACAAATACTGTACCTGTATAATTATAAAATGTTAATCAAAACACGACATCGTTGGTAGAGAATGATAGTTTACTGAATTTTCTTTCTCACACTCACAGTGATGTCATCGGGGATGTACCTTCTCCCTCCAGTTTTTCACACCTGATATAGAAGTGGTGTTTGGTGTTGTAATTATATATTTTTGTAAGTAGTTATCATGTTTTTGCACACTTAAAGACAGGACAAAACATTATTTTTACGTGAAATGTTAATTTCACCATTTAAAAATCCATGTTAGCATTACATGACTAGCGTCATTACCTGTATCTGTATGTAAACAAAATTTATGAAATTTTATATAAAAGTACACTCAGGTTATATGTTATTTATATAAAACTATCTTTAGAGTATATGTATAAGCTGTGTTATGGAATGTAAAGGGATATTGTGTTCATGACTGGGTTCCATTCTCAAGCTGACCCATTTTATAGATGCTATAGACAAATTGAATAGTCTGTATTCCAAATTTCGAAAAAGTCTGAAGTCTTCCGGTCCCAAGAATTTTGGATAAAAACATTCTCAACCTCTATTAGCTTTAGAAGTTAGGTAGTCATATTGAAATGAATAAACTTTTGCTGCTGAATTGTATTCAAAGTATAATTATTCAATCTTTTGGATATTTCAGGAAAAGCTAGTTGTTGATGCATTTTTTACGACTTATCAATATTTTGCATATTATTTAAAGCCACAATATATTTTTAGTTTGTAAGAGTTTTTTTTAAATAATGTTACCTGATACAATTTCTACTAATTAACCCTTGACTGGGGGCGGAGAAGAGGCAGATTCATATCTTTTCGAATGGTATCTTCGTGTAAGTGGATATAACGAACCCGACTGGAAGTGTAACCCCGCTCTCCGATTTCTATTACATCACTGGCACATACAAGCTTAGAGCACTTGATATTTCCAAGCAGTCACCTATCTAGATACTGACCAGGCTCGACAGTGCTTAACTTCGGTGATCGTACGAGAAACAGTTTTCAACGTAATATGATAGTCGTTTAGAATACTTTAAATCACTTTCTTTAAAAAAAGAAAAGCAAATATTTTTCTTGCATTGTTAAAAATCTTAATACTAAACATATCGCTGAAAGTAACATCTTAGTAGTAAAATTATAACAAATAATATTGGTAAATAGTACAGAAAAGAAATAAATATCTAACAATATAAATTAGGTACCTCCATAAAAACACGATACCTTAGGTTTAAGATTAATTTTTAAAAATGAAAAACTTCTCTTGAATCTTTCATTTTAGTTTTAATTTCAAGCTAATAGATTAAATTTAATATTTCCAATAAAGAAAATACTTTGCTGTATTTCAAAAATTAATCTAAAAGAATTTAGAGGATTTTTTGCTAAAACAGCTGATTCGCATTGTTTTTTAGCCGCCTTTCATCATAATATAACTCTATTCATTAAAAAATCTTCCAAAAATTAAATATATTGATTCAAAGTATACTTAATCTGATTTGAAACGAATATTATTTACTTTAATTTGAAAATATCCCAAAACTGCTTTTTTTTTTTTAACCAGACAGTACCTGTATTGATGTGTTGATAGCGTAATGACAAGTCTAATAATGTTCTATGGAGACTTTATCTGTAAAACGTAATTGAAGAAATTGATGTGAGTACCTTTTTTCTTTTATAATTTTCAAGCATTAAGTAATCTTAAAAATTTAGGAAAATATTTTCATCATCTAATGTTTTATTGAATTTTAGAAATTTGGGCTTTAAATTTACAATATTTATCGATTTTCTGATAATGTCATGTATGGTCGCCCATACTTATTTAGAGCAGGGACAGATTTACATTGTAAATCTATCCCCGCTCTAAATAAGTATGTAAAATCTTTAGTAATATTGAAAATGCTTTATTTGTTGGAGTATTTACAGTTTTTATTCTTTTTTAATCGTAAATCCATTACAATAACTCCCAATATATATTTCAATATTTAATAAAATTCTTTTTAATATTTTGTAATATCTATTTCAATATTTCGTGATATCCATTTCAATATTTCGTAATATCCATTTCAATATTTCGTAATATCCATTTCAATATTTCGTAGCATCCATTGAAATATTTCATGATATCCATTTAAATATTTCGTAATATCCATTTCAATATATCGTAACATCCATTTCAATATTTCGTAATATCCATTTCAATATTTCGTAACATCCATTTCAATATTTCGTGATATCCACTTCAATATTTCGTGATATCCATTTAAATATTTCGTAACATGCATTTAAATATTTCGTAATATCCATTTCAATATATCGTAACATCCATTTCAATATTTCGTAATATCCATTTTAATATTTCGTAACATCCATTTCAATATTTCGTGATATCCACTTCAATATTTCGTAACATCCATTTCAATATTTCGTGATATCCATTTCAATATTTCGTAACATCCATTTAAATATTTTGTAACATCCACTTCAATATTACTTAATATCAATTTCAATATTTCGTAACATCCATTTCAATATGTCAGGATATCCATTTCAATATTTCGTGATACCATTTAAATATTTCGTAACATCCATTTAAATATTTCGTAATATCCATTTCAACATTTCGTAACATCCATTTCAATATTTCGTAACATCCATTTCAATCATTTCAATATTTCGTAACATCCATTTCAATATTTCGTGATATCCATTTCAATATTTCGTGATATCCATTTCAATATTTCGTAACATCCATTTCAATATTTCGTAATATCTAATTGAATATTTTGTATCCATTTCAATATATTATCACTGTCATTTCAATTGTTTGAAATATTCATTTGAGTCCGCTATAATATTCATTTCAGTAAGTTGAATATCCATTTTAACATTTTGTAATATCCTTTTTCAATATTTCATAATATCCCTTTCACTATCACATAATATCCATTTTAATATTTCATAATATGCATTCCAGTAGTTTACAATATCCATTCCAATACGCTATAATATTCATTTCAATATTTGTAGTATCCATTTCAGTATTTCACTATAGTCATTTCAATGTTTATAATATTCTTTTCCATATGACACAATAACGATTACAATATTTTGCAATATTCATTTTAATATTTCATAATATTTTAAAACTTTGTAATATCCATTTAACTATTACGTATTATCCTCTTAAATATTTCACAGTATCTACCAGAATATTTTATATTCAATTCAATATTTCATAGTACCCATTCCAACATTTCACAATAACAGATCCAAAATTTCACTATATCGATTTCAATATTTCATATCCACTTTAATAATTCGCATTATCTCTTTCAATATTTCATAATCTGCATTTCAATATTTCGTAATATTTTTTCAATATTTCATAATATTTTTTCAATATTTCATAATATGAATTTCAATATTTCATAATATATTGTTCAATATTTTATAATATACATCTCAATATTTCATAATATCCATTTCAATATTTCATAATATTTTTTCAATATTTCATAATTTGCATTTCAATATTTCATAATATGAATATTTCATAATATATTTTTCAATATTTTATAATATACATCTCAATATTTCATAATATCCATTTCAATATTTCATAATATAAATTTCAATATTTCATAATATAGATTTCAATATTTCATATCTTTTTCAATATTTCATATCCATTTCAATATTTCATAATATGAATTTCAATATTTCATAATATCTCTTTCAATATTTCATAATAACCATTTCAATATTTCATTATATGCATTTCAATATTTCATAATGACTCTTTCACTATTTCATGATATGAATTTCAATATTTCATATCTTTTCCAATATTTTATAATATCCATTTCAATATTTCATAATATCCATTTAAATATTTCATAATATCCATTTCAATATTTCATATGGATTTCAATATTTCTTAGTGTCTCTTTCAATATTTCATAATATGCATTTCTTAGACATTAACAATACACCCATAACTGTTCGTAAATGAGAAATAAAATAATTTTGTCATGTTTGACATACATTTATATTAATCGTTTATTTTAACGAAGTCATGACATACTTAGTATTCAAAATCTGAATAACTACAGAGTATCTGATCATATCTGGATGTAGTCTTTTTCTGGACATTATACCTGTATAAATTACTTAAAATGTTTACAACAGATGATTAATTATTTAGATGTAATGGAATAGGTTCTTATAAAAGAAGACATTAAATAATTTTTCATTATATACATTTCTCTTATAGCAGGCTAATAAACATACTACTACCTGACTTAGATCTTCCTGTAAACTTAGTAGGTAGTATGAATAGAGTCATCCAAACCCGGTTAAAGATATAGGACCCGTAACAATTTTACTGGGACTTTACCATGCACACACAAAACGATCAAAGCGTCTAGGCATCGTGATCAAAGACAAAAAAAAGCTTTCTTATTAAGATGGCTGTCCCTGCAGATTGTAATAGATCTTTGAACACCTTTAAAAAAAATAACTATCAAAATACAAAGATCTTGAAATGGAAATCTAAAAAAATCTGGTATATATTAAATAATAAATAATTCCAGTCGTAGTTGGAGCACTCGGATCGATTGGAAAAGATTCTAATATTCAATATTTCATAGTACCCATTCCAACATTTCACAACAACAGATCCAAAATTTCACTATATCGATTTCAATATTTCATATCCACTTTAATAATTCGCATTATCTCTTTCAATATTTCATAATCTGCATTTCAATATTTCGTAATATTTTTTCAATATTTCATAATATTTTTTCAATATTTCATAATATGAATTTCAATATTTCATAATATATTGTTCAATATTTTATAATATACATCTCAATATTTCATAATATCCATTTCAATATTTCATAATATTTTTTCAATATTTCATAATTTGCATTTCAATATTTCATAATATGAATATTTCATAATATATTTTTCATTATTTTATAATATACATCTCAATATTTTATAATATGCATTTCAATATTTCATAGTGTCTCTTTCAAAAGATTCCTCATAGTCCATGCCTTAAAGAAATACAAGAAATTGTACTCACAAGTATAAACATTACGAATAATTTTATCCATTTAAATTGTACATTACAAAAAGCTTTATCCATTTAAATTCTGTATAACTTTATATATATATATATATATATATATATATATATATATATATATATATATATGTATTTTGTTAATTTTTTTTCTTTACAAAAATGATCGGTAGAAAATGTCAAGATGCTATTTCTATACTTGGATCTCTGGTTGTGATCCGGAGGGAAAAGGGTATAGAACAGAAACCCATGTAAATAATAATAATAATGTCTGTTTAATAATAATAATAATAATAATAATAATAATAATAATAATAATAATAATAATAATGTCTGTTTAATAATAATAATAATGTTTAAATAATACTAAAAGTAATAATAATAAAAATAATAGAAATTTAACTTGTTTAATAAAAATAATCTTGTTTAATAATAATAATAATTTTGTTTGTTTAATAATAATAATAATAATAATAATGCTTGTTTAATAAGAATAATGTTTGCTTAATGATAATAGCAATAATAATAACAATAATATAAATTTTGTTTAATAACAATAATAATAATTTCGTTTAATAATAATAATAAATGCCAGAATTTGCATATTTGTAAAGATACAATTACATGTACATCGCATTATAAGTAAAAATACTTTCGTTTAAAGTTTATATTTATTTATTTAAAATGGTTTAATGTTTAAACTCATTTAAACACATAAATATTAAAATAAATGTAAAAGTCTACATGATTAACTGTATTTGTATATGATGGTCACTGTTAGAAATAGGGAGCGACCATTTACATGAATGTAGATGAATATATATATATATATATATATATATATATATATATATATATAGGATTAATACAAAAATGACAAATATCAAATTTGTCACTTAGATGTTAGTTATATTCAGCACCCCGACTATAGCGTTTCGTAGACGAATGAATATATATATATATATATATATATATATATATATATATATATATATATGCAAAAACAAAAAAATAACTTTGTTTTAATAACGCATTTCGTCCTCGGATAGACATTATAAACTATATATCAATAGTAAAATTTTCATTTGGTCTTTATTTATATCTTTAAAGACATTTTCTAGGTATATATGAATGCACAACACGCACGTACATGCAGGAAGAATGTATGTTAAGCACGTATATATGTTTGGTATTTTCTGGTTATATACAAACACGAAATATATATATATATATATATATATATATATATATATATATGTATGTATATATATATATATATATATATATATATATATATATATATATATATATATATATATATATATATATTTATGTGTGTGTGTGTGTCTGTGTGTCTGTGTGTATGTGTGTACGTATGTATGTATGTGTGTATGCATATGTTTGTATGTGTGTTTAATTCAGAGTGCGTGTTTTTTCGATCAAACAAAAGCGGAGCACTAAATTAGCTAAACCATCGAAACCCGTGCATGAACAAAATGAGTGGACGTTACCCGTCCGAAATTCCGTCCATGATGGACAACGTATCCCTGTACCTCTTCTCTCAAAACCCGAGTAGTAACTCTTCCCCATCCTCTTCATTCTTTCAACATCCAAGCACCGTCTCCCACTTCACTATCGCTCAATGTTTGTCCACAACAAATACCAATTATTTATTTGCATCTTCGGCCTGGCCAACATGTTAGTGGCGATTGAGAGAAACAAACACTATTTTGCCTATGTATGTCAACATAGGTGCTCATCCGTCATCTTTCTGCTACCGCCCCGTCTATAAATATACCCCCGGCCGCGGGACCCGGACCCTGTTACCCACATCATCAGCATGTCCGCACCGACCCGATACCCGTTCTCTGCCATCACATAAACAGACACGGCGATTGTGACGATGATGGCTATCCATCTTTGCCAGGACTAGTTTGTTTTGCACGGGAAAGACTGGGCGTAAATTCGCGAATTGTTTTAATGAACTACGAAACCGGCCCCAGTGTAAAGTGGTTTCGATTTGCGGACAATGAAATATTAATTATTATCAATTAATTATTCATTGATTAATAATAATTATTATGCACATATACATACACAAGCACTTAGATCTACGCAAATATCGATATATCATATTTGTTTCTGCGTGCATCAATGTCTACAAATCTACCATCAAATTTTTATGACTATATATATATATATATATATATATATATATATATATATATATACTTACTATCGATCTATCTTTACTGTTCTCTCTCTCTCTCTATATATATATATATATATATATATATATATATATACTTTCTATCTATCTATATATGTATATATATACTTACTACCTATCTTGATTGTTCTCTCTCTCTCTCTCTCTCTCTCTCTATATATATATATATATATATATATATATATATATATATATATATATATATATATATATATATACATTCTATCTATCAATATATGTATATATATACTTACTACCCATCTTTATTGCCCTCTCTCTCTCTATATATATATATATATATATATATATATATATGCTTTCTATCTATTTATATATGTATATATACACTTACTACCTATCTTCTTATCTATCTATATCTATCTATATATATAGACGTATATATATACTTTATTTTAGGATATTACATAGAAAAGCATAACAAAATTGCTACGCAATTGCAGTCGTGTATCAATTTTGACATTTTTTTCGATGTAATATCCTAAAATAAAGATTATTGCTTTACTTTGTATTCAGTCCGCTTTTAAATTAAATGTTACGAACGTTGGAATTTTTCTTTATTCGTTCCCATCCTATCTGTATATATATATATATATATATATATATATATATATATATATATATATATATATATATATATAGATAGATAGATAGATAGACAACTTATTCTTAAATTTTTTCGGTCCAATCCATTTCCACAAAATCAGTATTTTATTGATCAAATTTCAGAATAAATAACTTTTCTTAAAGATCAACGAAATATATTTTTGGGGGGATTTTTATTGATCTTTTCCAGATTTCTGATGAGTTGTTTGTCTTCAGTATTGTGGTTGTATAAGAATTGTCTAAAGCACTTTTAGCTTTCATACGACATTATCATATTTGAAAGAAAGAAAGTTCATATTTGTTTTGTTAAAAATGCTTTTAGTGTTCTGGCGTTTTATATTGCCCGTTATTCCAAATCTCAAGTTGTCATGTGTTATGTTTATGCTGCATCTTTTACTTTCTTTCTGTCTGTATTTCTATGACGAGGAGTTATTATTTACATTCGGAATTATTGTCTTTGTTGTTATCACAACGTTTCGGCTGTGGTATCCGCCAGCCTTCTTCAGGTGTAGGCCGATCCGGGTAAAATTCACGGAAATTCGAACTCACTCTTTATTTAATGTAATGGGATAGATTGTTCTCGCCACACTGTCCATGTATAGGGGAGATAACTCGTCCTTAATTAGTACTACTCAATAATAGCTCGCCCAGATTTCTCTGATTCCAAGTTTGCACTAGCAGTTATTATGTACCCAAATTCAGGAACCAATGGCTTCTGTTATTAATTTATTTATTTTTATTGGGGGGTGGGTAGATATATTCAATATATATTGTTCGTAAATTAAATTAAATGTTATTCATTATAGGTTGTTTATTTTTTTTATAGATACAACCTAATTTAATTTCAGTAACAAATTGTTTAGTTTTTAAATAAAATGTACTTTTCGAATGACGAGTAATGCGTACATATAAAAGACGCACATACACACTCAAACACAGACACACGCGGGCGCGCACACACACACACACACACATACACACACACATATATATATATATATATATATATATGTATATAGTACAGGTAATAAATCCGTTGGTATATAATCCAAGTGGACCCCCAATGTATACAGTCTATACACGGGGTTTGAATAAGACTAACATAATTCTAATTGGTTGAAATAGATCTATATGCTTCTATGAGCTAATTTTTGGGGATTTTGTTGTGTATGTAATATATATATATATATATGTGTGTGTGTGTGTGTGTATACACACATATATATATATGTATGTATAAACGCACACACACACACACACACATATATATATATGAAATACACGCAATTGTATACACGCAATTGTATGTATGCATGTATGTATGCATGTATATATGTTTGCGTTTGACCCCAGCTTAAACCATGGAAACGCTTCAAAGACTTGCAGCTAATGTCAAACGTGCACCTACCAAAGGGGAAATCATTGATCCAGCAATCCATCAATTTACATGGGATGAATGCAGGCCTCGTTAGCTACAAGACGTATCTTATTGGTAGACCATTTGATAAATTACGATCAGTACTACACTGGGAATAACTGAACACGCAGGGTATATAAAAAATCATACAAAATCCACTCCAGTGTGAAGAGAATTTACAAAACAGGCCAGGTCCTGTACAAAACGACTTTACCACATCTGCGGTAAGCATTGCAAATCGCTTGTTGGTTTCGAGAAGTTCTTGTTCTCACGAGAAGTAAAATATTGATAGATCTTGTCAGCGATTGTCATAATTGTTGAACAAATTGACAGCATTCATGTTTAATGTATGTAGCGATAAACGAGTTTTGTCAAATTTAACTGTCAATGTCTGTTTAAATTTTATTATGTTTTATGTAATAATTTTTTCACATTATTTACACTGCCTCAGTCAATATTTAAAAAGGAATGTTATCAGTATGGCAGATAAGAAAACTACAAAAAGCTCCTACAGAACGGAGTGAAGGAAAGCAAGAAGAAAGGACTAAACATAAACTGTAAGTAGAGAGAATTCAGAGTTATTAGTAAAAGTTACCAGCCCAAAATGCAAATTATGAATTGGAGATGCCAAAATCAAACAAGTACAAAAATGAAATACCTAGTATTAGGTTGGCGCAAAAATAATGTCGTTTTCTCACATATGTTAATATGTGAGAAAACGACATTATTTTTGCGACAACCTAATAAATGTGTTAAAATAAATATGAATTTGATAAATTTATCGATAACATAAATCACCTAATTTGTAAATTTAAAAAATTAAATAAAAAATTGATACACAAAATGACAATAAAATAAGTAAAATAAATTAACCCAAACAAATTGCCAAATCACAACCGTTAGAATAGACGAAATAGAATAAAAAAATAAAAAAATAAAAAAACAAACGAAATCAATGAATCCAAATAAAGTAAATAATAAACAAATTAACGAACAATTATGACCAAAATATTACATAGATTATAAAAATCAAACAAAAAATCGGACGAAAGACATAGCTATATCTGTTATATAACGATAAAAAAATACTACGTTGCTTAAAAATCGAGAACAGAAAATAGTAAATAAAAATATACTGTATAGTAAATAAATAATAAAAACAAAATTAATCTAAATTAATCCAAATAAATAAACAAACTAACAAGCCGCTGCAGATAAATTAAACGTTATAAAAAACAAGTAAAGTTAATTAATTCAAATAAATAAATGAAGTAATAAATTAATAAAAAAATAATAAAATAAACTACAGCTATCAACCCCAAAATTGAATAAATTGATTTATCTTCAAAAACCAAAGCAAAACTATTAAATAAGCGATATAAACAAATTTTTACTACGTTGATAAAAACACCGATTAAAATAAAAATAAATAAATACATATATAAGATAAGAAATAAAAATAAAAAATAAAAATATAAAGAAAAAGAAAAAAGAAAATAAATAAATAAAAACAGAATAATTTAATTCAAATAAATAAACAAATAAACGACTTGCGGTAAAATAACTGCCAAAATAGATTACTCACAATGCACCATGACCCGTATACATAAATAGCTGAGAAAAAAAAACAACTCTCGTGGCCTGACGATTGTGTCTAGCATCAAACAGCCTGCCGCCTCTAAGTGTTGACTTCAATGACTTTTATATTTACACAAGTTCTATCTCTGATATTGAGCATTTTATCCTATAAATATGTCACACCTTAATTGTGTATTTCTTCATATATATATATATATATATATATATATATATATATGTGTGTGTGTGTGTGTGTGTGTGTGTGTATATATATATATATATATATATATATCGAAACATATCAAACTTTTAAGGATTGCTTACTTGCTCCTTATCTTTCGATACATGCCTCACGAGGCATATTTTTTCCCGCATTTCTGCCTGCAGTAGACCAGTTGCCATCCAAGGCTATAGAATCCGGTCTGGGAGAAGAAGAGAATTTATACCTTTGCCAAGGTTATTAGTACGTATGTGAATGTAATGGATTCGACTGGAATTCGAACCCCGATTCCTCAATCCGAGCCGCTAGCCATTACTCCACCTTCCTAATACAAATTACTGATATATACTGATAATTTTTGTTATTTTATTTTATTTATTGATTATTTTTACTTATTGATTATTAAATTATTAAATAATATATATATATATATATATATATATATATATATATATATATATATATATATATAATTGTGTTTGCAATCAATTAATTTACATATTTTGTTTTATTTTATTTTAATTTTTATGAACTCGATTCGTGAAATTCAAATTTTGTAATTCATTAAATTCGTCGCATGCTTTATCGTTTAAAAGGCTAAATTTCCAATCAGTAGTATTACATATTATATTTCCTTTATTTCATCGTTAAGGTTGAAATGAAATATTGAAATGAATATTGTGTAATATTTAAAAAAAAAACACAAAAAAATATACACACACTCACAGATATACATATGTATGTATATATATATATAATTATCAATCAAACACTTAAAATACCATACGTGACAATTTTTATTTCATGAGACCCTCTAAAAAAGCAGCTCTCATGAAATAAAAATTATTACGTATGGATTTTAAGTGTTTGATATTCTTTAATTAATAAAAATGTTGATTTCTCTCTTGATATGGAGCTCTCCATGGATCTATATCCTTTTGAAAATTCCATACGGATTACCATATTGTATCATTACTATATATATATATATATATATATATATATATATATATATATAGTAAGGGAAGGAGAGAAAGGGGGAGAGTGTGTGAGAAAGACAGTGTAGCCAGAGGATTCAATAATAATAATTGACAATTGCACATCTCAAGCGATCTTCGACCAGATTTGAGAGTAGAGCAAATTTATCAATGTTCTATAACTTGTAACGCAACATAAAATAACTTTTAATTAATAACGGTTTTAAAATCTATGTAGCTGAGAAAAATTGAGAGTCAAAATAAATATAACAATTATGAGAAGATATCATTGCTGAGTTTTCAGATGTGTACACTCTCCTAATATTATTGATGAAATTATTATTTCTTCTTCTTCTTCACTACCATCAGTTAATTTTGACCTTTCAATAAATTATCCAATGCTGGAAATACCAGGGAAAACCACAATCTTCTCCTTGGTACATATAGCCCACAGAAATAATATTTACCGGCTGTACTAAGGTGACAGTTCCGATGACAAAAAAAAAACAAAAACAAAAAAAACAAAAAAAAAACAAACTCTATTTGTGTCTGATCGTAATAATTTTAAGTGTATTCTCAAAGCACCTAGGCCTTTGTTTATTGATAGGGTTAGGCACTGTATCACTTCTAACTAGTTTGGTTCTGGTGACTACTAATGGCAATGTAATTGTTTGAAAAATAAGTGTAACTTTTGTATCCCTTCTCTTTTCACACAGTTTTGCTTTGTTCGTAAATTCTCTTCAAATTCTATTCTTGACTCATCTGTAGTATCTTTTCCTGATTTTCCACTAAGAAATAAGTGATACGCATCTATCACTGTCCATGGTTTCTGCTATCATCTCTAATCTTGACCCTCATAAAGCATGTCAGCTTGAATATTTTTTATGAAATGTCCTCCTAAACTG
>OZ010616.1:19509170-19529170 GCA_963932145.1 Acanthosepion lycidas
ATCGTTTTCCAAGTTATTCAAGATGATCTTCACCATCTCTAACTTTCTTACTTCATGTCCTTGAGTAACAAGTTATCTCACGCGATTTCATGTTCAAGTCTTTTTTCACGGCTCTTTGGACAGTCATAGCTGAACCTCCTCTCTTATATGCCAAACATCTTAAGGATTGAGTTGGATCTTTTCTAATTGATCTCTTTAGGTCTAAGTTGAAATGATGATACTTCTTCCTGTTGTGACCTTTTGGTCCAGTTTTCTTTCTACTGTTCCCTTTGTTTGAATGTCATTCACTGTTCTTTTGATGGTTCTTGAATAGACTTTGAAGATGGAAGGCAGAGTATGAATGTTGGTACCATTACTGAAGGTCTGAATGATATTTTTCCTCTAACCATTGCATATTTGGGAAGAGAGTGGGGCTGAAACAAAACGATTTTAACCTGTTCTCTTTCTAGCTGAAAAACTCAAAGGGTTATTCAGTGTTTCTTAGACAAATGCTATCAAAATGGCTAAACATCTTACCTGAAAATCTGGGAAAAACTGAATTAGTTTAGTGTTATTTAGACATTATACATTTTGTGGGATGGACAATCATGCTGTAACACGATTTGAACAATTTTGCTATTACACCCGGTATGTGTGTGCATGTATATTATATATATATATATATATATATATGAAGAAAAATATTTGGAAAAAACAAACAAAACTCCTTAGATGCAATCATGTTGTTTTAATATGAATGAAATGTCAACGTCTGACGTTTCGGTTTAATAAACCTTCTTCAGGACAATATTCATTAAAATACAATTAACATAATTTTAATGAATATTGTCCTGAAGAAGGTTTATTAAACCGAACCTCAGACGTTGACATTTCATTCATATTAAAACAACATAATTGCATCTAAGTATTTTTGTTTGTTTTTTCCAAATATTTTTCTCCATTCTGTTGGATTTATATCCATTTATATTTGCTTACATATATATATATATATATATATATATATATATATATATATATATATATATATATCAAAGCTAGAACAGATAACAGAATTTAAACTATAGCATATTGTCAACAAATATACAAATTATTTATAAGTAAAACCGTATGAGAAAAAAATATTTAAATAAACAAAACATAAAACTCCTAATATTCTTTAATTGTAAAAGATAAATAAAAGTGAGTTTACTCAGAATTGAGTAAATTCACATGAAATGTTACTAAATACATGCAGATATAACCCGTCCATTTATTTGAACACGAAATAGCATTAACATATTACCACCATATTAATCGTCTAAAAGTAAGTGCTTTCATTTTAATTATTGTCTGATCTTAAAATTTGTATTATTAAAATCAATGCAGCTACTTATGACGAAACAATCCGATTCAATTCCAAAGAGCTTGGTCTTTGAACTAAATAGTTGCTAAGTTAAAAGTTGTACCTGACTCTTATTAGGTATATTATGCATGTAATGAGTTTTTGTGTCAAACAACTTCGGATATCTTTAACGACATTTTTGCAACATTCGTAATATTTCTAATGTATTTCTTCATGTTTATACAGTAATGTATTGAACAGTCAGTGTAATAAACAAATTAAATGAATCAACTCTATAGTCTGTATTTACTTTGGTTTGCATACTGTAAATATGGTGTAAGTAAATTTTTATTTACTTTTCACTTTATTATTCATTTTGAAGAAAGAGTAAACAATTTCAATCAAAACTTTGCGTACAATGTACTATACCGATTACTTGAGTTTATTTTTTATTCTATGAGATTTTATAGCTGTTCGTAAGTACATAGTTTTTTAAACTAGTAAATCGTTACATAAGAATAACTGTACTTAAAAAGAAACCGATTTTTAATCATTTTTACGTATGAATAACTTCGACGGTTTGTATGTCAGTTGGTCGTTAAACAGGTAGGTAGTTAAGTGAGAAGTGATTATAAATAAAAAGAAATCGATATTTATTTATTTATAAAATATGAATAACTGCTCGTATGTTAGTTGGTCGTTAAACAGGTAAGTCGTTAAATGAGAAGTGACTGTAAATAAAAATAAACAGATATTTATTTGTAAAAAATGAATAACTGCTCGTATGTTGGTCGTTAAACAGGTAAGTCGTTAAATGAGAATTTAACAGTGAATAAAAATGAACAGATATTTATTTATTAATAAAATATGAATAACTGCTCGTATGTTAGTTGGTCGTTATACAGGTAAGTCGTTAAATGAGGACTGATTTTTTATTAAAACAATTTTTATTCATTTATAACATATGAATAACTTTTCGTATGCCAGTTGGTCGGTAAATAAGTAAGTTGTTAAGTGAGAAATTACTATATAAAATACTTATTCTTATTTATAACATGAAAAATCTGTGGTTTATAGAGAAATAAATCGAGAATGGGAAAAATGTTTAAAATGAAACTTTTTCATCCATATGAATCTTATGTTTCAGTGTATCTTTTATTTATATATCTGACTTTTTCTTTCCCTTTTTTCTCCCTCTGCCTTTCTCTCTGTTTTCATCATTTTGTCTTTCATATCTTTTTTAACCACTATGTCTTCTGCATTTATTACTTTAACTTTCTTTCTCACTTTCTTCACCTTATCTCTCTCTGTTTTTCTTATTCTGTCTTTTTCCCATATTGTCTTTCTTTCTTTCTTTCTTTCTTTCTTTCTTTTTTTCTTTCTTTCTTTCCCTCATAATTAAACGTATGTATACGTATGTCTTTATATGTATTACTGGCCTCCAATTATAGGTATAGCAGTTGTTTTAAGATGCCACACTTTTCACTTTTCCTATCCTTATATTTATTTATTTTATTATATTCTTTGACAGATATTTTTATCTAATGGCACTGCCATATCCTATGAAGAGCCATCATTTTGTTTGTGGTCGTTAATCACAATGTCTGATCTATTAGCTTTTAGTCTGTAAGGATGAGTTGCAATGTCCCAAAGAATAGTGACCTCATGGTTTTCTATGACTTGTTCAGGGTGTTGTTTATACAAGTTTTAAGAATGTGGCGCACTATAATATTGACTTATCTTCTATATATACTGCCCAATCTTCGTATCCCTTTGGTGTCAAGACTGGACAGCCAGATATGAAGTGACCAATTATCATTATGAATATTATTATTATTATTATTACTTGAAGTTTTTAGCAGCGTCATATATCTTATTTTCCAGGATTGTTTATGTCATAAATCTTTTCGGAGTCTATCCATATTATGGCTAAATTCCTTCTCGATTTACTTTCTCACGTTGGGTTTAATAATAATAATGATGATAATAATAATAATAATAATAATAATAATAATAATAATAATAATAATAATAATAATAAGAAGAAGAAGAAGAAGAAGAAGAAGAAGAAGAAGAACAACAACAACAACAACAACAACAACAAAAGCAACAACTGATAGCTTCTCCGATAATAGATGTGTCGGCTGAATGGTGCAGCTTACAGATACAACTCTTTCCTAAGCACATGAGCTGTTCCAAGCAGTGCTGCCACTCGCGCGTTTACACCTATTATTATTATTATTATTATTATTATTATTGTTATTATTATTATTATTATTATTATTATTATTATTACTTCCATTGATTTCTGTAATATAGTTATTTCTTTCCGAGTACCAACCAGAGACTTAAGGTCAGAAATGGCATCATAATATTTTCACTGAAAATTTGTCTAAAAACCTACAAACACATACACAAACAAATTATATTTTACATAGAAAAAGCTCTTTGTAAGGTCTGAGCTGCATTAATAATACCATTTTTTTTTGTATTTATTATAAGCTTTGCCTACCAGGGATGCCTTAGTTGAGTCTATCAGAACTTTTTCCATTCAATTCCAGGTTCAAACCACAACTGCGAATATTGATTTCATGTGATTTTTAGATTCAACTTCAAGATCCTTGTATTTTGAGAGTTTTTTTAAGATTGTCAAAACTAGATTAAAGTTTGTGGCACATTCATTTTTTGTGGCCTTTGATCATTACTTCTAGACAATTAGTTTTGATTGTTTTGACTGCGTGTGTTATAAAGTCCCATAAAATTGTTACAAGTCCGATGTCTGTCACCGGGTCTGGGTTACAAATTTCTTACAGTTTCTTTCCCGTAAAACTTTCAGATTTTCCGGAACAGATATTGACTTGACCTGTCGTGCAGAATTTTATATTTGGTGGATGATAAGAACTGTACAGACAAAAAATGGTCAATTGATCCGGGATATTTATCACAGAATCTACATTTGGAGTAACAATCTTTTTCCATATGTGTTCTTGATAATTTCTAGTTAGCAAAAGCATTGGTCTTGTGTAGCAAGAACAGAACATTTAGTTTCAGGTTTTAATCCTGCACTACCCGATCAATAATGGGTATCTCCATCAGCTTGTTTAGCACGGGTAGAGTATTGACCATGAAGAGGCTTATCGTGCCATAGTTTTTGGTACTTTGCATCTACTTTTGATTTCTTTTTTTTCGTTTATTTGCCGTTCGAATGGGTGTATTGAAATGTACTTGCACTTCTTCACCCACATGAAATTCCCTTTTGAATTCATTGGCTTCCCTTATTACTGAAAAAAATTTCTTATTTCCTTCTCTGACACAGAGATCATCATCCAGGCTTCTGTGATTTCCAGGTATCTTTGAAGACAGACCGATTGTTGTAGTTTTGTAAGACTGATCTAGTTGAATTAATCCTCTACCTCCTTTAGATCTGAATACCTAAAAACGATCAACATCAGTCTTAGGATGATGCATGCGTTGGCAAGTGAGAAGATTTCTCGTTTTAATATCCATATCAGCAATGATTTAGTTAAGGATACTGAAATGATACTGAACCACAAGGACTGCCAAAGTATTTATGGCGGATGTTCTGTTTTGTGAATTCAACTGGGTATGTAACACCACACGCACACACCTGTAGTATTCTATTCTTAATTTCTCCTTCATTTACGTATGCTGTATTACATCTCTTTCACTGACTTCTAGGTATTTATAAGCTTTCTGTTCCTTAACTTTTGTGACAGATCAAGATCTATTGAAAGTCTTTATGTAATTCTGCCTTCTTGAATGTTACTTTTGCACATTTATCTAAACCTAAACCCATACCGATGACATGAGGAGACCTTTCAACTCATTGTTGTCTTTGGCAAAAATTTTGAGATCATTCATATAAAATAAGAGATTTACTTATTATTTTATTGGATTTGATTTCTGACGTATACATATTTCTTTACGGGTCCCAACCAGAGACCTAAGGTCAGAAATGGAATCATGAAATTTTCTACTGATCATTTTTTGAGGGGAACAAAACAAAACAAAACAAAACACCTAAGATCACATATTTTACATAGATAAAGCCCTTCGTAAGGTGTGGGTTGTATTTGTGAGTACAATTTTTGGCATTCATTTAAGACATGGTCTACCAGGTATCCCTTCAATAAATCTATCGGAACCTTTTCCAATTAGTCCGGGGGCTCCAATTAAAACGGGGATGATAGATTTCCACTTCAAGATCCATGTATTTTGATATATTTTTTTAATTTTCAAAAATGCATTACAATCTTCATGGACTGCCATGTAAATAAGAAAGCACATTTTATTTTTGTGGTCGTTGATCACGGTGTCTGGGCAATTAGCTTTGATTGTTCTGTCTGTGTGTATTGTAAAGTCGCATAAAATTGTTACAGGTACTATCTCACTAACCGGGTCTGGTTCATGTTAATATCAGTTTCTTGCAATTTCATTCCACTAAAACTCCCAGTGAAGACATTGTCCCGCTCTATCGTGCCAAGATTTACATTCAGTGGGTGCTAATATTGTGCAAATTGATACAACAGTCAATTGTTTCTGGATATTTATCAGAGAATCTGCATTTGGATTCAACACACTGAGAGGTATGATTATTATTATTATTATTATTGGGATATTTTCAAACTCTTTCGTGATATATATAAGGTGTCTACAGTTATAGAAACACAAGCCTTGAGCTGTTCCAAGCAGAGCAACACAAGAGATGTTCCAAGCAGAGAAACACATAAGCTGTTCCAAGCAGAGCAACACATGAGCTGTTCCAAGCAGATCAACACACGTGCGTGTTCCTAGCAGATCAACACATGAGCTGTTCCAAGTAGACAAACACATGAACTGTTCCAAGCAGACCAACAGATGAGCTTTTCCAAGCAGACCAACACATGAGCTGTACCAAGCAGACCAACACATGAGCTGTTCCAAGCAGAGCAACACATGAACTGTTCCAAGCAGAGAAACACATGAGCAGTTCCAAGCAGAGCAACACACGTGCTGTTCCAAGCAGAGCAACACATGAACTGTTCCAAGTAGACCAACACATGAACAGTTCCAAGCAGAGCAACACAGGAACTGTTCCAAGTAGACCAACACATGAACTGTTCCAAGCAGAGCAACGCATGAGCTGTTCCATGCAGAGCAACAGACGTGCTGTTCCAAGCAGAACAACACATGAACTGTTCCAAGCAGAGCAACACACGTGCTGTTCCAAGTAAAGCAACACATGAACTGTTCCAAGCAGAGCAACGCATGAGGTGTTCCAGGCAGAGCAACACACGTGCTGTTCCAAGCAGAGCAACACATGAACTGTTCCAAGTAGACCAACACACGTACTGTTCCTTGCAGAGCCAGACATGAACTGTTCCAAGTAGACCAACACATGAACTGTTCCAGGCAAAGCAACACATGAGCCGTTCCAAAGAGAGCAACACATGAACTGTTCCATGCAGAGCCAACACATAAGCTTTTCCAAGCAGAGCAACACATGAGCTGTTCCAAGCAGAGCAACACATGAGCAGTTCCAAGCAGAGCAACACACGTACTGTTCCAAGCAGAGCAACACATGAACTGTTCCAAGCAGAGCAACGCATGAGGTGTTCCAAGCAGACCAACACATGAGCTGTTCCAGGCAGAGCAACACACGTGCTGTTCCAAGCAGAGCAACACATGAACTGTTCCAAGTAGACCAACACATGAACTGTTCCAAGCAGAACAACACATGAACTGTTCCAAGCAGACCAACAGATGAGCTTTTCCAAGCAGACCAACACATGTGCTGTTCCAAGCAGAGTAACACATGAGCTGTTCCAAGCAGACCAACACATGAGCTGTTCCAAGCAGAGCAACACATGAACTGTTCCAAGCACAGTAACACATGAGCAGTTCCAAGTAGACCAACACATGAACTGTTAAAAGTAGACCAACACATGAAGTGTTCCAAGCAGAGAAACACATGAGCAGTTCCATGCAGAGCAACACACGTGCTGTTCCAAGTAGAGCAACACATGAACTGTTCCAAGCAGAGCAACGCATGAGCTGTTCCAAGCAGAGCAACACACGTGCTGTTCCAAGCAGAGCAACAGATGAGCTGTTCCAAGCAGAGCAACACACGTGCTATTCCAAGCAGTGCAACACATGAACTGTTCCAAGTAGACCAACACATGAACTGTTCCAAGCAGTGCAACGCATGAGCTGTTCCATGCAGAGCAACACACGTGCTGTTCCAAGCAGAACAATACATGAACTGTTCCAAGTAGACCAACACATGAACTGTTCCAAGCAGAGCAACGCATGAGGTGCTCCAAGCAGACCAACATCTGAGCTGTTCCAGGCAGAGCAACACATGTGCTGTTCCAAGCAGAGCAACACATGAACTGTTCCAAGTAGACCAACACACGTACTGTTCCAAGCAGAGCAACACATGAACTGTTCCAAGTAGACCAACACATGTACTGTTCCAAGGAGAGCAAAACATGAACTGTTCCAAACAGAGCAACACATGAGCTTTTCCAACCAGAGAAACACATGAGCTGTTCCAAGCAGAGCAACACATGAGCTGTTCCAAGCAGAGCAACACACGCGCTGTTCCAAGCAGAACAACACATGAACTGTTCCAAGCCGAGCAACACATGAACTGTTTCAAGTAGACCAACACACGTACTGTTCCTTGCAGAGCCAGACATGAACTGTTCCAAGTAGACCAACACATGAACTGTTCCAAGCAGACCAACACATGTGCTGTTCCAAGCAGAGTAACACATGAGCTGTTCCAAGCAGAGCAACGAATGAGCTGTTCCAAGCAGAGCAACACACGTGCTGTTCCAAGCTGAGCAACACATGAGCTGTTCCAAGCAAAGCCACACACGTGCTGTTCCAAGCAGAGCAACACATGAACTGTTCCAAGTAGACCAAAACATGGACTGTTCCAAGCAGAGCAAGGCATGAGCAGTTCCATGCAGAGCAACAGATGAACTGTTCCAAGCAGAGAAACAAACGTGCTGTTCCAAGTAGAACAACACATGAACTGTTCCAAGCAGAGCAACGCATGAGGTGTTCCAAGCAGACCAACACATGAGCTGTTCCAGGCAGAACAACACACGTGCTGTTCCAAGCAGAGCAACACATGAACTGTTCCAAGTAGACCAACACACGTACTGTTCCAAGTGAGAGCAACACATGAACTGTTCCAAGTAGACCAACACATGAACTGTTCCAGGCAAAGCAACACATGAGCTGTTCCAAGGAGAGTTAGACATGAACTATTCCAAGCAGAGCAACACATGAGCTTTTCCAACCAGAGCAACACATGAGCTGTTCCAAGCAGAGCAACACATGAACTGTTCCAGGCAAAGCAACACATGAGCCGTTCCAAAGAGAGCAACACATGAACTGTTCCATGCAGAGCCAACACATAAGCTTTTCCAAGCAGAGCAACACATGAGCTGTTCGAAGCAGAGCAACACATGAGCAGTTCCAAGCAGAGCAACACACGTACTGTTCCAAGCAGAGCAACACATGAACTGTTCCAAGCAGAGCAACGCATGAGGTGTTCCAAGCAGACCAACACATGAGCTGTTGCAGGCAGAGCAACACACGTGCTGTTCCAAGCAGAGCAACACATGAACTGTTCCAAGTAGACCAACACATGAACTGTTCCAGGCAAAGCAACACATGAGTTGTTCCAAGGAGAGTAACACATGAACTGTTCCAAGCAGAACAACACATGAACTGTTCCAAGCAGACCAACAGATGAGCTTTTCCAAGCAGACCAACACATGTGCTGTTCCAAGCAGAGTAACACATGAGCTGTTCCAAGCAGACCAACACATGAGCTGTTCCAAGCAGAGCAACACATGAACTGTTCCAAGCACAGTAACACATGAGCAGTTCCAAGTAGACCAACACATGAACTGTTAAAAGTAGACCAACACATGAAGTGTTCCAAGCAGAGAAACACATGAGCAGTTCCATGCAGAGCAACACACGTGCTGTTCCAAGTAGAGCAACACATGAACTGTTCCAAGCAGAGCAACGCATGAGCTGTTCCAAGCAGAGCAACACACGTGCTGTTCCAAGCAGAGCAACACATGAGCTGTTCCAAGTAGAGCAACACACGTGCTATTCCAAGCAGTGCAACACATGAACTGTTCCAAGTAGACCAAAACATGAACTGTTCCAAGCAGTGCAACGCATGAGCTGTTCCATGCAGAGCAACACAAGTGCTGTTCCAAGCAGAACAATACATGAACTGTTCCAAGTAGACCAACACATGAACTGTTCCAAGCAGAGCAACGCATGAGGTGCTCCAAGCAGACCAACATCTGAGCTGTTCCAGGCAGAGCAACACATGTGCTGTTCCAAGCAGAGCAACACATGAACTGTTCCAAGTAGACCAACACACGTACTGTTCCAAGCAGAGCAACACATGAACTGTTCCAAGTAGACCAACACATGTACTGTTCCAAGGAGAGCAAAACATGAACTGTTCCAAACAGAGCAACACATGAGCTTTTCTAACCAGAGAAACACATGAGCTGTTCCAAGCAGAGCAACACATGAGCTGTTCCAAGCAGAGCAACACACGCGCTGTTCCAAGCAGAACAACACATGAACTGTTCCAAGCCGAGCAACACATGAACTGTTTCAAGTAGACCAACACACGTACTGTTCCTTGCAGAGCCAGACATGAACTGTTCCAAGTAGACCAACACATGAACTGTTCCAAGCAGACCAACACATGTGCTGTTCCAAGCAGAGTAACACATGAGCTGTTCCAAGCAGAGCAACGAATGAGCTGTTCCAAGCAGAGCCACACACGTGCTGTTCCAAGCAGAGCAACACATGAACTGTTCCAAGTAGACCAAAACATGAACTGTTCCAAGCAGAGCAAGGCATGAGCAGTTCCATGCAAAGCAACAGATGAACTGTTCCAAGCAGAGAAACAAACGTGCTGTTCCAAGTAGAACAACACATGAACTGTTCCAAGCAGAGCAACACATGAACTGTTCCAGGCAAAGCAACACATGAGCTGTTCCAAGGAGAGTTAGACATGAACTGTTCCAAGCAGAGCAACACATGAGCTTTTCCAAGCAGAGCAACACATGAGCTGTTCCAAGCAGAGCAACACATGAGCTGTTCCAAGCAGAGCAACACATGAACTGTTCCAAGCAGAGCAACACGCTTCCTGTTCCAAGCAGAGCAACACATGAACTGTTCCAAGTAGACCAACACATGAACTGTTCCAAGCAGAGCAACGTATGAGCTTTTCCAAGCAGAACAACACGTGTGCAGTTCCAGGCAAAGCAACACATGAGCTGTTCCAAGGAGAGCAACACATGAACTGTTCCAAGCAGAGCAACACATGAGCTCTTCCAAGCAGAGCTACACATGAGCAGTTCGAAGCAGAGCAACACACGTGCTGTTCCAAGCAGAGCAACGCATGAGCTGTTCCAAGCAGACCAACACATGAGCTGTTCCAAGCAGAGCAACACATGAGCAAATCCAATCAGAGCAACACATGAACTGTTCCAAGCAGAGCAACACGCTTGCTGTTCCAAGCAGAGCAACACATGAACTGTTCCAAGCAGACCAACACATGTGCTGTTCCAGACAAAGCAACACATGAACTGTTCCAAGTAGACCAACACATGAACTGTTCCAAGCAGACCAACACATGTGCTGTTCCAAGCAGAGTAACACATGAGCTGTTCCAAGCAGAGCAACGAATGAGCTGTTCCAAGCAGAGCAACACATGAGCTGTTCCAGGCAGAACAACACACGTGCTGTTCCAAGCAGAGCAACACATGAACTGTTCCAAGTAGACCAACACACGTACTGTTCCAAGCAGAGCAACACATGAACTGTTCCAAGTAGACCAACACATGAACTGTTCCAGGCAAAGCAACACATGAGCTGTTCCAAGGAGAGTTAGACATGAACTGTTCCAAGCAGAGCAACACATGAGCTTTTCCAACCAGAGCAACACATGAGCTGTTCCAAGCAGAGCAACACATGAGCTGTTCCAAGCAGAGCAACACATGAACTGTTCCAAGCAGAGCAACACGCTTCCTGTTCCAAGCAGAGCAACACATGAACTGTTCCAAGTAGACCAACACATGAACTGTTCCAAGCAGAGCAACGTATGAGCTTTTCCAAGCAGAACAACACGTGTGCAGTTCCAGGCAAAGCAACACATGAGCTGTTCCAAGGAGAGCAACACATGAACTGTTCCAAGCAGAGCAACACATGAGCTCTTCCAAGCAGAGCTACACATGAGCAGTTCGAAGCAGAGCAACACACGTGCTGTTCCAAGCAGAGCAACGCATGAGCTGTTCCAAGCAGACCAACACATGAGCTGTTCCAAGCAGAGCAACACATGAGCAAATCCAATCAGAGCAACACATGAACTGTTCCAAGCAGAGCAACACGCTTGCTGTTCCAAGCAGAGCAACACATGAACTGTTCCAAGCAGACCAACACATGTGCTGTTCCAGACAAAGCAACACATGAACTGTTCCAAGTAGACCAACACATGAACTGTTCCAAGCAGACCAACACATGTGCTGTTCCAAGCAGAGTAACACATGAGCTGTTCCAAGCAGAGCAACGAATGAGCTGTTCCAAGCAGAGCAACACACGTGCTGTTCCAAGCTGAGCAACACATGAGCTGTTCCAAGCATAGCCACACACGTGCTGTTCCAAGCAGAGCAACACATGAACTGTTCCAAGTAGACCAAAACATGAACTGTTCCAAGCAGAGCAAGGCATGAGCAGTTCCATGCAGAGCAACAGATGAACTGTTCTAAGCAGAGAAACAAACGTGCTGTTCCAAGTAGAACAACACATGAGCTTTTCCAAGCAGAGCAACGCATGAGGTGTTCCAAGCAGAGCAACACATGAGCTGTTCCAAGCAGAGCAACACATGAACTGTTCCAAGCAGAGCAACACACGTGCTGTTCCAAGCAGAGCAACACATGAACTGTTCCAAGTAGACCAACACATGAGCTGTTCCAAGCAGAGTAACACATAAACTGTTCCAAGCAGAGCAACACATGTGCTGTTCCAAGCAGAGCAACACATGAACTGTTCCAAGCAGAGCAACACATGAACTGTTCCAAGCAGAGCAACACATGAACTGTTCCAAGTAGACCAACACATGAACTGTTCCAAGCAGAGCAACGTATGAGCTTTTCCAAGCAGACCAACACGTGTGCAGTTCCAGGCAAAGCAACACATGAGCTGTTCCAAGGAGAGCAACACATGAACTGTTCCAAGCAGAGCAACACATGAGCTCTTCCAAGGAGAGCTACACATGAGCAGTTCGAAGCAGAGCAACACACGTGCTGTTCCAAGTAGAGCAACGCATGAGCTGTTCCAAGCAGACCAACACATGAGCTGTTCCAAGCAGAGCAACACATGATCAAATCCAATCAGAGCAACACACGTTCTGTTCCAAGCAGAGCAACACATGAACTGTTCCAAGCAGAGCAACACGCTTGCTGTTCCAAGCAGAGCAACACATGAACTGTTCCAAGCAGACCAACACATGTGCTGTTCCAGACAAAGCAACACATGAACTGTTCCAATTAGACCAACACATGAATTGTTCCAAGCAGAGCAACGGATGAGCTGTTCCAAGCAGAGCAACACATGAGCTCTTCCAAGCAGAGCTACACATGAGCAGTGTTCCAAGCAGAGCAACACACGTGCTGTTCCAAGCAGAGCAACGCATGAGCTGTTGCAAGCAGACCAACACATGAGCTGTTCCAAGCAGAGCAACACATGAGCTGTTCCAAGCAGAGCAACACATGAACTGTTCCAAGCAGAGCAACACATGAGCTGTTCCAAGCAGAGCAACACATGAACTGTTCCAAGCAGAGCAACACGCTTCCTGTTCCAAGCAGAGCAACACATGAACTGTTCCAAGTAGACCAACACATGAACTGTTCCAAGCAGAGCAACGTATGAGCTTTTCCAAGCAGAACAACACGTGTGCAGTTCCAGGCAAAGCAACACATGAGCTGTTCCAAGGAGAGCAACACATGAACTGTTCCAAGCAGAGCAACACATGAGCTCTTCCAAGCAGAGCTACACATGAGCAGTTCGAAGCAGAGCAACACACGTGCTGTTCCAAGCAGAGCAACGCATGAGCTGTTCCAAGCAGACCAACACATGAGCTGTTCCAAGCAGAGCAACACATGAGCAAATCCAATCAGAGCAACACATGAACTGTTCCAAGCAGAGCAACACGCTTGCTGTTCCAAGCAGAGCAACACATGAACTGTTCCAAGCAGACCAACACATGTGCTGTTCCAGACAAAGCAACACATGAACTGTTCCAAGTAGACCAACACATGAACTGTTCCAAGCAGACCAACACATGTGCTGTTCCAAGCAGAGTAACACATGAGCTGTTCCAAGCAGAGCAACGAATGAGCTGTTCCAAGCAGAGCAACACACGTGCTGTTCCAAGCTGAGCAACACATGAGCTGTTCCAAGCATAGCCACACACGTGCTGTTCCAAGCAGAGCAACACATGAACTGTTCCAAGTAGACCAAAACATGAACTGTTCCAAGCAGAGCAAGGCATGAGCAGTTCCATGCAGAGCAACAGATGAACTGTTCTAAGCAGAGAAACAAACGTGCTGTTCCAAGTAGAACAACACATGAGCTTTTCCAAGCAGAGCAACGCATGAGGTGTTCCAAGCAGAGCAACACATGAGCTGTTCCAAGCAGAGCAACACATGAACTGTTCCAAGCAGAGCAACACACGTGCTGTTCCAAGCAGAGCAACACATGAACTGTTCCAAGTAGACCAACACATGAGCTGTTCCAAGCAGAGTAACACATAAACTGTTCCAAGCAGAGCAACACATGTGCTGTTCCAAGCAGAGCAACACATGAACTGTTCCAAGCAGAGCAACACGCTTCCTGTTCCAAGCAGAGCAACACATGAACTGTTCCAAGTAGACCAACACATGAACTGTTCCAAGCAGAGCAACGTATGAGCTTTTCCAAGCAGACCAACACGTGTGCAGTTCCAGGCAAAGCAACACATGAGCTGTTCCAAGGAGAGCAACACATGAACTGTTCCAAGCAGAGCAACACATGAGCTCTTCCAAGGAGAGCTACACATGAGCAGTTCGAAGCAGAGCAACACACGTGCTGTTCCAAGTAGAGCAACGCATGAGCTGTTCCAAGCAGACCAACACATGAGCTGTTCCAAGCAGAGCAACACATGATCAAATCCAATCAGAGCAACACACGTTCTGTTCCAAGCAGAGCAACACATGAACTGTTCCAAGCAGAGCAACACGCTTGCTGTTCCAAGCAGAGCAACACATGAACTGTTCCAAGCAGACCAACACATGTGCTGTTCCAGACAAAGCAACACATGAACTGTTCCAATTAGACCAACACATGAATTGTTCCAAGCAGAGCAACGGATGAGCTGTTCCAAGCAGAGCAACACATGAGCTCTTCCAAGCAGAGCTACACATGAGCAGTGTTCCAAGCAGAGCAACACACGTGCTGTTCCAAGCAGAGCAACGCATGAGCTGTTGCAAGCAGACCAACACATGAGCTGTTCCAAGCAGAGCAACACATGAGCTGTTCCAAGCAGAGCAACACATGAACTGTTCCAAGCAGAGCAACACATGAGCTGTTCCATGCAGAGCAACACATGAACTGTTCCAAGCAGACCAACACATGTGCTGTTCCAGACAAAGCAACACATGAACTGTTCCAAGTAGACCAACACATGAATTGTTCCAAGCAGAGCAACGGATGAGCTGTTCCAAGAAGAGCAACTCATGAACTGTTCCAAGTAGACCAACACATGAACTGTTCCAAGCAGAGCAACGCATGAGCAGTTCCAAGCAGAGCAACCCATGAGCAGTTCCAAGCCGAGCAACACACGTACTGTTCCAAGCAGAGCAACACATGAGCTGTTCCAAGCAGAGCAACACATGAGCTGTTCCAATCAGACCAACACATGAGCTGTTCCAAGCAGAGCAACACATGAACTGTTCGAAGCAGAGTAACACATGAGCTGTTCCAAGCAGAGCAACACATGAGCTGTTCCAAGCAGAGCAACACATGAACTGTTCGAAGCAGAGTAACACATGAGCTGTTCCAAGCAGAGCAACACATGAGCTGTTCCAAGCAGAGCAACACATGAGCTGTTCCAAGCAGAGCAACACATGAGCAGTTCCAAGCAGAGCAACACACGTGCTGTTCCAAGCAGAGGAACACATGAACTGTTCCATGCAGAGCAACACACGTGCTGTTCTAAGCAGGGCAACACATGAGCTGTTCCAAGCAGAGCAACCCATGAGCTGTTCCAAGCAGAACAACACATGAGCTGTTCTAAGCAGACCAACGCATGAGCTGTCCCAAGCAGAGCAACACATGAAGTGTTCCAAGCAGAGCAACACATGAGCTGTTCCAGGCAGACCAACACACGTGCTGTTCCAAGCAGACCAACACAGGAACTGTTCCAAGTAGTCCAACACATGAACTGTTCCAAGCAGAGCAACGCATGAGCTGTTTTAAGTAGAGCAACACATGAGCTGTTCCAAGCTGAGCAACACATGAGCAGTTCCAAGCAAAGCAACACATGAGCTGTTCCAAGCAGAGCGACACATGAGCAGTTCCAAGCAGAGCAACACATGAGCTGTTCCAAGGAGAGCAACACATGAGCTGTTCCAAGCAGAGCAACACACGTGCTGTTCCAAGCAGAGGAACACATGAACTGTTCCAAGTAGACCAACACAGGAACTGTTCCTAGCAGGGCTATGCATGAGCTGTTCCAAGCAGAGCAACACATGAGCTGTTACAAGCAGAGCAACACATGAGCTGTTCCAAGCAGAGCAACACATGAGCTGTTCCAAGCAGAGCAACACATGAGCAGTTCCCTAGAAGAGCAACACACGTGCTGTTCCAAGCAGAGTAAGACATGAGCAGTTCCAAGCAGAGCAACGCATGAGCTGTTCCAAGCAGAGCAACACATGAGCAGTTCCAAGCAGAGCAACACATGAACTGTTCCAAGCAGACCAACACATGAGCTGTTCCAAGCAGAGCAACACATGAACAGTTCCAAGCAGAGCAACACATGAACAGTTCCAAGCAGAGCAACACATGAGCTGTTCCAAGCAGACCAACTCATGAGCTGTTCCAAGCAGAGCAACACATGAGCAGCTTCAAGCAGAGCAACACATGAACTGTTCCAAGTAGACCAACACATGAACTGTTCCAAGCAGAGCAACACATGAGCAGTTCCAAGCAGAGCAACACACGTGCTGTTCTAAGCAGAGCAACACATGAGCTGTTCCAAGCAGACCAACACATGAGCTGTTCCAAGCAGAGCAACACATGAGCTGTTCCAAGCAGACCAACTCATGAGCTGTTCCAAGCAGAGCAACACATGAGCAGCTCCAAGCAGAGCACTACATGAACTGTTCCAAGTAGACCAACACATGAACTGTTCCAAGCAGAGCAACACATGAGCAGTTCCAAGCAGAGCAACACATGAGCTGTCCCAAGCAGACCAACACATGAGCTGTTCCAAGCAGAGCAACACATGAGCAGTTCCAAGCAGAGCAACACATGAGCTGTTCCAAGCAGAGCAACACATGAGCTGTTCCAAGCAGACCAACACAGGAGCTGTTCCAAGCAGACCAACACAGGAGCTGTTCCAAGCAGAGCAACACATGAGCAGCTCCAAGCAGAGCAACACACGTGCTGTTCCAAGCAGAGGAACAGATGAACTGTTCAAAGTAGACCAACACATGAACTGTTCCAAGCAGGGCAACGCATGAGCTGTTGCAAGCAGAGCAACACATGAGCATTTCCAAGCAGAGCAACACATGAACTGTTCCAACTAGACCAACACATGAACTGTTCCAAGCAGAGGAACACATGAGCAGTTACAAACAGAGCAACACACGTGCTGTTCCAAGCAGAGGGACACATGAACTGTTCCAAGCAGAGTAACGCATGAGCTGTTGCAAGCAGAGCAACACATGAGCTGTTCTAAGCAGAGCAACACACGTGCAGTTCCAAGCAGAGGAACACATGAACTGTTCCAATTAGACCAACACATGAACTGTTCCAAGCAGAGCAACACATGAGTAGTTCCAAGCAGAGCAACGCATGAGCTGTTTTAAGTAGAGCAACACATGAACTGTTCTAATTAGACCAACACATGAACTGTTCCAAGCAGAGCAACGCCTGAGCTGTTCCAAGCAGAGCAACACATGAGCAGTTCCAAGCAGAGCAACACACGTGCTGTTCTAAGCAGAGCAACACATGAGCTGTTCCAAGCAGACCAACACATGAGCTGTTCCAAGCAGAGCAACACATGAACAGTTCCAAGCAGAGCAACACATGAGCTGTTCCAAGCAGAGCAACACATGAGCTGTTCCAAGCAGACCAACTCATGAGCTGTTCCAAGCAGAGCAACACATGAGCAGCTCCAAGCAGAGCAACACATGAACTGTTCCAAGTAGACCAACACATGAACTGTTCCAAGCAGAGCAACACATGAGCAGTTCCAAGCAGAGCAACACATGAGCTGTCCCAAGCAGACCAACACATGAGCTGTTCCAAGCAGAGCAACACATGAGCAGTTCCAAGCAGAGCAACACACGTGCTGTTCCAAGCAGAGGAACACATGAACTGTTCCAAGCAGACCAACACATGAGCTGTTCCAAGCAGAGCAACACATGAACAGTTCCAAGCAGAGCAACACATGAGCTGTTCCAAGCAGAGCAACACATGAGCTGTTCCAAGCAGACCAACACAGGAGCTGTTCCAAGCAGACCAACACAGGAGCTGTTCCAAGCAGAGCAACACATGAGCAGCTCCAAGCAGAGCAACACATGAGCTGTTCCAAGCAGACCAACACATGAGCTGTTCCAAGCAGAGCAACACATGAGCAGTTCCAAACAGAGCAACACACGTGCTGTTCCAAGCAGAGGAACACATGAACTGTTCCAAGCAGGGCAACGCATGAGCTGTTGCAAGCAGAGCAACACATGAGCATTTCCAAGCAGAGCAACACATGAACTGTTCCAACTAGACCAACACATGAACTGTTCCAAGCAGCGCAACACATGAGCAGTTCCAAACAGAGCAACACACGTGCTGTTCCAAGCAGAGGGACACATGAACTGTTCCAAGCAGAGTAACGCATGAGCTGTTGCAAGCAGAGCAACACATGAGCTGTTCTAAGCAGAGCAACACACGTGCAGTTCCAAGCAGAGGAACACATGAACTGTTCCAATTAGACCAACACATGAACTGTTCCAAGCAGAGCAACACATGAGTAGTTCCAAGCAGAGCAACGCATGAGCTGTTTTAAGTAGAGCAACACATGAACTGTTCTAATTAGACCAACACATGAACTGTTCCAAGCAGAGCAACGCATGAGCTGTTCCAAGCAGAGCAACACATGAGCAGTTCCCAGCAGAGCAACACACGTGCTGTTCCAAGCAGAGCAACACATGAGCTGTTCCAAGCAGACCAACACATGAGCTGTTCCAAGCAGAGCAACACATGAACATTTCCAAGCAGAGCAACACATGAGCTGTTCCAAGCAGAGCAACACATGAGCTGTTCCAAGCAGACCAACACATGAGCTGTTCCAAGCAGAGCTACACATGAGCAGCTCCAAGCAGAGCAACACACGTGCTGTTCCAAGCAGAGGAACAGATGAACTGTTCCAAGTAGACCAACAGATGAACTGTTCCAAGCAGAGCAACACATGAGCAGTTCCACGCAGAGCAACACATGAGCAGTTCCAAGCAGAGCAACACACGTGCTGTTCCAAGCAGTGCTGCTACCTGAGCAGTTGCAAGCTATATTTAAGGCGTGTGGCGTGCAAATGTTTGTTAATTTCCTCAACAAAAGACTGATTTTCTAGTTGCCTTTTCCATGGTTTTGAATTTAACAGGCTGCCAAGAAAGGCTAGAGACCCCAGTCTACTCTGCTACTTAACCTATAGCCGGTAGTAAAAAAAAAAGAAAAAAAAGAGATAAATTAATGCCTTTCCCAAAAGAGCGAAAGTCAATTATCATGGTACTTTAGGAAAGATAGTGAAGTAGCTTCCTATTCCCTTCACAACGATTGTTCGTTTAGAAAGGCCAGTATCCTGGTCTAAGGAACCAAATCGCCTCTGTTATTCAATCGATAATTCGTTATAGGGAAGGAAAGTTACGTTCGTGTTTTTCTGTGCGAACGATGTGTGCAAGCGACGAGCCTAGAATTTGAACTCTGCTCACTGATTTCCATTTTCGAATCCTACACGTGATATATCCCAGTTACAGTATCATTCAGTCAGTTATGTGTCATGCGCGATACACGCTTAAGCGATCATGTATCATTCGACGAGGCAGATTTTTCCCTGTAGTAGGTTTCTGCAGTAGACCAGTTGCCATCCAAGGCTATAGAACCTGGTCCTGCTATTTACCCATAGCTGAGGGGAGAAAATACCTTTCCCAAGGATATTGGCATGTAAGTGAATATAATGGAATTCGAACTCGGCTCTCCGATTCCTCAATGCGAGCCGCTATCCATTAGATCAAGAAATTATAATTCTGTATACTAGTCGCCTATTCCAAATAATTACCTGTGCCAATTATTAGTATTGAAGAAGCAAAAA
>OZ010616.1:19531670-19556670 GCA_963932145.1 Acanthosepion lycidas
AAAGCTTGCATACCTGTATGCACGTAAAAAAAGTCAGAAATTAAAACATTAAAAAAGTTATATCTAAAAAATTAAGATAAACTTTACTAGGATAGCAATAGTTCCTAAATAGTTCTTGATATAGATTTAAATATAGGAGTAGGTCTTTGATACTGTTTTAGTACAAATTTAGGAAAATTTACAAAATATTTTGAACAACCCTTTTGTAACGTTCATGAGCATCTAATTAACTCCTTTTATATGGCAATACCACAAAATAAGAGTGGGTGGCTAAAGTAGAAGCTAAAACTTGTACGAATCAAAATTAGATGGTTAAATATCGTGTGGTTATATCAGTCTTTCAATAAATTTAAAACAATTCTCTGATAGCAATAACAAAACTTTGAGAAGGTAAAATGTATTAAAATATAGGAAATGTTCATTATAAATAATGAAATAATCATATGTAATATATAGTCTCTTATAAAGTAGGGAATATTGGGAAATATTCTTGTTTAACGGCATATAAACAACTTATGGGTCATTAATACCGAAATTTAATTTCCATGCGAGCTTTGAAGTAAAAGAAATATGATATACATTATTCTTCTTTCCCATTTGAATACCTGGTAGATGATACTCAGCTTTTGTGCTTATATATCTTTGAGTAGACATAATTACTAGAGGCGGTGATGTGTTATTTTATGTAATTTTCCCGAAGTTATATTTTGGAATACAGTTTCATCTAAGAAATTGTCAGATATTATATAGATTAATGTTATGAAAGAGTTCTTTCGTGTTGTTTATTTGGTTGCTTTGTTTTGTTTAGCGGCATATCAACAACTCCATGTTTTTTTTTTTTAATGCCGAACACTAAATAATCTGAACCCAATTTTATGGTTTCAACTAAATATATTTTGAACGCAATTGTGTATTTTCAACTCGAGATAAAATGTATTGTTTATTTTGATTTCAAAATCTATTGTTTTGTCATTTTATTATAAATTTGTATTGATTGTACATTTAAATAAAAATGTATTGCTGGTATTTTTACTATAAAATGTATTTTTATACTTTCATAGTATTTTGTTTTTGTTTAGTGGGGGATAACTATTTGACCATAGTTTGAACCCTAAGAGTTGCTACCACCCTCGGTAAGAGTGGACCTGGAAACAAAAGCAATCAAGAAGTGGTTCCACCCTTGTCAAAAGATCTAATCTCCCGGATCCTGCTGCCGGATGTAGTTTATCGTCATGCTCAGGACTAAGAAGAGACATAGATATGGCTTTATCAATGAATGCTAAGAATGATAAGAAGAATAGGAACAACAAAGCAACTCATACTTATAATTAGAAAGAAACTGGTAAAATTTAATAAATAAACATGAGGAAAGAATGTTTGGAGAATTTAAAATTCACATGAAAGCAAGAGAAGAAAAGGAAATAGTAAGTAATATGCTTAACAATTTTGTGAGAAATGATGACAGAACAAAGTAACAGAGGAATGATAAAGGACCAAAAGTTACTGAGAACAGCAGAAAATAGGAAGTTGTAGAGGGCCATGATCGACCACGCTCTGAAAGGATATAGCGCATAAAAGGAGACAGCTGAGAACACAACAATCTTCTAAAAATTAATATATGACCGTGATGAGCTTACTCCAATGTATTATATCTGTTGAACAAAAGTTTTCAAATGATGATTTGTTTGACAAGCTAAACTAAAACAAGACCACCCTGGGTATCACGATAGACTAAATCCGACAACAAGGCCTCTGATCAGGAGATTTTTGCTGTTCCCAGGTCCAACCTGACCTGGGGTGATAGCACCTGTTACGGGTCCCAACTATGGCCAAATAGTTGACCCCCGCCAAAAAAAAAAAAAACAGGAGTCAAAACATTATGAAAATGTAAACATAGGTTTTAATACCAGCAATATATCTTTGTAAAAAGATTATTACCAGCAATACATTTTTGAAAAAAAATAGCAGCAATACATTTTTTGAAAAAAAAGTATTACCGGCACAAAATTCTTATTGGCATTAAATAACCCATTGAGGTTGATATGCCGTAAAACAAATCAAACCAAACTAAACCAAACCTAAAAAAAAAAAAAAAAATGAACGAACAACTGGTGCAAAAATGTGTTTAAAGATCGGAATTTTCAGATTGTTTCCTTTCGTAAATGTTCTTGCTCTAAAAACAGAAACTCTTCAGAATAAGGATAATATATTTATTTACTGATGCTTTGTCCATTTGAACGTTTTAATTCACTAAGTCTTTAATTTAACAACGTGCACAGAATTCTCCAAATAGGCGTTGGGAATGTTTGTAATAATTATTCCGATAGTTTCTAAAACACTACTTGTCGAAGAGATAACGGATGTAGAGGCAGTTTGCATTTTGATGAGCAGTTGTAAGTATGCGTCATTTCAGATAGTGACCATTGTTACATTTTGCAGAGGAAGAAAATGAATCTTTAGCGTCAACCAACGTGTAGGAGGTAACACATGCTCAACGCCTTAATTATTAAGGACGAATAACTTGCATGAATGAATTATCAAATGTCTGTCAAACAGTCTGTTTTAAAAGGAGGATGCTTTGCAGCAGCTACCAATATATTGCGCCTCACCTGACCATCTTTCAGTCACTGAATCATCCTCTCTACCCATCACATCTACCTCTAGGGACCCTCCCGCTTTGCTGCTTCACTCACACCAAGGCTGTCGCTCTCCCATGAGAAGCTCTACCCGACGAACCGGGAATGCGACCGTAGTGCACACATAACGTTTTTGTTTGCACTTGGTTTTTCAATTATGGCGGGAACACTCAACTGATTTAATTTCTTTGCAATGCGTAGTGTCCCAGCACTTATAAAAAAACAAAAAAAAAACGGTTGAGTGAAAAAATATAAGACAGACATGAAAGAAGAAGAAGAAGAAGAAGAAGAAGAAGAAGAAGAAGAAGAAGAAATAAACCCTCATTTAAGTTATATGTCAATCTGGTTCGCCATTTTTTCGCTTCCCGAATCCAACAAACCTCTTTACATTTTATTCATAATTCTTTCTTTCTTTCTTTCTTTCTTTCTTTCTTTCTTTCTTTCTTTCTTTCTCGTATATTTCTTCTTTTCGTATACAGATTTATCCACTGCTTTCTTTCTTTCTTTCTTTCTTTCTTTCTTTCTTTCTTTCTTTCTTTCTTTCTTTTCGTATACACATTTATCACTGCTCCTCCTTTTCTTTTCTTTCTTTCCTTTCTTTTTCTTTCTTTAACAACTTCAGTCGCAAATTGCAGCATCCTTACACATTACTATTTAATGACTTTCTCATTTTTCTCTTCTTCCAAAGGCAAACTATTTAGTCATCTTTTGACGATTCACTGGTTCTTGTCGTTTCTCTTAGAACGCCTTAAAAATTCCTTTCTACGCATTCATGTACGTATGTATTAGTATTAGTTATTGTCAGCATTAGCATTAATTTCATTTTTAATTTTCTTCGTAATTTTCCATTATTCTTGCTTTAGTTATTGGCTTAACTTAAGGTTATCGCTTCATAGATACAGTTGGTGCATAGCACGAAGTTAAAGAAGGTAAACTGTAAATAGATAGATAGACAGATAGATATATATGCACAGAATGAGATAGATCGATAGACAGAATTATATATATATATATATATATACACACGATGTCCATAAAGTTAGAGTGCACTTAAAAAATTATAACTTTATTTGTATTTGCGATAGAAATAATTTGTAAAAAGGATGAGAAAGAAGTAAGTCTATATATTTTAAGGATTTATTGAAATTTTATTTTTAAGTTTCCACATGTCCTTCATCATTAGCAATACGCTGGAAAAAAGAAAATATTTTTTTACTTATCTAAAAATTGTTGCAAATTTTGTGGTAAAGAATTATTCAATAACTATACTTAAAACTAGGTACATTAAACTTTATAATATTTTTTACAAATTATTTCTATCGCAAATACAAATAAAGTTATAATTTTTTTAAATTGTACACGAACTTTATGGACACACTATATATATATATATATATGAAGATAGATAGATAGATAGATAGATACATATATACATACATACATACATATATAATCTTTTTCCTACAAATCTAAATATTATTTTGTGTATACCATGTCTAAGTAGAAGCTCTCCATTTTTCTGGTTTATTTTTTAAAATTATTCTGAATTAAATCTACTGGCCTAGACATTTGAGAGAATGAATAAAGAGGATGTACAAACATAGGTAACCACAAACTAGGGTTTAGTAAAAATAATATCTGCTTAAAAAACCCATTGATATACGGATCTATATTATTCAATAGATAGATATATAGATAGACAGATAGATAGACCAGAACAGAATAACAAAGATATATAGATAGATTGATAGATAGATAGATAGATAGATAGACCTGAACAGAATGACATAGATAGATAGATAGATAGATAGATAGATAGACAGACCTGAACAGAATAACAAAGATATATAGATATATTGATAGATAGATAGATAGATAGATAGATAGACAGAGAGATAGATAGATTGATAGATAGACCTGAACAGAATGACATAGATAGACGGATAGATAGATAGACCTGAACAAAATGGCATAGATAGATAGATAGATAGACAGATAGATAGACCAGAACAGAATGACATAGATAGATAGATAGATAGATAGATAGACCAGAACAGAAGGACATAGATAGATAGATAGATAGATAGACAGACAGACAGATAGATAGACCTGAACAGAATGACATAGATAGACAGACAGACAGATAGACCCGAACAGAATGACATAGTTAGATAGATAGATAGATAGATAGATAGATAGACAGAGAGATAGATAGACCTGAACAGAATGTCATAGATAGATAGACCTGAACAGAATGACATAGATAGACAGACAGACAGATAGACCCGAACAGAATGACATAGTTAGATAGATAGATAGATAGATAGATAGATAGATAGACAGAGAGATAGATAGACCTGAACAGAATGTCATAGATAGATAGACCTGAACAGAATGACATAGATAGATAGATAGATAGATAGATAGACAGAGAGATAGATAGATTGATAGATAGACCTGAACAGAATGACATAGATAGACGGATAGATAGATAGACCTGAACAAAATGGCATAGATAGATAGATAGACAGATAGATAGACCTGAACAGAATGACATAGATAGATAGATAGATAGATACATCTGAACAGAATGACATAGATAGAAACAGAGATAGATAGATACATACATACATACATACAAATAGAAACAAAGGCACTGCAATAGATAGATAGATACAAAGAGTCTGTTACACACACACAAACATTGATTTTCCTAGCGTAGGTTAGATGTGGCACATGGCCGAAAGTAGGGGGCACCCTGTGAGGATAGAACTCACTACTCAGTCGTAATTGTTTTAGCGAGATAAGCTTCTTAAACATTACACCACCCCGAGGTGCCCTCACACATATATGGATAGATAGATACATACATACAAAGTCTATACAAAGGTATATATGTGTGTGTGTATGTATATATATATATATATATATATATATATATATATATATATATATATATATATACATATACATATATATATATACATACATATATATATATACATATATATACATACATATATACATATCATATACATATATATATATATATATATATATATATATACATAAATATATTTTAAGATATTTTTTTGTTTAACATTCTTTTTATAGATACAAATATTTAAATAAATGCTCTGTTCATAATAAACAGTATTAAACAGCATTTCCCGGCCTGAATGTCCGAGAAACATTATAACAGAGCATTTACTTAAATATTTGTATCTATAAAAAAAATGTATAAACATAAAAATGTCTTAAAATAATTGTCGGACTTTGTCCATTTCATAATATATATATATATATATATATATATATATATATATATATATATATATATATATATATATATATAATAAAAAGGCTTGAACACTAGTACTCCATGGTCATAATTTTTACATTGGAATCGTAAATACGATCCAATTCATCAGACCTGCAAATTCAATATATATATATATATATATATATATATATATATATATATATATATATATATATATAGATATAGATAGATAGATAGATAGATAATAAAGTGTGAAAACGTTTTAGAAGAATGCTAATTATAAATTATGCATAGAAAGCTTAGAATATGTAGAAAACTTCTAAGATAGAAATAGAAAGAAAATTAAAGAAACATGAAAAAAAAGAGAAACAGAGAAAAAAAAAACGGTGAAAATAAACCAGATAAATAAAAAAAAAAGTTATAAAATATTTTGAAAAGAATGAAAAATAGCGGTGAAATGATGATTAAATACTGAAAATACAAAAGGAGAAACAATCTGTTAAAACATTAAAATTAGAAATATTAGAAAAGAAAAAAAAAATACGGGTGATAGGGGAAAATGTTTTAAAGAAAATGAAATCAACAATGAGGCAAGATATTTATAGGTACAAAGAATTTCACCGTATATCAATCAACTGACCGTAATGGTCACCAGGATAAAATTTATCGCACGTCTGAAAGATTGATTTCAGTTTCCGAGCTTGAATCAGCATAAAACGAATTTGGAAATTCGCGCACAATTGTAGAACAAATTGAGAAACCTTGGAAACAAAAGAGACTAAGACAAAAACGTATGAAAAATGAGAGAGAGAGAGAGAGAGAGAGAGAGAGAGACGGAGAGAAAAGAGTAGAAAATTTAAGAGAGAGAAAGAAAAGATTAGATATTTTAAGAGAGAGAAGATTAGGAATATGAGAGAGAGAAAGAAAGAAAGGGAAGATTAGAGAATATAAAAGAGAGAAGCTGGTGATTAGAGAATTTAAGAGAGAGAGAGAGAAAGAGGAGATTAAGGTTATAAGTGAGAGAGAGAGAGAGAGAGAGAGAGAATGGGAAAGAGAAATAAAAGAGAGAAAGAGAGAATTTAAGAGAGAGAAGTAGAAGACTAAAGAATATACGAGAGGGAAGATGATGATTAGAGAATTTAAGAGAGAGAGAAAGAGAATGTTAGGTATATGAGGGAAAGAGAGAGAGAGAGTATATAAGCGAGAAAAAGAGAATATAGAATATGAGCAAAAGAAAGAGAAGAATAAAGAAAATAAGAGATAGAATGTGATGATTAGAGAATTTGAGAGAGAGAGAGAGAGAGAGAGGGACAATTAGGAATAAAAGAGAGAGATAAAAAGAGTAGATTAGAGAATATAAGAGAGTGAAAAAGAAGATTAGATAATATAAGAGAGAGTGAGAAAGAGAAGACTAGAGAATATAACAAACATGGTGATGATTAGAGAATTTAAGAGAAAGAGAAGATTAAGAATATAAGAGAGATAGAGAAAGGGGATATTAATGAATATAAGAGAGAGAAAGAGAAAGAGAAGATTAGAGAATATAAGAGAGAGAGAGGGAGAGAGAGAGAGGGAGAGAGAAGATTACATAATTTAAGAGAGTGAAAGGAAGGATTTGTGAGGAACGACCTCATAATAGACAACTAGAAAATACAAACGCGCTTAATAGGAAGATTGTGAGAAAGAAAGAAAGAAAGAAAGAAAGAAAGAAAGAAAGTACGAAAGAAAGAAAGAAAGAAAAAAGAGAAACAGAAGGTGAGAATAAAGTAGCAGAGTAGAGCAAAAGTAGAAAAGTCGTCATGATTTGGGCAAAGGGGAGAAACAAAGGCACCAGTGATAATAAACGTCTCTCTATTTAGTTCGGAAAACCTTAACATAAAACTCAAAATTACTAGAACAAAGGAAAGAGGAGCAAAAAAAATATATATAGTAGAGGGGTGAGGAATTAGGGAAAAGAGAGATAGAAGAAATAATAAGGAAGAGAAGGATATATAGATAGACTAGGTCAGAGAAAAAGAGTAGGACATTTGAAGAGCAGAAGAGAGATGGAGACAGAGGCAATAGAGGTTATAAATTTCTCTCCATCTTGTTACAAAAGCTTCTGTTGACAATGTGCTAACAACGGGGAAAAACCCGAACGGTTTTCGATAGAAAAGTTACTTGAGTTTTGTTTAAGTATAGGATGCATGGTCGCCCTTGTCTCTCTGTTTACATAATTTCATTTCAATTTCTTTATCCCTGTATTCACCATCACTATACTTCTCACTCTTACTCTTTAAATCCTTCAACCTTTTCATTCATTCGCTGATTTGTCCCTCAACCACCCCTTCTCTCTGTTCTCTTGTTCCTCTCCTCTCCCCGTCATTTTATTTTTCCCGCCTTTCCCTGTCTTCCACATTGGCAAACATTTACATAGTTTTCACTCGCTATACGGTCTCCCTCTTCATTTCCGATCTGATTCAAACTCCTGTTATGAACTGACTGACCAACAACTGTCAGCGTCATTTAATAAGTGACACACACAATTACACACTCTCCTACAAACACACATTTTACAGGCTTTATTACATACTCACACATATAAGCACATACACACACAATAGTACGTGTACACTGCTTTGACGAAATCTTATACACACGCATACGCACAGACATATATTCACTTGTGCATATATTCGCAACACTTACACCTATATACAGAAGTAAAAGAGCGCGACTTAATACACATTTGCATATAAATACGCAAAATGTACTAACGCGTTCACAAAAGAATAATTAGTAAAAGGCATTGAAATTTTCACACACGCATGCGTAGAAACTGACTTTTGTTTTCACGCAATTATAAAAGTATGGAGACAAAGTTATTTATGTAAAGGCAGTGTGATACACAGACACAATTTTAGATTTGCTTTACCCATTGACAAAATAACGCATGAATATATACTAGCATATATATATATAAATACAAAATACATACAACGTTATCATCCAATAGATACATTGACAAATTTACGCAGAAAATTGTATACCATGTTTTATACATTAATTTTTTTCTTTTACCGATACTATATATATATATATATATATATATATATATATATATATATATATATATATATATATATATATATATATATATATATATATATATATATATATATATATATATATGTATATATGTTACACGCATACGCGATCATTTTTTCAGACACTGCGATACACAAAGATAATATTGATTATACTGAATGGATTCATAAAATATTAACACAAACACACCTATAATGTAGATATAATGCAAAGTATACATTTAAACATTCCAACGCAAATATTAATGTCCTAAATCAGAAAAAATCATACTCACTGACTACAAATGCCTAATGCGTATTGTGAGCCATCGGCATTGTCAAACGAATACATTTTAGTTTAGCCTGAATGGCGTATTTAGTGTAATAGCTCTCTGTGTTGCAATCTACAGACTCTACGATCATTGCTCTATCATATAAAACGATATTGTGTCAACGGTAGTCTGACAAGAATATTTTGTCTTCTATATGAATCATATCACTGATATGATTTGTTATGGCGGCTGTACATCATATGACTATTGCAACGGGGCACCTCGAGGCGGTGTAATGGTTAGCAATATTGTCTTGCTAGAACAATTACGACTGAGCCTTGTGCCACATCTGAGCTACGTTTGGAAAATCACTATGACTATTGCAACGAGTCTAGAAACAGAATCATTACAATAGTCAGAAGATATACAATGTTAATTCAAATCTGTTCATTTAATCTTATTACATTATTATAATAATCAGAAGATATACAATGTTAATTCAAATCTGTTCATTTAATCTTATTACATTATTATAATAATCAGAAGATATACAATGTTAATTCAAATCTGTTCATTTAATCTTATTACATTATTATAATAATCAGAAGATATACAATGTTAATTCAAATCTGTTCATTTAATCTTATTACATTATTATAATAATCAGAAGATATACAATGTTAATTCAAATCTGTTCATTTAATCTTATTACATTATTATAATAATCAGAAGATATACAATGTCAATGGCGTAAAATAACAATATTCTTTGTAACTAAATGCGCAAAATAATGTAAAAAATATTAAAGAACTATTTTCAAAATTGAGTAAAAGGAAAAATAATTTTTATATTTATCTTAAGAAACAAATATGCATCTATTTCAAAATAGTAAATAGTAAAACTGTAGTATGAAGAAAAGTCAGTACTCGAATCAGTTTAGCTTTTAATTTATTTTTTAATCATTTCACCAAAGGTAAGGCAATAAAGCCACTAAGACTAAAGAGGTTTACTGAATGTTAAAGTATATGATAAAAAGAACAATAAAAACAGGAATTAAGAAGACAGAAGATAGTGATTGACATTGCTTTTCGAAGATCAAATTTGACTGGAAAACAAGAAGTCGGAAGAGAGTGTCATTAGCAGGAAGTGCGAGAAATTAACTGTTATTATATAACTTACAGCTGCATCTTCTCTTTTCAACTGTAAAATGATGAAACCTTGCCGCCAATCTATTACTGTAGTTAAAAGCATAAAGCCGAGGGTACCATAGAGGAAAGTCCATAAGAAAAATTACCGAGAAAATGTTTATAGAAAAGACACAAGGAAGCTACATTAGGGTAGTGGGAAAGTGGCTGAAGTCAAGATGCCAGGTCTGGACTGATTCTTCTTTGGATTTTATCAAGGATCTCTAAATACACAGCAGAAACACTAGACAAAAAATAATTCCACAAAAATCTGTTCTTCTATATCGTAAACGTGACCTTAAAAATAAAAGAAAATTACCAGGATCTCACCCGAGAAATAAAGATACCGTGAGTCATGAATGAGGGTCAAAATTATAGTATCCGTTTATCTCGTGAGATAATGGAGGCGCTCAATTTGGTCAAAATTCCGTCTTTGGTGGTGAGACTGAAGTGAGCTCTCCAGATTACAGGCCTGGGTAATGGACTATGAAGGACATGCGCTATGCAAACCTCTTTTGCAGCACCGACAAAATTCAAACCAATGATAGGAATTACATTTGGACCTGGCTTAGCAGCAGAAATTCCTGGAAGGTTGTCATTATCGACAGCCAACTACTTTCTGTGCTCCACTCCAGATTTTCTGTCTGGATTTACTTCCATAGCCATTTCTGTGTTTGAACATGACTGTAGAGCTGACGCGCTTCATATACACGAAGCTCCAGTTATCCAGGTAAAGTTGGCCCTCATAGTTATTTTCACAATAGTTATTTTCACAATTGAAACTAGTGACAAAATACTATTGTGGTTGAACATGGAGTAAGTGTTGCTTTAAGGAAGTATTTAAATGTCCAAATTATGACAGTGCGCGCTATACTGAGGATATGAATTATAATGGAAGTGTTGAAAAATTCTAAAATTTAAGATTCTTCTATCCAACAAGATTAGCAAAATTTTCATGTAAATGCAACTAAGTAAATAATAATAATAATAATAATAATAATAATAATAATAATAATAATAAAAATGATAATCCAATCCAATCCAGTCCAAGAATAACTTTCTAAGATAACTTTTTTATTAACTTAAATCACAGCTGAGAAAATGATTTTATTAAACAGATAATCAAAATAATAATAATAATAATAATAATAATAATAATAATAATAATAATAATAATAATAATAATAATGACCATAGTTTGGACCCACCCCTGCAGTATACAAAGTAGGAAACATAAAATTCACAAATAATAATAATAATCATAGTAATATGAAGAAGAAGAAGAAGAAGAAGAAGCAGGAGGAGGAGAATAAACCAATAAATACATAAAGAAAGAAAGAAAGAAAGAAAGAAAGAAAGAAAGGGCAAATGCAACGACCAGATACAGAAACGATGGCAAGATAAACGGCTTCACGGTCAATACTCTGCCCGCACCAAACAAGCTGATATAGACAAACCCCGTACCCATCCTTGGTTACGTAGTGCAGGGTTAAAAGCTGAAACTGGAGGTTTTATTCTTGCTGCACAGGATCCATGTTTGTTAACTAGAAATTACCAAGCACACATACTGAAAAATTGTCTTAGTCTAAAATGCAGATTCTGTGATAAATATCCAGAAACAATTAACCATCTTGTATCAGGTTGCACGGTATTATCACCCACTGAATATAAACCCGGCACGTCAGAATGGGCCATAACTTCTACGGGAATGAAACTGAAATAAATTGGTACGAACACCACCCAGACCCGATTATAGAGGAAGGATCTGTAAGGGTTTTAATGGACTCTATAATACACAGACAGGACAATCAAAGCTAATCGCCCTGACATCGTGATTAGAGACAAAATGTATCTCCTTATTGATATGGCAGTACCCGTAGACTTTAAAATATCTTTGAAGTTCTTCAAAAATCTATCAAAATACAAGAACCTTGAAATCGAAATCTTAAAAATGTGACGCATGAAGGCATCACTAATTCCAGTTGTAATTGGAGCCCTCGGTTTTATTGAAAAAGGTTCCAATAGACTCATTGAAGGAATCCCTGGTAGCCCATGCTTCAAAGAAATAGAACAAATTTGTACTCATAAGTACGGCTCACACCTTTCGAAGTGCTTTATGTAATATGTGTGTGTTTTGTCATGGTGCCATTTCTGACCTTAGTTGTCTAGTTGGGACCCGGAAAGAAATGATTACATACCAGAAATCAAAAGAAATCTAATAATAATAATAATAATAATAATAATTAAGGACCTCGAAACAGAAATCTCGAAAATGTGCCATATGGGAAAATCAACAATCCCTGTTGTAGTTGGAGCCCTCGGATTGGTTGGAAAAGATTTCAGTAGACTAATTGAAGGGATTCCTGGAAGTCTATGCCTCAAAGTGATACAAAAAATTGTTCTGACAAATACAGCCCACACTTTACGAAGGGTTTTATCTATGTAATATTTTTATTTTTATTTTTTGTCAGTGGAAAGTGTCATGATGCCATTTCTAACCATAGGTCCCTGGGCGGGACCCGGAAAGAAATATGTAAACACCAGAAATCAAAGAAAATAATAATAATAATAATAATAATAATAATAATAATAATAATAAATGCCAAGGCTTACATGGCTTCTGATCTTAATTGTTTTGAGAGGTTAACATGTACACGTTTCGTTTGAGACATGTCGCCTAGGGGTTGACGCAATTTACATCCCCGTTCATTAGCGGGAGTAGCGGAAAGCATCATGGCTGGGTGTTGCGAGTGTTTTTTGAGTATGAAGGATGAGGCAGCAAAGGAGATTTGGGATTCACATCTTTATATTGGGAGACATCCGCAGTCACTCGGTGAGTGCAGATGTCTTTTGGTTATTTGGCATGGAGGTATTTTTAATCTGCAATATCACGTGCTTCTTTTATTAAAACTTTTCACCGTATCGCGCACAACTGACTAGGATAGATCTGCCTAACATAATCTTATCAGATTGGATGTCATGATGAGTATTTTGCGCATTTTTATTTCTCAGACAGCGTTACTTTTGTTAAAGTGCCGGCTGTTTTCTCCCTCAATAATAATAATAATAATAATAATAATAATAATAATAATAATATAAAGTATTGTAAATATACCGAGAAAGATGCTTTCTCCATAGGAATTTATGGAAAGCACCCATAATGCAAGATATACGGTTTAAATCGAAAACATGGCGAACAATAATAATAATGATCTTTATAATAATAATAATAATAATAATAATAATAATAATAATAATAATAGTGATAATAATAACGAATTGTCTTGATTAGTACATCCCACACATTACGAAGATTTTTGTCCATGTAACGCTAGTGATGTTATGGGAGTTAGAAAAACAAATGTAGCCATAACAACACACTATTACCTGCCTTTGGTCTTCCCACAGACTTGGTAGGTAGTATGACCTTAGTAGAAATCGAAATATATTGATGATAATATAATAATACCTGATATTATCATAAATGACAAGACATTCAAGAAGTGTATGCTTATTTATTTACCTGTACCATCTGAGAGACCCCCCCACTGAAAATTATCGAGAAAATATCCAAATATAAGGACCTGGAGATCGAGATTAACAGGATGTGGGGAATGAAGACTGAGACTGTACCAATAGTAATCGGAGCTCTGGGCCTCGTGAGAAAAGGAATGGCCAATTTTACTAGCAGTGTCCCAGGTAACAAACAACATACAAGTTACCCAGAAGATCTCCCTACTTGGAACATCACATATAATAAGAAAAGCGCCATCAATTAAATGACAATTCTCCTATAGGGCCTAAAGACCATAGTTTGGACCTGACTCTACATGATACAAAGTAGGAAACAACATACACAAATAATAATAATAATAATAATAATAATAATAATAATAATACAAAGACCTGGAGATCAAGATTATGGGGAATGAAGACTGAGATTGTACCAATGGTATCAGCTCTGGGCCTCGTGAGAAAAGGAATGGATAATTTTACTAAGAGTGTCCCAGGTAATATCAACATACAAGTTGTCCAGAAGATTGCTCCACTGGGAAGATCCCATATACTAAGAAAAGTGCTATCAATTAAATGGCAGTTCTCCTATAGGGCCTAAGGATCATAGTTTGGACCCGGCTCTACAGGATGCAAAGCAGGAAACATAACACACACAAATAATAATAATAATAATAATAATAATAATAATAATAATAATAATAATAATAATGATAATAAACAAAATGATTGACTTAATGATTGACACTTATACAAGAGTGTGATTTAAGAAAATAATTTAAAATAAAAGATAGATTGCTTTACAATATTTCAACTAGAGAAAAAAAATGGCTGCTCTGGTAATCAAGGCGACAAAGCGAATGAAACTCAGCCAGAGTGAATGGAATGCAACTTAATGCAAGTAACGTGATGGGGATGCTACACATCTTAAAATTTTCCGTCATTTGGTTAGTTAGTAAGAGCAGTTAATTACTAATAGCATAAATCTTATATGGAATTTTTCTGTTCTTTTGTTCATTCCCCCTGGTTGGGACATTAGTAATTTACAAATGTAATCTTCAGACATTTTAAGAGTTGAAAGGTCGGTTAATTCTTGGTATTTTTCAGAATGTGTAGCTTAAGTCTTTCGTGATAAAATGTTGACCAAATTCTGTTGATATCATATTGTTGTATTGGACATCAGACCTGTGGCCATTAAACTATATGTTTAATGTTTCTGTGCTGAAACCTACATAAATAAAGTTATGTTTGGTACATTGGGTGGCGTATATCAAATCGGAATCAGCAGAATTGTAATGTTCTAAAGAATATTTTTGCATATCTAACAACACGAGTCAAGTTAGTTCCATCAAAATTCGAAGAGAAACATTAAGATTTCTTCAGAAGGTGGCGATTGTAATTGAGTTACACGAGATCGAAAAAGGGCTGGAAATTGATTTAAATTTAAAAACATTGAAAACAAGCTTTAAAGAAAATGGTCAATTGGAAAGATCGCCGACATGTTGGGATTCATGGATTCTGGTTGAAACAATTGATGATTTCATGAAAGACTAGCAGAATATAGCTGGAAAAAAAGTGTTGGTCCTGGAATGGATGATGATAGAAAATATATAATATGATCCAAAAAGATTCTAAGAATGGAACAAGCCATACAGTGCAGATATGTCAACCAAATAAAATAAAATAAAATACAATAAAATAAAAAGAAATCCATGAGTAAGTAAATAAATAATTCAATAAAATTGTAGAAAAAAAATGAACTACTCTATTTAAATGGACGAACTTAAAATCTTTACGAAGAACTAAAGAACACATTGGAAGCAACTAAAACTTCAGTCAGGTCACAGGAATGGGATTTCGCTTTGTAAATATACAATGTTTATAATGAAGAAGATGTAATTACTCAACTAGAATATCATTAGGGAACGCAAGCTATACGTATCTTTTTTTTAATTTTGGACCCAGATACCCTCAAACAGGAAGCAATAAAGTAAAAAAAGTAAGTAATGAATATACAAGAAAAATATATCAACTAAAATTTACAAGAATAAATATCTGGGTATTTTATATTATGACGTACTTCGGACAATACGTAAACTGAAAAAGTGATGAATTCAAAACAAGAAAACGGATGACAATAGACAGGTTATACTTAAAAAGAAAAGGAGTGGACTTTGTTGACTCAGCTATAGAAGGATTGTAAGACAAGGGAAGGGGAGACAACTTACAAGATACAGATATGGACATAACTGTGTAGGGGTAATGTAACGACAGAAACTGTGTCGTCCCCAATAACATAAAAACATAAAAACAAAATATACAAAAGCTCATATAGGTAGAATAACAGAAAAATAGTAACTGTAGATTGTGGGAATAAAGGTGAGATAGTTTGCTACATAAACAGTAAATGTAAAAATTTGGCCGAGAAAATGCAAGAACAGGCATTATTAAGTTGGAAAGGTGATCCACTGGGAATTGTGTAAGTGACGTAGTTTTAATCATACAGGTCAATGGTATATGTACAGACCAAATTCTTCTTGATAATTTTAAATGAAGATCATCTGAGACTTTGCTGAAACGGATTAAGCAATTTGGACCATATGACGAGAATTAATAATGGTAAAGAGAATAAAAGAACGTATCAGAAAGTTAATATTGTAGTTTCTGTAGAGCGTAAATCATAAGGAAGCGAAAAGACAATTCTGAAATATCAATGTACAGTCGTAACAATTGATATAAGAACCGATAATACTCGGAAAAAAGCGGGAGGAACGAGACGGGGGAAGAATTGAAACCATCTACATAATAGCTGAATCAAAATCTAGAATATTGAAGAGAGTCATGCACTATTGAAGAGACTTGGTTACTTTGACTCTAGCGAAAACTACTAATGTGAAAATTGGAGGAGAAATAATATGAAATACAAGAGGTGGTAGATCTAGAAACATGAACGTTGCGTATGGACTGGTTCTTGAAGAAGGAAACTGAAAGGATGATATGTGCTCTGCAGGAGCAGATTCTTGAACAAATTCCATCAAATGCACTCTTGATAGAACCACTGGTTTGCTCTTATGCAGGCTGTGTAGGAAGCTATTGAAAGTTTGCGACACATTACCAATGGCTGCTCTCGGCTTACAGACAAAAAGTACAGACGACGCTATGACAAAGTAGCCCTCCGAATATAGTAATAAATATGCAGGAAGTATGATTTTGATTACGCAGAGAAGTGGTACGAACATTCGCCAACGTCAGTAGTTGTGAATCTACAAGTGAAGCTTATATGAGATATGGCCATCTTGACTGATAAGCTCTTGGAGAGAAATTTCCCTGATATTACAATTGTGCGAAAGAACAGCCATGAATAACTGATAGATGTTGCGATAAATTGGGGTAAGAACATCGTGAAAGTGGAACAAAAGTCCAAGGTATCAAAAACTGGGTCATAGAAATATGTCAAGCAGCAACTCAAGTTGTCCCTTTTGTAGTTGGCGCCATCGGAAATATTTCCAAGGATTTGTGGATACCTTACATCATTGAGAGTGCACAGATAACAGCATTACTTAAAACAGGTGATGCGCCGACGGAAAGGGTGTGCATCTAAGCTGGATATAGGAGCTGATAAGAAAAGACATCATCAATTGGCCAAAACATCTAAAAATCGGAGAGGATATCAAATGAAATAATAATAATAATAATAATAATAATAATAATAATAATAGTAACAATCTGACATCATTGGGAGTTGGCAGATGACAAATGTGCTTGGAACAATTCAGGTATTGAGGAAAGAAATGTCTCTTTAAGCAACGGTTGAAGCTGCGATATGATCATCAACACCGGGCTTAAACCTCTATAAGTCGGAAAGGATATCAAATAATAATAATAATAATAATAATAATAATAATAATAATAATAATAATAATCTGACATCATTGGGAGTGCGCAGGTGACAAATGTGCGTGGAACTATTCAGGTATTGAGGAAAGAAATGTCTCTTTAAGCAACGGTTGAAGCTGCGATATGATCATCAACACCGGGCTTAAACCTCTATAAGTCGGAAAGGATATCAAATAATAATAATAATAATAATAATAATAATAATAATAATAATAATAATAATCTGACATCATTGGGAGTGCGCAGGTGACAAATGTGCTTGGAACTATTCAGGTATTGAGGAAAGAATTGTCTCTTTAAGCAACGGTTGAAGCTGCGATATGATCATCAACACCGGGCTTAAACATCTAAAAATCGGAAAGGATATCAAATAATAATAATAATAATAATAATAATAATAATAATAATAATAATCTGACATCATTGGGAGTGTGCAAGTGACAAAAGTGCTTGGAACAATTCAGGTATTGAGGAAAGAATTGTCTCTTTAAGCAACGGTTGAAGCTGCGATATGATCATCAACACCGAGCTTAAACATCTAAGAATCGGAAAGGGTATCAAATAATAATAATAATAATAATAATAATAATAATAATAATAATAATAATAATAATCTGACATCATTGGGAGTGCGCAAGTGACAAATGTGCTTGGAACAATTCAGGCATTGAGGAAAGAATTGTCTCTTTAAGCAACGGTTGAAGCTGCGATATGATCATCAAAACCGGGCTTAAACCTCTATAAGTCGGAAAGGATATCAAATAAAAATAATAATAATAATAATAATAATAATAATAATAATAATAATAATAATAATAATCTGACATCATTGGGAGTGCGCAGTTGACAAATGTGCTTGGAACTATTCAGGTATTGAGGAAAGAATTGTCTCTTTAAGCAACGGTAGAAGCTGCGATATGATCATCAACACCGGGCTTAAACATCTAAAAATCGGAAAGGATATCAAATAATAATAATAATAATAATAATAATAATAATAATAATCTGACATCATTGGGAGTGCGCAAGTGACAAATGTGCTTGGAACTATTCAGGTATTGAGGAAAGAATTGTCTCTTTAAGCAACGGTTGAAGCTGTGATATGATCATCAACACCGGACTTAAACATCTAAAAATCGGAAAGGATATCAAATAATAATAATAATAATAATAATAATAATAATCAGACATCATTGAGAGTGCGTAGGTGACAAATGTGCTTGGAACAATTCAGCTATTGAGGAAAGAATTGTCTCTTTAAGCAACGGTTGAAGCTGTGATATGATCATCAACACCGGACTTAAACATCTAAAAATCGGAAAGGATATCAAATAATAATAATAATAATAATAATAATAATAATAATCTGACATCATTGGGAGTGCGCAAGTGACAAATGTGCTTGGAACAATTCAAGTATTGAGGAAAGAATTGTCTCTTTAAGCAACGGTTGAAGCTGCGATATGATCATCAACAGCGGGCTTAAACATCTAAAAATCGGAAAGGGTAGCAAATAATAATAATAATAACAATAATAATGATAATAATCTGACATCATTGGGAGTGCGCAGGTGACAGATGTGCTTGGAACAATTCAGGTATTGAGGAAAGAATTGTCTCTTTAAGCAACGGTTGAAGCTGCGATATGATCATCAACACCGGGCTTAAACATCTAAAAATCGGAAAGGATATCAAATAATAATAATAATAATAATAATAATAATAATAATAATAATAATAATAATAATAATCTGACATCATTGGGAGTGCGCAGGTGACAGATGTGCTTGGAACAATTCAGGTATTGAGGAAAGAATTGTCTCTTTAAGCAACGGTTGAAGCTGCGATATGATCATCAACATCGGGCTTAAACATCTAAAAATCGGAAAGGATAGCAAATAATAATAATAATAATAATAATAATAATAATAATAATCTGACATCATTGGGAGTGCGCAGGTGACAAATGTACTTAGAACTATTCAGGTATTGAGGAAAGAATTGTCTCTTTAAGCAACGGTTGAAGCTGCGATATGATCATCAACACCAGGCTTAAACATCTAAGAATCGGAAAGGATATCAAATAATAATAATAATAATAATAATAATAATAATAACAATAATAATAATAATCGGTTTTACCCCATGCAAGTCAGTAAACCACACAAATGCAAGGGGTTACTGGTTGAAACATTGCTAAGGAGCAAGAACAGAGAAAGAATAATCTGGAGGACAATTATTAGAGATTGACACAAGCGAGAAGTGCGAGTAAAGAAACTGTTAGCATAGAATTAACAGCTTCATCTAGTCAGCGAAACCTCGTCGCCAATCTAGTACTGCGCTTAAGTTCTAGGCATCATAGCGAAGAGCGATATTTATTCTGTTTTCTACAGAAATGTGGCACAAGACCGAAAAGGGGGATTGGGGTAAGGGCGGTCTTCTTCTGTCTTAATTATAACTTAGCTAACCGCAAACATTGACCCAATCACACAAACAATATTCCTTACACCAAAACAACACATTCATACGTACCTTTCTTACTACAGCCACCATAATAGCGAAGAGCTCGTCTTAACAATTCCCATGAAAATATTTATAGAAAGAGTAAAGCGAGGCAACCTTACAGCGGTGGAAAGTTACTGAAGCCGACATGCTACATCGAGGCTAATAATTTTGTTGATTCTTCTTTGAATTTTATCAAAGAGCTATACATAGATAGCAGGAGCGTCGAATCATATATAACACTAATAATTTAAACATGGACGAATGGTAGACTTGTAAGATAGGCTCTACAGAGAAAAAATGTCTGACACGACACAGTGAAACAGCCTTCCTAGCAGCTGATCTAGCAATAGATTTAATATAGTCTGTCCACTTCATATCAGCTGAGAACGTTAGCCAAAGAAGGAGCAGCGAATTATTATTTAGGGGGTTAGCGTCAGTCATAATGATGAAAGGTAGAAAGGGTTCTCTCTGATGATTTATTGAGAGCAGTTTAGTTTTGGAAGCGTTAAAATTAATAATCCACCCTTTGCCCTAGTTAACAATAGACTGAAGGCCGTTTTGGATATCAACTGCCATTTTGACTTTATCAAACTGATCAGACTTACTACTGAGTAAATGTTTGTATCATCAGGGTACATACCAAGTTGAGATTTGATATCATTGGGAAGGTTATCAATGAAAACAAAAGACAAAGTAGGCCCAAGAATAGAACACTGAAAAAATATTCATATATCTATCTATCTATCTACCTATATATATATATATATATATATATATATATATATATATATATATATATATATATATATATATATATACACATTAATCTGTTCATATCAATCAATCTATCTATCTATCTATCTATCTATCTATCTATCTATCTATCTATCTAATATACCAACTGGTGAGTTTTGTCTGTGAGTGTATGTGTGTGTGAATATATATATATATATATATATATATATATATATATATATATATATATATATATATATATATACAGATAGATAGATAGGTTGAGATAGATAGTTAGATAGGAAGATAGACATATATATATATATATATATATATATATATATATATGTAATAGGACACGTTTAGAAAACCTCGGATAGCTCAACTTACAGTACAACAAATCTATATATATATATATATATATATATATATATATATATGTATATATATATGTATGTATATATATATATACACACACATATAGATAGGTAGATAGATATGAACAGACTGAGATAGATAGATAGATAGATAGATAGATAGATAGATAGATTGATATGAACAGACTGAGATAGATAGATAGATAGATAGATAGATAGATAGATAGATAGATAGATATGAACAGACTGAGATAGATAGATAGATAGATAGATAGATAGATAGATAGATAGATAGATAGATATGTGTTAGAATCAATCATTGGGTAAAATGTATGCGTACAACTGGTCAAGTAGCATTGACTTAATTCAACAAGAATTTACAATGAGAAAAGCAAAATGAATCAAAGAAGAAAGAGAAGCTATCAGTTATTAACCGAAAGATTAATTATATCGGGATTCAAAACATAAACTTGGTTCTATTATCTGGGATAAAATCTCTAGCGAAATGTCCGCTAACAATTAATGGAGGCATAAGTCTTAATGCATTAAATGATCTATATACGCAGAAACTAAGACAGAAAAATCTAAAGCAACAGCAAATGTAAATTATAAGAATGAATAGAATGTTATCAACCCGATATAGTAAACAAGCATAACACAATTTATATACGGAGGTATGTTTATTTTTGAATGACAATAGACTGAGCACTGTGAAAGCGATTAAGTTATTACGAAAACATGGCACTAATCATAGTTGATCTGAAATTAGAAATATACCAATGTTTTCAATAAAAACTCCTGAAATATACTATCTAGTTATATTAATATACTATCACGTTTTTGGTTATTATGTAATTAATCACTATTTACATTATTCGGACTGTTGTCTTCATATTTGTTGCCATATTTATTACAACGTTTCGGCCCTCCAGTATCTGTCTATATTTCTGAGATGAAGTATTATGTACACTATTTACATTATTCGGACTATTGTTCTCATCTTTGTCGACATATTTATTACAACGTTTCGGCCTTTGTACGCTCCGGCCTTCTTCAGGTGGTTGAAATGTCGAACTGAACCTTTCATTTCGCTCACTGGGGTAGACTGTTTTAGTTCCACGTGCCATGTTTTAATGGATGTCAGTTACATCCTGTTAATTTTCCTCTGAAAGTTCTCTACAGCCTTAACCGGGTATAGAACTCACACTCTCACATTAAATATGGCACGTGGAACTAGAAGAGTCTACTCCAGTGAACGAAATAAAAGGCTCAGTTCGACATTTCAACCACCTGAAAAAGGCCCTAGTGTACAACGGCTGAAACGTTGTAATACGGCAACAAAGATAAGGAAAATAGTCGAAATAATGTAAACAGCGATTAAGTTATTACGAAAACATGCCACTAATCATGGTTGATCGGAAATTAGAAATATATCAAAATCCAGAAATATACTATCTAGAAAGTAGCTAAGGTCTTTCCTTAGTCAAATCATTGGCATAGTAGGACCATTGCATTTTTTTATGATAAAATCATTTACAATGCATTTTTATAGTGAAATCATTAACACTATATTTTCATAGTGAAATCCTTTGCATTGCATTTTCATATTAAAACATTTACATAGTAAAAACCTTACCAATGCATCTATATATTAAAATAATTTGTAATCGTTGTCAATATATTTACATAGTAAAACAATTTGCAATTCAATTAGATAGTAAAATAATTTTAAAGTATTTTCAAAGTAAAATCTTTGGCAATGCATTTTCATAGTAAATCATTGGCATTGTATTTTTATAGTAAAATCATTGGCAATGTATTTATGTAGTAAATCAATTGACAGTCCATTTACATATTAAAATCATTGGCAATGCATTTTCATAGGAAAATCATTCGCATTGCATTTTCATAGGAAAATCATTCGCATTGCATTTTCATAGTAAAATGATTTGTGATTTCATTGTAATTCATCTTTATGATAAGATAATTCGCAAGCACCTGGTAAGTGTTAGCAAGGCTATTCTGGTTGACTCTTAATATGAGTAATAAGTTTGAATCGCACTAGGTGCTCTATACTTGTGCCTTTGTGGTTAAATAATACGAGCACACCGGATTATTGTAAAGGTCAGCATTGTAGCCCCGACTGTTACTGTATACCCGAATATTTCTGTCCTTATAACAAACTAACTACTAAATAGTAACCATACTAATAAATGGGATATCTAGCCCTGGTATGATAATTAGGAAGGAAGTCTGATTTAGAGTTAATGTTTATAGTGTGTTCAATCATCAGTGGACTCGTCATAGATAACGTCAGTAATTATCAACTGTGATAATAATGATTAAAACGATTCTCCAATAGACATATTTATATACAAGCAATATCGATGAAACTATATAAAATAATGTTTTTTATATACAACCATACATAAACAGAACATTTAATACGCATAATAATAGAATATATATATATATATATATATATATATATATATATATATATATGATTGCATGTATATATATATATATATATATATATATATAGAAGAAGAAGAAGAAGAAGAAGAAGAAGAAGAAGAAGAAGAAGAAGAAGAAATATAGTTTTAACATCTGCTATATTTATGGGATAAAGTGCTCAATATCAGAGATAGAGCGTATGTAAATATAAAAGTGAACATCGAAGTCAGCACTCAGAGACGACAGGCTGTTTCATGGTAGACGCAATCGTCAGACCGCGAGTATTCTGACGATTGCGTCTAAACTTTACGATTTTCTGTGAAAATTTCTCGGTCATTCAGGCCAGTTAATGTTGTTAATACTGTTTACTATAAACAGAGGATTTACTTAAATATTGGTATCTATAAAAAGAATGTATAAACATAAAAATGTCTTAAAATAATTGTCGGGCTTTGTCCATTTCATAATATATATATATATATATATATATATATATATATATATATATATATATATATATATATTTAAAAGTAGTTCATTGATGCTTAGGTTACAACCGAAGTAGTTTCGTCTTAAGCTACATCAGTTTAATCAATTTCATCTTTATGACCCAGCCTTTATGATTGATGAGAGCTCTCTCCGGGGCTTCAGTCATTTTTGTCGTTCTGTTCGCTGTCCAGATGTCATTGTTGCCTGCCGGTCAATTTACTAGTCTGTAATTGCACCTCACAGCTTCCTTATTTTATGTCCGATATTTTTCTTTTGTCTTTTTTTGTCATTGAGAAACAATAAAAATGGTAGTAGTTTAATATTAAAAAAATATTAAAAAACAGATCATTTACTGAAAGATCCAAAACATGTAAGTATTTTTATGCGTAAGGTTCTTAACGAGTATCTCGATACTTCAGTCATGAGATAGGTGATAAAAGTTATCGTTTTGCATTCAAGGGTATCTAAACACCAATATATATATATATATATATATATATATATATATATATATATATATATATATATATATATATATATATTATGAAATGGACAAAGCCCGACAATTATTTTAAGACATTTTTATG
>OZ010616.1:19559170-19696670 GCA_963932145.1 Acanthosepion lycidas
AAAAAGAGGGAAAAGTATAAAGAAAAACTGAATCAGGAGGTCACAAAAGGAAGAGGGATTACCATTTTAATTTAGAGCTAAAAATCTTTTTATTGTTCAGAGTCGAGTCCAGTAGTGTATTAAAAATCTCGGAGAATTCCAGTAAGGTATCTTTAATCATTTATAAGATACAACGGTTCAAAGCTTAATCTAACATTTGGACATTATTTTTTTTAATTTTTAACTTTTTTTGTTACACGATTTATATATAAAATCACGCATTTTTTAAAGATATTATAAAAAAAAAAAACGTAGAGTTAAATATATTTTTATTGTTGATAGTAGACTCCAGTGGTGTTATAAAAAAAACTCGGAAAATTCCAGTAAGACATCTTTAATCATTTCTAAGATACAACGATTCAAAGGTTAATCTAACATTTTCATAATTTTGATGTTACAGGATTTATATGTATCGTGCGTTCCAAAAACCACGCAATTTTTAAAAGCCTAATAAAAACAAAGTTTACTCCACAGAAACGTTTGTTAATGATATAAGAAACTTAGAAGTATAAGGGTTATATAAAATTAATAATAATAGTGGATAAAGTGTATTTGTTGTTGTGAAGACAATGCAGGTGGCTGAAGTTTAGCTGAGCTGCTGTGGCAGATTTTTATAGCATAGGTGTAAGGCACAAAGAAGCTACGTTACGGTGATGGGAAAGTGAGTGAAGCCGAGATGCCAGCAAAGAGCAAAGAGGAAAGCTCATCAGAACAATTACAATGGAAGTATTTATAGAAAAGGCACAGAGAAGCTACATTATGGTGATGGGAAAGTGAGTGAAGCCGAGATGCCAGGTGAAGACTGTAGCAAAGAGGAAAGCTCATCAGAACAATTACAATGGAAGTATTTATAGAAAAGGCACAGAGAAGCTACATTATGGTGATGGGAAAGTGAGTGAAGCCGAGATGCCAGGTGAAGACTGTAGCAAAGAGGAAAGCTCATCAGAACAATTACAATGGAAGTATTTATAGAAAAGGCACAGAGAAGCTACATTATGGTGATGGGAAAGTGAGTGAAGCCGAGATGCCAGGTGAAGACTGTAGCAAAGAGGAAAGCTCATCAGAACAATTACAATGGAAGTATTTATAGAAAAGGCACAGAGAAGCTACATTATGGTGATGGGAAAGTGAGTGAAGCCGAGATGCCAGGTGAAGACTGTAGCAAAGAGGAAAGCTCATCAGAACAATTACAATGGAAGTATTTATAGAAAAGGCACAGAGAAGCTACATTATGGTGATGGGAAAGTGAGTGAAGCCGAGATGCCAGGTGAAGACTGTAGCAAAGAGGAAAGCTCATCAGCACAATTACAATGGAAGTATTTATAGAAAAGGCACAGAGAAGCTACATTATGGTGATGGGAAAGTGAGTGAAGCCGACATGCCAGGGGAAGACTGTAGCAAAGATGAAAGCTCATCAGAACAATTACAATGGAAGTATTTATAGAAAATGCACAGAGAAGCTACATTATGGTGATGGGAAAGTGAGTGAAGCCGAGATGACAGATGAAGACTGTAGGAAAGAAGAAAGCTCATCAGAACAATTACAATGGAAGTATTTATAGAAAAGGAACAGAGAAGCTACATTATGGTGATGGGAAAGTGAGTGAAGCCGAGATGCCAGGTGAAGACTGTAGCAAAGAGAAAAGCTCAGCAGAACAATTACAATGGAAGTATTTATAGAAAAGGCACAAAGAAGCTACGTTACGGTGATGGGAAAGTGAGTGAAGCCGAGATGCCAGATGAAGACTGTAGCAAAGAGGAAAGCTCATCAGAACAATTACAATGGAAGTATTTATAGAAAAGGCACAGAGAAGCTACATTATGGTGATGGGAAAGTGAGTGAAGCCGAGATGCCAGGTCAAGACTGTAGCAAAGATGAAAGCTCATCAGAACAATTACAATGGAAGTATTTATAGAAAAGGCACAGAGGAGCTACATTATGGTGATGGGAAAGTGAGTGAAGCCGAGATGCCAGGTGAAGACTGTAGCAAAGAGGAGAGCTCATCAGAACAATTACAATGGAAGTATTTATAGAAAAGGCACAGAGAAGCTACATTATGGTGATGGGAAAGTGAGTGAAGCCAAGATGCCAGGTGAAGACTTTAGCAAAGAGGAAAGCTTATCAGAACAATTACAATGGAAGTATTTATAGAAAAGGCACAGAGAAGCTACATTATGGTGATGGGAAAGTGAGTGAAGCCGAGATGCCAGGTGACGACTTTAGCAAAGAGGAAAGCTTATCAGAACAATTACAATGGAAGTATTTATAGAAAAGGCACAGAGAAGCTACATTATGGTGATGGGAAAGTGAGTGAAGCCGAGATGCCAGGGGAAGACTGTAGCAAAGATGAAAGCTCATCAGAACAATTACAATGGAAGTATTTATAGAAAAGGCACAAAGAAGCTACATTATGGTGATGGGAAAGTGAGTGAAGCCGAGATGCCAGGTCAAGACTGTAGCAAAGAGGAAAGCTCATCAGAACAATTACAATGGAAGTATTTATAGAAAAGGCACAAAGAAGCTACGTTACGGTGATGGGAAAGTGAGTGAAGCCGAGATGCCAGATGAAGACTGTAGCAAAGAGGAAAGCTCATCAGAACAATTACAATGGAAGTATTTATAGAAAGGGCACAGAGAAGCTACATTATGGTGATGGGAAAGTGAGTGAAGCCGAGATGCCAGGTCAAGACTGTAGCAAAGATGAAAGCTCATCAGAACGATTACATTGAAAGTATTTATAGAAAAGGCACAGAGAAGCTACATTATGGTGATGGGAAAGTGAGTGAAGCCGAGATGCCAGGTGAAGACTGTAGCAAAGAGGAAAGCTCATCAGAACAATTACAATGGAAGTATTTATAGAAAAGGCACAAAGAAGCTACGTTACGGTGATGGGAAAGTGAGTGAAGGCGAGATGCCAGATGAAGACTGTAGCAAAGAGGAAAGCTCATCAGAACAATTACAATGGAAGTATTTATAGAAAAGGCACAGAGAAGCTACATTATGGTGATGGGAAAGTGAGTGAAGCCGAGATGCCAGGTCAAGACTTTAGCAAAGATGAAAGCTCATCAGAACGATTACAATGGAAGTATTTATAGAAAAGGCACAGAGAAGCTACATTATGGTGATGGGAAAGTGAGTGAAGCCGAGATGCCAGGTCAAGACTGTAGCAAAGAGGAGAGCTCATCAGAACAATTACAATGGAAGTATTTATAGAAAAGGCACAGAGAAGCTACGTTACGGTGATGGGAAAGTGAGTGAAGCCGAGATGCCAGATGAAGACTGTAGCAAAGAGGAAAGCTGCTCAGAACAATTACAATGGAAGTATTTATAGAAAAGGCACAGAGAAGCTACATTATGGTGATGGGAAAGTGAGTGAAGCCGAGATGCCAGGTCAAGACTGTAGCAAAGAGGAAAGCTCATCAGAACAATTACAATGGAAGTATTTATAGAAAAGGCACAAAGAAGCTACGTTACGGTGATGGGAAAGTGAGTGAAGCCGAGATGCCAGATGAAGACTGTAGCAAAGAGGAAAGCTCATCAGAACAATTACAATGGAAGTATTTATAGAAAAGGCACAGAGAAGCTACATTATGGTGATGGGAAAGTGAGTGAAGCCGAGATGCCAGGTGAAGACTGTAGCAAAGAGGAAAGCTCATCAGAACAATTACAATGGAAGTATTTATAGAAAAGGCACAGAGAAGCTACATTATGGTGATGGGAAAGTGAGTGAAGCCGAGATGCCAGGTGAAGACTGTAGCAAAGAGGAAAGCTCATCAGAACAATTACAATGGAAGTATTTATAGAAAAGGCACAGAGAAGCTACATTATGGTGATGGGAAAGTGAGTGAAGCCGAGATGCCAGGTGAAGACTGTAGCAAAGAGGAAAGCTCATCAGAACAATTACAATGGAAGTATTTATAGAAAAGGCACAGAGAAGCTACATTATGGTGATGGGAAAGTGAGTGAAGCCGAGATGCCAGGTGAAGACTGTAGCAAAGAGGAAAGCTCATCAGCACAATTACAATGGAAGTATTTATAGAAAAGGCACAGAGAAGCTACATTATGGTGATGGGAAAGTGAGTGAAGCCGACATGCCAGGGGAAGACTGTAGCAAAGATGAAAGCTCATCAGAACAATTACAATGGAAGTATTTATAGAAAATGCACAGAGAAGCTACATTATGGTGATGGGAAAGTGAGTGAAGCCGAGATGACAGATGAAGACTGTAGGAAAGAAGAAAGCTCATCAGAACAATTACAATGGAAGTATTTATAGAAAAGGAACAGAGAAGCTACATTATGGTGATGGGAAAGTGAGTGAAGCCGAGATGCCAGGTGAAGACTGTAGCAAAGAGAAAAGCTCAGCAGAACAATTACAATGGAAGTATTTATAGAAAAGGCACAAAGAAGCTACGTTACGGTGATGGGAAAGTGAGTGAAGCCGAGATGCCAGATGAAGACTGTAGCAAAGAGGAAAGCTCATCAGAACAATTACAATGGAAGTATTTATAGAAAAGGCACAGAGAAGCTACATTATGGTGATGGGAAAGTGAGTGAAGCCGAGATGCCAGGTCAAGACTGTAGCAAAGATGAAAGCTCATCAGAACAATTACAATGGAAGTATTTATAGAAAAGGCACAGAGGAGCTACATTATGGTGATGGGAAAGTGAGTGAAGCCGAGATGCCAGGTGAAGACTGTAGCAAAGAGGAGAGCTCATCAGAACAATTACAATGGAAGTATTTATAGAAAAGGCACAGAGAAGCTACATTATGGTGATGGGAAAGTGAGTGAAGCCAAGATGCCAGGTGAAGACTTTAGCAAAGAGGAAAGCTTATCAGAACAATTACAATGGAAGTATTTATAGAAAAGGCACAGAGAAGCTACATTATGGTGATGGGAAAGTGAGTGAAGCCGAGATGCCAGGTGACGACTTTAGCAAAGAGGAAAGCTTATCAGAACAATTACAATGGAAGTATTTATAGAAAAGGCACAGAGAAGCTACATTATGGTGATGGGAAAGTGAGTGAAGCCGAGATGCCAGGGGAAGACTGTAGCAAAGATGAAAGCTCATCAGAACAATTACAATGGAAGTATTTATAGAAAAGGCACAGAGAAGCTACATTATGGTGATGGGAAAGTGAGTGAAGCCGAGATGCCAGGTCAAGACTGTAGCAAAGAGGAAAGCTCATCAGAACAATTACAATGGAAGTATTTATAGAAAAGGCACAAAGAAGCTACGTTACGGTGATGGGAAAGTGAGTGAAGCCGAGATGCCAGATGAAGACTGTAGCAAAGAGGAAAGCTCATCAGAACAATTACAATGGAAGTATTTATAGAAAGGGCACAGAGAAGCTACATTATGGTGATGGGAAAGTGAGTGAAGCCGAGATGCCAGGTCAAGACTGTAGCAAAGATGAAAGCTCATCAGAACGATTACATTGAAAGTATTTATAGAAAAGGCACAGAGAAGCTACATTATGGTGATGGGAAAGTGAGTGAAGCCGAGATGCCAGGTGAAGACTGTAGCAAAGAGGAAAGCTCATCAGAACAATTACAATGGAAGTATTTATAGAAAAGGCACAAAGAAGCTACGTTACGGTGATGGGAAAGTGAGTGAAGGCGAGATGCCAGATGAAGACTGTAGCAAAGAGGAAAGCTCATCAGAACAATTACAATGGAAGTATTTATAGAAAAGGCACAGAGAAGCTACATTATGGTGATGGGAAAGTGAGTGAAGCCGAGATGCCAGGTCAAGACTTTAGCAAAGATGAAAGCTCATCAGAACGATTACAATGGAAGTATTTATAGAAAAGGCACAGAGAAGCTACATTATGGTGATGGGAAAGTGAGTGAAGCCGAGATGCCAGGTCAAGACTGTAGCAAAGAGGAGAGCTCATCAGAACAATTACAATGGAAGTATTTATAGAAAAGGCACAGAGAAGCTACGTTACGGTGATGGGAAAGTGAGTGAAGCCGAGATGCCAGATGAAGACTGTAGCAAAGAGGAAAGCTGCTCAGAACAATTACAATGGAAGTATTTATAGAAAAGGCACAGAGAAGCTACATTATGGTGATGGGAAAGTGAGTGAAGCCGAGATGCCAGGTCAAGACTGTAGCAAAGAGGAAAGCTCATCAGAACAATTACAATGGAAGTATTTATAGAAAAGGCACAAAGAAGCTACGTTACGGTGATGGGAAAGTGAGTGAAGCCGAGATGCCAGATGAAGACTGTAGCAAAGAGGAAAGCTCATCAGAACAATTACAATGGAAGTATTTATAGAAAAGGCACAGAGAAGCTACATTATGGTGATGGGAAAGTGAGTGAAGCCGAGATGCCAGGTCAAGACTGTAGCAAAGATGAAAGCTCATCAGAACGATTACAATGGAAGTATTTATAGAAAAGGCACAGAGAAGCTACATTATGGTGATGGGAAAGTGAGTGAAGCCGAGATGCCAGGTGAAGACTGTAGCAAAGAGGAGAGCTCATCAGAACAATTACAATGGAAGTATTTATAGAAAAGGCACAGAGAAGCTACATTATGGTGATGGGAAAGTGAGTGAAGCCGAGATGACAGATGAAGACTGTAGCAAAGAGGAAAGCTCATCAGAACAATTACAATGGAAGTATTTATAGAAAAGGCACAGAGAAGCTACATTATGGTGATGGGAAAGTGAGTGAAGCCGAGATGCCAGGTCAAGACTGTAGCAAAGATGAAAGCTCATCAGAACGATTACAATGGAAGTATTTATAGAAAAGGCACAGAGAAGCTACATTATGGTGATGGGAAAGTGAGTGAAGCCGAGATGCCAGGTCAAGACTGTAGCAAAGAGGAGAGCTCATCAGAACAATTACAATGGAAGCATTTATAGAAAAGGCACAGAGAAGCTACGTTACGGTGATGGGAAAGTGAGTGAAGCCGAGATGCCAGATGAAGACTGTGGCAAAGAGGAAAGCTCATCAGAACAATTACAATGGAAGTATTTATAGAAAAGGCACAGAGAAGCTACATTATGGTGATGGGAAAGTGAGTGAAGCCGAGATGCCAGATGAAGACTGTAGCAAAGAGGAAAGCTCATCAGAACAATTACAATGGAAGTATTTATAGAAAAGGCACAAAGAAGCTACGTTACGGTGATGGGAAAGTGAGTGAAGCCGAGATGCCAGATGAAGACTGTAGCAAAGAGGAAAGCTCATCAGAACAATTACAATGGAAGTATTTATAGAAAAGGCACAGAGAAGCTACATTATGGTGATGGGAAAGTGAGTGAAGCCGAGATGCCAGGTCAAGACTGTAGCAAAGATGAAAGCTCATCAGAACAATTACAATGGAAGTATTTATAGAAAAGGCACAGAGGAGCTACATTATGGTGATGGGAAAGTGAGTGAAGCCGAGATGCCAGGTGAAGACTGTAGCAAAGAGGAGAGCTCATCAGAACAATTACAATGGAAGTATTTATAGAAAAGGCACAGAGAAGCTACATTATGGTGATGGGAAAGTGAGTGAAGCCAAGATGCCAGGTGAAGACTTTAGCAAAGAGGAAAGCTTATCAGAACAATTACAATGGAAGTATTTATAGAAAAGGCACAGAGAAGCTACATTATGGTGATGGGAAAGTGAGTGAAGCCGAGATGCCAGGTGAAGACTGTAGCAAAGAGGAAAGCTCATCAAAACAATTACAATGGAAGTATTTATAGAAAAGGCACAAAGAAGCTACGTTACGGTGATGGGAAAGTGAGTGAAGCCGAGATGCCAGATGAAGACTGTAGCAAAGAGGAATGCTCATCAGAACAATTACAATGGAAGTATTTATAGAAAAGGCACAGAGAAGCTACATTATGGTGATGGGAAAGTGAGTGAAGCCGAGATGCCAGGGGAAGACTGTAGCAAAGATGAAAGCTCATCAGAACAATTACAATGGAAGTATTTATAGAAAAGGCACAGAGAAGCTACATTATGGTGATGGGAAAGTGAGTGAAGCCGAGATGCCAGGTCAAGACTGTAGCAAAGAGGAAAGCTCATCAGAACAATTACAATGGAAGTATTTATAGAAAAGGCACAAAGAAGCTACGTTACGGTGATTGGAAAGTGAGTGAAGCCGAGATGCCAGATGAAGACTGTAGCAAAGAGGAAAGCTCATCAGAACAATTACAATGGAAGTATTTATAGAAAGGGCACAGAGAAGCTACATTATGGTGATGGGAAAGTGAGTGAAGCCGAGATGCCAGGTCAAGACTGTAGCAAAGATGAAAGCTCATCAGAACGATTACAATGAAAGTATTTATAGAAAAGGCACAGAGAAGCTACATTATGGTGATGGGAAAGTGAGTGAAGCCGAGATGCCAGGTGAAGACTGTAGCAAAGAGGAAAGCTCATCAGAACAATTACAATGGAAGTATTTATAGAAAAGGCACAAAGAAGCTACGTTACGGTGATGGGAAAGTGAGTGAAGGCGAGATGCCAGATGAAGACTGTAGCAAAGAGGAAAGCTCATCAGAACAATTACAATGGAAGTATTTATGGAAAAGGCACAGAGAAGCTACATTATGGTGATGGGAAAGTGAGTGAAGCCGAGATGCCAGGTCAAGACTGTAGCAAAGATGAAAGCTCATCAGAACGATTACAATGGAAGTATTTATAGAAAAGGCACAGAGAAGCTACATTATGGTGATGGGAAAGTGAGTGAAGCCGAGATGCCAGGTCAAGACTGTAGCAAAGAGGAGAGCTCATCAGAACAATTACAACGGAAGTATTTATAGAAAAGGCACAGAGAAGCTACGTTACGGTGATGGGAAAGTGAGTGAAGCCGAGATGCCAGATGAAGACTGTAGCAAAGAGGAAAGCTGCTCAGAACAATTACAATGGAAGTATTTATAGAAAAGGCACAGAGAAGCTACATTATGGTGATGGGAAAGTGAGTGAAGCCGAGATGCCAGGTCAAGACTGTAGCAAAGAGGAAAGCTCATCAGAACAATTACAATGGAAGTATTTATAGAAAAGGCACAAAGAAGCTACGTTACGGTGATGGGAAAGTGAGTGAAGCCGAGATGCCAGATGAAGACTGTAGCAAAGAGGAAAGCTCATCAGAACAATTACAATGGAAGTATTTATAGAAAAGGCACAGAGAAGCTACATTATGGTGATGGGAAAGTGAGTGAAGCCGAGATGCCAGGTCAAGACTGTAGCAAAGATGAAAGCTCATCAGAACGATTACAATGGAAGTATTTATAGAAAAGGCACAGAGAAGCTACATTATGGTGATGGGAAAGTGAGTGAAGCCGAGATGCCAGGTGAAGACTGTAGCAAAGAGGAGAGCTCATCAGAACAATTACAATGGAAGTATTTATAGAAAAGGCACAGAGAAGCTACATTATGGTGATGGGAAAGTGAGTGAAGCCGAGATGACAGATGAAGACTGTAGCAAAGAGGAAAGCTCATCAGAACAATTACAATGGAAGTATTTATAGAAAAGGCACAGAGAAGCTACATTATGGTGATGGGAAAGTGAGTGAAGCCGAGATGCCAGGTCAAGACTGTAGCAAAGATGAAAGCTCATCAGAACGATTACAATGGAAGTATTTATAGAAAAGGCACAGAGAAGCTACATTATGGTGATGGGAAAGTGAGTGAAGCCGAGATGCCAGGTGAAGACTGTAGCAAAGAGGAGAGCTCATCAGAACAATTACAATGGAAGTATTTATAGAAAAGGCACAGAGAAGCTACATTATGGTGATGGGAAAGTGAGTGAAGCCGAGATGACAGATGAAGACTGTACCAAAGAGGAAAGCTGATCAGAACAATTACAATGGAAGTATTTATAGAAAAGGCACAGAGAAGCTACATTATGGTGATGGGAAAGTGAGTGAAGCCGAGATGACAGATGAAGACTGTAGCAAAGAGGAAAGCTCATCAGAACGATTACAATGGAAGTATTTATAGAAAAGGCACAGAGAAGCTACATTATGGTGATGGGAAAGTGAGTGAAGCCGAGATGCCAGGTGACGACTTTAGCAAAGAGGAAAGCTTATCAGAACAATTACAATGGAAGTATTTATAGAAAAGGCACAGAGAAGCTACATTATGGTGATGGGAAAGTGAGTGAAGCCGAGATGCCAGGTCAAGACTGTAGCAAAGAGGAAAGCTCATCAGAACAATTACAATGGAAGTATTTATAGAAAAGGCACAAAGAAGCTACGTTACGGTGATGGGAAAGTGAGTGAAGCCGAGATGCCAGATGAAGACTGTAGCAAAGAGGAAAGCTCATCAGAACAATTACAATGGAAGTATTTATAGAAAAGGAACAGAGAATCTACATTATAGTGATGGGAAAGTGAGTGAAGGCGAGATGCCAGGTCAAGACTGTAGCAAAGATGAAAGCTCATCAGAACGATTACAATGGAAGTATTTATAGAAAAGGCACAGAGAAGCTACATTATGGTGATGGGAAAGTGAGTGAAGCCGAGATGCCAGGTCAAGACTGTAGCAAAGAGGAGAGCTCATCAGAACAATTACAATGGAAGTATTTATAGAAAAGGCACAGAGAAGCTACGTTACGGTGATGGGAAAGTGAGTGAAGCCGAGATGCCAGATGAAGACTGTAGCAAAGAGGAAAGCTCATCAGAACAATTACAATGGAAGTATTTATAGAAAAGGCACAGAGAAGCTACATTATGGTGATGGGAAAGTGAGTGAAGCCGAGATGCCAGATGAAGACTGTAGCAAAAAGGAAAGCTCATCAGAACAATTACAATGGAAGTATTTATAGAAAAGGCACAAAGAAGCTACGTTACGGTGATGGGAAAGTGAGTGAAGCCGAGATGCCAGATGAAGACTGTAGCAAAGAGGAAAGCTCATCAGAACAATTACAATGGAAGTATTTATAGAAAAGGCACAGAGAAGCTATATTATGGTGATGGGAAAGTGAGTGAAGCCGAGATGCCAGGTGAAGACTGTAGCAAAGATGAAAGCTCATCAGAACGATTACAATGGAAGTATTTATAGAAAAGGCACAGAGAAGCTACATTATGGTGATGGGAAAGTGAGTGAAGCCGAGATGCCAGGTGAAGACTGTAGCAAAGATGAAAGCTCATCAGAACAATTACAATGGAAGTATTTATAGAAAAGGCACAGAGAAGCTACATTATGGTGATGGGAAAGTGAGTGAAGCCGAGATGACAGATGAAGACTTTAGCAAAGAGGAAAGCTCATCAGAACAATTACAATGGAAGTATTTATAGAAAAGGCACAGAGAAGCTACATTATGGTGATTGGAAAGTGACTGAAGCCGAGATGCCAGATGAAGACTGTAGCAAAGAGGAAAGCTCATCAGAACGATTACAATGGAAGTATTTATAGAAAAGGCACAGAGAAGCTACATTATGGTGATGGGAAAGTGTGTGAAGCCGAGATGCCAGGTGACGACTTTAGCAAAGAGGAAAGCTTATCAGAACAATTACAATGGAAGTATTTATAGAAAAGGCACAGAGAAGCTACATTATGGTGATTGGAAAGTGAGTGAAGCCGAGATGACAGATGAAGACTTTAGCAAAGAGGAAAGCTTATCAGAACAATTACAATGGAAGTATTTATAGAAAAGGCACAGAGAAGCTACATTATGGTGATGGGAAAGTGAGTGAAGCCGAGATGCCAGGGGAAGACTGTAGCAAAGATGAAAGCTCATCAGAACAATTACAATGGAAGTATTTATAGAAAAGGCACAGAGAAGCTACATTATGGTGATGGGAAAGTGAGTGAAGCCGAGATGCCAGGTCAAGACTGTAGCAAAGAGGAAAGCTCATCAGAACAATTACAATGGAAGTATTTATAGAAAAGGCACAAAGAAGCTACGTTACGGTGATGGGAAAGTGAGTGAAGCCGAGATGCCAGATGAAGACTGTAGCAAAGAGGAAAGCTCATCAGAACAATTACAATGGAAGTATTTATAGAAAAGGCACAGAGAAGCTACATTATGGTGATGGGAAAGTGAGTGAAGCCGAGATGCCAGGTCAAGACTGTAGCAAAGATGAAAGCTCATCAGAACGATTACAATGGAAGTATTTATAGAAAAGGCACAGAGAAGCTACATTATGGTGATGGGAAAGTGAGTGAAGCCGAGATGCCAGGTGAAGACTGTAGCAAAGAGGAGAGCTCATCAGAACAATTACAATGGAAGTATTTATAGAAAAGGCACAGAGAAGCTACGTTACGGTGATGGGAAAGTGAGTGAAGCCGAGATGCCAGATGAAGACTGTAGCAAAGAGGAAAGCTCATCAGAACAATTACAATGGAAGTATTTATAGAAAAGGCACAGAGAAGCTACATTATGGTGATGGGAAAGTGAGTGAAGCCGAGATGCCAGGTCAAGACTGTAGCAAAGAGGAAAGCTCATCAGAACAATTACAATGGAAGTATTTATAGAAAAGGCACAAAGAAGCTACGTTACGGTGATGGGAAAGTGAGTGAAGCCGAGATGCCAGATGAAGACTGTAGCAAAGAGGAAAGCTCATCAGAACAATTACAATGGAAGTATTTATAGAAAAGGCACAGAGAAGCTACATTATGGTGATGGGAAAGTGAGTGAAGCCGAGATGCCAGGTCAAGACTGTAGCAAAGATGAAAGCTCATCAGAACGATTACAATGGAAGTATTTATAGAAAAGGCACAGAGAAGCTACATTATGGTGATGGGAAAGTGAGTGAAGCCGAGATGCCAGATGAAGACTGTAGCAAAGAGGAGAGCTCATCAGAACAATTACAATGGAAGTATTTATAGAAAAGGCACAGAGAAGCTACATTATGGTGATGGGAAAGTGAGTGAAGCCGAGATGACAGATGAAGACTGTAGCAAAGAGCAAAGCTCATCAGAACGATTACAATGGAAGTATTTATAGAAAAGGCACAGAGTAGCTACATTATGGTGATGGGAAAGTGAGTGAAGCCGAGATGCCAGGTGACAACTTTAGCAAAGAGGAAAGCTTATCAGAACAATTACAATGGAAGTATTTATAGAAAAGGCACAGAGAAGCTACATAATGGTGATGGGAAAGTGAGTGAAGCCGAGATGACAGATGAAGACTTTAGCAAAGAGGAAAGCTTATCAGAACAATTACAATGGAAGTATTTATAGAAAAGGCACAGAGAAGCTACATTATGGTGATGGGAAAGTGAGTGAAGCCGAGATGCCAGGTCAAGACTATAGCAAAGATGAAAGCTCATCAGAACGATTACAATGGAAGTATTTATAGAAAAGGCACAGAGAAGCTACATTATGGTGATGGGAAAGTGAGTGAAGCCGAGATGCCAGGTCAAGACTGTAGCAAAGAGGAGAGCTCATCAGAACAATTACAATGGAAGTATTTATAGAAAAGGCACAGAGAAGCTACGTTACGGTGATGGGAAAGTGAGTGAAGCCGAGATGCCAGATGAAGACTGTAGCAAAGAGGAAAGCTCATCAGAACAATTACAATGGAAGTATTTATAGAAAAGGCACAGAGAAGCTACATTATGGTGATGGGAAAGTGAGTGAAGCCGAGATGCCAGGTCAAGACTGTAGCAAAGAGGAAAGCTCATTAGAACAATTACAATGGAAGTATTTATAGAAAAGGCACAAAGAAGCTACGTTACGGTGATGGGAAAGTGAGTGAAGCCGAGATGCCAGATGAAGACTGTAGCAAAGAGGAAAGCTCATCAGAACAATTACAATGGAAGTATTTATAGAAAAGGCACAGAGAAGCTACATTATGGTGATGGGAAAGTGAGTGAAGCCGAGATGCCAGGTCAAGACTGTAGCAAAGATGAAAGCTCATCAGAACGATTACAATGGAAGTATTTATAGAAAAGGCACAGAGAAGCTACATTATGGTGATGGGAAAGTGAGTGAAGCCGAGATGCCAGGTGAAGACTGTAGCAAAGAGGAGAGCTCATCAGAACAATTACAATGGAAGTATTTATAGAAAAGGCACAGAGAAGCTACATTATGGTGATGGGAAAGTGAGTGAAGCCGAGATGACAGATGAAGACTGTAGCAAAGAGCAAAGCTCATCAGAACGATTACAATGGAAGTATTTATAGAAAAGGCACAGAGAAGCTACATTATGGTGATGGGAAAGTGAGTGAAGCCGAGATGCCAGGTGACAACTTTAGCAAAGAGGAAAGCTTATCAGAACAATTACAATGGAAGTATTTATAGAAAAGGCACAGAGAAGCTACATAATGGTGATGGGAAAGTGAGTGAAGCCGAGATGACAGATGAAGACTTTAGCAAAGAGGAAAGCTTATCAGAACAATTACAATGGAAGTATTTATAGAAAAGGCACAGAGAAGCTACATTATGGTGATGGGAAAGTGAGTGAAGCCGAGATGCCAGGGGAAGACTGTAGCAAAGATGAAAGCTCATCAGAACAATTACAATGGAAGTATTTGTAGAAAAGGCACAGAGAAGCTACATTATGGTGATGGGAAAGTGAGTGAAGCCGAGATGCCAGGTCAAGACTGTAGCAAAGAGGAAAGCTCATCAGAACAATTACAATGGAAGTATTTATAGAAAAGGCACAAAGAAGCTACGTTACGGTGATGGGAAAGTGAGTGAAGCCGAGATGCCAGATGAAGACTGTAGCAAAGAGGAAAGCTCATCAGAACAATTACAATGGAAGTATTTATAGAAAAGGCACAGAGAAGCTACATTATGGTGATGGGAAAGTGAGTGAAGCCGAGATGCCAGGTCAAGACTGTAGCAAAGATGAAAGCTCATCAGAACGATTACAATGGAAGTATTTATAGAAAAGGCACAGAGAAGCTACATTATGGTGATGGGAAAGTGAGTGAAGCCGAGATGCCAGGTCAAGACTGTAGCAAAGAGGAGAGCTCATCAGAACAATTACAATGGAAGTATTTATAGAAAAGGCACAGAGAAGCTACGTTACGGTGATGGGAATGTGAGTGAAGCCGAGATGCCAGATGAAGACTGTAGCAAAGAGGAAAGCTCATCAGAACAATTACAATGGAAGTATTTATAGAAAAGGCACAGAGAAGCTACATTATGGTGATGGGAAAGTGAGTGAAGCCGAGATGCCAGGTCAAGACTGTAGCAAAAAGGAAAGCTCATCAGAACAATTACAATGGAAGTATTTATAGAAAAGGCACAAAGAAGTTTCGTTACGGTGATGGGAAAGTGAGTGAAGCCGAGATGCCAGATGAAGACTGTAGCAAAGAGGAAAGCTCATCAGAACAATTACAATGGAAGTATTTATAGAAAAGGCACAGAGAAGCTACATTATGGTGATGGGAAAGTGAGTGAAGCCGAGATGCCAGGTCAAGACTGTAGCAAAGATGAAAGCTCATCAGAACGATTACAATGGAAGTATTTATAGAAAAGGTACAGAGAAGCTACATTATGGTGATGGGAAAGTGAGTGAAGCCGAGATGCCAGGTGAAGACTGTAGCAAAGAGGAGAGCTCATCAGAACAATTACAATGGAAGTATTTATAGAAAAGGCACAGAGAAGCTACATTATGGTGATGGGAAAGTGAGTGAAGCCGAGATGACAGATGAAGACTTTAGCAAAGAGGAAAGCTCATCAGAACAATTACAATGGAAGTATTTATAGAAAAGGCACAGAGAAGCTACATTATGGTGATGGGAAAGTGACTGAAGCCGAGATGCCAGATGAAGACTGTAGCAAAGAGGAAAGCTCATCAGAACAATTACAATGGAAGTATTTATAGAAAAGGCACAGAGAAGCTACGTTATGGTGATGGGAAAGTGACTGAAGCCGAGATGCCAGGTGAAGACTTTAGCAAAGAGGAAAGCTTATCAGAACAATTACAATGGAAGTATTTATAGAAAAGGCACAGAGAAGCTACATTATGGGGATGGGAAAGTGAGTGAAGCCGAGATGCCAGGTGAAGACTTTAGCAAAGAGGAAAGCTTATCAGAACAATTACAATGGAAGTATTTATAGAAAAGGCACAGAGAAGCTACATTATGGTGATGGGAAAGTGACTGATGCCGAGATGCCAGATGAAGACTGTAGCAAAGAGGAAAGCTCATCAGAACAATTACAATGGAAGTATTTATAGAAAAGGCACAGAGAAGCTACATTATGGTGATGGGAAAGTGACTGAAGCCGAGATGCCAGATGAAGACTGTAGCAAAGAGGAAAGCTCAACAGAACAATTACAATGGAAGTATTTATAGAAAAGGCACAGAGAAGCTACATTATGGTGATGGGAAAGTGAGTGAAGCCGAGATGCCAGGTGAAGACTTTAGCAAAGAGGAAAGCTTATCAGAACAATTACAATGGAAGTATTTATAGAAAAGGCACAGAGAAGCTACATTATGGTAATGGGAAAGTGAGTGAAGCCGAGATGCCAGGTCAAGACTGTAGCAAAGAGGAAAGCTCATCAGAACAATTACAATGGAAGTATTCATAGAAAAGGTACAGAGAAGCTACATTATGGTGATGGGAAAGTGAGTGAAGCCGAGATGCCAGGTCAAGACTGTAGCAAAGAGGAAAGCTCATCAGAACAATTACAATGGAAGTATTTATAGAAAAGGCACAAAGAAGCTACATTACGATGATGGGAAAGTGACTGAAGCCGAGATGACAGATGAAGACTGTAGCAAACAGGAAAGCTCATCAGAACAATTACAATGTAAGTATTTATAGAAAAGGCACAAAGAAGCTACATTACGATGATGGGAAAGTGAGTGAAGCTGAGATGCCAGATGAAGACTGTAGCAAAGAGGAAAGCTCATCAGAACAATTAAAATGGAAGTATTTATAGAAAAGGCACAGAGAAGCTACATTATGGTGATGGGAAAGTGAGTGAAGTCGAGATGCCAGGTGAAGACTGTAGCAAAGAGGAAAGCTCATCTGAACAATTACAATGGAAGTATTTATAGAAAAGGCACAGAGAAGCTACATTATGGTGATGGGAAAGTGAGTGAAGCCGAGATGCCAGGTCAAGACTCTAGCAAAGGCGAAAGCTCATCAGAACAATTACAATGGAAGTATTTATAGAAAAGGCAATGAGAAGCTACATTATGGTGATGGGAAAGTGACTGAAGCCGAGATGCCAGATGAAGACTGTAGCAAAGAGGAAAGCTCATCAGAACAATTACAATGGAAGTATTTATAGAAAAGGCAGAGAGAAGCTACATTATGGTGATGGGAAAGTGACTGAAGCCGAGATGCCAGATGAAGACTGTAGCAAAGAGGAAAGCTCCTCAGAACTATTACAATGGAAGTATTTATAGAAAAGGCACAGAGAAGCTACATTATGGTGATGGGAAAGTGAGTGAAGCCGAGATGCCAGGTCAAGACTGTAGCAAAGAGGAAAGCTCATCAGAACAATTACCATGAAAGTATTTATAGTAAAGGCACAGAGAAGCTACATTACGGTGATGGGAAAGTGAGTGAAGCCGAGATGCCAGGTGAAGACTGTACCAAATAGGAAATCTCATCAGAACAATTACAATGGAAGTATTTATAGAAAAGGCACAGAGAAGCTACATTATGGTGATGGGAAAGTGACTGAAACCGAGATGCCAGGTCAAGACTGTAGCAAAGAGGAAAGCTCATCAGAAAAATTACCATGAAAGTATTTATAGAAAAGGCACAGAGAAGCTACATTACAGTGTTGGGAAAGTGACTGAAGCCGAGATGCCAGGTCAAGACTGTAGCAAAGATGAAAGCTCATCAGAACAATTACCTTGAAAGTATTTATAGAAAAAGCACAGAGAAGCTACATTACAGTGATTGGAAAGTGACTGAAGCCGAGATCCCAGGTCAAGACTGTAGCAAAGGGGAAAGCTCATTAGAACAATTACCATCAAAGTATTTATAGAAAAGTCACAGAGAATCTACATTACAGTGATGGGAAAGTGACTGAAGCCGAGATGCCAGGTTAAGACTGTAGGAAAGAGGAAAGCTCATCAGAAAAATTACCATGAAAGTATTTATAGAAAAGGCACAGAGAAGCTACATTATGGTGATGGGAAAGTGACTGAAGCCGAGATGCCATGTCAAGCCTGAAGCAAAGAGGAAAGCTCATCAGAACAATTACCATGAAAGTATTTATAGAAAAGGCACAGAGAAGCTACATTATGGTGATGGGAACGTGAGTGAAGTCGAGATGCCAGGTCAAGACTGTAGCAAAGAGGAAAGCTCATCAGAACAATTACCATGAAAGTATTTATAGAAAAGGCATTGAGAAGCTACATTACGGTGATGGGAAAGTGAGTGAAGCCGAGATGCCAGGTCAAGACTGTAGCAAAGAGGAAAGCTCATCAGAACAATTACCATGAAAGTATTTATAGAAAAGTCACAGAGAAGCTACATTATGGTGATGGGAAAGTGAGTGAAGTCGAGATGCCAGGTCAAGACTGTAGCAAAGAGGAAAGCTCATCAGAACAATTACCATGAAAGTATTTATAGAAAAGGCACAGAGAAGCTTCATTACAGTGATGGGAAAGTGACTGAAGCCGAGATGCCAGGTCAAGACTGTAGCAAAGATGAAAGCTCATCAGAACAATTACCTTGAAAGTATTTATAGAAAAAGCACAGAGAAGCTACATTACAGTGATGGGAAAATGACTGAAGCCGAGATGCCAGGTCAAGACTGTAGCAAAGATGAAAGCTCATGAGAACAATTACCATGAAAGTATTTATAGAAAAGGCACAGAGAAGCTACATTACGGTGATGGGAAAGTGACTGAAGCCGAGATGCCAGGTCAAGACTGTAGCAAAGAGGAAAGCTCATCAGAACAATTACCTTGAAAGTATTTATAGAAAAGGCACAGAGAAGCTACATTACGGTGATGGGAAAGTGACTGAAGCCGAGACGCCAGGTCAAGACTGTACCAAATAGGAAATCTCATCAGAACAATTACAATGGAAGTATTTATAGAAAAGGCACAGAGAAGCTACATTATGGTGATGGGAAAGTGACTGAAGCCGCGATGCCAGGTCAAGACTGTACCAAAGAGGAAAGCTCATCAGAACAATTACCATGAAAGTATTTATAGAAAAGGCACAGAGAAGCTACATTACAGTGATGGGAAAGTGACTGAAGCCGAGATGCCAGGTCAAGACGAAAGCAAAGAGGAAAGCTCATCAGAACAATTACCTTGAAAGTATTTATAGAAAAGGCACAGAGAAGCTACATTACAGGGATGGGAAAGTGACTGAAGCCGAAATGCCAGGTTAAGACTGTAGGAAAGAGGAAAGCTCATCAGAAAAATTACCATGAAAGTATTTATAGAAAAGGCACAGAGTAGCTACATTATGGTGATGGGAAAGTGACTGAAGCCGAGATGCCATGTCAAGCCTGAAGCAAAGAGGAAAGCTCATCAGAACAATTACCATGAAAGTATTTATAGAAAAGGCACAGAGAAGCTACATTATGGTGATGGGAACGTGAGTGAAGTCGAGATGCCAGGTCAAGACTGTAGCAAAGAGGAAAGCTCATCAGAACAATTACCATGAAAGTATTTATAGAAAAGGCATTGAGAAGCTACATTACGGTGATGGGAAAGTGAGTGAAGCCGAGATGCCAGGTCAAGACTGTAGCAAAAAGGAAAGCTCATCAGAACAATTACCATGAAAGTATTTATAGAAAAGGCACAGAGAAGCTACATTATGGTGATGGGAAAGTGAGTGAAGTCGAGATGCCAGGTCAAGACTGTAGCAAAGAGGAAAGCTCATCAGAACAATTACCATGTAAGTATTTATAGAAAAGGCACAGAGAAGCTTCATTACAGTGATGGGAAAGTGACTGAAGCCGAGATGCCAGGTCAAGACTGCAGCAAAGATGAAAGCTCATCAGAACAATTACCTTGAAAGTATTTATAGAAAAAGCACAGAGAAGCTACATTACAGTGATGGGAAAATGACTGAAGCCGAGATGCCAGGTCAAGACTGTAGCAAAGAGGAAAGCTCATTAGAACAATTACCATCAAAGTATTTATAGAAAAGTCACAGAGAAGCTACATTACAGTGATGGGAAAGTGACTGAAGCCAAGATGCCAGGTCAAGACTGTACCAAAGAGGAAAGCTCATCAAAAAAATTACCATGAAAGTATTTATAGAAAAAGGCACAGAGAAGCTACATTACGGTGATGGGAAAGTGACTGAAGCCGCGATGCCAGGTCAAGACTGTACCAAAGAGGAAAGCTCATCAGAACAATTACCATGAAAGTATTTATAGAAAAGGCACAGAGAAGCTACATTACAGTGATGGGAAAGTGACTGAAGCCGAGATGCCAGGTCAAGACTATAGCAACGAGGAAAGCTCATCAGAACAATTACCTTGAAAGTATTTATAGAAAAGGCACAGAGAAGCTACATTACGGTGATGGGAAAGTGCCTGAAGCCGAGACGCCAGGTCAAGACTGTAGCAAAGAGGAAAGCTCATCAGAACAATTACCATGAAAGTATTTATAGAAAAGGCACAGAGAAGCTACATTATGTTGATGGGAAAGTGAGTGAAGCCGAGATGCCAGGTCAAGACTGTAGCAAAGAGGAAAGCTCATCAGAACAATTACCATGAAAGTATTTATAGAAAAGGCACAGAGAAGCTACATTACGGTGATGGGAAAGTGAGTGAAGCCGAGATGCCAGGTCAAGACTGTAGCAAAGAGGAAAGCTCATCAGAACAATTACCATGAAAGTATTTATAGAAAAGGCACAGCGAAGCTACATTACGGTGATGGGAAAGTGACTGAAGCCAAGATGCCAGGTCAAGACTCTAGCAATGAGGAAAGCTCATCAGAACAATTACCATTAAAGTATTTATAGAAAAGGCACAGAGAAGCTATATTACGGTGATGGGAAAGTGACTGAAGCCGAGATGCCAGGTCAAGACTGTAGCAAAGAGGAAAGCTCATCAGAACAATTACCATGAAATTATTTATAGAAAAGGCACAGAGAATGTACATTATGGTGATGGGAAAGTGAGTGAAGCCGAGATGCCAGGTCAAGACTGTAGCAAAGAGGAAAGCTCATCAGAACAATTACCTTGAAAGTATTTATAGAAAAGGCACAGAGAAGCTACATTACGGTGATGGGAAAGTGACTGAAGCCGAGACGCCAGGTCAAGACTGTACCAAATAGGAAATCTCATCAGAACAATTACAATGGATGTATTTATAGAAAAGGCACAGAGAAGCTACATTATGGTGATGGGAAAGTGACTGAAGCCGCGATGCCAGGTCAAGACTGTACCAAAGAGGAAAGCTCATCAGAACAATTACCATGAAAGTATTTATAGAAAAGGCACAGAGAAGCTACATTACAGTGATGGGAAAGTGACTGAAGCCGAGATGCCTGGTCAAGACTATAGCAAAGAGGAAAGCTCATCAGAACAATTACCTTGAAAGTATTTATAGAAAAGGCACAGAGAAGCTACATTACGGTGATGGGAAAGTGCCTGAAGCCGAGACGCCAGGTCAAGACTGTAGCAAAGATGAAACCTCATGAGAACAATTACCATGAAAGTATTTATAGAAAAGGCACAGAGAAGCTACATTACAGTGATGGGAAAGTGACTGAAGCCGAGATGCCAGGTTAAGACTGTAGCAAAGAGGAAAGCTCATCAGAAAAATTACCATGAAAGTATTTATAGAAAAGGCACAGAGAAGCTACATTATGGTGATGGGAAAGTGACTGAAGTCGAGATGCCAGGTCAAGACTGTAGCAAAGAGGAAAGCTCATCAGAACAATTACCATGAAAGTATTTATAGAAAAGGCACAGAGAAGCTACATTATGTTGATGGGAAAGTGAGTGAAGCCGAGATGCCAGGTCAAGACTGTAGCAAAGAGGAAAGCTCATCAGAACAATTACCATGAAAGTATTTATAGAAAAGGCACAGAGAAGCTACATTACGGTGATGGGAAAGTGAGTGAAGCCGAGATGCCAGGTCAAGACTGTAGCAAAGAGGAATGCTCATCAGAACAATTACCATGAAAGTATTTATAGAAAAGGCACAGCGAAGCTACATTACGGTGATGGGAAAGTGACTGAAGCCAAGATGCCAGGTCAAGACTCTAGCAAAGAGGAAAGCTCATCAGAACAATTACCATTAAAGTATTTATAGAAAAGGCACAGAGATGCTATATTACGGTGATGGGAAAGTGACTGAAGCCGAGATGCCAGGTCAAGACTGTAGCAAAGAGGAAAGCTCATCAGAACAATTACCATGAAATTATTTATAGAAAAGGCACAGAGAATGTACATTATGGTGATGGGAAAGTGAGTGAAGCCGAGATGCCAGGTCAAGACTGTAGCAAAGAGGAAAGCTCATCAGAAAAATTACCATGAAAGTATTTATAGAAAAGGCACAGAGAAGCTACATTACGGTGATGGGAAAGTGACTGAAGCCGAGACGCCAGGTCAAGACTGTACCAAATAGGAAATCTCATCAGAACAATTACAATGGAAGTATTTATAGAAAAGGCACAGAGAAGCTACATTATGGTGATGGGAAAGTGACTGAAGCCGAGATGCCAGGTCAAGACTGTAGCAAAGAGGAAAGCTCATCAGAAAAATTACCATGAAAGTATTTATAGAAAAGGCACAGAGAAGCTACCTTACGGTGATGGGAAAGTGACTGAAGCCGAGACGCCAGGTCAAGACAGTACCAAATAGGAAATCTCATCAGAACAATTACAATGGAAGTATTTATAGAAAAGGAACAGAGAAGCTACATTATGGTGATGGGAAAGTGACTGAAGCCGCGATGCCAGGTCAAGACTGTACCAAAGAGGAAAGCTCATCAGAACAATTACCATGAAAGTATTTATAGAAAAGGCACAGAGAAGCTACATTACAGTGATGGGAAAGTGACTGAAGCCGAGATGCCAGGTCAAGACTGTAGCAAAGATGAAAGCTCATCAGAACAATTACCTTGAAAGTATTTATAGAAAAAGCACAGAGAAGCTACATTACAGTGATTGGAATGTGACTGAAGCCGAGATCCCAGGTCAAGACTCTAGCAAAGGGGAAAGCTCATTAGAACAATTACCATCAAAGTATTTATAGAAAAGTCACAGAGAAGCTACATTACAGTGATGGGAAAGTGACTGAAGCCGAGATGCCAGGTTAAGACTGTAGGAAAGAGGAAAGCTCATCAGAAAAATTACCATGAAAGTATTTATAGAAAAGGCACAGAGAAGCTACATTATGGTGATGGGAAAGTGACTGAAGCCGAGATGCCATGTCAAGCCTGAAGCAAAGAGGAAAGCTCATCAGAACAATTACCATGAAAGTATTTATAGAAAAGGCACAGAGAAGCTACATTATGGTGATGGGAAAGTGAGTGAATTCGAGATGCCAGGTCAAGACTGTAGCAAAGAGGAAAGCTCATCAGAACAATTACCATGAAAGTATTTATAGAAAAGGCATTGAGAAGCTACATTACGGTGATGGGAAAGTGAGTGAAGCCGAGATGCCATGTCAAGACTGTAGCAAAGAGGAAAGCTCATCAGAACAATTACCATGAAAGTATTTATAGAAAAGGCACAGAGAAGCTACATTATGGTGATGGGAAAGTGAGTGAAGTCGAGATGCCAGGTCAAGACTGTAGCAAAGAGGAAAGCTCATCAGAACAATTACCATGAAAGTATTTATAGAAAAGGCACAGAGAAGCTTCATTACAGTGATGGGAAAGTGACTGAAGCCGAGATGCCAGGTCAAGACTGTAGCAAAGATGAAAGCTCATCAGAACAATTACCTTGAAAGTATTTATAGAAAAAGCACAGAGAAGCTACATTACGGTGATGGGAAAGTGACTGAAGCCGAGATGCCAGGTCAAGACTGTAGCAAAGAGGAAAGCTCATCAGAACAATTACCTTGAAAGTATTTATAGAAAAAGCACAGAGAAGCTACATTACGGTGATGGGAAAGTGACTGAAGCCGAGATGCCAGGTCAAGACTGTAGCAAAGAGGAAAGCTCATCAGAAAAATTACCTTGAAAGTATTTATAGAAAAAGCACAGAGAAGCTACATTACGGTGATGGGAAAGTGACTGAAGCCGAGATGACAGGTCAAGACTGTAGCAAAGAGGAAAGCACATTAGAACAATTACCATCAAAGTATTTATAGAAAAGTCACAGAGAAGCGACATTACAGTGATGGGAAAGTGACTGAAGCCGAGATGCCAGGTCAAGACTGTACCAAAGAGGAAAGCTCATCAGAAAAATTACCATGAAAGTATTTATAGAAAAGGCACAGAGAAGCTACATTACGGTGATGGGAAAGTGACTGAAGCCGAGATGCCAGGTCAAGACTGTAGCAAAGATGAACGCTCATGAGAACAATTACCATGAAAGTATTTATAGAAAAGGCGCAGAGAAGCTACATTACGGTGATGGGAAAGTGACTGAAGCCGAGATGCCAGGTCAAGACTGTAGCAAAGAGGAAAGCTCATCAGAACAATTACCTTGAAAGTATTTATAGAAAAGGCACAGAGAAGCTACATTACGGTGATGGGAAAGTGACTGAAGCCGAGACGCCAGGTCAAGACTGTACCAAATAGGAAATCTCATCAGAACAATTACAATGGAAGTATTTATAGAAAAGGCACAGAGAAGCTACATTATGGTGATGGGAAAGTGACTGAAGCCGCGATGCCAGGTCAAGACTGTACCAAAGAGGAAAGCTCATGAGAACAATTACCATGAAAGTATTTATAGAAAAGGCACAGAGAAGCTACATTACAGTGATGGGAAAGTGACTGAAGCCGAGATGCCAGGTCAAGACTGTAGCAAAGAGGAAAGCTCATCAGAACAATTACCTTGAAAGTATTTATAGAAAAGGCACAGAGAAGCTACATTACGGTGATGGGAAAGTGACTGAAGCCGAGATGCCAGGTCAAGACTGTAGCAAAGAGGAAAGCTCATCAGAAAAATTACCTTGAAAGTATTTATAGAAAAAGCACAGAGAAGCTACATTACGGTGATGGGAAAGTGACTGAAGCCGAGATGACAGGTCAAGACTGTAGCAAAGAGGAAAGCTCATTAGAACAATTACCATCAAAGTATTTATAGAAAAGTCACAGAGAAGCTACATTACAGTGATGGGAAAGTGACTGAAGCCGAGATGCCAGGTCAAGACTGTACCAAAGAGGAAAGCTCATCAGAAAAATTACCATGAAAGTATTTATAGAAAAGGCACAGAGAAGCTACATTACGGTGATTGGAAAGTGACTGAAGCCGAGATGCCAGGTCAAGACTGTAGCAAAGATGAAAGCTCATGAGAACAATTACCATGAAAGTATTTATAGAAAAGGCGCAGAGAAGCTACATTACGGTGATGGGAAAGTGACTGAAGCCGAGATGCCAGGTCAAGACTGTAGCAAAGAGGAAAGCTCATCAGAACAATTACCTTGAAAGTATTTATAGAAAAGGCACAGAGAAGCTACATTACGGTGATGGGAAAGTGACTGAAGCCGAGACGCCAGGTCAAGACTGTACCAAATAGGAAATCTCATCAGAACAATTACAATGGAAGTATTTATAGAAAAGGCACAGAGAAGCTACATTATGGTGATGGGAAAGTGACTGAAGCCGCGATGCCAGGTCAAGACTGTACGAAAGAGGAAAGCTCATCAGAACAATTACCATGAAAGTATTTATAGAAAAGGCACAGAGAAGCTACATTACAGTGATGGGAAAGTGACTGAAGCCGAGATGCCAGGTCAAGACTGTAGCAAAGAGGAAAGCTCATCAGAACAATTACCTTGAAAGTATTTATAGAAAAGGCACAGAGAAGCTACATTACGGTGATGGGAAAGTGCCTGAAGCCGAGACGCCAGGTCAAGACTGTAGCAAAGATGAAAGCTCATGAGAACAATTACCATGAAAGTATTTATAGAAAAGGCAAAGAGAAGCTACATTACAGTGATGGGAAAGTGACTGAAGCCGAGATGCCAGGTTAAGACTGTAGCAAAGAGGAAAGCTCATCAGAAAAATTACCATGAAAGTATTTATAGAAAAGGCACAGAGAAGCTACATTATGGTGATGGGAAAGTGACTGAAGTCGAGATGCCAGGTCAAAACTGTAGCAAAGAGGAAAGCTCATCAGAACAATTACCATGAAAGTATTTATAGAAAAGGCACAGAGAAGCTACATTACGGTGATGGGAAAGTGAGTGAAGCCGAGATGCCAGGTCAAGACTGTAGCAAAGAGGAAAGCTCATAAGAACAATTACCATGAAGTATTTATAGAAAAGGCACAGCGAAGCTACATTACGGTGATGGGAAAGTGACTGAAGCCGAGATGCCAGGTCAAGACTCTAGCAAAGAGGAAAGCTCATCAGAACAATTACCATGAAAGTATTTATAGAAAAGGCACAGAGAAGCTACATTACGGTGATGGGAAAGTGACTGAAGCCGAGATGCCAGGTCAAGACTGTAGCAAAGAGGAAAGCTCATCAGAACAATTACCATGAAAGTATTTATAGAAAAGGCACAGAGAATGTACATTATGGTGATGGGAAAGTGAGTGAAGCCGAGATGCCAGGTCAAGACTGTAGCAAAGAGGAAAGCTCATCAAAACAATTATCATGAAAGTATTTATAGAAAAGGCACAGAGAAGTTACATTACGGTGATGGGAAAGTGACTGAAGCCGAGATGCCAGGTTAAGACTGTAGCAAAGAGGAAAGCTCATCAGAACAATTACCATGAAAGTATTTATAGAAAAGGCACAGAGAACCTACATTACGGTGATGGGAAAGTGACTGAAGCCGAGATGCCAGGTCAAGACTGTACCAAAGAGGAAAGCTCATCAGAACAATTACCACGAAAGTATTTATAGAATAGGCACAGAGAAGCTACATTATGTTGTTTGCGACTTTTAAATTTGTTACAACTAATGAATAATAAACAATCATTGTATAATATGATTAGATTCTATTAGGTTGGTGCAAAAATAATGTCGTTTTCTCACATAGTAACATATGTGAGAAAACAACATTATTTTTGCACCAACCTAATAGATCTCGTTTTGCAATGATAATAAAAACCATCTTGCTTTATTTTCTTTACTGGTCAAAAAAAAAAAAAAAAAGAAATATGACAATGTTTAATTTCCGTGACCGCCAAAAAAAAAAAAAAAAAACTGTGGCAAATGATCAGTTATTCCTTTGACACCAATATTACTGGACAATGTGGTATTGTTTTTAATGGTGATTATTAGAATTGTAAGAAAACCCATCATATGAATGTGGATTCTTACATTTTCTTTATTCTTGAGATTTAACAACGATATTAGACATTATTTATTAGAGTGATTATTTAGGAGGGTGATTTTATAAAAAAAAGATTATGAAAATATATGAAACAACTATAACGAAACATTTATTATGTTTCAGTTTGTAAAGAAATAAGTATGGAAATAATTTTTTATTAATAAATTCATAAAAATGGCTGTGAACAAATTTAAATAAACACCTAATGGCGATCAATTGTAATTATAAATTAAAAAAAAAACACACACACACATTTACCAGGCATTTTTTTCAATTGCTCTTCACACATAAATTCACTAAAATAGCTTAAAAGCATCTCTTCCTCTAAACCAAAGATTATTTTAATTTTAGATTTTAGACAGGACCAAAAACGCTCCATATTTTGAGAGTGTATCTTCCTATTCATAGGATGGACAAACGTTTTCTTTGTGTATTATTACTGAATTTCTGTAATTTTTACCGTAAATATTATATTGTAAGTGGTGTAAATATGTTGATAATTTTCTATTTTTTTTTTATAAATTTTTGAATAACAATACTTCTTTTTAAATTTATTTCTTTACAAAATGGTCTCGAGGCAACGGAGGTATGGTTCTACATAAGGATGCTGAGGATATCATGGACCAAGCATGTGAGCAACGATGAGGTTTTGGAGAGGATCCAAACAAGGAGGAAGCTTATATTTAACATCAAGAAGAGGCAGGTGAAATTTCCGGTTCATGTAATGAGAAAGGAGGGTTGGAGAATCTGATTCTCCCAGGGAGAATAGAGGGAAAGAGAGACAATGGAAAGCAACGCGTTACATTCCTATCGGAATAAGCAAGTGGATGACAGAACATGGCCTGGCCTGGGGGAAGTAGCAAAGGAACAAAACTTGTTGAGAGCTACAAGGGATAGGGGGAAGTGGAGAGTCATGATCACCTACGTCCTGAAGGGACACGGCACATAAAAGAAGAAATAAATCTTTATAATAGGTAAATGATAAATAACGCGTTGTACTTGGTTCACTTATTTGTATAATCTTATAAATGAGGTTGCCAAGGGAGTCAAAAATTAGTAGCGGTGTCAAGGGAATAACAGTCATTTCGATACACCATTTTTTGAATGGAGAGTTGAGAAATATAACATTCACTGAGTTAGTATTTAAACCATATATGCTTTTTGTGAAATTTCAGTATATACAACCAATCAAACACAATTTAATAAAAACATATTTTAATAAGTACGGCCGTAAAAAATATAAATAGCGTAAATGAGTTACCTCCCTTGCTGTTACTGTTGTGATTACTGTAAGAGTAGTAATTTTATACTAATCTCACAGTAATAACAGCGGTAACAGTAAGAGAACTAGCACATTTACTGTGGAAAGCTAATTTCGCATATGCTAACAGAAAATGTATAATATTAAATTATCGTTATTCTTGTAAATCTAGGCGACAATATTAAGGTAACCACGTCAATTAAAAAATTATAATAACTTTTAAAGTTAATGAACTGTTTATTTTAAGTGTTTATAAGAATAAAAAAAATATGAATAAAGGATAGGGTTCAACCCTTATGATATAGTAAAGTTGATAAGGTTAAAATTTAATCATATTGGAGATGTTTATGATAGTAGAGCGTTATTATGTCGAATATAAAGGTTGAATTTTAATTTAGGTCGATAACTGGCGTCTGCGCAAAAATGTAAACTGTCAGACGAACGTGCCATCAATATCATTAGTTAGTTCTCTTAGTGTCTCTCTCTCTTTCACTGTCTTTCTCACTCTCTGTCTGCCTGTTTGTCTGACTCTCTCTCTCTCTCTCTCTCTCTCTTACACACACATACACCCATTCGGATAGATAGATAGATAGATAGATAGATAGATAGATAGATAGATAGATAGATATCAATAAACTTAGACAGATATAGATAGATAGATAGAGAGAGAGAGAGAGAGAGAAAGAGAGAGAGAGGAAAGTAGGTAGATAGATAGTTAAGTATAGGTTGAAAATAGATAACGAACAGAGCTAGATAGATAGAAAATGAACAGTTTGAGATAGATAGATAGATAGATAGATAGATAGATAGATAGATAGATATCAATAAACTTAGACAGATATAGATAGATAGATAGATAGATAGATAGATAGAGAGAGAGAGAGAGAGAAAGAGAGAGAGAGGAAAGTAGGTAGATAGATAGTTAAGTATAGGTTGAAAATAGATAACGAACAGAGCTAGATAGATAGAAAATGAACAGTTTGAGATAGATAGATAGATAGATAGATAGATAGATAGATAGATAGATAGATAGATAGATGAACAAAATAGAATAGTACATATTGAAACTTGCGTGCATTAATGTATATCCATGCTTCATTACAGGTTTGCAATATTTCTCATAATTCCGAAACTTATTTCATCCCCAGGCTTGCTTTCGATCACACAATTGAGAATAGAAACTATTCAATTTTTCTCCTTTACAATCGGTTGCTCTAAATTGATTGGCCCGATCCACATCACAGAATCTGACCGAATGTCCAAATATCAGCACTTCTTGGAAAGACTCCTTCAGTACAACTCATAATAGTATTCAATTTATCAATCACTCTCAATACTCAGAATCACTCACAACATATTCAAATGTAAGTATTTTTTTCTTTTAATCTTTTAGCTTAAAATAAGACATCGTATATTATTCTTATTTGTGCATGCATAACCAACATTGGAAAATACACGTGGTGCTGATAAATCCTCACACCTCATCTTCACTTCCCAATATATGACCTAATGAACTTTATAATTTATTTTTGAAAATTTTTCAGCGACCTTGATAATGTAATTTTGTCTGTCATTGATTTCAGCAAAATCAACATTGCAGAATAAATATTGCGAAATCACTATCAATGTATTGAAAGGTGACTATTTCTAATTTTCAGCTTCCAGATCCAAATTTTAATTTAGGGAATAGAATAAATATAATTGAAAATACAAGAGTGTTGATAAGTTCTCAGTCTGGACGATTCCCAAAATATTACCATTTATTTAGGAAGAGTATCTTGGTTGATTCAGTTTCTTTTCCTGCACCCCTCGACATGGACGTCAGTTTATGATTTATCTTATCAAAATTAATAGAATTTTCTCAACATTGCAGTTTACTCACAAATGAAATTAAATGCGAGTATTTTTCATTTTAATCTTTTTTATTAAAGTAAGATATTATATACATTTTTTTATTTATTTATGTAATGGAACAAATTGCAGTTGAATAATCGAGTTCATGATCTTATCTACTTCCCCAGTTTTGGCTAATTCTTCAAATATTAGATATTTTTTTCTTTTACTTTGGAGGGGCATCTTGCTTGGGTCTAGGATTTTTTATCACCTATGCGTTTATTCACATTACAATACACGGTTCATTGTTTCGGTAAACACGAACGTAAACGCATTTGCACTACGGATCAATTTCTGTTCAACTATCTTTCTTTCTTTCTTTCTTTCTTTTCATTATAATAATCATTCTGTCCAAAACACATTCGTAATTCATGCTAACCTTCATATCATATCGTCTTCTGTATCACTTGAATTTCTTTTCTTTCTTTCTTTCTTTCTTTCTTTCTTTTCATTAAAATAATCATTCTTTCCAAAAGTCTTTGGTAATTCATGCTAGCATTAATGCCATTGTCTTCTGCATCACTTGAATAGCTATTTTCTTTCTTTCTTTCTTTCTTCCTTTCTTTCTTCCTTTCTTTCTTTCTTTCTTTCTTTCTTTCTTTTCATTGTAATAATCATTCTGTCCAAACGTCTTTGGTAATTCATGCTAATCTTCATATGTTATAGTCTTTTTTATCACTTGAATATCTTTCCTTCTTTCTTTCTTTCTTTTTCCCGACTATGTATATAGGCTATATCATTCTTCACACACTATTTTTCTCTCATATTCTACGTTTTTCTCACAATGGCATCATTACATCAAACTATATCTAAGCATATATGAATCTGCATCCATATACTCCTTTAATTGCATATCTATAATACGCATACAGGCAAACAATAATTTCAATTTAATTAATTCTAAACTATATAAGTAAATAAAATGAGTAAGCATGTAAATATACTCATACAATAACACAATTCCCATTAATACACACCCGCCATCACGTGAACATATGTACACACAATCATATTGTTTCCATTTTTCTCCAGATAAACCCATCACGCACATTCTCACAAGAATGTTTTGAAGCATACGTACAGGTTAATGTACTTAAAAATCACATAAGCGAATACTGAAATCATTTGGGTACACTCACGCACACAGAAATACCAAGCTCAACGTCTTTTGAAAATAATTCCTGTCTTCTATTATCGATATTCTAATTCCAATAATTTCCACTTCTTAACTCGTGCCACAATCAATTCGCCAGTTGCACCAAGACGTGACCAATCCAACGCTTGTGCAAATCAGACGCTCTTCTCCTTCTCTACTGCTTTCTGTGAAGAATAACTTCTCTATTCTTGGCTTTATTTGCTAACGACATGAAATCCCTAATCAATTCTTCCATACTGTCCTCATAGAAAAGTATCAAATCTAATATGTAACAATTATTTTCTGAAAAACGAATAAAATTAACGAAAATTAGACATTATGGCTTAATGGTCACAGAAGTAGAATACTGACGTCAATGCCTTTGGTTCAACAGCAAATAGAGAATTAATTCTTTGCAATGCTTTGCATAAAGAAATTTGTTTAAAGGTATCTTCGTGTACTTAATTATCTATGCGTAAAATCCAAGAGTGTTTATGAATTAAAATTACAAACTCTCGTTTCTATTATTAGGTGTCTATTAGGCGAGGGAGGGTACAAATTAATTTTGAATTTTTTACACTTTAAATGATTTTCCAAACCTACTTTTACCAAGACTTACTGTTTCTTTCATATTGAGATAAATACCAATCAATTAAGAATTATACTTGTTAGTACCTTTTTAGAATAGTTTACGTTTACTTACATTTTTTTTTTTTTTAAGTATTTAACAGAAATTTCTACATAGCCTTCCGGAAGTAAAATGAATATCCTGTGTCTATTCGCTCGTAGTTAATTTTACCGTTCAATATGCATGTCTGTGAATGTGCGGATGCTACGGTTAACGACACAGATCGTAGAATCAGCGATCTGTGTTCGAATTCTAACCCAGTCATTTTTATTTACTTATGATCAATTTCTTATCTCCTCAACCTAAAGAACAAGAAAGACTAGAATATGTAAGACAATTCTGAATTCAAAACATTAGAGAAGTCGACGGGTATTCTCACGACTGTCTTTCATAGCAATTTACAAGTATCAAAGTATGTTGTCAGTCAATCGGTTGTGCCATGCGTGATACACGTATAGGCGGTTATGTATCTTTCGATACATGACTGACGAGGCAGATATTTTTTTTTGCAGTAGGTTGCCATTTCTTTCTGCGGTAGACCAATTGCCATCCAAGGCTACAGAACCCGGTCTGTTCTGATATTTACCCATAGATGGGGGAGTGGGTAGAAGAGGATTAATACTTTTCCAAAGGGTGTTAGCACGTAAGAGAATGTAATGGATTCAACTGGAATTTGAACTCGGCTCTTCGAGCCGGTATCCATTACTCCACCGTACCTCCTCACATCTTGCAGGGACATAACATTAAAAAAATGCTTGTGTATCTGACATGGATTCAGAAACAATTTGGTACCTGACACTTGATAGAACTAAGTCAGAGTATACTTCTATTGCAATGGTAGTAGAGAAGACTATAATATATGAAGGTTAGCATGAATTACTGAATACTTTAAGACAGAATGATTATTATAATGAAAAGAATGAAAGAAAGAAAGAAAGAAAGAAAGAAGACATTCAACTGATACACAAAACGGTAACATAACCGTAGCATAATTTACCAAAGATATGTAAATAGAATGATTAGTATGATGTAAAGAAAGAAAGAAAGAAAGAAAGAAAGGAAGAAAGAAAGAAAGAAAGGAAGAAAGAAAGAAAGGAAGAAAGAAAGAAAGACATATAAGTGATACAGAAGTCGATAACATATGACGATCAGCAGGAATTACCAAAGACCAAAGAGAAAGAGAGTGAGAGAGAAAGAGAGTGAGAGAGAAAAAGGGCTTGTTAAACTTTAAGCTGTGTCCTTGGGCATAAGCTTGTCGGTAAAAGTGGGTAAAAAAAATTGAGGCTTGTTTAGATCAATTGCACGGAATGATTATTATAATGAAAAGAAAGAAAGAAAGAAAGAAAGAAAGAAAGAAAGAAAGAAAGATATTCAAGTGATACAGAAGACTATAACATATGAAGGTTAGCATGAATTACCAAAGACTTCTGGACAGAATGATTATTATTTTTTTATGTCCATAGTCACAAATGGCATACACTGTTTTATTTTTGGAAATATTTATGATTAAGAAAAGTTTTAAAATATCTTCGGAATGAATATTTTTATCCAGAAAACTTTTCTTTGTAATTATTTTTGGGATTTGAAAGAGCATTAATTTTTGGTGATGATTCAAAACAGAGAAGAATACTTGGCCTGTTATCAGTTAAATTTGGTACCAACAAAAATATCAACTAATTCTAGGGAGTTCTGTCTTCGACAATTATCGGTGACTGTGTTTGACTTTTTGGGTGATAATTCAAAAACATTCTTTTAAGATCAGAGAAAAATGAAGATCTTAATTTCAAAAAAAGGTTTTTCATATATTTTGCCATGTAATCGAAAATGCAACTATTTACACATACACATGTTTATATATATATATATATATATATATATATATATATATATATATATATATATATATATATATATATATATATATATATATCTTTACACATATATACACATTGCATACTGCAATTGATCTTTATGAAATGATTGGTCATCAAGCACCTGTTTAAGTCAACTATTAATCAAAATATTTAAAGGACAAGCATTAGAGACGTAATTACAAGGGAATATTTATTAGTTTGAACATGCCTCTTTCTAATAGATTTTCTTCTCTGACAAATAGCGCGAATTATCAACATAGTAATGAAAACGGAAAGAGATTTAATAAATAGCAAATAAATCATTCAAACTTGTTTTGTTTAGTAGTCACTTCCTTGTTATGTGATATGTTTTAATCTCCTATTCCTATAATTTTCAGCCGGTGTGTCGCATCACACTGGTCTACCGCATCATACTGGTGCCCCGCATCATACTGGTGTACCGAATCACACAGGTGTGCTGCATCATAATAGTCTGTCACACCACATTGTTCTGTAGCATCAAACTGATCTTTCGCATCACACTGGTGTGCCGCATCACATTGGTGTGCCGCATCACACTGTTGTGCCGCATCATAATGGTCTGTTACATCACATTGGTCGGCCGCATCACATTCGTCTGTCTCATCACACTGACGTGCCGCATCAAAATGGTATAACGCATCATAATGCTGTGCCGCACCACATTGGCGTGCCGTATCATACTGGTGTGCTGCTCACACTGGTGTGACGAATCATACTGGTGTGCCACATCACATTGGCGTGCCGCATCGCACTAGTCTGACCCGTCATAATGGTGTGCCGCATCACATTGTTGTGCCGCATCATACTGGTGTGCCGCATCATACTGCTGTGCCGCATCATACTGCTGTGCCGCATCACACTGTTGTGCCGCATCATATTGGTGTGCCGCATCACACTGGCGTGCCGCATCACACTGATTTAAAGTTCATTAAATTAAATTATTTTGGAAAGGCGTCCAAATCACAATAAGTGTACATATCAAAAAGGAAATTCTTATTAAATTGTTTATATAAGTATATTATTGTTATAATAAACAAACATATACATAATCTATTAATTTTAATTGTTATCAACTTAATATTATTATTATTATTGTTATATTACTTGTTTTAATAAAAATTGTTTTTTTGTATTAATAAAAAAAATCATAAATACATTTTTATGATCATTTATAATTTAATTGTGCTGTGGAAATTTAACTCCATTTTCCATTGTGGTTTGAGATTTAAAAAAAAAGGGTAAAAAAAACAAAACATTGGACAGGAATCCAATATGCTCATGTTTTCAATATAAAGATCTTTTAGAAGTCTATGAATAGTGTAGAAAAATGTCATGATATTATGATAATGTTAATCATATTTAATATAGGTTCATTAGTGATTAATTACCGTATTTGACGTCATATAACGCGCATTTTTCTTTTACTAAAATATCTTCTAAAATTTGTCTGTAACTTATATGCCATATGTAGGTTTAAAATTCGCGATAGTCGGCCGAAATTAGCTACCTGGCAACTCCTATTAGTTTAGACTTTAGAGTAACTTTCATATACCTATTGTCATTATTTAAAAGGAAATGCAGATCTAAACGTGTTATCATTGATTGTTTCATCACGCTTAATATTAGTAATTTTTGTACTGATAAATCATCAGTTACCTCCCCTTAAGATATAAGAGGTATAAAAAGCACCCTGTTAGATACGTTAGTAGATGAGTAGTCAGAGTAAAGTGCAATAAAGCTTTGGTATAAGTTTATTCACTGGTTCTGTTTTTGCTACACTTTGTTTCACCAAAATTATATGCAATAAATTCAAATTATATATTTGTAAAATATATTTGTTTCATTATTATTTTCCTTGTGATAACTTCCGCATGCAGAATCTTTATATCCTAATTATTCCAATAAGAGGTTTACAACGCGCAGTTTGTACAGAAAGGATATAAACAAGATTTATAGGCTCGTATTACTATTTTGTATATTATTTTTCGTTTAATTGTAATCATGGCTTGTTTAACCAAAATAATACCTCATAAATATAGCCTAGTCTGTACCATTTACTAAGAATTTTACTAATTACTATTTTTGTCTTGATCTGCCCTTCTGAAATTGAGGTGCGTCTTATACACCCGTGTGTCTTATATGCCATCAAATACGATACATTATTACATTATTTCCTTAAATATTGCGCTTAAAGAAAAAATTAAGTGTGCTCTATTAAGTATAGCGCTTTTTATGTTTAAGTTTCGCAGAAATTTATTGGTAAAGGTTATACGCTCTTGAAATTATGAGAGGTAATTATCTGTCTGAATACTTCAGAGGCAAGAGTTGATGAGATAATATGTTTGAGAGGATTCTATATGTTTTAACTTATTCATGTATGTACAGGGTTATTAAAAAGGTATGAACCGATTTCATTACGCAATATTTTAATATGGAAATACAACAGAAAATTCCAGTTATATCATAAGTATTCTACTCACAATCAACTTTTATTTCCTGTCTTAAAAGTGCTCAATGAGGCCACCACCTTCAGCACAGGCAACATCAATGCGATAAGAGAATTCGTTCCAGATACATATCAGCATTTCACGATCCACTCTCTTGATCGCTGTTGTTATTTGATGTTTAAGGTCATCGAGGTTAGTGGGTAACGGTGAAACATAAATGCGATCTTTTACAAGAAACAATAATAAAAAGTAACATCTGGTGTTCTCGCAGGCCAAGCACAAAGGGAAAGGTCTTGGTAAGAGCCTGAACGAGACGTATTCTATAAGGTTTCAAATGTAGATATCTTAGCCCACGCCAGATAGTGGGTTGAGAGATCGCAAACTCAGGGCTAGCTCGATTTGTGGACTTCCGCAGCATGCATTCTCGCCGAAAATTGTGGTCGCCCTGGACTTTACACGGACACTCACTCTCTTGAAACTGCTTAAACCACCGTCGAATGTTTTTAGGAGAAGGACGATAAATGTCTAATTGCTTTCGAAAAGCAGGCTTCATCGTGACGACCGTATTTATTTCCGCGAACTCGAGAACGCAGAACGTCTTTTACTGAGGACTCTCCATTCCAGTGAAAAAAAACAACCCCCCCCAAACGACTGAATGTTGCCAGAGATACGACGCGACTACAGAACCCCTGTGGCAGCCATTCAAAACTTAGAAAACTACTCTTTCAAATAGTCACTGACATTCTATGACGATGGTTGAGAACTGAAGCGATGCATCATGAAATCGATTCATTCTTTTTTAATAACACTGTATATTTCTTATTACTCTGAACATTATCTTTATTGGGTAAACGTGATTGAGTTGATATTAATGCTTTTTTTTTTTTTTTTTTTTTAAACAGTGAAATTAATAACAACCTGTCTAAACTGAGAAGTTTAGAAAGAAAAATTGTGCCTACGGTTGGAATCGAACCTATATCACTCTTTTTCCATCTTTTTTTTAACCAAAGTATGCAGCTACTCGTTTGGTAGCGGAGACCAGCCTGATAGCGAAAGGTTCGAATTAACTATTTAAAGAAAGCAAATGTTTGGTTGGGTCTTCTAAGAGACTAGTTCAAGTAAGGTACCTGAAATGTAAACAACAGTAATTTTTTAAAGAATTTTTTTTATCCGAGCTTATTTATTTCTCATTAATATAAACATTATTTTTACTAAATACACGTGTCTGTGTTGACATCCCTGTTTTTTGTTTTTTTTTAGCTTTTTTAATTTTCTTAAAAAGTGGAATTAATAACGACGAGCCTAAATTAAGAAGTTTCACTCAAGAGAGAATTGAGCCACTTTTGCATCATGGAAAAATGCTTTTTAGCCAAAGCGTCTCACAACAAATTTGGCTACGTAGAGCAACTTGAGAGTGAAATGTTCGGATTACCTATTTCAGGAAAGCACATTTGTCATTATGACTTCTACGATTCATTTATTTATTTATTTATTTTTTATTAAGGATAGCAAGTTAAACAGTTATATTCAATATAAATAACATTTATACGAATAAGAAATTACGTTGAATAGAAATATTCATTAAAAAATCACACACACACAGACACGGACCGCCCACACCCACCCACAAACACACACACACACACACACACACATATATATATATATATATATATATATATATATATATATATATATATATATATATATATATAGAGAGAGAGAGAGAGAGAGAGAGTAAAATATGAAATAGTCGAACAAATAAAACATGGTGACATTTCATTTTTTAATCTGTTGCCAACGGTTCGTTCATTAAGGGCATCAACGGAGATATTTGATGATGTTCGTAATGAACGAAACGTTGACAATAGAATAAGATAAAAACACCCAACTGGCTTTCTGCTATGTGTGTGTGTATGTACATATATATATATATATATATATATATATGTGTGTGTGTGTGTGTGTGTGTTTGTGTGTGTGTGTGTGTATGTGAGAGAGAAAGAGCGTAAGGTAAGCGAGTGAGTGAGTGAGTGTGTTTGCAATACCCGTAAAGATTATGCTAAGACCTTCAAATTAAGATATCGGAGATACATCTGACACATTTGATAACAACTTTACACTCTAAATATGGTTGAAATCGCTGAAAGTAACTGCTAAAATAATATTAAAAAAAAATAGACTAATAATCAGTAAAAGAAAAAATAACTTAAAGGAAAACCAGAAAAATTAAATTTATGTCCTCAAAATAAATATTTCCGTAACTTCCGTAATAAGGCGCGCGCGCATACACACATATACCCACATCTATAACTATCAATCCATATATATATATATATATATATATATATATATATATATATATATATATACATATATATATACATATATATATACATATATACATATATATATATATATATATATATATATATGTTTTGAACAACGAAAAATATTACAAAATTAAGTTTTGAACTTAAGAAATATGTATAAAATTAAGTTTTGAAAAATAAGAAATATTAAAAAATTAAACTTTTCAGACACTCTGGGTTGTAAATTAATCATTTTTTGTTTGATTATTTTAATCATGTTCCTCGACTAGTTTCGGCCAACATGACCATCATCAGGAGAAAAAAATCCCTTCTTGTTACTAGCAATGATCAATATGACTTAAGGAAGTAAACTTTATCTGTAGGTTTCATTTGTTTTTATCGTTAATTTTGGTCAATCCTTGTGTTGGTCAAACGACCTCTTTCAAGATGTTTTTAAAATATATAATGTGCCAAACTATTTTTGTGCTGTAGGCAAAACCGGGAACATACTCCCACCACTCCATCAAAAATATTGCCAACCAACTTGATATTTTTTTTAAAAAAGAAAAGAACATACATGCCTGTATATCAAAACATAGATCCTTAGTTTGATCTAATGTCTTGCCATCCTGGAAGTCTTTCAAAAGAAAACAGACAAGCTCTCAATGAACTGGCTCTTGGCCAGGGCAAAGTGTTGAAGTCAGTGACAACCATTGCTTCTCAATGGAATAACGTATTTAAAAAATAACTTACGTTGAAATCATTTTTTTAAAGTGTGTTTACTTTTTTTTTATTTCATACGATTTTATTCAATTTATAAATATTTGTTAAAATTTGAAACCTTAGATATAAGCACAAATGGGAAAGAAACGTTTGTAGTTTTTGTTTAGTATAATGCCCCTTTAAGAAGTTCATCCCTTTCTACAGATTACATTTTTTTTATATATACAGGGTGAGGCAAAATTCGCCCACCATAGGGATAATTTGTTAAAAGTGTAATTACACATGAAAATTTTATTTTCTAGTTATCTAATTGCTATGTGTGGGGTTCAAAATATCTTCTTTTTCAAAACCCGTGATTTATTAACACTAAAGATAGTTTGCCATTTTTACCGCATTCATATTTAATTCTTTCATTAAGTTCGTCAATATTTCTTGGGTGTGTTTGCTAAACAACTGATTTCAAACGGCGCCACAGAAAAATAATCCAAAAGGATCTCTCCGACCTATCCATTTGTTAGGGAAATGTTAATTTAAAAAGTTACAAAGCAAAATGCGGTGGTGCAGCATCCTGTTGGAAGAACATGTTAATTCTTTTTCTTAATGGAACATTATATATGTAATCCAGTAAAAATTAACCTTTATAGTGCCCGACTTTAGCCACGTCCTGCATTATCTATAGATAGCAATTCATTCTTGAGAAAGATATAACAGGTTTACTGTTTTCTGCACGATTTTGAATTCACAGGGATCCTTAGACTGGTTATTATCTAGGTCAGTCTTTACAGTTTAACTCATACGGAAGAGTGTTCTTGCCTTTCCTAAGTGCATTAGTGTGAAATTAAAAGCAAAAGACAAGTTCATTTTTGTGCCAATATACGTTATACTACCTTTATACTCATTACAAATATGTTGTGTTAAGATTAGAAAAAAGGCTCTACACTAATTGATTACATTGACTTATTTTACAATTTGTTAGTGTTGATCTCCACACAAATGAAATATTCGTTTTCTAACTAAAACTAGAAATAATACCAACATTTATTTTATGTCAAAACAGTTTGTTTTCTTAGATTATTTAAATCGTTATATGGTTTTCATCTAAACTGCTACCTCTTACTTTATAGACACTAATTGATTACATTGATTACATTTCTAACTAAAAACTAGAAATAATACCAACATTTATTTTATGTCAAAACAGTTTGTTTTCTTAGATTATTTAAATCGTTATATGGTTTTCATCTAAACTGCTACCTCTTACTTTATAGACACTAATTGATTACATTGACTTATTTTACAATTTGTTAGTGTTGATCTCCACGCAAATGAAATATTCGTTTTCTAACTAAAACTAGAAATAATACCAACATTTATTTTATGTCAAAACAGTTTGTTTTCTTAGATTATTTAAATCGTTATATGGTTTTCATCTAAACTGCTACCTCTTACTTTATAGACACTAATTGATTACATTGACTTATTGAGTTTGTTTTCTTAGATTATTTAAATCGTTATATGGTTTTCATCTAAACTGCTACCTCTTACTTTATAGACACTAATTGATTACATTGACTTATTGAGTTTGTTTTCTTAGATTATTTAAATCGTTATATGGTTTTCATCTAAACTGCTACCTCTTACTTTATAGAATTGTGCAATCTTTTGTCTTTATAAAAGAACCTAGAAGATTTTAATGATGTAAGAAAACTTTGTTCACCACCATTTCCTGTCCTTTGTAGCTCTTAATAATTTTTTGTCTTTTTCTTATCTCTCCTAAACTCTTTGTTCCACCATCCATTTGCTCAATGTAATTTTTTCTGCTATCCGTTGCGTCCCTTACGGACGTGGACGATTATAGCTCACCTCGATTTCATGCCCTTTGTAGCTCTTAATAAATTTTGTCTTTGAGTTATCTCCCTCAAACCCTTTTCTATCATCCATATACTCAAGCTCATTCTTCTTTGTACAGTGTCAATTCAGGACGTTGGCGATCATTGCTTTCCACAATTTCATGTCCTTTGTAGTTTGTAGTATATTTTGATTTTGTCATCTATTTTAAACCCTGTTTCACTATCCATTTACTCAAACACATTCTTCTATTCTCTGCCGTGTCAATTCAGGACGTTGGCGATCATTGCTCTCCACAGTATCCATCTGCTCAAGCTTATTCTTCGTGTCTGGTCAATTCAGGACGTTGGCGATCATTGCTCTCCACAATTTCCTGTCCTTCCCAGATCTTAATACATTTTGTTTTTTGTCATCTCTTTTAAACATTGCTCTACCAACCATTTCCTCAAGCTCATTTTTCTTACATGTGCGCAGTCCATTCAGAACATTGGCGATCATTTTCCTCCAAAACTTCCTGTCCTTTGTACCAGTTTTTTTTTTTTTTTATCTTTCTTGAAGCTTTTTCTCTCGTTCATTTACTCATGCTCACTGGGTAGGTTTTTGTGTTGTTTTCGTCTGTCTCTCTTACCTTTATTCGGTCTTGTCAGCATCAAATTTTCCAAGCCCCCTTTCCTCATTATGTACTCTAGAAGTATCAACTGTTACCATTTTCTCTAAAACTTCGTTGTTGATCAACTGCTCGGTCCATGGTATTCATAGCATCCTTCTGTAGAATCACATTTATGTTGCTTCAAGCCGCTTCTTTCTCTGTGAGGACACTGGCTAGCATTCACTGCCACATAGGAGGACTTATACTGAAGAGCAGTTCAGTTCTTTTTTGTAAAAAAAAATTTGAAGTGATAGATATATAGGTCTTCCAACAAATGATAATATTTACATGAACAGAATACATTTGAACTTTCTGAGAGATATTGAGGAAAGCGATCACACAGAATTTAATTTCGTCATTATGTAACTCAGAAAGATCAATTGTAATTTTTATATGATATTCATAGCACACACACACACACACATGCACACACACACACACACACACACACATCGGATGTATATATGAAAGACTCTTCGTTAAGACGAATCGAGTTCTCCGATCACTGGGGTGTTTGTCTAAAAATAAATACATCTAAATTCACCTTCATCCCTGCCGTGCGCCAAAGGTTTAGGGGTAAAATATCCGACTGATACCGGGTTTTCGATCCCGGCTTGAGACAATCGGATGTCTATCACATAGATGAGCTGCGAAACAGTCTTTCTGTGGATGACTATCTCTCTCTCTCTCATATATATATATATGAAGAGAGAGATAGGGGAGAGAGAGATTAATTTTAAAAAAAGACAACCTTAAGGGTCCTTTGATTATACTTTATTTCCATAGGAAAGTGAATTTTTCTGGTTACTCAGATCATGTTTCCAAGAATAAAAGAATATGGTTTAAAATTTATATATAATATATAAGAAAGACGCCGTAGTTTTGGCCATTTCCTTTATTTTCCTAAGTCCTTGCAATCTCATCCGAGATCATCTTATTAAATTGTTAAGACAAAAAATTAATGTAATTGATAGTTGTGATTTTTTTGTAAATGCGCATGAACGAGCTCCATTATAGACAATTTAAAAAAAATAACTGTTAAGACTATTTAAGAGAGGTAACGTAATTTATATTTTTTATTATTAATGTTTTAAATATATTGCAGGTTGAGTATTTTAAAACATTAATAATAATAAAAAATGAATTATTCATTAACGGTAATGTATACATATATGATCATAATTAAGTAATTCATCGAGTCTCGAAGAAAACTCAACACAATGCAGAAAGCACTGGACGGTCGTTTCGTTCTATATTTGGGATTCATCAGCAGTGCGCATCCACTACCAAGAATTGAAACCCGAACAGTTACGATAGGAGGCAAACGCCATACCAACGGGCCTCGGTGACGAAGAAGTAACGAATTTAATTGAAATAGCGCCGCTTGATCACAAATTCAGAGTTGGAACTTCTCCGAGTTTCTCTTTTACCCATAGGACTGTGCCTCCCCGAGATATAACTACTATCCACAAGCAACACATTCCAGAGCATGATATTACAATGATATAATTCAAATAGAATTCCAAATTGAAGATTGTGTACATTATAGAAATCAGATCATTTTCAATGCAAATTTTTCACATCACATTAAGCAGTACCGATTCCTGTGAATATTTTTTCGCATCTGCTCGAAGATTTATCGGACATTTTTATCAGTTTATCAAAATTAAAGTTTATGAAATTAATTTTAATAAATTTTAAACACAGGTATTAACTGTTCATAATTAACGAGACAGAATTATGAAACATAAAATGTGTCCTTCCAAAATTTTCATCAGTGTGTCCTCTTTTTTTTCAAAACGATATCTATGCTGATGACACAACTATCTTTCATGTCTTAATAGTAAGCCTATTCGTTATGGTAAAATTAGCAGCTGATCGCAAGAAAATGACATACAATCTGTTGCTAACTGGGGCAAGAAATGGCCTGTCAGTGATAATGTTTCGAAAACGAAACTGCGCTAATTTATCCTTCTAAGATAATCGTTAACCTCCGTAAGAGTAATTCCTTTTCAGCATCTCGAGCTGACATGAAATGGAAAGATTATATCGAATCAATTGCTAGATCTGCTGCAAGAAAAGTTGGTTCACTGTAACTGCTTGACAATTTTTTTTCTATCTTACACATTTATAAGACTACAGTTTACCCAATTTATTCAATATGAAGAATCTGCAATTTTGTGACATTTCGTCTTCAAACCCTTTCTCAACACCGCAATGTAACTTATTTGAGCATTTTCTATAAATACTTCCATTGTAATTGTTCTGATCAGCTTTCCTCTTTGGTATAGTCTTGACCTGGCATCTAGGCTTCAATCACTTTCCTATCACCGTATATGTAGCTTCTCTTTGCCTTTTCTATAAATACTTTCATGGTAAATGTTCTGATGAGCTTTCCTCTTTGCTACAGTCTTGACCTGGCATCTCGGTATCAGTCACTTTCCCATCACTGTAATGTAGATTCTTTGTGCCTTTTCTATAAATACTCCCATCGTAATTGTTCTGATGAGCTTTGCTATTTGGTACAGCCTTGACCTGGCATCTAGGCTTCAGTCACTTTCCCATCACCGTAATGTAGCTTCTTTGTGCCTTTACTATAAATACTTTCATGGTAATTGTTCTGTTGAGCTTTCATCTTTGCTACAGTCTAGACCTGGCATCTCGGCATCAGTCACTTTCCCATCACCGTAATGTAGCTTCTCTGTGCATTTTCTATAAATAATTTCATGGTAATTGTTCTGATGAGCTTTCCGCTTTGCTACAGTCTTGACCGGGCATCTCGGCATCACCGTAATGTAGCTTCTCTGGGCCTTTTCTATAAATACTCCCATCGTAATTGTTCTGATGAGCTTTGCTATTTGGTACAGCCTTGACCTGGCATCTCGGCATCAGTCACTTTCCCATCACCGTAATGTAGCTTCTCTGTGCCTTTTCTATAAATACTTTCATGGTAATTGTTCTGTTGAGCTTTCCTCTTTGCTACAGTCTTGACCTGCCATCTCGGCATCAGTCAATTTCCCATCACCGTAATGTAGCTTCTCTGTGCCTTTTCAATAAATACTCCCATCGTAATTGTTCTGATGAGCTTTGCTATTTGGTACAGCCTTGACCTGGCATATACTTTCATGGTAATTGTTCTGTTGAGCTTTCCTCTTTGCTACAGTCTTGATCTGCCATCTCGGCATCAGCCACTTTCCCATCACCGTAATGTAGCTTCTCTGGGCCTTTTCTATAAATACTCCCATCGTAATTGTTCTGATGAGCTTTGCTATTTGGTACAGCCTTGACCTGGCATCTCGGCATCAGTCACTTTCCCACCACCGTAATGTAGCTTCTCTGTGCCTTTTTTATAAATACTTTCATGGTAATTGTTCTGTTGAGCTTTCCTTATTGCTACAGTCTAGACCTGGCATCTCGGCATCAGTCACTTTCCCATCACCGTAATGTAGCTTCTCTGTGCCTTTTCTATAAATACTTCCATCTTAATTGTTCTGATGAGCTGTCCTCTTTGCTAGAGCCTTGACCTGGCATCTGGGCATCAGTCACTTTCCCATCACCGTAATGTAGCTTCTCTGTGCCTTTTCTATAAATACTTTCATGGTAATTGTTCCTTTGAGATTTCCACTTTGCTACAGTCTACACCTGGCATCTCGGCTTCACTCACTTACCCATACCGTAATGTAGCTTCTTTGTGCCTTTTCTATAAATACTTTCATGGTAATTGTTCTGATGAGCTTTCCTATTTGCTACAGTCTTGACCTGTCATCTCGGCATCAGTCACATTCCCATCACCGTAATGTAGCTTCTTTGTGCCTTTTCTATAAATACTTTCATGGTAATTGTTCTGTTGAGCTTTCCTCTTTGCTACAGCCTTGACCTGGCATCTGGGCATCAGTCACTTTCCCATCACCGTAATGTAGCTTCTCTGTGCCTTTTCTATAAATACTTCCATGGTAATTGTTCTGTTGAGCTTTTCACTTTGCTACAGACTTGACCTGGCATCTCCGCTTCAGTCACTTTCCCATCACCGTAATGTAGCTTCTCTGTGCCTTTTCTATAAATACTTTCATGGTAATTGTTCTGATGAGCTTTCCTCTTTGCTACAGTCTTGACCTGTCATCTCGGCATCAGTCACATTCCCATCACCGTAATGTAGCTTCTTTGTGCCTTTTCTATAAATACTTTCATGGTAATTGTTCTGTTGAGCTTTCCTCTTTGCTACAGCCTTGACCTGGCATCTCTGCATCAGTCACTTTCCCATCACCGTAATGTAGCTTCTCTGTGCCTTTTCTAAAAAATACTTTCATGGTAATTGTTCCTTTGAGCTTTCCACTTTGCTACAGTCTAGACCTGGCATCTCGGCTTCACTCACTTACCCATACCGTAATGTAGCTTCTTTGTGCCTTTTCTATAAATACTTTCATGGTAATTGTTCTGTTGAGCTTTTCTCTTTGCTACAGTCTTGACCTGGCATCTCCGCTGCAGTCACTTTCCCATCACCGTAATGTAGCTTCTCTGTGCATTTCTATAAATACTCCCATCGTAATTGTTCTGATGAGCTTTGCTATTTAGTACAGCCTTGACCTGGCATCTCGGCATCAGTCACATTCCCATCACCGTAATGTAGCTTTTTTGTGCCTTTTCTATAAATACTTTCATGGTAATTGTTCTGTTGAGCTTTCCTCTTTGCTACAGCCTTGACCTGGCATCTCTGCATCAGTCACTTTCCCATCACCGTAATGTAGCTTCTCTGTGCCTTTTCTATAAATACTTTCATGGTAATTGTTCTGATGAGCTTTCCTCTTTGCTACAGTCTTGACCTGGCATCTCGGCATCAGTCACTTTCCCATCACCGTAATGTAGCTTTTCTGTGCCTTTTCTATAAATACTCCCATCTTAATTGTTCTGATGAGCTTTGCTATTTGGTACAGCCTTGACCTGGCATCTAGGCTTCAGTCACTTTCCCATCACCGTAATGTAGCTTCTCTGTGCCTTTTCTATAAATACTTTCATGGTAATTGTTCTGTTGAGCTTTCATCTTTGCTACAGTCTAGACCTGGCATCTCGGCATCAGTCACTTTCCCATCACCGTAATGTAGCTTCCCTGTGCATTTTCTATAAATAATTTCATGGTAATTGTTCTGATGAGCTTTCCACTTTGCTACAGTCTTGACCGGGCATCTCGGCATCAGCCACTTTCCCATCACCGTAATGTAGCTTTTCTGGGCCTTTTCTATAAATACTCCCATCGTAATTGTTCTGATGAGCTTTGCTATTTGGTACAGCCTTGACCTGGCATCTAGGCTTCAGTCACTTTCCCATCACCGTAATGTAGCTTCTTTGTGCATTTTCTATAAATAATTTCATGGTAATTGTTCTGATGAGCTTTCCGCTTTGCTACAGTCTTGACCGGGCATCTCGGCATCAGCCACTTTCCCATCACCGTAATGTAGCTTCTCTGTGCCTTTTCTATAAATACTTTCATGGTAATTGTTCTGATGAGCTTTCCTCTTTGCTACAGTCTTGAACTGGCATCTCGGCTTCAGTCACTTTCCCATCACCGTAATGTAGCTTCTCTGTGCCTTTTCTATAAATACTCCCATCGTAATTGTTCTGATGAGCTTTGCTATTTGCTACAGTCTTGACCTGGCATCTCGGCTTCACTCACTTACCCATAACGTAATGTAGCTTCTTTGTGCCTTTTCTATAAATACTTTCATGGAAATTGTTCTGTTGAGCTTTCCTCTTTGCTACAGTCTAGACCTGGCATCTCGGCTTCACTCACTTACCCATACCGTAATGTAGCTTCTTTGTGCCTTTTCTATAAATACTTTCATGGTAATTGTTCTATTGAGCTTTCCTCTTTGCTACAGTCTTGACCTGGCATCTCGGCTTCAGTCACTTTCCCATCACCGTAATGTAGCTTCTCTGTGCCTTTTCTATAAATACTTTCATGGTAATTGTTCTGTTGAGCTTTCATCTTTGCTACAGTCTAGACCTGGCATCTCGGCATCAGTGACTTTTCCATCACCGTAATGTAGCTTCTCTGTGCATTTTCTATAAATAATTTCATGGTAATTGTTCTGATGAGCTTTCCGCTTTGCTACAGTCTTGACCGGGCATCTCGGCATCAGCCACTTTCCCATCACCGTAATGTAGCTTCTCTGGGCCTTTTCTATAAATACTCCCATCGTAATTGTTCTGATGAGCTTTTCTATTTGGTACAGCCTTGACCTGGCATCTCGGCATCAGTCACTTTCCCATCACCGTAATGTAGCTTCTCTGTGCCTTTTCTATAAATACTTTCATGGTAATTGTTCTGTTGAGCTTTCCTCTTTGCTACAGTCTTGACCTGCCATCTCGGCATCAGTCAATTTCCCATCACCGCAATGTAGCTACTCTGTGCCTTTTCAATAAATACTCCCAATGTAATTGTTCTGATGAGCTTTGCTATTTGGTACAGCCTTGACCTGGCATCTCGGCATCAGTCACTTTCCCATCACCGTAATGTAGCATCTCTGTGCATTTTCTATAAATAATTTCATGGTAATTGTTCTGATGAGCTTTCCGCTTTGCTACAGTCTTGACCTGGCATCTCGGCATCAGCCACTTTCCCATCACCTTAATGTAGCTTCTTTGTGCCTTTTCTATAAATACTCCCATCGTAATTGTTCTGATGAGCTTTGCTATATGGTACAGCCTTGACCTGGCATCTAGGCTTCAGTCACTTTCCCATCACCGTAATGTAGCTTCTTTGTGCCTTTTCTATAAATACTTTCATGGTAATTGTTCGGATGAGCTTTCCTCTTTGGTACAGTCTTGACCTGGCATCTCGGCTTCAGTCACTTTCCCATCACCGTAATGTAGCTTCTCTGTGCCTTTTCTATAAATACTTCCATGGTAATTGTTCTGATGAGCTTTCCTCTTTGCTACAGTCTTGAACTGGCATCTCGGCTTCAGTCATTTTCCCATCACCGTAATGTAGCTTCTCTGTGCCTTTTCTATAAATACTCCCAGCGTAATTGTTCTGATGAGCTTTGCTATTTGGTACAGCCTTGACCTGGCATCTAGGCTTCAGTCACTTTCCCATCACCGTAATGTAGCTTCTTTGTGCATTTTCTATAAATAATTTCATGGTAATTGTTCTGTTGAGCTTTCATCTTTGCTACAGTCTAGACCTGGCATCTCGGCTTCACTCACTTACCCATACCGTAATGTAGCTTCTTTGTGCCTTTTCTATAAATACTTTCATGGTAATTGTTCTATTGAGCTTTCCTCTTTGCTACAGTCTTGACCTGGCATCTCGGCTTCAGTCACTTTCCCATCACCGTAATGTAGCTTCTCTGTGCCTTTTCTATAAATACTTTCATGGTAATTGTTCTGTTGAGCTTTCATCTTTGCTACAGTCTAGACGTGGCATCTCGGCATCAGTGACTTTTCCATCACCGTAATGTAGCTTCTCTGTGCATTTTCTATAAATAATTTCATGGTAATTGTTCTGATGAGCTTTCCGCTTTGCTACAGTCTTGACCGGGCATCTCGGCATCAGCCACTTTCCCATCACCGTAATGTAGCTTCTCTGGGCCTTTTCTATAAATACTCCCATCGTAATTGTTCTGATGAGCTTTGCTATTTGGTACAGCCTTGACCTGGCATCTCGGCATCAGTCACTTTCCCATCACCGTAATGTAGCTTCTCTGTGCCTTTTCTATAAATACTTTCATGGTAATTGTTCTGTTGAGCTTTCCTCTTTGCTACAGTCTTGACCTGCCATCTCGGCATCAGTCAATTTCCCATCACCGCAATGTAGCTTCTCTGTGCCTTTTCAATAAATACTCCCAATGTAATTGTTCTGATGAGCTTTGCTATTTGGTACAGCCTTGACCTGGCATCTCGGCATCAGTCACTTTCCCATCACCGTAATGTAGCATCTCTGTGCATTTTCTATAAATAATTTCATGGTAATTGTTCTGATGAGCTTTCCGCTTTGCTACAGTCTTGACCTGGCATCTCGGCATCAGCCACTTTCCCATCACCTTAATGTAGCTTCTTTGTGCCTTTTCTATAAATACTCCCATCGTAATTGTTCTGATGAGCTTTGCTATATGGTACAGCCTTGACCTGGCATCTAGGCTTCAGTCACTTTCCCATCACCGTAATGTAGCTTCTTTGTGCCTTTTCTATAAATACTTTCATGGTAATTGTTCTGATGAGCTTTCCTCTTTGGTACAGTCTTGACCTGGCATCTCGGCTTCAGTCACTTTCCCATCACCGTAATGTAGCTTCTCTGTGCCTTTTCTATAAATACTTCCATGGTAATTGTTCTGATGAGCTTTCCTCTTTGCTACAGTCTTGAACTGGCATCTCGGCTTCAGTCACTTTCCCATCACCGTAATGTAGCTTCTCTGGGCCTTTTCTATAAATACTCCCATCGTAATTGTTCTGATGACCTTTGCTATTTGGTACAGCCTTGACCTGGCATCTCGGCATCAGTCACTTTCCCATCACCGTAATGTAGCTTCTCTGTGCCTTTTCTATAAATACTTTCATGGTAATTGTTCTGTTGAGCTTTCATCTTTGCTACAGTCTTGACCTGCCATCTCGGCATCAGTCAATTTCCCATCACCGTAATGTAGCTTCTCTGTGCCTTTTCAATAAATACTCCCAATGTAATTGTTCTGATGAGCTTTGCTATTTGGTACAGCCTTGACCTGGCATCTCGGCATCAGTCACTTTCCCATCACCGTAATGTAGCATCTCTGTGCATTTTCTATGAATAATTTCATGGTAATTGTTCTGATGAGCTTTCCGCTTTGCTACAGTCTTGACCTGGCATCTCGGCATCAGCCACTTTCCCATCACCTTAATGTAGCTTCTTTGTGCCTTTTCTATAAATACTCCCATCGTAATTGTTCTGATGAGCTTTGCTATATGGTACAGCCTTGACCTGGCATCTAGGCTTCAGTCACTTTCCCATCACCGTAATGCAGCTTCTTTGTGCCTTTTCTATAAATACTTTCATGGTAATTGTTCTGATGAGCTTTCCTCTTTGGTACAGTCTTGACCTGGCATCTCGGCTTCAGTCACTTTCCCATCACCATAATGTAGCTTCTCTGTGCCTTTTCTATAAATACTTTCATGGTAATTGTTCTGATGATCTTTCCTGTTTGCTACAGTCTTGAACTGGCATCTCGGCTTCAGTCACTTTCCCATCACCGTAATGTAGCTTCTCTGTGCCTTTTCTATAAATACTCCCACCGTAATTGTTCTGATGAGCTTTGCTATTTGGTACAGCCTTGACCTGGCATCTAGGCTTCAGTCACTTTCCCATCACCGTAATGTAGCTTCTTTGTGCATTTTCTATAAATAATTTCATGGTAATTGTTCTGATGAGCTTTCCGCTTTGCTACAGTTTTGACCGGGCATCTCGGCATCATCCACTTTCCCATCACCGTAATGTAGCTTCTCTGTGCCTTTTCTATAAATACTTTCATGGTAATTGTTCTATTGAGCTTTCCTCTTTGCTACAGTCTTGACCTGGCATCTCGGCTTCAGTCACTTTCCCATCACCGTAATGTAGCTTCTCTGTGCCTTTTCTATAAATACTTTCATGGTAATTGTTCTGTTGAGCTTTCATCTTTGCTACAGTCTAGACCTGGCATCTCGGCATCAGTCACTTTCCCATCACCGTAATGTATCTTCTCTGTGCCTTTTCTATAAATACTTTCATGGTAATTGTTCTGTTGAGCTTTCCGCTTTGCTACAGTCTTGACCGGGCATCTCGGCATCAGCCACTTTCCCATCACCGTAATGTAGCTTCTCTGTGCCTTTTCTATAAATACTTTCATGGTAATTGTTCTGATGATCTTTGCTATTTGCTACAGTCTTGACCTGGCATCTCGGCTTCACTCACTTACCCATAACGTAATGTAGCTTCTTTGTGCCTTTTCTATAAATACTTTCATGGTAATTGTTCTGTTGAGCTTTCCTCTTTGCTACAGTCTAGACCTGGCATCTCGGCTTCACTCACTTACCCATACCGTAATGTAGCTTCTTTGTGCCTTTTCTATAAATACTTTCATGGTAATTGTTCTGTTGAGCTTTCCGCTTTGCTACAGTCTTGACCGGGCATCTCGGCATCAGCCACTTTCCCATCACCGTAATGTAGCTTCTCTGGGCCTTTTCTATAAATACTCCCATCGTAATTGTTCTGATGAGCTTTGCTATTTGGTACAGCCTTGAACTGGCATCTCGGCATCAGTCACTTTCCCATCACCGTAATGTAGCTTCTCTGTGCCTTTTCTATAAATACTTTCATGGTAATTGTTCTGTTGAGCTTTCCTTTTTGCTACAGTCTTGACCTGCCATCTCGGCATCAGTCAATTTCCCATCACCGTAATGTAGCTTCTCTGTGCCTTTTCAATAAATACTCCCAATGTAATTGTTCTGATGAGCTTTGCTATTTGGTACAGTCTTGACCTGGCATCTCGGCATCAGTCACTTTCCCATCACCGTAATGTAGCATCTCTGTGCATTTTCTATAAATAATTTCATGGTAATTGTTCTGATGAGCTTTCCGCTTTGCTACAGTCTTGACCTGGCATCTCGGCATCAGCCACTTTCCCATCACCGTAATGTAGCTTCTCTGTGCCTTTTCTATAAATACTTTCATGGTAATTGTTCTGATGAGCTTTCCTCTTTGCTACAGTCTTGAACTGGCATCTCGGCTTCAGTCACTTTCCCATCACCGTAATGTAGCTTCTTTGTGCCTTTACTATAAATACTTTCATGGTAATTGTTCTGTTGAGCTTTCCTTATTGCTACAGTCTTGACCTGGCATCTCGGCATCAGTCACATTCCCATCACCGTAATGTAGCTTCTCTGTGCCTTTTCTATAAATACTTCCATCTTAATTGATTTGATGAGCTTTCCTCTTTGCTAGAGCCTTGACCTGGCATCTCGGCTTCAGTCACTTTCCCATCACCGTAATGTAGCTTCTCTGTGCCTTTTCTATAAATACTTTCATGGTAAATGTTCTGATGAGCTTTCCTCTCTGCTACAGTCTTGACCTGGCATCTCGGCATCAGTCACTTTCCCATCACCGTAATGTAGCTTCTCTGTGCCTTTTCTATAAATACTCCCATCGTAATTGTTCTGATGAGCTTTGCTATTTGCTACAGTCTTGACCTGCCATCTCGGCTTCACTCACTTACCCATACCGTAATGTAGCTTCTTTGTGCCTTTTCTATAAATACTTTCATGGTAATTGTTCTGATGAGCTTTCCTCTTTGCTACAGCCTTGACCTGGCATCTCGGCATCAGTCACTTTCCCATCACCGTAATGTAGCTTCTTTGTGCCTTTTCTATAAATACTTTCATGGTAATTGTTCTGATGAGTTTTCCTCTTTGCTACAGTCTTGACCTGGCAACTCGGCATCAGTCAATTTCCCATCACCGTAATGTAGCTTTTCTGTGCCTTTTCTATAAATACTCCAATCGTAATTGTTCTGATGAGCTTTGCTATTTGGTACAGCCTTGACCTGGCATCTAGGCTTCAGTCACTTTCCCATCACCGTAATGTAGCTTCTTTGTGCCTTTTCTATAAATACTTTCATGGTAATTGTTCTGTTGAGCTTTCCTCTTTGCTACAGCCTTGACCTGGCATCTCGGCATCAGTCACTTTCCCATCACCGTAATGTAGCTTCTTTGTGCCTTTTCTATAAATACTTTCATGGTAATTGTTCTGATGAGGTTTCCTCTTTGCTACAGTCTTGACCTGGCATCTCGGCATCAGTCAATTTCCCATCACCGTAATGTAGCTTCTCTGGGCCTTTTCTATAAATACTCCCATCGTAATTGTTCTGATGAGCTTTGCTATTTGGTAAAGCCTTGACCTGGCATCGAGGCTTCAGTCACCTTCCCATCACCGTAATGTAGCTTCTTTGTGCCTTTTCTATAAATACTTTCATGGTAATTGTTCTGTTGAGCTTTCCTCTTTGCTACAGTCTAGACCTGGCATCTCGGCATCAGTCACTTTCCCAACACCGTAATGTAGCTTCTCTATGCCTTTTGTATAAATACTTTCATGGTAATTGTTCTGTTGAGCTTTCCTCTTTGCTACAGCCTTGACCTGGCATCTCGGCATCAGTCACTTTCCCATCACCGTAATGTAGCTTCTTTGTGCCTTTTCTATAAATACTTTCATGGTAAATGTTCTGATGAGCTTTCCTCTTTGCTACAGTCTTGACCTGGCATCTCGGCATCAGTCACTTTCCAATCACCGTAATGTAGCTTCTTTGTGCCTTTTCTATAAATACTTTCATGGTAATTGTTCTGTTGAGCTTTCCTCTTTGCTACAGCCTTGACCTGGCATCTCGGCATCTGTCACATTCCCATCACCGTAATGTAGCTTCTCTGTGCCTTTTCTATAAATACTTTCATGGTAATTGTTCTGTTGAGCTTTCCGCTTTGCTACAATCTTGACCGGGCATCTCGGCATCAGCCACTTTCCCATCACCGTAATGTAGCTTCTCTGGGCCTTTTCTATAAATACTCCCATCGTAATTGTTCTGATGAGCTTTGCTATTTGGTACAGCCTTGACCTGGCATCTCGGCATCAGTCACTTTCCCATCACCGTAATGTAGCTTCTCTGTGCCTTTTCTATAAATACTTTCATGGTAATTGTTCTGTTGAGCTTTCCTCTTTGCTTCAGTCTTGACCTGCCATCTCGGCATCAGTCAATTTCCCATCACCGTAATGTAGCTTCTCTGTGCCTTTTCAATAAATACTCCCAATGTAATTGTTCTGATGAGCTTTGCTATTTGGTACAGCCTTGACCTGGCATCTCGGCATCAGTCACTTTCCCATCACAGTAATGTAGCATCTCTGTGCATTTTCTATATATAATTTCATGGTAATTGTTCTGATGAGCTTTCCGCTTTGCTAGAGTCTTGACCTGGCATCTCGGCATCAGTCACTTTCCCATCACCGTAATGTAGCTTCTGTGTGCCTTTTCTATAAATACTTTCATGGTAATTGTTCTGTTGAGCTTTCCGCTTTGCTACAGTCTTGACCGGGCATCTCGGCATCAGCCACTTTCCCATCACCGTAATGTAGCTTCTCTGGGCCTTTTCTATAAATACTCCCATCGTAATTGTTCTGATGAGCTTTGCTATTTGGTACAGCCTTGACCTGTCATCTCGGCATCAGTTACTTTCCCATCACCGTAATGTAGCTTCTCTGTGCCTTTTCTATAAATACTTTCATGGTAATTGTTCTGTTGAGCTTTCCTCTTTGCTACAGTCTTGACCTGCCATCTCGGCATCAGTCAATTTCCCATCACCGTAATGTAGCTTCTCTGTGCCTTTTCAATAAATACTCCCAATGTAATTGTTCTGATGAGCTTTGCTATTTGGTACAGCCTTGACCTGTCATCTCGGCATCAGTTACTTTCCCATCACCGTAATGTAGCTTCTCTGTGCCTTTTCTATAAATACTTTCATGGTAATTGTTCTGATGAGCTTTCCTCTTTGCTACAGTCTTGAACTGGCATCTCGGCTTCAGTCACTTTCCCATCACCGTAATGTAGCTTCTTTGTGCCTTTTCTATAAATACTTTCATGGTAATTGTTCTGTTGAGCTTTCCTTATTGCTACAGTCTTGACCTGGCATCTCGGCATCAGTCACTTTCCCATCACCGTAATGTAGCTTCTCTGTGCCTTTTCTATAAATACTTCCATCTTAATTGTTCTGATGAGCTTTCCTCTTTGCTAGAGCCTTGACCTGGCATCTCGGCTTCAGTCACTTTCCCATCACCGTAATGTAGCTTCTCTGTGCCTTTTCTATAAATACTTTCATGGTAAATGTTCTGATGAGCTTTCCTCTCTGCTACAGTCTTGACCTGGCATCTCGGCATCAGTCACTTTCCCATCACCGTAATGTAGCTTCTCTGTGCCTTTTCTATAAATACTCCCATCGTAATTGTTCTGATGAGCTTTGCTATTTGCTACAGTCTTGACCTGGCATCTCGGCTTCACTCATTTACCCATACCGTAATGTAGCTTCTTTGTGCCTTTTCTATTAATACTTTCATGGTAATTGTTCTGATGAGCTTTCCTCTTTGCTACAGCCTTGACCTGGCATCTCGGCATCAGTCACTTTCCCATCACCGTAATGTAGCTTCTCTGTGCCTTTTCTATAAATACTTCCATCTTAATTGTTCTGATGAGCTTTCCTCTTTGCTAGAGCCTTGACCTGGCATCTTGGCTTCAGTCACTTTCCCATCACCGTAATGTAGCTTCTCTGTGCCTTTTCTATAAATACTTTCATGGTAAATGTTCTGATGAGCTTTCCTCTCTGCTACAGTCTTGACCTGGCATCTCGGCATCAGTCACTTTCCCATCACCGTAATGTAGCTTCTCTGTGCCTTTTCTATAAATACTCCCATCGTAATTGTTCTGATGAGCTTTGCTATTTGCTACAGTCTTGACCTGGCATCTCGGCTTCACTCACTTACCCATACCGTAATGTAGCTTCTTTGTGCCTTTTCTATAAATACTTTCATGGTAATTGTTCTGATGAGCTTTCCTCTTTGCTACAGCCTTGACCTGGCATCTCGGCATCAGTCACTTTCCCATCACCGTAATGTAGCTTCTTTGTGCCTTTTCTATAAATACTTTCATGGTAATTGTTCTGATGAGTTTTCCTCTTTCCTACAGTCTTGACCTGGCAACTCGGCATCAGTCAATTTCCCATCACCGTAATGTAGTTTTTCTGTGCCTTTTCTATAAATACTCCCAATGTAATTGTTCTGATGAGCTTTGCTATTTGGTACAGCCTTGACCTGGCATCTCGGCATCAGGCACTTTCCCATCACCGTAATGTAGCATCTCTGTGCATTTTCTATAAATAATTTCATGGTAATTGTTCTGATGAGCTTTCCGCTTTGCTACAGTCTTGACCTGGCATCTCGGCATCAGCCACTTTCCCATCACCGTAATGTAGCTTCTCTGTGCCTTTTCTATAAATACTTTCATGGTAATTGTTCTGATGAGCTTTCCTCTTTGCTACAGTCTTGACCTGGCAACTCGGCATCAGTCAATTTCCCATCACCGTAATGTAGCTTCTCTGTGCCTTTTCTATAAATACTCCAATCGTAATTGTTCTGATGAGCTTTGCTATTTGGTAGAGCCTTGACCTGGCATCTAGGCTTCAGTCACTTTCCCATCACTGTAATGTAGCTTCTTTGTGCCTTTTCTATAAATACTTTAATGGTAATTGTTCTGTTGAGCTTTCCTCTTTGCTACAGTCTAGACCTGGCATCTCGGCTTCACTCACTTACCCATCACCGTAATTTAGCTTCTCTGTGCCTTTTCTATAAATACTTTCATGATAATTGTTCTGATGAGCTTTCCTCTTTGCTACAGTCTTGACCTGGCATCTCGGCATCAGTCACTTTCCCATCACCGTAATGTAGCTTCTTTGTGCCTTTTCTATAAATACTTTCATGGTAATTGTTCTGTTGAGCTTTCCTCTTTGCTACAGCCTTGACCTGGCATCTCGGCATCAGTCACTTTCCCATCACCGTAATGTAGCTTCTTTGTGCCTTTTCTATAAATACTTTCATGGTAATTGTTCTGATGAGCTTTCCTTTTTGCTACAGTCTTGACCTGGCATCTCGGCATCAGTCAATTTCCCATCACCGTAATGTAGCTTTTCTGTGCCTTTTCTATAAATACTCCCATCGTAATTGTTCTGATGAGCTTTGCTATTTGGTACAGCCTTGACCTGGCATCTAGGCTTCAGTGACTTTCCCATCACCGTAATGTAGCTTCTTTGTGCCTTTTCTATAAATACTTTCATGGTAATTGTTCTGTTGAGCTTTCCTCTTTGCTACAGCCTTGACCTGGCATCTCGGCATCAGTCACTTTCCAATCACCGTAATGTAGCTTCTTTGTGCCTTTTCTATAAATACTTTCATGGTAATTGTTCTGATGAGCTTTCCTCTTTGCTACAGTCTTGACCTGGCATCTCGGCATCAGTCAATTTCCCATCACCGTAATGTAGCTTCTCTGGGCCTTTTCTATAAATACTCCCATCGTAATTGTTCTGATGAGCTTTGCTATTTGGTAAAGCCTTGACCTGGCATCTAGGCTTCAGTCACTTTCCCATCACCGTAATGTAGCTTCTTTGTGCCTTTTCTATAAATACTTTCATGGTAATTGTTCTGTTGAGCTTTCCTCTTTGCTTCAGTCTTGACCTGCCATCTCGGCATCAGTCAATTTCCCATCACCGTAATGTAGCTTCTCTGTGCCTTTTCAATAAATACTCCCAATGTAATTGTTCTGATGAGCTTTGCTATTTGGTACAGCCTTGACCTGGCATCTCGGCATCAGTCACTTTCCCATCACAGTAATGTAGCATCTCTGTGCATTTTCTATATATAATTTCATGGTAATTGTTCTGATGAGCTTTCCGCTTTGCTAGAGTCTTGACCTGGCATCTCGGCATCAGTCACTTTCCCATCACCGTAATGTAGCTTCTGTGTGCCTTTTCTATAAATACTTTCATGGTAATTGTTCTGTTGAGCTTTCCGCTTTGCTACAGTCTTGACCGGGCATCTCGGCATCAGCCACTTTCCCATCACCGTAATGTAGCTTCTCTGGGCCTTTTCTATAAATACTCCCATCGTAATTGTTCTGATGAGCTTTGCTATTTGGTACAGCCTTGACCTGTCATCTCGGCATCAGTTACTTTCCCATCACCGTAATGTAGCTTCTCTGTGCCTTTTCTATAAATACTTTCATGGTAATTGTTCTGTTGAGCTTTCCTCTTTGCTACAGTCTTGACCTGCCATCTCGGCATCAGTCAATTTCCCATCACCGTAATGTAGCTTCTCTGTGCCTTTTCAATAAATACTCCCAATGTAATTGTTCTGATGAGCTTTGCTATTTGGTACAGCCTTGACCTGTCATCTCGGCATCAGTTACTTTCCCATCACCGTAATGTAGCTTCTCTGTGCCTTTTCTATAAATACTTTCATGGTAATTGTTCTGATGAGCTTTCCTCTTTGCTACAGTCTTGAACTGGCATCTCGGCTTCAGTCACTTTCCCATCACCGTAATGTAGCTTCTTTGTGCCTTTTCTATAAATACTTTCATGGTAATTGTTCTGTTGAGCTTTCCTTATTGCTACAGTCTTGACCTGGCATCTCGGCATCAGTCACTTTCCCATCACCGTAATGTAGCTTCTCTGTGCCTTTTCTATAAATACTTCCATCTTAATTGTTCTGATGAGCTTTCCTCTTTGCTAGAGCCTTGACCTGGCATCTCGGCTTCAGTCACTTTCCCATCACCGTAATGTAGCTTCTCTGTGCCTTTTCTATAAATACTTTCATGGTAAATGTTCTGATGAGCTTTCCTCTCTGCTACAGTCTTGACCTGGCATCTCGGCATCAGTCACTTTCCCATCACCGTAATGTAGCTTCTCTGTGCCTTTTCTATAAATACTCCCATCGTAATTGTTCTGATGAGCTTTGCTATTTGCTACAGTCTTGACCTGGCATCTCGGCTTCACTCATTTACCCATACCGTAATGTAGCTTCTTTGTGCCTTTTCTATTAATACTTTCATGGTAATTGTTCTGATGAGCTTTCCTCTTTGCTACAGCCTTGACCTGGCATCTCGGCATCAGTCACTTTCCCATCACCGTAATGTAGCTTCTCTGTGCCTTTTCTATAAATACTTCCATCTTAATTGTTCTGATGAGCTTTCCTCTTTGCTAGAGCCTTGACCTGGCATCTTGGCTTCAGTCACTTTCCCATCACCGTAATGTAGCTTCTCTGTGCCTTTTCTATAAATACTTTCATGGTAAATGTTCTGATGAGCTTTCCTCTCTGCTACAGTCTTGACCTGGCATCTCGGCATCAGTCACTTTCCCATCACCGTAATGTAGCTTCTCTGTGCCTTTTCTATAAATACTCCCATCGTAATTGTTCTGATGAGCTTTGCTATTTGCTACAGTCTTGACCTGGCATCTCGGCTTCACTCACTTACCCATACCGTAATGTAGCTTCTTTGTGCCTTTTCTATAAATACTTTCATGGTAATTGTTCTGATGAGCTTTCCTCTTTGCTACAGCCTTGACCTGGCATCTCGGCATCAGTCACTTTCCCATCACCGTAATGTAGCTTCTTTGTGCCTTTTCTATAAATACTTTCATGGTAATTGTTCTGATGAGTTTTCCTCTTTCCTACAGTCTTGACCTGGCAACTCGGCATCAGTCAATTTCCCATCACCGTAATGTAGTTTTTCTGTGCCTTTTCTATAAATACTCCCAATGTAATTGTTCTGATGAGCTTTGCTATTTGGTACAGCCTTGACCTGGCATCTCGGCATCAGGCACTTTCCCATCACCGTAATGTAGCATCTCTGTGCATTTTCTATAAATAATTTCATGGTAATTGTTCTGATGAGCTTTCCGCTTTGCTACAGTCTTGACCTGGCATCTCGGCATCAGCCACTTTCCCATCACCGTAATGTAGCTTCTCTGTGCCTTTTCTATAAATACTTTCATGGTAATTGTTCTGATGAGCTTTCCTCTTTGCTACAGTCTTGACCTGGCAACTCGGCATCAGTCAATTTCCCATCACCGTAATGTAGCTTCTCTGTGCCTTTTCTATAAATACTCCAATCGTAATTGTTCTGATGAGCTTTGCTATTTGGTAGAGCCTTGACCTGGCATCTAGGCTTCAGTCACTTTCCCATCACTGTAATGTAGCTTCTTTGTGCCTTTTCTATAAATACTTTAATGGTAATTGTTCTGTTGAGCTTTCCTCTTTGCTACAGTCTAGACCTGGCATCTCGGCTTCACTCACTTACCCATCACCGTAATTTAGCTTCTCTGTGCCTTTTCTATAAATACTTTCATGATAATTGTTCTGATGAGCTTTCCTCTTTGCTACAGTCTTGACCTGGCATCTCGGCATCAGTCACTTTCCCATCACCGTAATGTAGCTTCTTTGTGCCTTTTCTATAAATACTTTCATGGTAATTGTTCTGTTGAGCTTTCCTCTTTGCTACAGCCTTGACCTGGCATCTCGGCATCAGTCACTTTCCCATCACCGTAATGTAGCTTCTTTGTGCCTTTTCTATAAATACTTTCATGGTAATTGTTCTGATGAGCTTTCCTTTTTGCTACAGTCTTGACCTGGCATCTCGGCATCAGTCAATTTCCCATCACCGTAATGTAGCTTTTCTGTGCCTTTTCTATAAATACTCCCATCGTAATTGTTCTGATGAGCTTTGCTATTTGGTACAGCCTTGACCTGGCATCTAGGCTTCAGTGACTTTCCCATCACCGTAATGTAGCTTCTTTGTGCCTTTTCTATAAATACTTTCATGGTAATTGTTCTGTTGAGCTTTCCTCTTTGCTACAGCCTTGACCTGGCATCTCGGCATCAGTCACTTTCCAATCACCGTAATGTAGCTTCTTTGTGCCTTTTCTATAAATACTTTCATGGTAATTGTTCTGATGAGCTTTCCTCTTTGCTACAGTCTTGACCTGGCATCTCGGCATCAGTCAATTTCCCATCACCGTAATGTAGCTTCTCTGGGCCTTTTCTATAAATACTCCCATCGTAATTGTTCTGATGAGCTTTGCTATTTGGTAAAGCCTTGACCTGGCATCTAGGCTTCAGTCACTTTCCCATCACCGTAATGTAGCTTCTTTGTGCCTTTTCTATAAATACTTTCATGGTAATTGTTCTGTTGAGCTTTCCTCTTTGCTACAGTCTAGACCTGGCATCTCGGCATCAGTCACTTTCCCAACACCGTAATGTAGCTTCTCTATGCCTTTTGTATAAATACTTTCATGGTAATTGTTCTGTTGAGCTTTCCTCTTTGCTACAGCCTTGACCTGGCATCTCGGCATCAGTCACTTTCCCATCACCGTAATGTAGCTTCTTTGTGCCTTTTCTATAAATACTTTCATGGTAAATGTTCTGATGAGCTTTCCTCTTTGCTACAGTCTTGACCTGGCATCTCGGCATCAGTCACTTTCCCATCACCGTAATGTAGCTTCTTTGTGCCTTTTCTATAAATACTTTCATGGTAATTGTTCTGTTGAGCTTTCCTCTTTGCTACAGTCTTGACCTGGCATCTCGGTATCAGTCACTTTCCCATCACCGTAATGAAGCTTCTCTGTGCCTTTTCTATAAATACTCCCATCCTCATTGTTCTGATGAGCTTTGCTATTTGGTACAGCCTTGACCTGGCATCTAGGCTTCAGTCACTTTCCCATCAGCGTAATGTAGCTTCTTTGTGCCTTTTCTATAAATACTTTCATGGTAATTGTTCTGTTGAGCTTTCCTCTTTGCTACAGTCTAGACCTGGCATCTCGGCATCAGTCACTTTCCCAACACCGTAATGTAGCTTCTCTGTGCCTTTTCTATAAATACTCCCATCGTAATTGTTCTGCTGAGCTTTGCTATTTGGTACAGCCTTGACCTGGTATCCAGCCTTCGCTCACTTACCCATCACCGTAATGTAGCTTCTCTGTGTTTTTCTATAAATACTTTCATGGTAATTTTTCTGTTGAGCTTCCCTTTTTGCTACAGTCTTGACCTGGCATCTCGGCTTCACTCACTTACCCATCACCGTAATGTAGCTTCTTTGTGCCTTTTCTATAAATACTTTCATGATAATTGTTCTGTTGAGCTTTCCTCTTTGCTACAGTCTAGACCTGGCATCTCGGCTTCACTCACTTACCCATCATCGTAATGTAGCTTCTCTGTGCCTTTTCTATAAATACTTCCATCGTAATTGTTCTGATGAGCTTTGTATTTGGTACAGCCTTGACCTGGCATCTAGGCTTCAGTCACTTTCCCATCACCGTAATGTAGCTTCTTTGTGCCTTTTCTATAAATACTTTCATGGTAATTGTTCTGATGAGCTTTCCACTTTGCTACAGTCTTGACCTGGCATCTCGGCATCAGTCACTTTCCCATCACCGTAATGTAGCTTCTCTGTGCCTTTTCTATAAATACTTCCATCGTAATTGTTCTGATGAGCTTTCCTCTTTGGTACAGCCTTGACCTGGCATCTAGGCTTCAGTCACTTTCCCATCACCGTAATGTAGCTTCTTTGTGCCTTTTCTATAAATACTTTAATGGTAATTGTTCTGTTGAGCTTTCCTCTTTGCTACAGTCTAGACCTGGCATCTCAGCTTCACGCACTTACCCATCACCGTAATGTAGCTTCTTTGTGCCTTTTCTATAAATAATTCCATGGTAATTGTTCAGTTGAGCTTTCCTCTTTGCTACAGTCTTGACCTGGCATCTCGGCTTCAGTCACTTTCCCATCACCGTAATGTAGCTACTTTGTGCCTTTTCTATAAATACTTTCATGGTAATTGTTCTGTTGAGCTTTCCTCTTTCCTACAGTCTAGACCTGGCATCTCGGCATCAGTCACTTTCCCATCACCGTAATGTAGCTTCTCTATGCCTTTTGTATAAATACTTTCATGGTAATTGTTCTGTTGAGGTTTCCTCTTTGCTACAGCCTTGACCTGGCATCTCGGCATCAGTCACTTTCCCATCACCGTAATGTAGCTTCTTTGTGCCTTTTCTATAAATACTTTCATGGTAATTGTTCTGATGAGCTTTCCTCTTTGCTACAGTCTTGACCTGGCATCTCGGCATCAGTCACTTTCCCATCACCGTAATGAAGCTTCTCTGTGCCTTTTCTATAAATACTCCCATCCTCATTGTTCTGATGAGCTTTGCTATTTGGTACAGCCTTGACCTGGCATCTAGGCTTCAGTCACTTTCCCATCACCGTAATGTAGCTTCTTTGTGCCTTTTCTATAAATACTTTCATGGTAATTGTTCTGTTGAGCATTCCTCTTTGCTACAGTCTTGACCTGGCATCTCGGCATCAGTCACTTTCCCATCACCGTAATGTAGCTTCTCTGTGCCTTTTCTATAAATACTCCCATCGTAATTGTTCTGATGAGCTTTGCTATTTGGTACAGCCTTGACCTGGCATCTAGGCTTCAGTCACATTCCCATCACCGTAATGTAGCTTCTTTGTGCCTTTTCTATAAATACTTTCATGGTAATTGTTCTGTTGAGCTTTGCTTATTGCTACAGTCTTGACCTGGCATCTCGGCATCAGTCACTTTCCCATCACCGTAATGTAGCTTCTCTTTGCCTTTTCTATAAATACTTCCATCTTAATTGTTCTGATGAGCTTTCCTCTTTGCTAGAGCCTTGACCTGGCATCTCGGCTTCAGTCACTTTCCCATCACCGTAATGTAGCTTCTCTGTGCCTTTTTTATAAATACTTTCATGGTAATTGTTCTGATGAGCTTTCCTCTTTGCTACAGTCTTGACCTGGCATCTCGGCATCAGTCACTTTCCCATCACCGTAATGTAGCTTCTCTGTGCCTTTTCTATAAATACTCCCATCGTAATTGTTCTGATGAGCTTTGCTATTTGGTACAGCCTTGACCTGGCATCTTGGCTTCAGTCACTTTCCCATCACCGTAATGTAGCTTCTTTGTGCCTTTTCTATAAATACTTTCATGGTAATTGTTCTGATGAGCTTTCCTCTTTGCTACAGTCTTGACCTGGCATCTCGGCATCAGTCACTTTCCCATCATGGTAATGTAGCTTCTCTGTGGCTTTTCTATAAATACTTTCATGGTAATTGTTCTGATGAGCTTTCCTCTTTGCTACAGTCTTGACCTGGCATCTCGGCATCAGTCACTTTCCCATCACCGTAATGTAGCTTCTCTGTGCCTTTTCTATAAATACTTCCATCGTAATTGTTCTGATGAGCTTTCGTATTTGGTACAGCCTTGACCTGGCATCTAGGCTTCAGTCACTTTCCCATCACCGTAATATTGCTTCTTTGTGCCTTTTCTATAAATACTTTCATGGTAATTGTTCTGTTGAGCTTTCCTCTTTGCTACAATCTTGACCTGGCATCTCGGCTTCAGTCACTTTCCCATCACCGTAATGTAGCTTCTCTGTGCCTTTTCCATAAATACTTCCATCGTAATTGTTCTGATCAGCTTTCCTATTTGGTACAGTCTTGACCTGGCATCTCGGCTTTAATCACTTTCCCATTATCGTAACGTAGCTTGGTTGTACCTTTTTCTATAAATACTTTCATGGTAATTCTTCCCTATGATCGTTCCTCTTTGGTACAGTCTTGACATAGCATCTCGGCTTCGGTCAAGTTCCCATCATCGTAACGTACCTTCCTTGTGTCTTTTCTATAAATACTTTCATGGTAATTATTCTTATGAGCTTTCCTCTTTGCTACTGTCTTGACATGGCATCTCGGATTCAGTCACTTTCCCATCACCATTGTGTAGCTTCTCTGTGCCTTTTCTATAAATATTTTCATGGTAATTGTTCTGATGAACTTTCCTCTTCGGTACAGCCTTGACCTGGCATCTCAGCTCCTGTCACTTTCCCATCACCGTAATGTAGCTTTTCTGTGCCTTGTCTGTAAATATTTTAACGGTAATTGTTCGTCATTGGTACTTGAAATTTTCTGAATTCAAACGCAGTATTAGATTGGCTGGAACCTTTCTTCATTTCTCAGTTGAACTGGCTAGATATCACCGTAAGTTCTATGCTAAGAATTCCTTTTCTCGCACTTGTCGTTTGTTGCTGTCTTCTAACCTTTAGGTTTCCATTCAAGTTTGAAAATTGATATAAAATTTCAGTCGTTATCTTCTGTTTCTTAATTCCTGTTCTGTTTTTTTTTCCTCTCTATTTAATAATGTTTTTCGTTTTCTTATATTCTTTCGCAGTCTGTAGCCCTTGCGTCTTATTTACTTTATTGCCTAGCTTGGGTGAAAATGATTAAATAAATTTTGAATTGTCTTCTTTTAATTTTGGTGATTTTCTTAATTGGCCCGATTGTTTTCGATTTTTTTGGGAGGGGATATAAATTTTAAGCCATTAGAAATAAGAAGATGGCAGGATAATTACTATCTAGATGGTAACATTTTTGCATTCTAAATCACCACTAATATCCTTATCACTAATATCCTCATCACTAAATCCTCACTAATATCCTAAAGCGATCATAACAACAAAAATTGCAATATGAGCTCTGGTAAAAACATGTAATGATAAAAGCAAAAATTGCAATATGAGCACTGGTAAAAAAAAACTTTACTGAAGACAATAGGTTTATAATACCCAGATATTCATACACAAGGACACATCGCACACTGGATAAAGGCGTTAGTTAGATCCAGTGACAGGACTTATGTGTGAGTTCAATACCTACTTAAACCAGTGGAGAACTTAGAGAGGGGAATTAACATGAGTTAACTGATAACTGACATCCATTAAATACGGCACGTGGAACTAGAACAGTCTACCCCAGTGAGCGAAATAAAGGATTCAGTTCGACATTCCAACCACCTGGAAAAGGCCGGAGCGTACACCGGCCGAAACGTTGTAATAAACATGGCGACAAAGATGAGGACAATAGTGTAAATAGTGAACTAATATACTCATTTATATTTATTTCGATGCCGATTTTTTTTTATTCTACAAGGCACCTTCTAACGTTGCCTATTGTCATAATTTCATCTATTTTTCTTTTCATTTTAATCACAAAAAACTTATCTGGATGTGAGAGTAATTTTATTCAGACTTGTACTTTGACCTTCATCTTTTTATTTTTAGTTCTTTTAACCAGAGGACAGATGTTTTTGCAGTTTGCATGCGTAACCCGAGAGCGCTTTCAAATTTTGCATGTTGATATCTGACGTCAAGCATATTATTATTTCTCTTTCTGTTGCTGTCGTTGTTAATTTGATTATTATTATTATTATTATTATTATTATTATTATTATTATTATTATTATTATTATTATTATTATTATTATTATTATTAAAACAGCCCAATACGCATTGGCTCTAGTGCTAACCTGTGTCATTATTAACGCAATGTCACAGCTGGTGATAATGCCTCGAGTAACGACAAGATAATTAACCTTGTCTTTTCATTTCTTGCCAAGTCGAAACGAGACTTGGAAACCACGACACTAATGCAACAGTTTCTTTCTTTATTCTATTTTTTCCTTAAATTTTTATGTAATTTACTAACAAACGCATTGCACAATGACAAACGCGACAATGTCATGCGAGTAATCAATTTCTAATCAAAATATCCACAACGTGTAAACGAGAACATGAAAACCATGCAACGAAAAAATATTTTAAATGATTGAACCAAAAGAAAAGAAGTTGAAGTAGGGAAGAAATTCGAAAGAATTTGACATACCGCAAAAGAATAAAGGGTTGACATTACTAAATCTGAAGAATTTGGCTGGTGAGGATATTAAATTAAAAAAAAAAAAAAAAAAAAAATTAAAAAAAAAATGATCGGAATAAAGTGCAAAGAAGACTAAAGAATTAAATATAAATTTCCATGAAACATTTGAATTAAATATAAAAAAAATATGAATTTTCTACAATGCCAATATCAGGTTGTCGAGTAATACTGTGCATTTTTAACATGTTCAGTGTAGTGTCTAAGGATGTAAATTACATAACGTTCCGCTTTTTGAAAATTGCGCCTTGTCTTCATTTTATCCTCCGTTGCCCACTGATATTGTATAATATTTTGGATATCACTGTTGTTCTATTCTATTCAATAACAAAAAAAAAATGACTCTGAATATAACAAAATGTGACAAAAACTGATGATATATTGAAACAGGCTTAATAAAATTGTATTCTATAAAATACTTCGTGATATAGCAGCTAGAGGCTATCTAGGTTAAAGTTTTGAACTTTAACGTTACTAAAAAGTCTAATTGTTAATTTTAAGAATACTGTTTAAATTCTAACTGCAGCTAACTCAAGATTAAAATTTGAACAATTATTTTTCAAGCGTTAACAAACTTCGCTGTATATATTTAAAGTTGTTCGAATTAAGTTTATATATATATATATATATATATATATATATATATATATATATATATATATATATAAATTACAATAGGAAAACTGTAGTTATTGCTGACACGTTTTGTCCAATGTGTACTTTCTCAAAGCAAAAAACGAAATGAATTTAATTAAAGAAAGTAACTAATAATAAAACAGAATATCGCTTTTTACTTTGAGAAAGTCCACATTGGACGAAACGCGTCAGCAATAACCACAGTTTTTCTTTTGTCATTTATATTTATAAATATTGTCTTTTCTACAGGTTAACTCTGAGAAATTTTCATATCTATCTATCTATCTATCTATCTATCTATCTATCTATCTATCTATCTATCTATCTGTTATAGTGGAACACACCTATTCTATAGTTAATAGACTCTCCCACCTATAATAAGTAGGAGTAGTAGGGGTCGCTCAGGAGTTGGTCAGTCAGTCGATGTCGGACGACCGTTAGTCGGATATTAAAGTATCAGCCACCACAACTAGATTACTGCGTCATTACCTATTATATCAAGTTCCTAACGTTTTGAACGTCGAACCTATTTTAGGACCGACTTAGTACAAATACAAGCCTCCACTGTGAAACCACTCTACAACACTATCTATCTATCTATCTATCTATCTATCTATCTATCTATCTATCTATCTATCTATATCCGATGCATTGAGAACAAAAATAATATATAAATTCTAATATTCACAGCCAGCTTATAAGTAGAATTGTTCATAACCTAATTTTGGTTCACACCAGTCGAGGTGCAATTGAAATGCACCGAAACGAAGTTGCATCTTTGTAGTGAGTAAACTGTTTTGGTCTATATGAAAAAAAATTATAATATATATATATATATATATATATATATATATATATATATAGAGAGAGAGAGAGAGAGAGAGAGAGATAGACAGCAAACTCTACGTGATAAGAAGTTTGAACAACGTTAATGCGCTCAAACCCTCAGTCACGATGATTTGTAATTTGGCGCTAGCATAACCATCGGTAACATCTGAATAGTTTAGTCTACCTAAATTCACTCACAGGGTTTGGGTGGTTTCGTGTTATTTTTCAGGCACTTACCAACGCTACCGTACGCTGAGATTGCCAATAACATCCAGAAGTGACATCCCAGGCAAATCGATCATAGTGAGATTTTAACCTGGGTCCCATGGTCGATACATACATTCATACATACGTACATACTGATATAGCCCAATGGAGGAAAATATTATGTAGAAAGATTGATGTAAGCAGAATGATAAAAAATGGGATGAACATACATGCATACATACAATTTTAGATATTGTCTCCCAAAACAAGGCCCAAGAGCTCCTAAAGATAGTAGGTAACTAAATTCTGTTGTTGTAAGAGCGTAAACGTCGGAGTAGGAAGTGCATATTGTCAGGATATGTTGGATGGATAACGTTTGACATGAAGAGGTTGTGATTGTACTGATCACAGAAGAATCCTCGCGGTTTTTTCCCACAAAGTAACAGTCTTTGCATGGACATATATATATATATATATATATATATATATATATATATATATATATATATATATATTAATAAAAAGAAAGAACAGTAAGATATATAATCCGGTGTTCTTATAGATATTTTTATTTTTACAAAATAGTGCTCAATGTAAATTTACAGAGCATTAATATTATAAGTTAATAGACTTAAAATATGCTTTTTCGCTACACAGTTCCAACCATGTTTCAAAAATGGAAGTTTTCCAAAATTCGCTTGAAATGGAAGTGATGTCTTTAATTTAAGTACAAAATTAAATTAGGGGCTTTTAGCTTCCATTTTTGAAACATGGTTGGAACTGTGTAGCGAAAAACCATATTTTAAGTCTATTAACTTATAATATATATATATATATATATATATATATATATATTTGAAAATTATAGCATGTTATAAAATCACTATAAAAATAGACATTTTGTTTCAACACTTCTGGTGTCTTTTCAAATGATGATGTTGAATGTAGAACATTCTACATTCAACACCATCACGTGATAAGACACCAGAAGTGTTGAAACAAAATGTCTATTTTTGCAGTGATTTTATAACATATTTGTTATAATTTTCGAAGAAATTATGTTTGGTCTTCTTTGTATTGAGCACTCTTTTAAGAATAGTATTTTTGGTTATTGGAATTTATCCCGTATACACACCAATCGTATAATTGTATATATATATATATATATATATATATATATATATATATATATATATATATATATATATGTGTGTGTGTGTGTGTGTGTGTGTGTGTGTATATATATATATATATATATATATATATATATATATATATATATACATACATATATATATTTGCTATTGCTTTTTCGAGTTTCCTTTCTTTTTCAACAATAATGTCCTTATGATACTATAAAGAAAAATGATGTTCTACTTGGAAAATCAGTGTTTTCGAAACTCCCTACTATATGAAGATTTTCTTCGCCAGATTTATTTCCCAAAATATGACCAAATAATCCTAAATCAAAATATTTTTAGAATTACTTCTTTACCGATCCGAGTAATTTTCTGCACCTCCTCGTAAATATAATTCAGTTATTATATAAATAATTCGATTGGCAAGCAAACGAGCTCTGTCGAAGTCAGCAAAATCGTATGGGCTATGCCATGAAGACAAAGAAAATTGAAACTTCTCGCAAAAGCGTGAATAATGAGGCTTTTTAATTGCAGTTAAATTCAAGACGTAATGAGAGAACGTCATTCCAAGATAATCGTATTTTCAAAAGTCGATGATGCAAAAAATAAAGTAAAAAAAAACAAAAAAAAAACAAAAAAACAAAACCCTTAAGCTAAAATCGAAGCAGGAGCGACGGGAAAAACGAAAGCAAAAAAGCCTGTTAGAGAAAAACAAAAAAACAAAAAACGATAGCAGTTCACTTCGACACAGAAAGAGAGAAAGATAAAAGAGAAATAGGCATTTGTAACCATCAGTCAGCAGCAATAAGCTAAATTAGTTCACACGGCTTAACTGAATTGTCGGAAAAATGAATGATTAAATAAATGAATAACTAAGTAAATAAGAAATAGAATAAGAAAAAATGAATAGATTTTCATAAAGTTAATTATATCCATTGCAAAAACACATTTTTTTAACTAGAGAAAAATATTGTTACTTATTGCGACCAATCACTTATAAGTTCTTTTAATTTTATATATTGATATAATACATGATGGCAGACGACTCGTCTCAAAAAGAATGTCAGTCGAAGTTTAATGAATAGTTTTACTTTTTATATGAACGTCAATAGCTTTTGGAGCCAGCAACTGACTTGCGATACTTATTGCAGAAGCTGTAAACTAAGTTGTTCTGTACAGGGCCTAGCGTGTTTTGTAAATTCTTTTCAAGTTGCTCGTAGATTTTCATGTAGCAGGCGAGACTTGAGTGGTTTCTGAAAGCCTCCTCTCACACTTCAGTTATTAACTTATTCCCAGTGTAGTATGGGTCGTAATTTGTCAAAAGTCTACAAATATGACTCCTGTGGCTACCGAGGTCGGGATTGGAGAGACATACTCTACTATATTCATCACATTTAAATTACTGAATTGCTGAATCAATGATTTCCCAATCCCAGCTGCAAGTTTGGGATCTACCAAAAATACATCCATAGATGAATATTTATTATTATTATTATTATTATTATTATTATTATTATTATTATTATTATTATTATATTAGTAGTAGTAGTAGTATATAATTTAAATTTAGCTTCTTATGAGGAAAGAATATTCAGCACTGAGATATAAACTGTGCACTTTGGAATCAGCAGTTTGTTGACTGACAGTTCCACGTCTTGATTGCTCATCAGACCATATGGTCTGTTGGTTAATTAAATCTGCGGTTCAATGGTTTGATTATCGCTTAAGCTATATCGAGTAAATTTTCCAGTCGTTGTGTGGACCTCTATTCACATTGTTTGACTTCTTGGTGTTAGTCAGAGGAAGCGATCCTAAAGTGCAGTATCGTTAGAAAAATGGATGCTTGAAATCACAAGTCATTGTGACCGAGGATTTGAGCGTGCTGGCGTTGTTCAAACTGTTGATTATGCATGATGCGTTTACTGACAGGCCTTAGCATTGTTACAGTATATCTAGAGGTGGAGCTCAAAATAAGCCTGAACAAGTGTCTGCAACAGGGATTGGGTAGACACAGGCATGCGCAATTAGTATTATATAAACTCAGTACACACACGGACCGATCCAATTCCTAAAATCTGATTAAGCTACCAAAAAATACTTTTTGTCAAAGAGATTCTTGGGCTGAAATGTTTTTAGAACCTCGTCATGTGTGTGTGTGTGTATGTGTGTGTGTGTGTGTGTGTGTAGATATATATATATATATACCAAATTCTTTTTAAAATTGTTTCTCTTGTCACTACTGCATTTTTGAAACATGGGCACATACTATTTTAAAATGGTTATAACTTTCTTTGCAATAACAAGCAAAATGGATACGAAGCAATGGATAAAAAGGGTTTTATTTCGTCAAAAGTAACGCCCTTCCACGTGTTTACATACGAATAGACAAAAGTATTTTTTCCTCTTTCCTACACCTGACTAGCAGATTTATTTGTCTTTTATAAAGTTATTATTTCGTCGTTTATAAATCGAGGAAACAATTCATTTTCAGAGTCTATCAGGTAGATCCATGGCACTAGTAGTTTCCATAAAATTAGTCAGCCATGGATGATAGCAGCACATACTGGTCATCATATCTTCCCTCCCCGTCACTAGCGTGATTATCATTTCTATTTCTGATCACTTCATCGTCTATATCCGTTTGAGTAAAGCTTTAAAAATCATCATTGGAGTCGGAATCAAAGAAAAACTCCTGAAGAAATGTTGTTGATGCAGCCATTTTTCTTTAAAAAGTCGTGAAAAAATTAACGTGGGTTTAATCGATGTTACAGCCAATGGAAAGTGCATGAGAATTCAAAATGGCGTCGGAGAACTGAGGTTTAGCTTCGTACAAACCGGTAGTGGGATATTTCCAGCTAAAAATACCGGAAATAACAGTTGAGAAGTGTTTATTTATAGTAAAGAGGCGACAGAATACGCCTACAGTTGCAAAGGGAGAGAATTCTACAGCGACAATTTTCGCTTCCAGCTAGATAAAGTTAACATGCAAAAGCATAAATGTCTAAACGTATAAAAATATTTTCATCTCATTTTGTGGCCAAGAAAGAGAATCAGAAGACTTTAAAGGAGAAAGGGAAATAAAAGAACAGGATCAAGGAAGACAAACGATGGCCACTGACGCTGCGTTTAAACTTTTGGAGATTGTGGTTGGCAGGGAAACAAGAAATCGGAAGGGAATTCCACAGGTGAGAAGTGCGAAAAAAGAAACTATTAGAATAGAACTTAAGGTTGTATGTAGCCATAAACGATGAGACCTAATTACCAATCTAGTAGTATGCTTAAACTTATGCAGTCGAGTAACTAAGGAGGAAAACTCATCAGAACGAATGAAAATATTCATAGCGAAAACAAAAACAGGCCACGTCATAATGGTGCAAAAGTTACTGAAATCGAGATGACAGGCCAGGAATCCCAAGATATATAGCAGAAGTCTTAAACCAGATATGGCAGCAAAATCGAATGCAAGGACGAATGATAGATTAATAAATGTACAAGACGGTTTCAGACGAGGAAATCAAAGTAACTAGTGTACTAAAAAGAGCAAGCACGGGACAAGTCTCTGCATCACTGTACTAGTGCAAGTAAGCATTATCGTTACTCACTAGGGACAATTAGTTTCTCATGTTTAAAAATGTCCATATGCCGGATAACATCGCAGTAGAATGATATTTAAAGATTTATGAACGGCTCTCTTCCTTGTATGCAAATACATTTGACATAATATTTGTGCATAGGCAATGCGCATATTGTATTATATTATGAAATGGATACATACACGCGCGGACATTTCATGATTTGTGAGTTTCTTATGCAAATATATTTTGAAAAGCAGATTAAATCTGCCAAATTTGAATATGTGATAACATCGGCGTGAAAATTCATATCCCTAACTTTTTATTTATAAAGGGAACATAGATAAACACACTGACACATGCACGCAAACAAGCACACACACACACACACACACACACACATATATATATATATATATATATATATATATATAGATTTATATATATATATATATATATATATATATATATGTGTGTGTGTGTGTGTGTGTGTATTCTTTTTTTCAGAATTATTTCTTATTACTCTAAATGTAATATTTAGTGAGTGTACATAGATAGATAGATAGATAGATAGATAGATAGATAGATATGAACAGAATGAGATAGATAGAAAATTAACTAGGGAAAGAATGATATATATATATATATATACATATATATATACATATATATATATATATATATATATATATATTACGAAATGGACAAAGTCCGACAATTAACGTTAAACATAAAAATATCTTTAATAAATATATATATATATATATATATATATATATATATATATATATATATATATAAGTGAACATAGAAATCAACACTTAGAGGCGACAGTCTGTTTCATGTTAGATGCAATCGTCAGGCCTGACGATTGCATCTAGCGTGAAACAGATTGTCGCCTCTTAGTGTTGACTTCTATGTTCACTTTTAAATTTACACACACTCTATCTCTGATACTGAGCACTTTATCCTATAAATATAGCATATCTTAAGACTATATTTCTTCATATATATATATATATATATATATATATAGAGAGAGAGAGAGAGAGAGAGATTGAGAGAGAGAGAGGTGGGGAGAGGAAGAGATAGATAGGTACGTAGATAGATGGATAAATATAAACAGAGATCGATATATAGATACATAGATGTACGGATATTAACAGAATGAGATGAGATATATAGACAGACAGATAGATATGAACAGAAATATATATATATATATATATATATATATGTATATATATATGTATATATACAGAGAGAGAAAGAAAGAGAGAGAGACAGAGAGACAGAGGGAGAGAGGAAGAGATAGATAGGTAGGTAGATAGGAAGATGGATAAATATGAACAGAGATAGATATATAGATACATAGATGTACGGATATTAACAGAATGTGATGAGATATATAGATAGATATGACAGATCGATATGGACAAATATATATATATATATATATATATATATATATATATATATATATATATAGATAGATAGATAGAGGGAGGTAGATAGGTAGAAAAATAGATACGTGTACAATATTTGGATTTTTTTTTATAATTTGTAGTCTTAGTGCTGAACAAAATAAAGCAAAAATTTGAATAAAATAAATCTCTGGTAATTGTTGAGCAAAAACATTGAAGTTTATTAATTGTGTTGGCAGCGCGTTTCTCGGTTGCAATCACGCGTACACAAGAAAGCGGATCACTTCTTGCTCAAGCGGACACCTGCCAGCACTTGTAAAGATCGGAGGCAGTGTTGGTGAGTAGGAACACAGAATGGAAAAGAGTAGATACATTTTTGATCGAGCACTTACAGCGACTTGAAACGGAAAGTGGATTATCACGTCGAATAATTTTAGCTGAACGTATCGAGAGATAATCCTCGATTTTAGCACGAGTAACGCCGCTCTGGCTGTCATGTTGAATCATGTGAAAACTGAATTAAAATGTTGGAATTAGAGAGACGAGCGAAAGTGCCAAACAGCAGACTAGAAGCTGATGTATCAGCTCTTTCATTTTATTGCATAAATGAAAAAAAAATAATATAAGTAGACATGTGTTTAGCTTTGCTACACTACGTACACGTGTACGTATACTAAAAATACAGACATATGTACATGCGTAAAGAAGCTGACATATATACTCTGGAAGAACACACGCACATATATATATATATATATATATATATATATATATATATATATATATATATATATATATATATATATATATACATATATATATATATATATATATATATATATATATATATATATATATATATATATATATAGGCACAGTCATATGGGTAAAGAGAAACTCGGATGATTTCCACCACGGAATATGTGATCGAGTGGCGCTATATCAAGTGTAATTCGTTACCGCTTTCTCACCGAGGTCCGTTGGTACAGTTGGTATGGTATTTGCCCCCTACTTAACTGTTCGGGTTTCAATTCTCGGTAGTGAGATGCGCTCTGCTAATGAGCCCTAAGTATAAGACGAAACGGCCGTCCAGTGATTCCTGCATTCTGTTAAGGCCTCATCTAGACTCGTTAAATTACTTAACGAATATTTTATCAAATCCTACTAATTATTTCTATCTATCTTTTTTTTATTTATATATATATATATTAGGTTGGTGCAACAATAATGACATACTAATGTCGTTTTTTGACGTATTTTTTACGTCAAAAAACGACATTATTACGTCATTATTTTTGCTCCAACCTAATATATATATATAGTTAGTTTACGAAAAACTAGGTAATCCGTATGGGTAAACCTAAGGAGGATAAAATCCAGAGCAAATAATTTAAATAAAAACAGACCACTTTAAGGTTCCATGTAATAAATTATTTCACCACAGCCCTTTTAAAAGGACAGCGGATCAACCAGACTTTACTTCCAAACAAAAAGAAAAAAAAATATATATATATATATATCATTGAATAATATGGATATATTATGTTTATTTATTTTTATAATCACAACGAAATGCAGATTTTATCACAGTTCCAATAAGTTTCTCTTTCTAATTCACCCACCAAGGGTGATCTTGGAGAAGATCGAAAGTACTTTTGTAAGGAAAAACTACGGCGCCTATCTCGATGAATTTCATCTTTTAACTTCAGCATCCAGACTCCAGTGTTCTGTAGAACCATAGCGGAGTAATGGATAGAAACTCGGATAATCGAATTTCAGTCAAGTTCATTACATTCATTTCTATGTCAATAACTTTGGGAGAGGTATGCATCAATCTCTTCTCCCCCTCTCTATGGGTAAACTACCAGTAAAGACTACGCTTCGGTGGCAAGAGATCTAGGAAGACAACTGTGAATTGATAAAACTCAAGAAGTCTTTTATGGAATTTTTGTGACACACTGTAGACCAGTTTTCTTTATTCAGCTCTTCTAAAATGTACTCTTCTGCACAATTTTCACAGCTATTAGTTTGGTGCAAAAGTAATGTCGTTTTCTCACGTATTTTACTATGTGAGAAAACGACATTATTTTTGCACCAACCTAATATAATCCAATCATATATGCGTTTATTAGCGTGTATTCTGGGTTTTCGTTCCGAGAACTGCGCTGCTGAACCCTCATAAGTCGAAAAACAATCATAATTGTGCAGAAACGATCATATTATTATTATTATTATTATTGATTTTGTTATTATTATTGATATTATTATTATTGATATTATTATTATTGATATTATTATTATTATTGATATTATCATTATTATTATTATTGTTATTACTATTATTATTATTATTGCTGCTGTTGTTGTTGTCGCTGTTTCCTTGGATTTCTGTTGTATAGCCATTTCTTTCTGGGTCCCATCGAGAGACTAAAGATTAGAAATAACACCATGAGAATTTCCAATAAACATATTTTTCTAAAATAATAAAAATAAAACAACTTAAGATCAAACACATTTTACATTGATAAAGTCCCTAGCGAGATGTGAGTGTAAGAAAAATCTAAGTTATGTGCTACCAGTGATCCCTTCAATGAGTTTATCAGAACCTTTTCCAGTCAAACCGAGGGCTCCAACTACAATTGATATGCCACATTAATTTTTTAGATTTCCACTTGTATTTTAATAGATTTTTGAAAATTTTCAAGGATACATTACAACCTACAGGAGTTGCCATATTAAGCATATTTTTTGTGGTCTATGATCACGATATCTGGGTGATTATTATATTTGTGAAAATTGTAAAATTCTCAAAAATTGCGACATGTATGTAACCAAGTCTTGGTGGTTAATACGAATTTCTTGCAGTTTCCTTCCCGTAAACTTGCATATTTTCTTGTGCGGATTTTGGTCTAACGTATCGTGACAAGTTTTATATTCGGTGGATGCTAACACTGTGCAACGTGATACAAGATGGTTATTGCTGGATATTCATCAGAATATGCATTTGGGGTTAATGCAATATTTCGGTATGTTTGTTTTGTAGTTTCTAGTTAGCAAGCATTGGTAGATTCTAAATAGCAAGCATTGGTAGATTCCAGTTAGCGAGCACTGGTAGTTTCTAGTAAGCAAGCCTTGGTAATTTCTAGTTAGCAAGCGTTGGTAGTTTCTTTTTAGCAAGAATTGGTAGATTCTAATTTGCAATCATTGGTAGTTTCTAGTTAGCATTGGTACTTTCTAATTAATAAGCATTGGTAGTTTCTGGTTAGCAAGCATTGGTAGTTTCTAGTTCGCAAGGATTGGTAATTTCTGGTTAGCAAGGATCGGTAGTTCCTAATTAGCCAGCATAGGTACTTTCTAATTAGCAAACATTGGTAGTTTCTGGTTATCAAGCATTGGTAGATTCTAGTTAGCAAGCATTGTACTTTCTTGTTAGCAAGGATTGGTTGATTGTGAGTATCAAGCATTGATAATTTCTAGTTCGCATTGGTACTTTCTAATTAGCAAGCATTGGTAATTTCAAGTTAACAAGCATTGGTAGTTTCTAATTAGGAAGCATTGGTACTTTCTAATTATCAAGCATTGGTAGTTTCTAGTTAGCAAGCATTGGTAGTTTATAGTTAGCATTGCTGCTTTCTAATTAGCAAGCATTGGTAATTTATGGTTAGCAAGCATTGGTAATTTATGGTTAGCAAGCATTGGTAATTTATGGTTAGCAAGCATTGGTAGTGTCTAGTTAGCAAGCTTTAGTAATTTCTAGTTAGCAAGCATTGGTAGTTTCTGGTTAGCAAGCATTGATAGATTCTAGTTAGCAACCATTGGTAGTTTCTTGTTAGCAAGAATTGGTAGATTCTAAGTAGCAAGAATTGGTAGATTCTAAGTAGCAAGAATTGGTAGATTCTAAGTAGCAAGAATTGGTAGATTCTAAGTAGCAAGCATTAGTTCTTTACAGCAAGAATAAAACCTTCGGTTTCAGTTTTTTTATCATTCACTAGATAACTACGTATGAGGTTCATCTACTTTAACTTGTTTGACACGGTCAGTTTACTGACCATGAAGAGGTTTATCTTGCCATCGTTCCTGCATTTGATCCATTGCATTTGCTTTTTGCCAATCCTGTATGTGTATTATTCTTTATTTACTTTCATTATCATTTCTTTGAATTTCTGTTGTATACAAATTTTCGACCCGATCCCAACCAGATACCTAAGTTCAGAAATAATTTCATAACAAAAACAAACAAACAAAAAAAATTTTACAAAAAGATAAAGCTCTTCGTAATGTGTGAGCTATACTTTTGAATACAATTTTGTATTTTTGAATACAATAAAATGATACAGCAGTAAAAATATGCTAACCAGAATATGTACATAATAAAACCTAGTTTGATAAGCACATGCATCACAGCGAAATGTGAACGACATAGTGACAGGTCTTGATAAAAGTAACACCTAACCTTGTAGTTTTCGACTAGTTAGTATTAAAATCAAGCCGGGCAATTCAATTAGCTCAGATAGTTTCGTGTCAGGGTGTTCTTAATTTCTAGATAAACCTCACAAGTTGACTTAGATGTCTCAACCTTCAAACATAAAAACAAAAGCACTCTCAACACCAGGAGTATGATGATCTATTACTACTCCTACTCAGGAACAGAGATACACAGTTTGCCAAACCCTAGGTGACCTGCCCTACTAGTTATGGTCACGCAAATGACAAGCAAATGTGTGGTACTGTAGTCCATTTTAATACGACAAAACAAATATATACACATGTTAAAACTTCTAATAAATTAAGATAAAAAAACATGAAAGCCATGTCTACTGTACATTTATTATTATTATTATTATTACCATGTGTATATGTTATGTTTCCTGCGTTGTATCCTATAAAGCCGGGTCTAAACTATGGTTCTTAGGCCCTATGGGAGTATTGTCATTTAATTGATAACAATTTTCTTAGTATATGGGATATTCCTGATAGGGTGATCTTCTGGGCAACTTGTATGTTAATGTTACCTGGGACACTGTTAGTAAAATTGTCCATTCCTTTTCTCACGAGGCCTAACCAGAGACGTAAGGACAGAAATGACTTCATGACATTTTGAACTGATCAGTTTTGTAACCGCCCCCTAAGACCCTAATATCATACACATTGTACATGTATACAGCTTTTCGTAATATGTGAGCTGTACTTGTGAGTAAAATTTTAATCCCATTAATCCCATGGCTTCTACTACCACTGAAATTATTGATGTCCTCATGTGCTACATTTTTTAGATTTTCACTTCAAGATTCTTGTATTTTTTATAGTTTTTTGAAGATCTTCAAAGATACATTAGAATCTGCAGGAACTACCATGCCAATTTCTTACTTTCATTTTGCCTTCCAAACTGGCTCTTTTGTCTGTTGTTTAATCTTTTGTTTTGACAAATTATTATTATTATTATTATTATTATTATTATTATTATTATTATTATTATTATTATTATTATTATTACCTAGTTAGTCATTTCATGATTATGAGTTTTGTAACCTAGTAGGAGGTTATTTTCAGGTAGTACGTGTACTGAACTGTAGTAGCAGTGGGTGTGTCTACTAGAAAATATTCCTCTTCAGGTTAGTTTGAATTCATATTTGTCATAGAATGGTTACTCTAAGAAGGTAAGATATACTAGTCTACCGTAGTTAAGGAAATACTTTGTCGAAATTTGAACCCGACACACTGATTTCACTTCCTGTGTTGGCATCCGTTTTACAAGTAAATCCTGATAGATAAAAATTAACCGATCTACAAACAGAGAGAGAGGGAGAGAGAGAGAGAGAGACAGACAGACAGAGACAGACAGAGAGGGGGAAGTATTAAAAAGGAGAGAAAGAGATTTCCGTCATGAGTAGGGTTATTGCGACCTATACAAATGCACTTCAAGACATCTAACTGAATAAGTTTAATACCTCTGTTCATTTGATCTCGTGTCGTTGGTTAGGTAAGAGTGTGTGTGCAGAATTCAAAATCGATGACAATTTGAAACGAAAAGCTTTCTTTCTTGAGTCAAGTTACATTTTTCTTTTACTTTTTCTTACTAAATATTTAAGGGTTATTTGTTTTTCCGAAAATGCCAATATACCAGATTATGTACGAAATATATCATTGAAAGCTTTGCACGCTCTTCTCATTCAGCATTCAGTCTCTGTGTGTGTGTGTGCGCGCGCGTGTGTGTGTATGTGTGTGTGTGTGTGTGTGTGAGTGAGAGAGAGTTAAACATCAAATGGAGATCAAATATGGATCGCAATCCGATAGTATAAGATAAAAAAAAAAATTATGAAGTGTATCTAACATGTTTTGCTTTTATTAAAGTTTCGTCAACGATTCTCTCAATCTATAATTAAATTAAATTTTATAAGACTTCTTCCCTTTAAGACAAATACCTTCCACCCTCCTCTGACTCCTGTTTCATGCCTTTCATCTGACTGAAACATTGAAATGGATACATTCTGTATTAGTTTTCAACGATTTTTTAAAAATTCTATTTCTGACACGAACTCCGGTTGATAAGATTGACAACCGATATCATCGTCTGCCGAAATAGATTATTCCCCCCCATATGAGGTGATTTTGGATTTTATTGCTTATTAATTATTTGATCTGTAATAATAAATACATTTTGCTCTTTTTGTGGATCAGTTTTAATATTTTATATTACTAAGATCCACTTGGATTATATACCTTTATTATATTTTGAACATTTAAATTACTATCAAACATTAAAATCTATTTCTTTACAGAAATTGCTAAAAATATAACACACCTTTTCTTCCCATGTAAAATCTTCTTTCTCTTGACTTCCCACTTCTTTCTTTTTCTTTTTCTCTCTTCTCTCTCCCATTTCAATATATCAGTTCCGTTAAGTTAACCGATTAAATAGGTCAAGATCTGGTCCCTCCTCCCCCAATACTAAGTATCATTGAAAGAAATATTAAAATAAACCCTCTCTAAACTCGACCATGTCTCTCACACCACTACTCGCTACCCTCTCTGTTAAATTACATAAACTTAATACTACCCGTCAAAAGTGTGAATTTTCATTTCATCTGTCGTTTCATCTTTTGGAAGTGTTATCTGATGATCCAGCGTCCGTTAAATGGGCTCTGGTGAAATAAATTATTATAATGGAACCTTAAAAGTCTGTTTTTCTTTAATATATATATATATATATATATATATATATATGAAGTTGGCTGGATTTAGACTTTTCTGATGAAGTCACAACTTATACATAAGATCCTCATGTCACTGTGGATTATTGGATGATCGGGGTTCAGGTATAAAAACTAAGCTGCCAATGTGCCTCATACTAACTTTGGTCGAAGTTCCCTGGATATAAATAACTTGAGATATTTGTGACAGAGTGGTATTAGAATTTTCAAAATCAGTCGTATTTATCAGCTAAGAGACGATCGACAACAGCGAAAAGCGTCAGAAAATATTTCCGAGATCCTCGCTGTTGTCCTGAGATCTTCGCTGTTGCACAATATGTGGACTTGTATGCGGGTCACTGGCGGTACTGAAATGTTATACATGATACAAACATAAAAAATGAGTTTGTCAAATCTTCATACATCGATATCTACGTGAGATTTACCATCACAGAACGTAGAATTTTGTAACACTTCATATATATATATATATATATATATATATATATATATATATATATATATATATATATATATATATGAGAAAGAACAGATGAAGTAGAACTCCACAGTTCATTGCATTTACTTTTTTTTTCTTTAAAAAGGCTCAATAGAAAGTAGAGCAAAATAAAGCAAAACTCTTCTTGGGAAAATGTATTTTACAAACATAGTAAATTTTATAATACTGCCTAAAAATATAGTGGATGTAACTGCCCTGGCATTAAAAATATTAAACATAACAACGATATTAAGAATAAAAATAGAAACAGTAAAATCGTTTGGTCCCCCCCCCATTTAACTAAATGATTAGTACTAAGTTAGGGCAGAATTTTGTCAATTTAATTGTGAAAAAACCTCTCCAGAAATGATCCTCTCAGTAAGATTTTTTTTAAAAAATACACTTAAATTAAGCTATGATTGTGCAGATATCTTTTTTTTAAATCCTAAAAAATACAATAACAAAATTTTAAATAAATACTTACACCTAAGCAGTAATCGCCATTCCAAGGCAACAAGCGATAATGATACCAAAATATGTCATTGTAGAAATTTTCTCGCCATTACAAAATATAGGTCAAACTGATTCCCTTGTTTAATTAGGTAGTATTTCATCTTGAGAAAATCCAAAAGTTAAAAACAATTATATCGACAGTACCAAAAATGCCTTTAAACTAGTTAGTATCAACATGTTATCATTCAGCAACAATACGTACCGTAATAAGACGTCCCTTTCTAAATATTTTTGGTACTTAAAAGAAATTAACAAAACTCCTACCGTAAAATGGAAAATATTAAAAAAAACAAAAAAACTAGAACGTGTAAATCTTTACATGATCTATGTTTCCTGCATTTACAGGGAAAATTACATATAAAGTTTGCTAACAAAAAAGCTATGTTAAACCAAAGAAATGAATTAACGGTGTTATGCCGACATTGTCTATCTTTTACCTTAAATATAGTTAAAAATTTTCATAAATAATTACGTATTACAATTTTAAAGCCATTATTTTATTAGTATACGGGTAATTTATTTGATTTATTCGACTTATATAGCCGTGTTTTGCCGTCTATTCAGTATTATTAGCACCGTATATAGATGTTCCACATTTTTAATTTTATCTATTGGTCCCTTTAAGAAGCTTCCTAAATGCTAAAAAAAAAAAATAATTTTATTTCTGATAACTTTATGTCTGATTAATTTCCCCCAATACTTCAACAAATGGGAACATCATACTTATCTACATCTATAATACATTTGTCCCTGCCATGTTTGCTACAATCGTTGGATGACATGTCTAAGCGTCAGTTTATCGTGACATGAAAAATAACTCACCATCCACCATCTGACCTTATTTTTCTATTTTAGAGTAGATCTGTCTTTAAATTGGTTAATCACGACATACCCACTAGTATACTTTTTAATTCTGACCTCATGGTACTTATCATTTTAATCTATAATAATCTATATAATCTTTAAATTTAATTTAAATTTTAATCTATAATTTTACCTTTCATTATTTAATTTAATTTTTTTCCCCTTATACTGTAAAATTTTCTTTTGGGCTATTGTATTTATTTTAAGTCTTCCCTTACTTAATTATTAATTTTAATATTCAGCTTTTCCTTCTTTATATACAAATAATGTCTTAATTTCTTTTTCATTATAATATTAAATTCCTTTTTATAATATTTAAATTAAATAATAGCATTCATATTAAATTCTAAAATTTCTTTAATCTGCAACCGAAAAAACTCTTTAAAGATTGTATTTCTTTATGTAATTTTTTCCTATTTGAACAAGAGTTAATATTTTAAATATAGGTCAATGTGAATCTTCAACCGTTTTTAACTTCTGTCTAGACTTGTATATATATATATCTGTCTTCGTATTGTATTCCCTCTGACTATTTTATTTTTTTACTTCCTCCGTTTTTTCACTCTGTCTCCCTCTTAAATGCCTTTTCCCTTATTTGCGGTTTTCCCTTCTTTTTTTTTCCATTTTCTCCCTATCTATTTTAATTTATAACAATTGAAAAAAAAAAAACATGTTACGATTCAATTTTTTATCAAACGTTTTAGTATTGACAAGCTCCAGAGAATTTATCTGAGAGAAATCTCTCGAGGAGGGAAATATCAACATAAATGGAGTACAATCCAGTTTCATTTTTATATAATTCATTTATATGGTCTATAATATATAATGTATTGAGCTGTCTTTTGTGGAACAGTTTTAATATTTTACATTATTAGGATTCACTTGGAGGATTACTTAACCACGGATTTTACCTATATATATATATATATATATATATATATATATATATATATATATATATATATATATATATATGATGTAAAGAAAAAAACGGACCAATTTAAGGTTCCATTAGTTATAATTTATTTCACCAGAGTTTTTATTTTTCTCTGGATCTTCAGACTTCACTTTCAAAGGCGAATATATATATATATATATATATATATATATATATATATATATATATATATGTTAAAATTTGTGCATTTAGCAGCAAATTCTCTTTTAGGTATATCGAATTAAATAAATTGCAAACATTATGTCTGATTATTTTTAGCATAATCTTTTCAAATTCATGAATATTTATCTTTGTATTGCTATTAAATGATGCAACAACTGCACTGTAACAGAAAGGGATGTAAAGAACTTGGGAAATAAAAGTGATTTTCTCAGTTACAGTGTATTTCTTGACTCATTTAACTGTAATACACGGAAAAATATTCGTGAATATAAAAGGATTATGCTAAAAATTATGTTTGTATAATATATATATATATATATATATATATATATATATATATATATATATATATATATTAGGATATTGCACTGAAAACATTTTTAAATCGCTACATAATTGCAGTCGTGTTTCGATGCGTATCAATGCTTCTCATCAGACGATTGTCAATTACTGGCGAGAGTGCCACTCGTGATAGGGAGTTACAGAGTGAACATCTTTATAAAAAAACTTTCAGTTACAGAGTGAACATCTTTGTAAAAAAAACTTTCAGTTACAGAGTGAACATCTTTATAAAAAAAACTTTCAGCGTTCCTTTTTTCTTTAATTGCAGCACTCGTATTTTGAAGTTTACGTCTACTGTGTCCTCTAGTAAAAATTTCACCAGAAGAATTTGTCCACTCATACCCTCCAAATACAGATCTATAGACGTTGCTGCTTCTGAGGGTATATTCTCGAGCTATTCACAAGTTTTGACGCTTCAGATTGTCATAGTTGGACAACTTCTCGTCACCTTAACAGTCTTCCACGAAAATATTTTTGTATATGTGGTAAAAAGTGAAATCCATTTCTCATGTTGAAATTTTGCAAATGTCTTTAAACTGTTTAGTGAACAACACCAAGTCTTTTAGACAGTTTCAACTTTATTTGAGTAGGATCATATTCTTAAATATCTTGCAAGTACTGACTTGATCTATTTTCTGATATCATAATGTCGAATATGTAATAACAAATGTGATAAAAACATATAAAAAGAAACTAAGTGAAATCAACTAGAATGTGTAAAAAACTTAAAATTAAAAATTTCAACGTCCCCTCTCAATTACAATCATATGTAATCCCTATCAATCTAAACATCACTTAGGTCCGATGGAGTCCTAAATGACGAAACACGTAAAAAAAAAAAAAAAATTTTCCACTTGGTCACAAATTTTCCTAAAAGTAATCATATCCAAATCCCGGTAAACCAAATTAACATGCATTGATTTTTCTAATCTATTCAGAATATGTACAGCTTCAGTCCGAAACATCTCTATTTAATCCATTTATCATCTTCTTTACATCTGCTGCCAAGTTACCCAACCTGAAAACCGTTGAAACTCCGATTGCAATACGACCATAGAAGTTATACAGCATCGAACCTAGTCAGTACCTAGATAGTTGAACGGTAAGGCATACCTAGATGATATAAGCTTCGATTTGCGGGTGTTGTTGACGAATAATGGGTCGGAATTGTTAATCAGAGAGCCGAGTTCCAATCTCAGTTGGGTTCAATATATTCACTTACGCTCAAATACTCTTGTGAAAAGTATGATTTCATTCTCTTATTTCCCCAGCAATGGGTTAATTGTTTAGACTTGTATCGCTAAACCATCATTATCTTCAAAAATAAAATTTCGTACAAAATATTTAGATTTTGGCATTAAGCAATACATAGAGGTTGATAAGCCGCTAAACAAAAACAACCTACCCGTCACACTGTAAACAAAGCTTACGGCCGTGTCACGTTGAAACACCTGTCCTTATACGATAACCGAAATTAAGCGACGTTGAGTTTGGTCAGTACTTAGATGGGTGACCGTTTGGTGATATCAGGAGCTGTAAGGTGTGTGGGTGGTGTAATGGATAATGGCTCGGAATTGGAAGTCGAAGAGCTGAGTTCCAATACCAATCGAGTTCCTTATATTAACTCACACGCAAATACCCTTGGGAAGTGTAGGAGTCCATCTCTTCTCCTCCCAGCTATTTTCCAGCTTTATTTAACCTGCTAATAGTTGATAAACCGTAAAAAATGAAGAAAGAAACTGTAAATGAACAAAATTCAGAGTCGGTCGTTTATCTTATCAGCAGTCATCATTCTTTACTTGTTCTTTTTAAAAATCAAAACAAGATAAGTGAACACTGACAACTAAGCATCCAATTCGATTTAAAAAAAAATGCAGGCCGCATTTTCAGCTGAGGCTTTAGAATACGCCGACTGTACCACTGCAGTGAGGCAAGACCCCCTCCGTCCATGAGGCGTCCTGGGTATGACAATAAACTATGTCCAACAACAAGGCCTCTGATCAGGAGGTTTTGAGGAGCGCGGAACTACCTCTTAATTGCTGATGTTCCCATCCTGAACTTGGGTGCTAGCAACTGTTAGGGTCAGAGCTATCGGCAAATAGTTAACTCACACGAACTGTGGTCAAACACTACAAAAGTGTGAAAATAGGTTTTAATACCAGCAATACATTTTTGTCGGAAGAATTATTAGCAGCAATACATTTTTGGAAAAAATAACTTATTGCCAGCAATACATTAAAAAAATATTACCAGCAATAAAAATCTTGTTGGTATTAGATAATCCATTGATACGGTGATTTTCTAAGCGTAGCATAGATATAGCATAAACCCGAAAGTATGGGGCATCCAGTGAGGATCGAATTCACTATTCAGTAGCAATTGTTCTTGAGAGACAGGTTTGCTGACCATTACTCCACGTCGACATGCCCCACTTAAGTTGATATGGCGTAAACCAAACCAAACCAAACCAAACCAAAACAAACAAAACCAAGCCAAGCCAAGCCAAACCAAACCAAACCAAACCAAACCAAACCAAACCAAACCACAAAGAGGATCAAAGCATCTTTCAATTAAATTGCAAAGAATTTAATTTAATCAATATCTAGAAATGTTATCTCACGATTTGTAACAGAGAAACAGTAACTATTATTGTAAACTTATATGTGTTAATCCGAAATACAAACGATGAAAATTCGTATATTTTTTTGCCAGCAATTAGCACCTATTTCATCAATATTTTATACGTTTACGCAAGAACTTAATCGACGTATTGATCAACAGCTAATCCTGAACGAAATCATAGAAGGTCACTAAGAACTGTCTGATGCGCATATTCGAACATGAAATTGAGATACTTGCGTGGGCACAGTTCTAGGTTTCAACAGTAACATATGGAAACTCGGCTTGTTAGTTCTCTGATATATATACTTCGATTTAATTCCCGCCAAACAAGGAGAAATTATTCAAAATAGATTTATTGCTATCGCGAATTTGTTTGCTCGGAGACATTCGAGCGATGAGTGAGTGCAAATACAATGTAAGAAGTGGAAGGAAGTAGGAAAGGAGAAAGAAAGAAAAAAAAAAGGCGGGAAACAGCAGATGTTATGAATTGTAATTTTTGCATAAACATCACCTTAAATTCAACACCGTCATCGTAATCAACATTTATAGTGTTATTTTATATTCTGTGGATTTCTTCTTTTTTTTTCATTTAAATGATATTAAGATTTTTGAAATAGTATTACGAACATCGAATATAGGAACATTAAATTCTTTTTCGTGATAGATGAGGATATTGTACAAGAAAGCTGTTAACATTCAATCTTGAATAACACATAATTTGCACATGGGTTATTCAAGATTGAATGTTAACGGTTTTCTAGTAAGAAATTATCATTCATGAAAAAGAATATTACTTTCTTAAAGATATAGACAATGCTGCACCCCACTTTACAAGTATATGGGTTTTCCGTAATATCCGATCCAGGAATTGAACCCATGACTACGAGATATATTTTAATTCACTAAGCTTTGTTTTTTTGACAATCCAAGGAGCTAAATTGGAAAATTAAACCTGATGCTTGTATTTAGGTGGTGGAATTTTCGTTCTTTTGGTACAATGGAAAACAGTCTAGAGATAGTAACGGTAATATTAGCCGTTTACCTATAAAGAAATATTCGAGCAGCCAGTCCTACTTTCGTTTAAAATTTACAAAAAATTTCTATTAAATCAGTTTTTCAGGAAAATAGATTTCTCAAGTTCACTGTTAACCCTTTTTCCAGTAAAAATATTAAACAATTCCTAACCTTTTATTTGAAGTAGTGTGGAACGTCAACATCTTGATTGTGTCCCTATTTTCTCTTCTCAAGTCCAGTAGCTGTTATCATTCTTTCCAGTATTGATGGGAGGTTCCTTTCTAACCTTTTATTTGAAGTAGTGTTGAACGTCAACATCTTGATTGTCATTATTTTCTCTTCTCAAGCCCAGTAGCTGTTATTGCTCTTTCCAGTATTGATGGTGGTTTCCTTCTTAAACTTTTATTTGAAGTAGTGTGAAATGTCAACATCTTGATTATCACCCTATTTTCTCTTCTCAAGTCCAGTAGCTGTTATCACTCTTTCCAGTATTGATAGGAGTTTCCTTCCTAACATTTTCTTTGAAGTCGTGTGGAACAACATCTTGATTATGTCATGCCATTATCTTCGTTTTGAGTTTCATGTGATATCCATTTTCAGTTGTTCATGTGAGACATGTCGTAAACAGAATGAGAGTAACCTAATCCATTGATTGAATAAAGTAAAAAATTTAGAAAAGGTTACCGAATACGATAAACACCTGCAAAAGCCCGGAATATACAATGTCGCAAGTGTTCTCAGTATAATAACCACGTGGGTCCGAAAAGAAAGGTATTTACTTTAAGAATCATTTGCAAAAATATGATAATTTTTGCTACTGAAAACCATAGTTGATTATATATTGCATATCAAAAACTCTATTAACTGAGATAAAGGGAAATGAAAGTCAGTCATTGTAATAATGACGGTGTGTTAATTAAAGCAGTTAGGAAATAGTTTGCATGTTCAAAAATAAGTGATTTTCAGTTTAAGGACAAAGAACACTCTACTAGGCGTCTTCATTTAAAACAAAAATGATTAGGAAGCAGATTAGATGAAAGATGCAGTATACTACAAACTTTTGTACCAGAACATTTTCCTGGTGAAACAAGATGGCTGTCGTTGGATTTCCCGGGCTTTTGGTCATTATAGTCTTTCGTAATTGCCACAGTAAGTTGTCATAGTACTCTCTATTAACGGTGTGGCTCTTTAAAGATAGTCAGCAAACTGAGATCACCTTCCCTGCAGATGAAACGACCTTAGCTTTCTTTGGAGTTATTGATGAGGGGTGTTTTTGCTCAAACACAATTCTGAGTTGAGAAACGTTCAAGGAAACCAGCTTGACATGCTTCAAACAATGTCAGATATTTCCTTGATGTGATCAGACTGGGGCGTTTTTGATCAGGTGTCAGAAACCGGCGCATAAGTCAAGTAGAAACCTTCGTCATGCCAAGTTCACTGTGCAGAATATTCTTTCCCAGATATGGTAAGCGCCTTTGCTATTTGATCTATAGTCAATCACCTGTCATCTATCTACAAGTGGTGAACATGATTAATGTTTCCCTCAGTGGTGACAGTTACAGGACCTCCAGACCTTGGGTCATATTAAAGACTCTCGCTTCCCGTCAGCTACCCAGTTTTACACTGTTGATAAACCTCAATGTCAATGCACAATGTCAAAACCATGTCGGTATGAATATCCTTGGGATTAAATAATTTTTCTACAGGTATTTGATAACACCACGATATAAAATTTTCTTTATTTTCAAGAGAAGTCGATACTAGTTACAATTAAAGTCTTCTTTGAAAAGTCAGATCACAGTTTACCTGGAAATAAACTATGTAGTTATTAATGAGAAGAGTTAAAAACATTAATGCATGCAAGATTTCACAGCTATAACATCACTTTTCAGCCGATGTTAGCCTATGAACTTTTCAGCCCAGCCTCGTACCTGGAAAGAAACAATGCAGATATTAATAAAAAGAATTGAAAATGAATGCAAAATTTCACAGCTCTAGCGTCACACCATAGTCAGCCTATGAACCTTTCATTCCACGTTCGTACTTGGAAAGAAACAAGGCAGTTATTAATAAGAAGAGTTGATATTAATGCATGCAAAATTTCACAGCTCTAGCATCACTTAGCAGACTATAAACCTTTCAGCCCTCTCTCGTACTTGGAAAGAAACAATACAGTTATTAATAAGAAGAGCTGAAATCATGCATACAAAATTTCATTGCTCGACCATCATTCCTTCAAAGTCAGCCTATGGACCTTTCTGTCCACCCTTGTACCTGGAAAGAAACAATGCAGTTATTGATAAGAAGAGCTGAAATTAATGCATATATTTCACATCTCTATCATTACTCATTCATAGTCAGCCTATACATTTTTCATTTTCAACCCAGGCTCGTATTATGGATATTATATTTGATTACACTTTTCGTTTTTTTCTAACGAAAACTTTCATCCATACTTTTTTTAGCTTTAGGAAGGCATATTTAGCTATTTAAAATATGCCTTCGGATTTCTTTATCTGTTTTTCGTTGTCTATTAAAACACTTCACAGATATTTAAATTTCTATTTTTGATTTATTCTTACATCTCCAATTCTTGCTGAAGTCACGGTCTACATGTGGTTTACACACAAAATGTTCTTTATTATTTTAGTATCTTTCCCTTGTAGTTCAAAAAGGTCTTTGCGCCGTAGCTTATCAAATCCCTTTATTTAGTCTATGAAACACATATACATACTTCTGCATTTATACTGTTCTTTCTGGTATCATTCTGATTATAAATATTGCTTTTAAGATTTCAGTATCTTTAACGAAATCAAAATTGTTCTTACTCTATTACTAGTTTAATTCTGCGACTCAGTATTTAGATTATGCGCTTAGTTATGTGATTCATTAAGCTGATTGTCTGATAGAAGTTGCATTCATTTGCACGCATTCATTTAGGCAGCGCTACGAGGATGAACCTATTAAGGTCTTCCGGTATTTCACCACTCTCGTATATTTAATTTATTTTTCCGTAATCTTGTTATCCACCCAATAAAAAGGTTGATAGCATGTTTATTATGATCCCATTGGTCCTACTGCTTTGTTTCTGTTCATTTTGGCCAATGTCAGTGTTATATGAAACATTAATATTTCAGTTCCTTCTATGTTTTTATGTATTATAGGTTTCAGTCTTGAAAGCGTTCTTCGATATATTCGATCCGTGTTTGATATATTTTTCTTTATTTTGATGAGTTTTCCCTCTGTTATATTTTATCTATCCTGTACAGGAGCAGGTCTTTTTATTTCTGTTTTCCTTTTATGCACACCTTGTGCATCTACCATTTTCATTCTTTTCTACTTGTGTACATTTTTCGTTGAGCATATCCTATACGCATGCATCATGTTCTCTATTCTGTTCCATTCTTTGGTATTGCTTGCTGTCTCTTTTTCATCATCAAGACTTTTATTCCATCCACCTTTATTTCTTCTCTTGCTTTCTTTGTGATGGATTCGTTCACTGATGTCATTAAATTTTCGCTTAATGTCGCTCACTTTGAATTTCCTGTCACATCAAAGCTATTATATTAACATTTAACTCTTCAGTAAGTACATATCTTCGATTTGATATTTACTATGAACATTCTTCACCTTATATATATATATATATATATATATATATATATATATATATATATATATATATATATATATATATATATATATATATGTAGATAAATCGATTAGCTGTTATGGATAGTGGGTGGGCTGGGAATGCGAAGTCGGAGAGCCGTGTTCGAATTCCAGTAAAGCTCGTTACATTCACTTTAGTGAATATTATGAATCTACCCCTCCATCTATGGGTTAAATAGTAGAAATTATATATATATATATATATATATATATATGGATGCTACTGCGTGATGTAATGGTTAACACATTTCGATAAATCATTTATGATTATTGACTTCGAGCCTCACTGGGTGCTCTATCAGTTTGGCCTTGTGGCAGATCTACGCTATGCTTAGTAAATCACTATATATATATATAGAGAGAGAGAGACAGAGACAGAGAGACAGAGAGAGACAGAGAGATGTATAACAAATATCGTGCATATATGCTGTAATACTGATATATATATATAAATATATATATATGTATATACTCAAACACACACTTACGAACATATATGTTTATATATGTACATATATATTCATAAACATATGTGCTGAAACATGAATAAATAAATGTACACACATTGTTGTATTTCCTATATTGTTAATTTTATGTTTCCTTAACTAAATGGACACATGTCACGTATCTCTATATATCTTATTCATTTTAATCTATCTATCTATCTATCTATCTATCTATCAATCTTATATATATATATATATATATATATATATATATATATATATATATATATATATATATATATGCAAACAAACACTACACTGATATATATATATATATATATATATATATAAAATTATCTGTATATCCATTTTATGTACATCTGTTTTTGGTTTTAATATACAAAAGCCATTGGCTGTTACTCCACCTATCTTCTCCGTTGCACCGTCATCATTCTTTCTTTCTCGATACAGAGGTAAGTACATCGTGCCCGCTTGTTATATCACTTACCTCACTTCATTACATTGAAGCAGCGCGCGTCATAGGGTGGCACTTGATAGGAAAAACCAATATTTTAACATCATCAACCACATTGCCACTGGCACCAACATGTTTCCTACCTATTCGACGCCTTTCCAATCGTCCGTCCGTTTCTCAACTCACCTTCTGCAGTTCAATGCTTTTTTTTTGTCTTTTCTTCTCTTGTAACATCTCGTGTACTTCTTGTTGCTTTTCTAACGCTTTTTTTTTCTTTAATTTCTCGTTTGTATTCTTGTTATGTTTCTCATTGTTGTTTTGGACATTATAGTTGTCATTTCATGTGTATTGTTCTTTCTTTTTTCAACCTTTCTTTTCATTGTAATAATCATTCTCTGAAAAGCCTTTTCAAATTCATGCTAACGTTCATATGTTATAGTCTTCTGTATTATTTGAAGATCGTTTTTTTTTTCTTCATTGGTAATTCTTTCTAACCTTCATATCACTTGAATCTCTTTTTTCTTTCTTTCTTTATAATATTCATTTTGTTCACATATCTTTCATATCACGTGATTATCATTTCTTTCTTTTCATTATAATAATTATTCTGACCAAAAGTCTTTGATAATTCATGCTAACATTCATATGTTATAGTCTTCTGTATCACTTGAATGTCTTTTTTCTTTCTTTTTTTCTTTCTTTCTTTCTTTCTTTCTTTCTTTCTTTCTTTTCATTATAATAATCATTCTGTCCAAAAGTATTTGATAATTCATGCTAACATTCATATGTTATAGTCTTCTGTATCACTTGAATGTCTTCTTCTTTCTTTCTTTCTTTCTTTCTTTTCATTATAATAATCTTACTGCCCAAAAGTCTTTGGTAATTCATGCTAAACGTTCATATGTTATAGTCTTCTGTATCACTTGAATATCTTTCTTTCTTTCTTTCTTTCTTTCTTTATTTATTTATTTACTTCGGTTTTTCTATCTGTCTTTCTTTTTTTCTTTCATTCCTTTTCCAAAAATAATAATATTTTCTCTATTACAGAAAGACTGTTCTTTTTTTACTGTCATTTTCATCCTTTCACTCTTTCTTTTTTTTTCAGACACTTGTTGATGTTCTTGTTGCGTACTGAAGCCAATGAAATAACAATTATATAGTTCTTGGTGTTTTTCTATCTTTCCTTTCTTTTTCGTTTTTCTTGATTTTTCTCTTGTTATTGCTGATGTTGCTGTTGATATTTTGATTCCACCTGTAATGAGTAAATTAACATGCATTTTTTTTATTTTATTTTCTAATACATTTGAGCATCTCTTTGCTTTCTCTTTTCTTGCTTTGTTTTCATTTGCAATAAGTGAATGAAAACATCTACATTTCTCATTATTTTTTTATTTCGTACATTATTCTTTGTTTGTTTACTTTTTCTTTCTTGTAGATCTCTTTTTTTTTTATTTCCCTCTATTTTTAGGGCCTATTATTTGTTAGTGTTGCAAATAACAACGAACTAACTGTATATGTTTTCACTTACACTGTATTTTGCTTTTCGTTGCCTGATTATTTTCATGAATTTAATCCTTTCCTAATGTCAGTGTTTCTTGTCATTTGATTTTTGGTAATGTTATGTTTAGTGTTATTTTTATGACTGTTACCAATAATAATTGAAACAGTCTATTTTGTTTTTTGCTGTTTTTATGATGCTATTAGTATCTTCGTTCTTAACTCGTTATCTTTTCTAAATATTATTGTTGCTGCTATTACAGATATTCTTTAGTTCTAATTGCAAATGAAAGAAATTAAAAAAAAAAAGATTGCATATATTATGCATATTATAGTTTTTTTCCTTGTTCTTTTCCCCTTTTCTTTCTCTTTTTTCTTTTTCCTGTTCTTTTACCTTTTTTATTTTCTGATCCTTTTTCTGTTTTTCTTTTTCATTTTCCATTTTCTGTTTTCTTATTTGCTTTTTACTTTTACCTTTTCTTTCTTTTCCTTCTTTTTCATTTTCCCTGTTCTTTATCTTTTTCATTTTCTGATTCTTTTATCGTTTTTCTTTTCTTTCTCTTTTTCTTATTTTATTTCCTAGTTCCTTTTCAATTTCTGATACTTTTTCCTTTCATCTTTTTTTCTTTTCCCTTTTCTGATTCTTTTTTGTTACGTCATTTTTTCCTTTTCTCATTTCTTTATTTTTTTAATTTTACCTCTTCTTTTTTTTTCCTTTTTCCTTTTTTGATTGTTTTCCGTTTTATCGTTTTTCTTTTTCCTTTAAGTTTTTTTAAACATTTCCCTGTTCTTTTTCTTTAATTTCTGATTAATTTTCTTTCTATCTTTTTTCCATTATCTTTCTCTTTTCCTTCTTTATTTTCACCGTTTATTTTCTTCTTCATTTTCTCATTCTTTTTCCAGTTATCTTTTTTTCTATTTCCCTTTTTTTTTTAAAATTTTTTTTTTTCCTTTCCCTTGTTTCTATCTGCCATTTTCTTTTTCCTTTTTCCATTTTCTTATTCTTTTTTCCATTTTTCGTTCCATTTTTCCTTTCTTGTTCTCCCCCTTTTTTCTTTTCCGCTCTTTCCTTCTTTTTTTTTTTTTTTTTTTTTTAGTTTTCCCTTTTCTTCTTTTCTTTTACTTTTATGTTTTTTTTCTTTTTCCCTTTTTTCTTTTTCCCTTTTTTTCTTTTACGGATATTAGGTTGGTGAAAAAATAATGTCGTTTTCTCACATAGTAACATATGTGAGAAAACGACATTATTCTTGCACCAGCCTAATAGTAATAGAAAATTACTCTAGTTATGTTTTGCATTCAAAAAGGGGGAAAACAAGAAAGGAAAAAAGGAACGAAAATTGATTTTCATTATTCAACTAATATTGTTATTATTCTGTGACTTTATCATATGTTTTCAAATATGAGGATTTTCAAAATTTTCATTCTTTTTGTCTATCCAATCTTTAGTCCTTCAGTTATATTCTTTTATTTGCTTCTTTCTTCTGTTTTAATATTGTTATCACTTAATATTTTTCTTTTTACCCATTTTTTGATTCTTTCGTGAATATTTGTTTGTTTATTTTTATTTTATTCCTTTACTTCTTTACTTTCTTCAATCATTTATTTTACATATTATATTTTCCCTTTGCTTACCTTCTTCTTCTTCTTCTTCTTCTTCTTCTTCTTCTTCTTCTTCTTCTTCTTCTTCTTCAACGCTACTACTGCATTATTTGTTAATCAATTTTACTATTGCCCTTTCAACCATGATGTTGTCAATGTTGTTTTAATTTTCCGGCACGCTGTCTTTCTAGTTAGTGTCATCAGCTCCACGAGATCATCGTCTCCGGGGAATATTTCGCTTTCCGTCATAGCTGTTTCGTTCGCGGTGAGTAGGAAAAATTTCCGCGTCGCTTTCTGTTCACTAATCATTATACCTGCAAGGGAGATAATAACAACCTGATTACATGCCACGTATGAAGACATCGTCACAGGCGTGCAAGCGTTCTTTGTCATTTTCCTTGTCAAGTACGCATGCGAACGCGCGCACACACACACAAACACATGCACATACACACACACACAAACGAACCTAATTTACGTAAGAAAAATTGCAAGTCGGAATCATGCATATGCACATATATTAAGTTAGGTCGAGATGCAATAACCGCAGTTAACATAAGCAACAAAAATAATTAGGTATGAATATCAAGACACAGAAAAACATATAAATATCTTTAGCCTATATAGACACTTGCACTTATATTAATAGAATCGACTATTTATATTATATTATATTATATTATATATATATATATATATATATATATATATATATATATATATATATATATATATGAAGAAATAGTTTTAAGGTATGCTGTATTATGGGATGAAGTGCATAATGTACAAGATAAAGCATATGAAAATATAAAAGTGAACATTGAAGTCAATACTCAGAGGTAACAGACTGTTTCATGGTAAACGCAATCATCAGGCTATATGGGTTGTGATTTTTCTGGACTAATTATATATACGGGACAGTTGTGCATTGTTGGTAGTCTATTACATTGTGGGTAATCTGTTCTAACGGTTATTTTGGCGGGAATGGTTTGTCAATTTGTTTATTATTTAATTTATTTATTTATTTGTATTTATTTATTTTATTTTATTTTTATTCATTTTTTAATTTATTTGTATTTATTTATTTGTATTAATTCATTTTTTCTTATTTAATTTTATTTATTTGTATTCATTTATTTATTTTATTTTTGCTTATTTATTTTTATTTATATTTATTTCCTTATTTATTCTTTACAGTTTCGATTTTTAAGTATAGTACTAACAATTTGTGTTTGCATTTTGAGATGAGTTCCGATCGTTTATTTAGTAGTTTGCTTTGGTCTGGCAAGGTAATTATAGTTATTTTTCCTCCAAGCAGAGTTTAAATTTTTGGGATTGCACACACACACACACACACACACACACACACAAACACACACACACATATATATGTGTGTATATATATCGCGTATTTGGGCAGCAATCTATCTTTTATTCTAGTTTTCTTTAAAAAGACTGACATAGTACTGCGGTTAAGTTTTTATTTAATTTGTCTTGTGTTATAATTTGCTACGTTTCTGCAGAGTAATTATGTAGACATTGTTCGAATGTTGTGTATGTCCGATCACTTACATCTCTCTGACCATCGCTCAATTAGGTCTCATTTAAATACGCATAGAGACCTATCAATTCCATTCGCAATATACTCGTTAATAATACAAATATAATATTATCACCCACATTTAAAAATCTTGTGTCGCCTCTAAGTTTTGACTTCAATGTGTACTTTTATATTTACACACGCTCTATTTCTGATAGTGAGCATTTTATCCAATAAACATAGCATACCTTAAGACAATATTGCTTAATATATATATATGTGTGTGTGTGTGTATGTGTGTGTGTGTGTGTGTGTGTGTGTGTGTGTATGATATAAAAGGCATGCTCTATTTATGAGTAAAAGTACTCAATATCAGGAATAGAGGGAATGTGAATATAAATATAATAGTACTCACTGTGATGTCCCCCCCCCGGTGTCACTGCGCCAAATGTGACGTCTGCCTAGCCGCGTCCGTCGTGCTATTCTGTCCTGTGACGACCAACTGGCTTGGTATTGGTCGCGGCGCCAAATGTGACGTTCTAACCTTTTGGTGATTCGGATGGGAATCTGTTTAGATTCGGTATCAGCCTCGTCGGTATCAGCCTCCAACGTGTGGTTACCGAAGTAACTGTTTTGTTTTCCAGTCTAACCTACCCACGTTGTGAATTGATCTTAGGCAGACGAAATCAATCAGTCGCCGGGCCGTAATGCAAATGGAGTTCGAATAAGGGTGATATCGCACAAGTATATGTAAAAGAAAAGAAAATAATAACTCGAAAAGTTCAAATGTGTTAAAAAAGGATAACAATATTTTATATATGGTTGCTGAATACAGGACTGCGGCTACTTCCCAACCCACTATATGGATTCGTGACACTTTGTGTTTGTTAGGCGAGTCTTAACATCTTAAGTTGTTTGTTCTTTAAGAAACTGGTTCTTGGTGTATCTTCAGGTGATATTCGTAAAACTTGTTTTGGTGGTGTGAGTCTAAGTCGTTCTTCAAAAATAAATTGTTCTTGGTTATAAATTGATTTCGGAATTTGCGCGAATCTTGGTCAGCTTCTTCGAGGCGGGTGCAACTGCTTGCCTGCCTGTCTGTCTCCAACTTCAACTGTGAACTTGAACTCGAACTCAACTGAACTGAACTGGTTTTCACTCGTTGCGACTCTGCGTATATGGACGCCGACCAAAACCGGGGTGGGCTTGTCGGGGTTTGAGGTTCCTTGATAATTCTAAACCTACAATCCACTTCTTTGTTTTCGGTCAGGAAAATTTTATTATTTTCCATTTTTGGAAGTCTTCCGTCTTTCCACCTTCTTCTGTTCTCATATTAGTATCTCACCCATACCCTCAGAGGGTGTCAACGAGTTTCCCCTCTCTCTCACAGTGGCATCTCACACCTATCCCTTCAGGGGGGCGCAACAGGCCTCCCCTCCTTCTTCACATGATTACCTCCGCCTAACGGTCATGCCACCATTCAGCCAATAGGCGCTCAGCAGCGTGGGTGTGGCCAGACTAGCCTCGGTTTAAAAAATCTTATCTCCCCCCCTTTTTTTTCCTTTTCTTTCTTCTCTTCGAGGAGACCTCACACCCTAGACTCTTTATCTTAACCGGATCACCTGGAATTCGTCAACCAGCTTTTCGCTAGCATCAAGTGGGTGGTCATATGATGAGATTGCATTCTGGCGTTAATTAAAAATAATTTTCTTATCATAGCCAGACCCTGGTACAAAACAGATGCCTTTTTCAAAAGATCTTCGTAGATAGCCAACGGCTCGGTCTTTTGTTTTTGTAATTCTGCGGTTGATCCAACGGACATTTTCTGCGACCTAAATAATTTTTATCTATTTAGAATTCTGCCCTGTAGGTCATTTGACCAGGCTGGAATTTTCACCCGCCCCGTAACATAAATCAGATTAAATCCAGTATCTTCCTTTCTCGACAATGGAAATAAATTTTTGACACTTTTCTTTGTCAGAAAAATAACACCGCTTAGTGTCCTTTTCGTGATGGCTTCTTATCACCTAAATTTAATTCTCGCCTTTCTTTTTTTTTCTTCTTTCTTTTTTTTAGCAAGCCACATAGTGTCACAATCCTTCCCCAACCTATTTGTCTTTTACTCGTAAATGACACCTAAACCCAAATGCACTATTTAGCATGCATCATGCATCATGCATCATGCATCTGTCCCATGCAATTCTAATCATCTTTTTCTTTTTTTACGGTTTTACATGCAAGGTGATGTACTTTTCATCTTCATCTGTTCTACATGCAAATGCAATGTTCTTTTCATCTTCTTCTGTTCTACATGCCAATGTAATGTTCTTTTCATCTTCGTTCTACATGCCAATGTAATGTTCTTTTTCATCTTCTTCTGTTCTACATGCATATGTAATGTTCTTTTCATCTTCTTCTGTTCTCCATGCAATTGTAATGTTCTTTTCAACTTCTTTTGTTCTACATGCAAATGTAAAGTGTTCGTGTGCCTGTGGGTGCATATGTGTGGTTATTATGGCTTGTTTTTCTTGGTCTTCCTCTTACTTCTAATCTTCCATATTGCCATACCCACTATGGCTATAATTATGAATGTACCCATCATTGCCGACCAACATATCGCGATCTGCTCATTATCTTCCCAAGCCATTACTTCTTTTCCCAACGCACTTAACTTGTCCCTCACTTGATCCATATCGATCTTTTCTATCAGCTTCATTAGTACTGGCATTTTATTCAAGGTAACATTGGAGAATCCCTTCATTATTGGCTCCCACAATTGACGAAGCTTCTGCCAATCAATTCTATGATTGAATCTTTCTCTTCATATCTTTCTTCTTCCTGGTAATAAGGGGGTAAGGAAATAGATATTCCAAATGCCGAACATCCCATGGGTAACTTTAACAGGGATAATGGTGTCCTTACTCTTAATGTCCTTGTGGACTCTCCCCCACATACCATAGACAAGCTGATGGGTTTCTGTGTGGCCACTGCCCACATCCCGTCTGAAATACTGATAGCTTGTGGTAATGCCGTGTTTGCTAATACCTCTACTTGACAAGTTCTCTTAATTCCCTCTTTCTTCCCTTCAAACAATTCTAGTATGCACATTTTGTGGTTACCAGCTATATAGATAGGGCTTAACGATGTACAAGAGAGCATCATTTCTATACTTTCTAGCTTCTTCAGCTGTTAGCAACATGTATTTTGTTCTACCCGAATTTAAAGCTATGTATTCTGTTTTCATCTTGTACCTTGCTACCATTCGTGTGGCTACCATCATCATCATCATCATCATCATCAACCCTTTCATTTTGATAATTCCTCCAAGACAACAAGATTCTCTTGTTTTTATTCTTCATAACCATTCGGTCTTGTTCAATTCTTCACTCAATTATTCCATAATTTCTTTCTAAGTTTGTAATCCTTCAGCTCTTCCCTCCTCTAACTAACTCCTAGCAGACAGAATGGTCCGGGCAGGTGCGTGGCGCTCTCACTTCAAAGGTCGTACTTCATGACACCACTGATGGCCAGTCAGCAATGCAAATAATCTTCTTCCGTCCTCCGTGAGGTGCAGCTCGCGACTCCATCCCCTCCATCCACATCCACCACAGTCAGCTAGTAGGTTTTTGGATGAGCCAATGTCGTTATCTATCGACACTGAGTGCTTCTATTCTGCACCGCTTTCTTTGTTCCACTGAGACTTGGGGTTCTTCACCCTTCTCAATCTCATCTTCAGAGGTAGTTCTTGCTCGACCTTTAACCTTCCCTCTGTGTTTAATTCCCGTTCAGGAGGTGTTTTGTCCTCTTCTTCCTCTCCTGATTCTTCCTTCTGTTTAGAGTCCTCGCCCTGGACGTCTTCATTATTTTGTGACTCGATGTCAAATTCTCTCCTGTTTCTTAGTCTTTCTCTGAGTTGGGAAAGGGGTATTTGATCCTCTTCCTCCCACTCGTTGAACTCTTCGTCTTGTTTAGGGTGCCTCTTCTTAGAGCCCTTGACTGCTTGACTGGATCTCTTCGTTTTTCTCTTCCTTTTCTTTTGGCATTGGGGTGCGACGGTGACATCACAGGGTCTTCTCTGCACCGATTCAGGCGACGACTGAACGCCGCTGATCCCCGCCGAGGATTCCAACTCAGTCACTCGGATCGCTTCGTCTATCTGGCCAAGTCGATCTATCTCTTCATTTTTCTCGGAATCTTCTTCCGTCTCCATTTCTTCCGGCTCAACCAGAGTTACCTTCCTTGTCCTTGTCTTCTTAGGCCTCGGTTCGTTCATTTCCAGGTTAGCTATTTCAGCCTTCTTCAGATTGTTGACGTACCCTCCTTGCTCGTCCTGCCACTTGATCACATATTACATATGATACTGGACACGTCTGCTCTACTATCCGGTAGTACGGTTCCCATCTTTGGTCCAGCTTTCCTTCTCTCTGTTGGATTTCATAGTAGACAGGGTCTCCAACCTTGAATTCTACTACCTTTCTTTCAGCATTCACTCTCTCATTTCTTCTCTTCTGTGCCCTCTTTATTTTTCTTCTGGCCTGTACAAATATTTTATGTTGCTGTTCCAGCAACAACTGATGATGATCTTCTCCCATATACTTTCTTCGGGGCTTCAACAGGTTATCCACAGGCAGGACCACGTCTCTGCCAAACAACATAAAGTAAGGAGAAAATCTGGAGGTTTCGTTTATCGTAAACCTCACGGCCGCCAGAGCCTGCGTCAAGTACAGATCCCAATTTCCTGTATTCTCTCTGGCCAGCTTGGCCAGCACATCTTCCAAGGTTCTATGAAACCTTTCCACTTTAGCGTTTCCTTAGGGGTGATATGGAGATGTTTTTACGTGCTCTATATTCAAACCTGTCAGCACTTCTTTCATTATGCTGTTTATATTCTCTGTGCCATTATCAGTGACAAGTTGCACAGGGGCGCCATACCTAGGGAAGATTTCACTTATTATCAAATCGGCTACAGTTTTTGCCTTCTTGTCTGGTAATGCATATGCCTCAGGCCAATTTGTTAGCCAATCGACAAAACTCACTATATAGTTGTTTCCCTGCGCAGTTTCCCCATATGGTCCTGATACATCCATACTCACTTTCTCGAAGGGGAAGTTCGGCACGTCCATCTCCTCCATTGGTACCATTTCCTGCCTTCTGCTCTGCGACTGGCACACTACACAGCTCCGAACATAGTTAGTGACCTCTCCGTACAGTTTGGGCCAATAGTACTTTCTCCCTATTAGATCATATGTTCTATCAATTCCCATGTGATCCAACCTGTCGTGGCACTGTTCCAATATCTCTGGTTTTAAACTTTTGGGCACATACAACTTGGGCTTGACTTCTTCATTCCTACCTGAGAGATAATACAGCCTTTCCTCTATTACTGCTTACTTTGTGGTCTCTCCTGCCTCCACCTTTTCTCTAAGGGCAGCTATTTCACTGTCTGCCTGCTCCTTCTCAATTCCTTCTGTCCAGTAAGGATCGTTTATTATCTGTGCGTCCCCTTCCTCGTCCGATTCTAACATAGGGCGATCTTTTAGCGTATTAGAGTTAATTACTCCGATTCTATAAGCTTTATCATCTACTCCTTGCGCTACTTTTACAGATCTTTCTTCCAGTTGTTTCGGTATTCTTGAGAGTAAATCTGCACACGTGTTTTCCTTCCCTGCCAAATACTCTATCTTACAGTGGTAGCCACTTATCTTTAGCGCCCACTGTTGAATCATATTATTTGTCCATTCTGCCTGCAATAGGTACTGCAGAGGCTTGTGGTCTGTTTTTATAGTAAAGACCGCACCATTCAAGTAGTAGTCCAGTTTTTGGAGAGCATACATGATAGCATATGCTTCTCTTTCTATTACTGATCATCTCTGTTGTGTCTCTGAGAGCTTATGAGAGAGAAAGTATATCGGTACCTCCTCTGGTATGCCTGGCACTGGTCCTTCTTTATCGGGACACGGCTGGGTAAGAACTGCTCCTACACACTGCTCACTGGCATCAGTGTATAGTACCATGGGCTTGCTGAGGTCTGGGTACGTCAGCAGTGGGACGGCTGTCAACTGTTCTTTTAATATATCAAATCGCTAGTCTTCTGTCCACTTGAACCTAGCGTATTTCTTCGTCAGGGCTACTAAGAGTATGGCAATTCTCGAGAATGCCGGGACGAATCGTCGGTAGTACCCTATAGCTACTATAAAGCCTCTTACTTGTCTCACTGTCTTAGGTTCTGGCATTTCCCTTATGACTTTCACCATATCCATGTCGGGTTTAATACCGTCTCCGTTTATAACAAAGCCCAAATATCTAGTCTCCTCCTTCAGAAACTGACACTTCGACAATTTCAATTTTAAGCCGTGCTTTCTTAGTCTTCCCAACACTTGTTTTAGATGGAAAAAATGTTGTTCTACTGTTTCTGAAAATATCAAAATATCATCTAAATATGCCATGGCAAAGCTCTCGTATCCTCCTAACACTATTGACATCAGCTGTTGGAAGATTCCCCGGGCATTGGCTAAACCGAATGGCATCACCCTGAACTGAAATAGTCCCAGGTGACACGCAAATGCGGCCTTTTCCTTGTCAGCCTCATCAAGGGCTACCTGCCAATACCCGGACCTCAAGTCCAACGTAGAGAAGTACTTCGCTTTCCCTAATAATGCGAATATGTCATCGATTAGTGGTAATGGCACCGCCAACGGCTTCGATATAGAATTCAGTTTCCTAAAATCTACACAAAAACGGTGCCCGCCATCTTTCTTACCTACTATCACGATTGGAAAGCTCCAAGGGGAGATCGATCTTTCGATCATCCCAGCTTCCAACATCTCTTCTACTGCCTCTTCCACAAGGGGTCTCTTATGAATAGGTGTCCAGTAGGCCTTCAATTTCACAGGGAGGTGATCGCCGGTGTCGATTTTCATTTTTACTGTGTGAGTCTGGCCCAATTCTTTATCTGATTTGACCACCACATCTCGATTATTTCTCAGCAGACCTCCCACCCTGGCCCTAAATTGATCAGGTGCCAATATATCTTCGTCCCCTATTCCTTCTGTTTGCTCTACGAGTTTTCCTCGTTTCTCCTCGAATCTCACTCGATTCAGAGTTCGTAGGGCTATCTCTTCCCCTCTCTTAACCTTTATCGTCTTTTGGGCCTGGTTCACCATCATAATGGACACTAATTCAGCTGCCTCCACCACTGCCTCACACAGAGTTACCACATTTTCTTCTAGGCCCTTCCCTTCTACAGGGACCAATTGCAGGGTTCCTTTTCCTATTTTCTTTCCTGTCATTAGCCTACCCTTTCCCGACACCGCCGTTCTGCGGGGGTTAGCTTTACATCTTCCTCCACCATTATTGTTATATCTTCTTCCGGTGGGCATCCCAATGGCGTTCTCTCGCCATTCACTACCAGCACAGTGGGGTTGAACTCTATCCGAGCCCTCTGGCTCTGAAGCCAATCTTCTCCCAAGATTGCTTCCATACACAGGTTGGGGGTTACGTAGAATCTCTGGGTACTTCTTAATTTCCCAATTCTCACAGGGAGCCTCGCCATCCCTTTTATCTCCAGGGGGGGCTCCATCTTCCTGCGTGACCTCTATGTTTGCTTCTTGTAACCCATTCTTCCGTTTCGCCCACCTGTATGCTTCCTCCCTCAGCAATGAAACAGACGCTCCTGTGTCTATCAGGGCTTTCACTGCCCTACCCCCTATCTCTGCCCTACAAGACAGCTCCCACTCCTTCGTCAGCGAGGAGAATACTTGGGCTTTCTTTTTCCTGGGTTCCTACCCTTGGGTCATCCCAGACATAGGCGCCGGTAGCAACAAACTCCTTTCATTCTTCTGATACGGGGGAGTCCTGCGTTTTCTGCCCCTGGGCGGTCCCGGCTGGACCTCTCCCGGTCTTTTGCGGCTGTTCCTAAGAATACAGTTCCTCTTCAGGTGCCCTGGTCTCCTACAAAACCAGCACCTTCTTGTTGGACAGTTTACCGCAAAGTGGCCCACCTGACAACATATCCAACATTTAACTCTTCCTCTCTTCAACTGGGTCACCCTCTCCCTTATTCTTGGTGGGATCTGTCCTCTACCTAAGTGGCTCTCCTGGCCACATGTCCAACGTTTTACTTTCCTGATTTTTAACTGGGCCACCCTCCCTCTTAATTCTGGGGTGACCCGCTGGCTTTTCCCTTTTTTGTCTTTTGGTCTCGGCCTTTTTTATCAATATCGGTGGGGCACCTTTTCTCAACCCGCGCCACTTGGCTAGGTGTCCCTTCTTCCCACACCTAGTACATTTATCCTGTTCGACGTCTGGTGGTAAACCCCACTTCGTCGGATATTCTGCTGCTCTGTGGTCCTCATGTCCACATGTCCAGCAGACCAACCCGTATCTACCCGGCGTGGGCTTATAGAACCCATGCCTTGTTGACCAAGCCTTTCTTGTGGGATCTTCTTCCCACACCTCAGGCTCATCCACCTCTAGCTTGACCTTCCGATTCCACGCAGGGGGTCTTCCTCCTTCCCCCTTTCTTCCGACCTCTCGACTTAGCTCTTGCTTCTTCCCACCTCTTTTTACCTTCTCCCAAACTCTCTGGCACTCTTTGGCCAGCACCACTGCTGCCGATAACCTTAGCGGTTCTTCCTTCTAAACATCGTGACGAACTCGCTCGTCACTGAGCGCTTCCACATACAGATCAGCCAACTGGGCCTGCATGACCGCATTATTTCTCACTACCTCTAGGAAAGCTAATGACGACAGCTTCTCCGCTCGGGTCCCCAATTCTCGAGGGGTTTCGTCCCATAGCTGCGTCATCTTCAGGAAGGCTCTCATGGTCTCTATCGCCGTCCCCTCGTCAGCGAACTCCCGAGTTAATAATTCTTCCAACCTTTCCCATGTCAAGTGGGGCTCACTGGCTAAGAGTCCTTTTATAAACCCAGACGCTTTCCCTCTTGTGGCATAATACGCCAAATAAAGGGTTTCTTGGTCTGAGAGTCTATATATTACGCGGCTCTTATCCAGGACTGCCAGCCAGTTTTTAAAATCCCTTTTACTACCGTCAAACGCCGGGACCCTCGGTCCACCCAATAATTTTCTCAGGTCTGCTGGCAATCCCTGATCAACCCCCTCTTCCTCTATGTCTACTCTATCTGGCTCGTAGTCAGACATATTTAACACAGCAAAAGAAAAACAATCTGAGCAGCAACAATCGAGATTGGGAGATCAACCGAAAATAAAGTGCCCTACCTGACAGACGATTTCCGCTAGTTATTCTCAGGTTCCGGGTTGTCGTACTAGTATCTGGAACTGTATGGTTATAGCCAACCAAAGTTCTTTGGTTCCCACTCTAGTCTGTTTCAATTTGAGTCCTTGAGACGCCGTGTGTTGTCCTGGTCGAAATTTTTCTGCAACTCCTGTGGCAGCGGCTGATCCAGGGTCTTATCCTGCTGTCACGGCACCAATTGTGACGCCCCCCCCCCCCGGTGTCACTGCGCCAAATGTGACGTCTGCCTAGCCGCATCCGTCGTGCTATCCTGTTCTGTGACGACCAACTGGCTTGGTATTGGTCGCGGCACCAAATGTGACGTTCTAACCTTTTGGTGATTCGGATGGGAATCTGGTTAGATTCGGTATCAGCCTCGTCGTTCCCAGATCGGCTCCAACGTCTGCTTACCGAAGTAACTGTTTTGATTTCCAGTCTAACCTACCCACGTTGTGAATTGATCTTAGGCAGACGAAATCAATCAGTCGCCGGGCCGTAATGCAAATGGAGTTCGAATAAGGGTGATATCGCACAAGTATATGTAAAAGAAAAGAAAATAATAACTCGAAAAGTTCAAATGTGTTAAAAAAGGATAACAATATTTTATATATGGTTGCTGAATACAGGACTGCGCCTACTTCCCAACCCGCTATATGGATTCGTGACACTTTGTGTTTGTTAGGCGAGTCTTAACATCTTAAGTTGTTTGTTCTTTAAGAAACTGGTTCTTGGTGTATCTTCAGGTGATATTCGTAAAACTTGTTTTGGTGGTGTGAGTCTAAGTTGTTCTTCAAAAATAAATTGTTCTTGGTTAGAAGTTGAGTTCGGAATTTGCGCGAATCTTAGTCAGCTTCTTCGAGGCGGGTGCAACTGTTTTCCTGTCTGTCTCCAACCCCAACTGCGAACTTGAACTCGAACTAGACAGAACTGGTTTTCACTCGTTGCGACTCTGCTTATATGGACGCCGACCAAAACCGGGGTGGGCTTGTCGGGGTTTGAGGTTCCTTGATAATTCTAAACCTACAATCCACTTCTTTGTTTTCGGTCAGGAAAATTTTATTATTTTCCATTTTTGGAAGTCTTCCATCTTCCCACCTTCTTCTGTTCTCATATTGGTATCTCACCCATACCCTCAGAGGGTGTCAACGAGTTTCCGCCCTCTCTCACAGTGGCATCTCACACCTATCCCTTCAGGGGGGGCGCAACAGGCCTCCCCTCCTTCTTCACATGATTACCTCCGCCTAACGGTCATGCCACCATTCAGCCAATAGGCGCTCAGCAGCGTGGGTGTGGCCAGACTAGCCTCGGTTTAAAAAATCTTATCTCCCCCCCTTTTTTTTCCTTTTCTTTCTTCTCTTCGAGGAGACCTCACACCCTAGACTCTTTATCTTAACGGAATCACCTGGAATTCGTCAACCAGCTTTTCACCAGCATCAAGTGGGTGGTCATATGATGAGATCGCATTCTGGCGTTAATTAAAAATAATTTTCTTATCATAGCCAGACCCTGGTACAAAACAGATGCCTTTTTCAAAAGATCTTCGAAGATAGCCAACGGCTCGGTCTTTTGTTTTTGTAATTCTGCGGTTGATCCAACGGGCATTTTCTGCGACTTAAATAATTTTTATCTATTTAGAATTCTGCCCTGTAGGTCATTTGACCAGGCTGGAATTTTCACCTGCCCCGTAACTTAAATCAGATTAAATCCAGTATTTTCTTTTCTCGACAATGGAAATAAATTTTTGACACTTTTCTTTGTCAGAAAAATAACAACGCTTAGTGTCCTTTTCGTGATGGCTTCTTATCACCTAAATTTTATTCTCGCCTTTCTTTTTTTTTCTTCTTTCTTTTTTTTAGCAAGCCAAATAGTGTCACACACTGAGAGGTGACAATCTCTTTCATGCTTGAAGGCAATCTTCAGGCCATGTTTTTTTACAATGATGCTCACTCTGTGCATCTCCCGAGGGACCTCGTGTTACAGGTATGAGTGAAAGATACTGGTTAATCCTCGACTTGAACAGTTTAAGGTTGTAGGGATCGTTGAAACAACATCTTGGTAGTCAGTTCCACAAGGTAGATGTTCGTGTGATGAAGCTGCTTGAGTGGATCTTACATCTCAACAATGGAATAGGAAGTGAATGAGGGTGGTTTGCTACAATGTGTGCGGTTTGGCGGATCTTAGACGTGAAGGCCTGAGCGGGCGGATCTAAGGAGTGTAGTTCGTCTGAACACACTCTGTGGAAATAGTGATAGACCAGATAGAGGATTGTAGGATTGCAAAGTCTTGTCTGTGAGGAAGTGGTTGTAGTTTGGAAAATGATTCATCGCCCAAAAGGATGCGGAGGCGCTTTTGATTATCAGGAGTGGAAAGTGAAGCTTGTGAACCTCCTACCGATATATGGCAGCAGTATTCCATTTTAGGCTTTACATTTACAAGAGCCAGATGGCTCTTGTAAATGTAAAGGATATTTGGAGGTGTCAGGTACTTTTTCGAGCAGTACGGAGAACCGACCATTTTTCCAGCATCTTTAACGATGTATCGTATGTAAGAGTTTCACTCGAGATCTAGGTTGAGTTTAAGTCCCAATAGGTGGTCAGTTCAGGGGACCTCCCTTAGGAAACATCCATTCATTGTGATTGGTAATAGTTCTGAATATATACATATTGGTATATTCAGTAAAATTTAAAGACAAATAGTCAACACTATAACCAAAAATAAAAGCAAAAACGATAAGAAAATTTGACAGTTATAGAATCTTTGGTTTTTAAATTGCCATACAGAAATTCATGGCCAAGTTTTTTTTCAAAGAATTTTTTCTTCTATTTAAGAAAAAAAAATGTCTCGTGACGAAAGTTATCAGTTATTCCAAAGAATTTCCAGTGAGGTTTGTGAGAAAAGGACAACAAAATACCATTCCTGTCAAAAGAAAACATTCTCACCAGTGTTCTCTTGTTTCTTGAAGACATCATTACTTTTAGGTGTACTTATTCTTTCTCTTTCTTAATTGTAATGAGGGGCTGGTGTGAGGGATAGGGGTTTGGAATGAGAATTCGGACAGCAATATTTGTCTTACTATTCGGTCACTTCCTGTTCTACCATCCAATTTACACAAACTTGTTAACTAGGTTGATCGAGGTTTCCTCAGTCCCTCTTCATTGCATCTTGTGTGTAACAAATTCTCCAAGCCTTCTTTCATCATTTGTACGAGCACTTTAATCTGTCACTTTCTAAGAATAGGTGTCCATTACTTCTCATATTCCTTAATACTTCTTCATTGGTTGCATAATAGATCCATAGTTTTCGCAGCATTCATATGTAGAACCACATCTCTGTGGACTTAAAATTTCTCTTCTTTTGCGAGGAAATTATCCAGAATCCACCTCCATAAAGGAGGATTTACATTATATAGAGGTTGAGCACCATTTTCCTTGTTTCTTAATACATTTTTTAGCTTTTGGGGAGCATCTTATTAGGAGTTATGAGTTCTGATTCTGTTAGGATAGCCTTTCTGTAATGGTTACATAAATGTACTGAGAAAGCAGATCCTTGTCTCACACCATTGTCTTACATCATTTTCTATTTTTCTGTACTTAATTAATATTTATCTGCATATAAGCGATTTGCTCATTATCCTTTATGGATTATCCTAATATCTTTAAAAGTGAATGAAGTTTTCCTACTAGTTCAAATAAATCATACGGCATCAAATGCTTTTGTGTAACCTACAAAACATTGGTATAAGTCTTGCATTTGTATTATTCACTGATATAGTCCTATTTGATATAATTACGCTATAGTCCTACTTGATATAATTACGATATAGTCCTATCTGATATAATTAAGATATAGTCCTATTTGATATAATTACGATATAGTCCTATTTGATATAATTACGATATAGTCCTACTTAATATAATTACGATATAGTCCTATTTGATATAATTACGATATTGTCCTATTTGCTATAATTACGATATAGTCCTACTTGATATAATTACGATATAGTCCTATCTGATATAATTACGATATAGTCCTATTTGATATAATTACGATATAGTCCTACTTGATATAATTACGATATATTCCTATCAGATATAATTACGATATAGTCCTATTTGATATAATTACGATATTGTCCTATTTGCTATAATTACGATATAGTCCTACTTTATATAATTACGATATAGTCCTATCTGATATAATTACGATATAGTCCTATTTGATATAATTACGATATTGTCCTATTTGATATAATTACGATATTGTCCTATTTGATATAATTACGATATAATCATATCTGATATAATTACGATATAGTCCTATTTGATATAATTACGATATTGTCCTATTTGATATAATTACGATATAGTCCTATCTGATATAATTAACTGAGATGTTAGTTTTATCACTCGTGAGAATCGTAATGTCCTTATTGTTTCTAAATATTATTTAAGCTTGCCTTAGAGCTTGGTTGACAGGGGAATTTGTTTCTTGTTTGACTGACTAGTAAGCTTTCAGCTTTAAACAAGATCCGTAATCTAAGGTCAGTTTGCAACATCAGACTTCTTTAATATAGCATCTTAGTGTGTGTCTTTTTTATATTAATTTCAAAATTAGAATAAAGATAGAAATTTTGTCTTATTTTAAGTAATTGTTTTTAGTAGTTCGTAAGTCTCTAAAGAGAGAGAGAGAGATTAATGGAATCATTCTAGGAATTTGGAAAATATACCATATATTTCCGCGTATAAGGAAATCTTTAGATAAGAAGAGGTAAAAAAAAATGTAGCAAGTTTTCATGAAAATATCCTATAACTTTAATATAAGACGACTGCTTATTGATTATATATGATGTAATCAGTTTCGTCGTGCTTGGAATAAAATTTCCTTATGGGTTTCGTTCTCCAAACAGCCCCGAGCAGGCCAAACAATCCACCACACGTGTCTCTGGTACGATACCCCAAAACGCATTCCTATGTCGCCACGTCAAGCACTTTTTGTAGCTTGATTGAGAGGTCAAATTTGCATATGTGCAAAAAATACTCTCATGTGACAAAACCAATTCAAGATCTATCGTTTCTTAAGTATATGACTCGTAAAGTCGCTATTTTCTTTTTGGAATATTCGAACCCGCTTTCTACCAGGGGATTAGCAATTTTCTCGCGTATTATACACCCTACTGATCTGATCTCATACGTAGAAAGGGGAATATTCTGTGAGTGCTTCTTCGTAGATGGGCGGGACATATTTCTATCAGCGTTGCATCCTTTCCTGTGTTCGTCTGGGTCTCCTTTATTTCTGATATTGTCATTCTTTGGACCTTCAGGCAGACTTTCCGACCCTGTCCTTAAGATCAATGCAGTATCTCAGTTACTCTCACTTTCCGATCCTGTTCTTATGATCAGTGGAGTATCTGAGTCATTCTCACTTTCCGACCCTGTCCTTAAGATCAATGCAGTATCTGAGTTACTCTCACTTGCTGACCTTGCTCTTAAGATCAATGCAGTATTTGAGACACTCTCACTTTCCGACCCTGTTCTTATGATCAAAGGAATATCCGAGCAACTCTCACTTAACGACCCTATTCTTAAGATCAATGCAGTATCTGAGTCACTCTCACTTTCTGTCCCTGTTCCTAAGTTCAATGGAGTATCTTACTCTCGCTTTCCGACCTTGTTCTTAAGATCAATGCAGTATCTGAGTCACTCTCATTTTCTGACCGTCTTCTTCAGATCAGTGGACTATCTGAGTCACTCTCACTTTCTGACCTTGTTCTTAAGATCAATGCAGTAATTGAGTCACTCTAACTTTCTGACCTTGTTCTTAAGATCAATGCAGTATCTGAGTCACACTCACTTTCTGACCCTGTTCTTCAGATCAGTGGAGTATTTGAGCCACTCTCACTTTCCGACCCTATTCTTATGATCAATGGAGTATCCGAGCCACTCTCACTTTCCGAACCTGTTCTTAAGATCAATGCAGTATTTGAGCCACTCTCACTTTCCGACCCTGTTCTTATGATCAAGGGAATATCTGAGCCACTCTCACTTTCCGACCCTGTTCTTAAGATCAATGCAGTATCTGAGTCACTCTCACTTTCTGACCCTGTTCCTAAGTTCAATGGAGAATCTTACTCTCGCTTTCCGACCTTGTTCTTAAGATCAATGCAGTAGCTGAGTCACTCTCACATTCTGACCCTGTTCTTTAGATCAGTGAAGTATCTGAGTCACTCTCACTTTCTGACCTTGTTCTTAAGATCAATGCAGTAATTGAGTCACTCTCACTTTCTGACCTTGTTCTTAAGATCAATGCAGTAATTGAGTCACTCTCACTTTCTGACCTTGTTCTTAAGACCAATGCAGTATCTGAGTCACTCTCACTTTCAAGCCCTGGTCGTAAGACAAATTACTGTATCTGATTCACTCTCACTTTCCGGTCCTGTTCATTAGATCAATGGAATATCTGAGTCAATCTCGTTTTCCGACCTTTTTCTTAAGATCAATTGAGTATCTTATTCACTCTCACTTTCCGGTTCTAGTCTTAATGTCAATGTAGTATTTGAGTCACTCTTACTTTCCGACCCTGTTCTTAAGATCACTGAAATATCTGAATCACTTTCAGACGACGTTTTATTTCCTCCGTCTTCTGAATTCGAAGATTCGCGCCGTGGTTACAGTTTTATCACAAGTCATGGTATTCCGTTAATCGTTTGGGGGATAATTATCCCATCAACTCGTCTTTTACTGAATTTACTGCTACAGGGGATTTGCAGGGCCTTGACCCAGACACCGTCTCCCATTTGATTATTTACCCTGTTAGATGGCGGTAGTTACGCATGTATCCCTTTCACGCGCTGTTCATACTGGCTGTTGGGTCGACGGTGTGGAGTTATCCTCCAGGGTCACATTGTACCAATACACGGCTTCCTGAATGGAACACCGTTTTGTGGCTGCAATTCTTTTAATTATGCAGTGATATCGCTTTGTTATACCATTATCCCCTGGAACGTATGCACATCGGTATCGTATCCGCACTCCCCATTCATTCACAAAGGTCGCAAACTCTCGGACACAACCGTCACCAATTGCAATCCACTTTAATAATCTCTTTTTGCCTATGGACTGGGGATGGGTCTATCGTCTGACACTCCTTGTAATCTTGTATTGCCAAACTAACGACTTCTTTCGGAGTCAAGAATGTAAAAAGTGAACTGACGAATACAGTTTCGTTGCTGACGTCACCTTGATTGCGTCAAAGCAGAATGTAGAGGATAGGCTAAGCCGGCTGACAAAAGGTGGTTTGACATGATCAAACAAGGTACCGACCCATTGCTGATTATGTGTCTTAACAGACCAGTTGACACCTGAGCAGATCCATGTCATACACCATCAAAGTGGACATCCTGGTGTTCGTTGTACAACCTACTTTATCCGAAGAGTGTGCCCATTGACTGAAGACAGTTGTCAAGTCGTCAATACAAGATTGTAAGGAGTGTCAGACGTTAGACTCAGCCACAGGGGAGACTTGAAGTGGATAGCAATTGGTGGCGGTTTCTTGGAACACACACACTAGAATTGCACCCATTTCTTGTCGTTCACAGATTGTCGACCAACGTTTTTTACCGTTTGGCGTCCGCTGATACGCTAGGATGCATCGACTGTCCTACGACAGCTACTGTTTTTATTACTTTTATGATCAGTTTATTTGATAATGGGAATCTTTTCATAAATGTTATGTGTTATCGCTTTGAGACCGAGGTTACCTTCCCGACAAGCGTCATTCAGAATTTAAGGTTTCTTTTTTAGAATTGTAGTATAAGACGACTCCAAATTTTTAGGGGTGACTTTTGGGGATTTAAAGTTTTTCTTATTCGCGTAAATATAGGGTGCTTTTCTTTGGTAGAGAATTTATCTGGGTAATTTGTGAGTAAAATAATCTTGGATTTCTTTAGCTATCCAAGGTTTTGGTAGATTTCAGAGAATTTTTAATTCTGTGAAATTTTTCATTGGCTAATGACTGTTGGTAATTAATGGTGTGTCCACTTAAAAGTAATGTGGCACAAGGTCAAGTTTAAAGTGGGAATCCGACACACAGATGGGATTAGATAATAAAAAAGAGTCCAGCTTCTTCGGAACTTACCTTTTGTGATGCCTCAGGCTCCAGGGATTAAACAAATCCTTTCACATTTTAATAGAATAGGAGTAGACGTATCTAGGGGGACGGTTCGCAAGTGTTAATTTCTACACCAAAAATCCGTAAAATAGCAGATGAGCCTGGCATTTTTCTGTGCGACGACTTGAATGGAATATGGAATAAGCCCAAGTGCATACAAAGTGTTAGAAGGAAAAAATGTCCAGTTCCCTTGGCACTTTCGTTTTGGGACGCCTCAAGCGACAGTGACTGAGACACGCCCTCCCCATTTTAATAGAATGGAAAAGTGCTGATTGGGTTGACGGTTCCCTGGAGCTATGAGAGATACGTCTTCTATTTATATGAGAATACGTCTGAATTTCAGTGTGAATTTGCTTGTTCGCTGGAGTGGCATTTAATTAAATAACGTGTACTAAGACAGCAAGAATTCATTTAAACATGTTTTATTAAATTTGATGAGAAGTATTGTCTATTCAGTTTTCTCTCGAATTTTTTAAGACGACGTATGAGATACCGTAAAGATGGATTAATTTTATGAAGAAACTGTCTAAATTTGATAGTGCTTTGTATTCTTGCATTTTCAAGCATCATTAAACATTATCAGGAACTGTTAATATGCACAAGGTGGGTCAAATATGTAGGAATATGTCTTTAGCTGGGTATAATAGATAATCTAACTTTTGATAGATACAGAAAGGAAACTACAATGATTCCTACAGAAGCGAAAAGAAATGACTAAACATCAATTGCAAAAAGATAGAATGCATAGCTGCTAGTAAAAGGAACAGTCCAACATATAAATTACAAATTGGAGATACCAAAATCAATTTAACAGAGAACAGAAAATGTGACACCGAAATCCGAAGGCGCATTAAGATAGCGAAAGATGTCTTTCAAAAGCTAAGCAAAGTATTAAGAACCAGGACAATTTCGTTATTTGTTTCGTTGAACAATCACTTCAGCAATGAAAAAGAGGCTCGAATCAACAGAAATTTGGTTCTACAAAAGGATACTGAGAATATCATCGATAGAACATGTGAGCAACGACGATGTTTTAGAGAAAATTGATACAAAAAGGATACTTAACATCATGATGAAACAAAAAAAGGATACTTAACACCATAAAGAGAGAGTTGACATTATTCAGGCACATAATAAGGAAAATCTGACACTCACAGCACATATTGATATCATGAGAAACAGAGGAAAACAATGCATAACCTTACGAGCTTTTGTAAATGGTTGAGAAGGAAGGGATTAAAATAGATAGCAAAAAATATTTACATAGGGCTACAAAGGACTGGAAAGTGTGGAGAACCATGATCGTCTAATTTCTGAACGGACACAGCACATAGAAAAAGAACCTAACGGTACGCAATATGTCCCATATTATAACATTCTCATTTATCTTTTGCGCATATCGACAACATTTAGACGGTAGCTTCTAGTTTTACATAAGACATAAAAAGGTGAGACCATGTTCACATAAAACTGTGCATATGGGGTTTGCTTTTAGCCACAGCGGCATCGAAATATCGAATTTCTGAAAGGGAACAAGTGAAAAGAAAAAGTGGTAAGTAGCTTCGAGAGGTAATTAATAGATTGACGTTGTCTATCCTGGTCTTGAGGGCTGTATGAAATTTGGAATTTGTCAATTCCACAAAGCCTTATTGCCAATGTTACTGCCTGTATGGATTGGATTGAGGATCGTACATACGTGTTACAGTAAGGCATTGCCCCATCCCAAGTCGGCAACTGACCCAGAATCAGATGACTGAAAATTTTCCAGTTAACGCATGCTCCAACAAAAACTACAACATGTAACCTACAACATGTAACCACCAAATATGGCGACATAAACCTCCATATATAGCATCCAACATATGACTACATAACCTTCACCATATAATCTCCAACATATACCCACATAAACTACATATATAACGTCCAACATATGGCCATATAAACTCCATATATAACCGCCAACACATTGCTACATAACGTTCAACATATAACCTCCAACACCTGGGCACATAAACTCCATATATAATCGTTAATATATGGTAACATAACCTCTAATATATGGCCACATAAACTCCATATATAACCTCCAATATATGGCTACATAACATTTAAATATAACATCAAATACATGGCTTCATAAACACCATAAATAATCTCCAACATATGGCTGCATATCATTCAACATATAGCCTCCAAGATATGGCTTCATAAACTTTATATATTGCCGCCAACATATGGCTACATAACCTTCAACAAATAACCTCTAACATATGGCCACATAAACTCCATACAAAATCTCCAACGTAACTTTCAACATATGACCTCCAATAATGGACCATATAAAATCTATGTAACCTTCAGCATGTAACCGCCACATAACGTCCAACATATGACCACTTAGAAATTCATCATTTGAATGTCAGACTACTTTTTTTTGTTTACTGTGGTTCACTAATTGCAAGGGCCAAAAATCATTCAAAGTACACTGAATTAGATTTTGGGAGTAGATAACTGTTGAGACAAGGGAGGCCAACCGAATGTTGCCAAAACACAAAGGACTTATTGAAGCCTGTTATTGTGGAAGTAATGAACAATTTGAGCGAGAAGCACCTGATTTGGTCAGGCAGTTGCTTCTGAAGACACACCGATTGTCTTCGGGATTACAAAGCGGTTTTCATTGAATAACATTTTTCGCTTTTTCTTCACTCATGGAATTTTCTTTTTCAATTTATACTAATGAATATTTCTATTGAATATATTTGTTAAGTTGTTCTCAGTTGTTTCTGGTGCACGCTAAATGTTCATAGTTTACAATCTAGAAAGTTTAAAATTAAAGAATTGATTAAACAAAAGTTATCTATCTATATATCGATCGATCGATCGATCGATAGCTAGATAGATAGATAGAAAACAAATACAATACGAAACTGCTTTCTTTTAAATGTCATATAGAAGCTTTTTCGCTCTCCATCAGCATGGATAATGCTAACCCCTACGAGAATGAGTACTTACACTTTCTCGGGTCAACGTTTTCTACTGACATGAAGTGGAAACATTATATCGAATCAATTACTAGGTTTGTTGCTAAGAAATTTGATTCACTAAGTCGTACTCGATAACTCTTTCTCGCCAGAATATATTTTACACATTTATAAATCGACCATTTGTCCATGCATTGAATATTGCTTCCACATCTTATCTGGTACTTCTGCTATGTATTTAGAGATTCTTGATAAAATCTAAAGTAGAATCTGCAATACTGTCGGTCCTCAGCTGGCATCTCGGCTTCGTTTATTTTGCCACCGCTGTAACGTAGGTTTCCTATACATTTTCTATAAATATTTTCATGGTAATTGTTTTGATGAGATTTCCTCTTTAGTCCCTCGACTTTGCGAATTTAAGCGCAGTACTAGATTGGCAGCTAGGTCTCATAATTTTGCCGTTGAATCATAAATTCTAAACTAACCATTTCTTCTCTCGGACTTTTCGTTTGTGGAACTCTGTTCCGTTTTTCAAAAATTTGAAATATAAATTGTTATCTTTTTGTTTTTTAATTACCGTTCTTTCTTTGTTCTCTCTTCTTAATAATGTTTTTTTCTTATTCTTATATTCTTTCACATTCAGTACCCCACACCACTCTGCTTTTATTGTCTTGCTTGCGGCGAAATAATGCAAATAATAAATTGTAAGTTAAAAATATGACCTTTCCCACTTCAAGTTTCATAGATATATTCCACTCATGAGGATCATTAGCAGGCTGTGAATAGACCTGCCAACGAATCAAAATATATTAGTGCCTATTGATAAAAACTATCGCTATCTTTGCCTGTTCATAACTTGTGCGTTAATATTAGGTACCTCTAAAGAAAAAAAGAGTCAAAATGAATTTAAAAAAATAAAAACTATTTCTTGAAGTTTTTATTTTAGCTTTAATTTCAAGCTAATAGATTAAATTTAATATTTCCAATAAACAAAATACTTAGCTGTATTTCAAAACTAATTTAAACTGATTGAAATGAGCTTTTTTTTTTAATTGTTAAAAATACCTAACTTTATTACTTTTTAGTCGAATTAACAAATCATTCAGTACAACATATTAAAAGTCTTTCAAAAATAAAATATACTTTTCTGAAACATTATTTGAGGAAGATTAACTGATTTAAAGTTTAATTAACCTGATTTGAAACAAAGTTTACTAACTTTTAGTTTAAATATCACAGAAAAACATTTTTAACAGGAAGATGGGTACGTTTATGAGATGCTGACAACTATTTCGATAGACTTTGATGATTCTACAGAGGACATATATGTAATTGACGAATATAACGTGAGCGACGTTTTTATAATTTTTTTTTAACTAACTAGTAATCATAAACATTTAGGAAAATATTCTAAGTAGTTTTAGGTAATTATGTTAAAATTTTACTGTAATTACCGCTATTATTTTCTGATAATATCGTATGCGGATGAACATATTTGGGACTTTTATGCACATTAACCAAAAAATCAAAATTCTTTTTAAAATACGGTGGGTTATTGAATTGTAGAAAACTTTTCCATTTATGATTAGTAAATATGGTTTTTAGAAATAATATCACATAATCGCTACCAATTAATACAGAATTTTAAAAGATTTTAACTTTATTAATTATTATAATTTTAATTTTAGAAATTAAAACAATTGTGGTGAAAATTTATTCTTCATCGAAAAATTAGTTTTTCGTAAAACAATAGTCTCCTTCATATATCTTATTCAAAAAATTAATTAAAAGATTTTCTAATTAAATAATTCTTTAGTTTTAACCCATTTTTATTTTATGATTCAGATTAGTAGGTGGGAAAGTTTTCTAAGGGATTGATGATACACCATGACTAGTAGATGGACGGGTCTGCCTATGAAACTATGGAGTGGGATGCTGAAGGTAACATCAATCAGTTAAGTGACAAAACTTTTACCTGCATTAATTCTCTCTATATATATTTGAAAAATACTCTCTCTCTCTCCTTCTGTGTGTGTATGTGTGTATATATATATATATATATATATATATATATATATATATATATATATATATAATAAAAAGGCTTAAAAACTAATATTCCATGGTCATAATTTATTCCATTGGAATCGTAAATACGATCCAATTCATCAGACCTACAAATTCAAAAAGAAAACTGAAAAAAACTACTCCGGAAATAAAAATAGAATTTAGAGAGAGTGTAAGTATGAGAGTGTGGGACGAATGTTAGTTCTAAAGAGAGTGGTAATATACGAGTGAATTTAACAGAGAGGGTTTTTTTTAAAACTAGGTGTGAGTGGAAGGGGGGAAATGATTGTTGTCGGATGTCTAATACATTAAAGATACATTTCGTGGTGACATACACACACCATGGCCGATCTAATGTTAAAGACCAGAATAAGAAGGAGGGAGAGGTAAGGAAAGGAGTGGTGGGGAAGAAAGATGGGGCGCGGGAAATTAAAATTGAAAGGGACGCTGTGTAATTGAGAAAATTTGACAAAAATAATATCGACTACAGGTTACAAATCAAATATAAAAATATAAAGAATAAATGTGACGATTATCTAATCTAGCAAGGACCTATATTTTTATGTTCAAAACACATGCAAATACACACATACACAATAACATATACACGTATATACATACACATCGCCGTGTACCTACATACACACACACACACACATATACATATATATATATATATATATATATATATATATATATATATATATATTAAGACACGTCTTATTAAATAATTTAAACAAGTTTTGTCTACTTATTTTTAATAGGATCGTCTCGTAATTACAGACAAGTTTCTTCAGTCAATCAGTTACATGACATGCGTGAAACACTCTTAGGCGATCATGTATCTTTCAATACATGACTGACGAGGCAGATTTTTTCCTGCAATGGGTTTCCATTTCTTTCTGCGGTAGACCAGTTGTCATCCAAAGCTATAGAACCAAGTCTGTCCTACTATTAACCCATAGCTGGTAGTGGGGAGATGAGGATTCGTACCTTTTTCCAAGAGTAATAGCCCGTCAGTCAAGTTAAATACCATGCGTGTTACATGCTTAGGTGATCATGTATCATTCGATACATGACTCACGAGGCAGATTTTTTTTCCCGCAGTAGGTTGCCATTTCTTTCTGTGGTAGACCAGTTGCCATCCAAGGCTATAGAACCTGGTCTGTCCTATTTACCCATAGCTGTGGGGAGAAGATGATTCATACCTTCCCCACGGGTATTAGCACGTAACAGAATTCAAGAAAGAAAATTACCATATTGATGCATATTCATTTTATTCCGAGTACTTTCGGCATTAGCCCAATGTCGTCATCAGGTTCTTTATATATTGTCTGTGTGTGTGTTTTAGCGTGTCTGTATGTACAGGCATATATATATTATATCATAAAGAAGCAATTTATACAAAAATTAAATAGCAATGTCAATGTACTTAATGCCGAAATCATTTTGCTAATAGAACTTGATTAATGAGACATTAACTTACTATCAATTCCTCGAATAATAAAATCCTTATATTCCAGTTGTTGTCAGATGGAAGACACATACAAAGTACTTTCGAAAATTTCAAATTATCATCTTCAGGGTGCAATTTTCCAATACATAAGGAAACACTGAGGCGAAATATGTGTAGACGGAAATATTTTTTGAAAATTTTTATAAATTATCGAAACATCTGACGACATGAATATAAGGATCTTATGATTCAAGGAACTAATGGTAAGTTAGTAATTGCTATTTAATTCTTTGTATAAATTGTTTCTTTATGATATATAATACAAGTTGCACAGTCTAATATATATATATATATATATATATATATATATATATATATATATATATATATATTAATAAATATACAAATTATCCCTCACCAGTAGCAAGACTCAGAGTTTCACGCATAACACAATCTTATGGGGCACACGTAAAGATTGCTATGTGCATGAAACTCTGTGTCGTGCTACCAGTGAGGGATAACATGTATATTTATTAATATATACTTAAATAGCTTAGTAATTAGATTACATCGAACACTATTTTATTAACACCAATACACCATGTAAAAAAGACAAAAGAAAGATGCTAAAAAAAAACAAAAAAAAACAGTCATCGGTTAGTATATATATATATATATATATATATATATATATATATTACGCCTTACGCCCCGAGCAAGACGTGAAGCCACTAGGATGCAAGGGGTTGCAAAAGATGGAGCAAGAGCAGATAGGAGTGATAGAAGAAAGGATGAGGAGAAGGATAGTGGATAGATCAAGGTAACTGGAGATGTCGATTGACATTACATTTGAATAGTTGGAGATTATAGCTCTCATGGAAACAGTAATTGGGAAGGGTATTCCACAGGCAAGAGGTGCGAGGTGTGAAGCTATTGGAGTAGAAGAGACGGCTACATTTAAAAGTTTCTACAGGGAAATGGTGGGAGCAGGATGCCAGCCTCGTAGGGCACTTAAATTCATGGAGAATGGGAACCAGTGAAAGCAGCTCATCGGAGCAATTACCATGAAAGTATTTGTAGAAAAGACAGAGAGAGGCGACGTCGCGTCTGTAAGATAGTGGCTGTAGAAGAGACACCAGATCAGGGGCAATTATATTACATATCCGTCAGGAGTAAATTGTAGTGTCGTCCGCGTAGATGCCAACTTGGGAACCTATGGCGTCAGGAAGGTCGTTGATGAAAATAAGGAAAAGTGTGGGGCTAAGGATGGAGCCTTGGGGAATACCTGCGTTCGTGGGATAGGAACTGGAGGAGAATCCGTTAAGAACGACCTTCAATTTACGGTTTGACAGGAATTATTGCATTCGATCAAACAATCGACCTGTAATACCATAGCCCTGGAGCTTACGAAGAAGGCCGGCATGCCAAACCCTATCAAACGCTTTGGAGATATCTAGGGCCACGGCACGAGCCTCACCGTTATTTTGAAGGTCTTGGTAGACGGTTTCAGTGATGGCCGTAAGCACATCAGCTGTAGAACGGGCGTAGCGGAAACCATATTGCTTGTCTGAGAACAGATCATGGGATGTAAGTTGGTTAACCACTTCGGCATTGATTAGGACTTCGAAGACTTTGCCGAAGAGGGGTAGGAGACTAATAGGACGGTAATTAGAAGGGTCAGAGGGGTCGCCAGAGTTCTTAAAGACAGGAACAATGGATGAGGACTTCCAGCAGTCAGGAAAACAGGATTCCTTGAGGGAGTAATTATATAGTTTAGAGAGGGCGGGCGCTAGCTCAGGCGCACTTCTTCAAGTATATATATATATATATATATATATATATATATATATATATATATATATATATATATATATATATTGAGAGAGATAAAGAGAGAGAGGGAAAGACAAAGATAGATAAACAGATATGAAGCATATATATATATATATATATATATATATATATATATATATATATATATATATATATATATGTTTCGTTTTGAATTTGTAGATCTGATGAATTAGATCGTGATTACGATTCCAATGTAATAAATTTTAGCCAGGGAATATTAATATTTGAGCCTTTTATATTATATCCTTGATCTGGACTTTACATTGTGCACTACCTGGATTTTATTCTCTTGGTTATATATATATATATATATATATATATATATATATATATATATATATATATATATATATATATTACTAAATATGCATATTATCGCTCACTGGTAGCAAGACTTGGAGTTTCAAGGCATACGTGAAGATTGCTCTGTTCATGAAACTCCGAGTCGTGCTACCGGTGAGAGATAACATGTATATTTAGTAATATATACTTAATAGTTCTGTTATATTACATTGAGCACTATTTTATTAGCACCAGCACTCCATGTGCGTTAACTTATATTCATAATACTAAAGACAGAATTTACAAAATTACATAATATAGAAATACAAAATTAACTCATGAGGTCATTTTGGATTTCTCTGATTAAACAATAGCAAAAGACATTTTTATTTAACAATCATGATACTTGATAACTACAATGTAACTTGCACCGTTATCTGAGTCTTCCTTAACGGTACTTTCCTTCCCTTTTATTTATGCATTCTTGAAAATTAAAATTATCGATTAACTATAAAAATGCAAAAAAAATTACCATTGTTGGCATTGAACCACACAAATGTCCTTACAAAAGAAACCATTGTATTTTGAGAAAAAATCAAAATAGCACGAAGAATTGCATAAGAGTTTTTCCCCTTTCCCTGATCTGATAAAATGATCATATGGTCCTTGTTAAAAAAAAAAAAAAGATGTCTCTGAGTAATCTCCATAAGGAGTAATTACTATTGAAGATATCTCTTCATCCTATTGCAATGGAATAGGCTTGTCCAGGCAATATATGGCTTAATTTTGTCATGTTTATGAAGTGGATGAGACTTTTCTTCTATTGTTGGAGCCTTTCTTTGAATAGTAATCATTCTTCACTGACAAGTATTCTTTCAATAGTGTTGAGATAAAATATCGAATACTGTCATAAACAAAAAGAAGAAAGCAAAACAAATGAAATAAACAAAAAAGAAAAAAAAATGAAAAGAATAGTGTAAAATTCTACTTTTATTGCGTCTGTTTTGGCGTACCGGAACAAAGAATATTGAAAACAAGACATGAAGTTGAGAGTTCATGTAATTAATTCCTAACAATATCATACAATTCATGCTCCTTTCCGTTAAAGAATTTGAAATTCTTATATTATTTTTTTATTATTTAAATAAACGACAAGCTTGTTTTCTGTTTTATTTTCTATTTATTTTTTTACGAGAGATAGGAAAATGAATAGTCAATCATTTGTCTCATTATCACTAATTATTTTCTTGAAAGAAATGTCATCTCTTTAACGTAAATATTTTGTATATACATTTAAAATAATATTTACATAAATATACTAGCTCTGTCCTTGTGACTAGCACTCGCTTTATGAGTCATCATAAAGACAATGTATTCGCCTGCAGCAGATTGTGAACTAACATGATTTATTTCCCGCCATTTATTACGATCTTCACCAAAACTCATTTAGTGAATGTCACTCATTAGTTGGTGACTTATGTTATCCTCTTCCACCCCTGTTTTGGGTTTCGTCTACTTCTTTTTCCAGGCACAATACCCCAAAGGCACAATTTAGTGAGCCGTGCACATTAGATCATTTAATGTGGCCAAATAATTTCAAGGATCTGCTATGGGTGGTATCAAAGAATGAAGGCAAATTAGTTACATTTCTAAGAGTGGTTAATTGGACTTTGTCTATCAGCGTACGATCGGTAATCATTCATATCATATGATTTTGGAATGTGTCAATTTGAACAGAATCTAAATCATACAATATAAAAATTAGAGAAATAATTTATATATATATATATATATATATATATATATATATATATATATATATATATATATATATATATATATATATCCTAAAATAAATAATATTGCTCTATTTTGTATTGAGTCCTCTTTTAAATTAAATGTTACGAACGTTGTAATTGTAGTCTATTCGTTCTCATCTTACCTGGATATATATACACACACACACACACACACACACACACACACATATATATATATATATATATATATATATATATATATATATAAAAGTGAACATAGAAGTCAACACTTAGAGGCGACAGTCTGTTTCATGCTATATGCAATCGTCAGGCCAAAGGAGCGTTCGGTAGGCAAGGTCGAATTTACTGCTTATAAACTTCAATCTTCCATGAATCTCGTACATTCATAACTGCTCATGGTGTATCAAATGTAAACAAATGACGTCATATATTAAGAAATGGACGAAGTCCGACAATTTATTTATTAAAGACATTTTTATGTTTAACGTTCTTTTTATAGATACAAGTATTTTAAGTAAATGCTCTGTTTATAATAAACAGTATTAAATAACATTTACCGGCCTGAATGTCCGAGAAATATATATATATATCGCACACATAGTGCTGGTTTTAATAAAACAGTGCTCAATGCAATATAACAAAGTTCTTAAGTATATATTGATAAATATGTAATATATAAATATAAAGGACATATGATACAGTGGTTAAGGCGGTGGAGAACGTGGAGAGGCGATTTAACAGGAGATAACTGATAACTGATATCTATTACACATGACACGTAGAACTAGAACACTATAGCCCAGCGAGCGAAATAAAGGGATAAGTTCGACATTCCAACCATTTGAAGAAGGCCGAAACGTTGTGATAAATATGGCAACAAAGATGAGGATGATAGTCCGAACAATGTAAATAGTATAAAGGAAATATCTGATAAGTCTAAAATTATATATATGCCGGTTTTAAAACTAAGCCATCATAAAATAAATTTAGTATATGGAAATAAAGAAAAAAGGTAAAAATAGACAGAAACATCATAAACACAGCATTATATGGTTTAATCCACCTTTTAACCGCAATGTCCAAAATAATATAGAAATAATTTTTCCTAAATTTCATTCATAAACAGTTTAACCGTTTAGCAAGACTAAAAACAAAAATAATGTTAAGATCAACTATAGCTGTGTTAAAAACATACGCACATGCATCTTCCATCATTACATCATTGTATTTAACAAACATATTTCCAAAAAGAACAACGTAAATTCTTCTAAAAAAATAAACGCAACTGCCGAAATAATACGATCTGTTCCTCAAACGGTCAATGTATGACTGATAATATTATATACCAAGAGAACTACATTTCGATAAAAATGTCAAATTTTATTTTGGATCTACGGAAAATCATTTGAAATTTCGTTTTTACCATCATCGAATTTCCCTAAGTAATTTAAAATACAAAAACAGCACTTCTCTCTCCAAATATTTCTGGCAATTAAAGAATGAGAGTATCGCACCATCACTCAACTGGGGAAATTATATTTAGAGCTAGGTCTTATAACGGTAACAGAAATAAATGCAAATTATGTCTTGTTGAAAAACTCGTTATCTTAAAACACTTAAATAAACCATGCTTATTAAATAAGAGAAATGAAATAATGGCCACATGTAGGTATAAAAATAAATATCTTCTCAAATACGTTGATCCAGATTAATTTGTTAATTTTTAATGTAAATTAGGGCTTATCTTTAATATAAATACCTATTTATTTATTTTGAATATAAATTTATTGTTTTGTTTAAATAAGATTAAATAATCTCACTTTAATTAATTTAAAAAAATCAAATTCAAATATAACTTTTTAATTTTCTTTTCTTAAGTACATATATAAATCCATTTATTTTAATTGCCAATTATAATTTTAAAATTAAAAAAAAAACTGTAGTCCCAGCATAGTAAATGACGACGCCAACATTGAGATAACAAGATATAATATAAAACAAATTGTATAACTCTCAGTTCGTATTTAGCACTTGAAGATTGACTCCTGCATGAAACTCAGAATCATGCTATCGGTGAGGGATAATATGTATATTTATTAGCATATATATATATATATATATATATATATATATATATATATATATATATATATATAGAGAGAGAGAGAGAGAGAGATAGATAGATAGATAGATAGATAGTGAGAGAGAGGCGTCCAGGGTATGTCGATAAACTACATCCAACAGCAAGGCCTCTGATCAGAAGGTTTTGAAGAACGTGAAACCACCTCTTAATTGCTGGTGTTCCCAAGTCCACCCTGACCAGGGGTGATAGCACCTGTTAGGGTCCCAACTATGGGCAAATAGTTAACCCCCAAACTGGGTTTAAGCCCCTTCAATACATTTTTTGATGAAAAATTATTACCAGCAATACATTTTTCTAAATAATTATTACCATCCATCCATTATTATCAGCAATCCATTTTTGAAGAAAAAAATATAACCAGCAATACATTTTCGTAAAAAAAAAAAAAAAAATGTTACCAGCTATACATTTTTGAATGAAATATATTACCAACAATAAAAATTGTCGGTATTAAATAACCCATTGAGGTTGATATGCCGTAAAAGAAACCAAACTAAACCAAATAGTGAGAGAGTGAATGAGAGCGAGAGAGAGAGAGAGACAGACAGAGAGAGAGAGAGAGAGGGAGTAGAGAGAAAAACAAGGTGGACATAAGAATCAACACGGCATAATAACTGTCAGGCTGGTTTTTATATAATTATGGGTACTAGTTATGTGTTTCGTCCTAGTCTGTTGCATTCGATTCATACTCGTGCATGCTCACATATCTTCTACAACCCAGGGATTGGTTAAATATTAGGTTGGTGCAAAAATAATGACGTAATAATGTCGTTTTTGACGTTAAAAAATACGTCAAAAAACGACATTATCACGTCATTATTTTTGCACCAACCTAATAGTAGCATAGAGTAGGTTCTCTAGTCTTGGGTGACAACCAGTCTGAGACGAACAAATCTGAATTCAAAAGTAACAATAATTCACTCCACTATCTCTTTCAAGAAATAATGGCAATTCACAATTAAGAAAGAAAAGGAATGCGTGGAGAAGCATAGTCACCTACATCCAGAAAGAAAACGGCATTGTTAAAAAAATGACAATCTTAATTACTCTATTTATGTAACCACTTACTATAGCATAAACTCTGCAATATTAAGTTCATATAATTTCAAACATAATCTTAATGCATATTTTGAGCTTTTAATTTTTGTAGGTTTTAATTTATGGTAGAAACCTGATTTGAAATGATATTCATCCAAACTCTCTTTTACAATAGGAAATTACTAACTTTTCCTTCCAGGCAAATCGAAAATATTGAACAGTGTTGTACAAAAAAAATAAATAAAATAAAATAAAAAAAATAAAGAACGCTGAAGCTAAATTTTGCAAACATTGAAACAGTTTCATTATGAGTACTATCTTCATGATTGATATTATAGACAATATTTGAGTTTTTTTTATTTTGAAATATTACTCGTAAGCTGTCAAAAAAAGAGGTTATGTCCCTTCAGTAAACAGTTCAAATGATACTTTAAAATTTTCATTTTATTGAGTTTACAAGCTGAACCTTTAAGAAAATCTAGACATTTTGTATCACAGTTTACGTAGTAAACAGTTGTTGTTGTTGTTGTTGTTATTATTATTATTATTATTATTATTATTATTATTATTATTATTATTATTAACTGTATCACTGTAACGTGATATTAGAAAGCGAGAGAAACAAACTGCCAGAAGAAGTAGACAAACATGTTATTGTTCATTTATATTATTCGCTGTCTTTTCTTTACCTGTGCAACAGATGTGTGACGTTTCACGTAGTTTTCTGTTGGCGTACTTCACAAAAAGCCTATGGCTACACTCTCTTATTTTTAAGACTGTGTATAGAACAATAACCTGTAAAATGCAGATGGCAAATACAGTATTTTATGATATACAAAGTGAAAGAAGGTCGCTATCTAAGTATACCAGTTAATAATAGAGCCCTTGTACTGTTGGTGTTAAAATTTATTTAATAAATTTGGTTTCGAATTTGAAATAGGTTATATATATATATATATATATATATATATATATATATATATATATATATATATATATATATGTACAGTTAAACCACCTTCAGCCAGCCTTCCCTGATGATCCGCTTAGGTGAAACCTTGCTAGGTCTGTTCTACTTACCGTATTGAACACTTTATTTAGTTATTTTGCGTACTCGTATCGTTTTTTTTTTCTTTGGACTTGGATGCTAGATGATTATTTTCGGCTAACGTACATGTTCTTGGTTCTTTTTTGTACTTTTTTTCCCTTTGGTATTGGTTTGATTATTTGCAAATCAAGACACAGAAGGTTTTACGAACAAGTGTAGTTTCTTATAACTATAGGATTACTACTAATACTAATAATATATATATATATATATATATATATATATATATATCGAATTTACCCCAAGCAGGACAATAAAGTCCCTAAGGCGCAAGATGTTAGTGGGTATAAAAGAATTAGAAGACAGAAACATTACTAAGGAGTAAGAGCAATGGAAGAGCAATCAGGAAGTCAATAGATAACTGTTGTCATTTCATTTAAATTTTTGGAGATCGAAGTTCACTAAAAAGAATGTGCTCGGAAGAGATTTCCATAAGTGAGAAGTGCGAGAGAAGAAACTGTTAGCATAGAACTTACGGTTACATATAGCCAATTCAAGTGTAAATTGGTAAGACATAGTTGTTAATCTAGTACTACATTTAAATTAATAAATTCATGGTTCCATATGGGATAACGATTTATGATCTTTTATCAATAGCAATTTTAGGGGAAGGAATTATGATAAAGTGGAAAATATTTTCGTTTCTCGCGTTTTCGCCCTTAGGACTTTGTCGGATTAAGCTTATGTTTACGTTGATGCGATTACGCATGCCCAAGAACGAGAGACGCTGGAAATTTAATTTAAAAATATTTTTTTTTTTAAATTTGTATTTTGGAAATAAAACTAGACAATTTCATTTAGGTTCTTTTTCTTTATGTCCCCATCCCTTTTATTATTAAATTATCCCACATTTCTAACAGAACCCCTATTATCCCAATGTGAGGTATTTAATCATACAAATATGTTGTAGATGACAACCCTTAAAAATTATTGAAAACTGAGAATTTATTCTTGTTCAGTACACTATTGGAGAGACCCAGTAATCTTTAGAACCAAACTTGTGAGAGGTTATACAGTGTCTCATTCTATTAGGTTGGTGCAAAAATAATGTCGGTTTTGAGGTTAAAAAAAAAAAACGTCAAAAAACGACATCATTTTGGCGCCAACCTAACATCAAAGGACAGTGATTTTGCCTCTTTGAGGACACGCTTACACAAATTATGAACGGTGACAAAGAGACGCCTGTTACAACCGGGCTTTAGTTGCAGGAAGTGATTCTTGTGTGCTATAGCAGCTGAGCAGGCGGGAGTGAACAAAGAGGAAGAATGTGGTTTCACTTGGTATTTACGTGCTGGCACAAAAGCTTCGATACCGACTTTCACCCAAAAGGAGACCTCGGTACCACCTCAACTGGATGATTAAAAATATCATTTCAATGATCATCGCGAAAACAATCAAGATATAAGTACTAATTATGTCGTTGATTAGTGACACATGGGATAATACGGGATTCTTGCCTGATGGGAAAAAGGAAAGTGATGTCTACAGACACTACCGCGTGGTCGGAGTTGCCAAGAAGACAGAGGTACAGGGCAACGCCATTAGAGGAAGTAAAGAAAAAAATCAAGCATGTTCGCCAGAATTACTTTATGGTCTAACTAAGCCCCACAAAGCAGGCATTCCACTGCGCTCCATTATACCAGATATGAACATCACTAACACTCTACTTTGAATGGCTCTTGAGTAAAGTGCATAAAGTGAAATTTAGTATAGAATGTAGTAAGAGATTTCATAATTATATTAAAACTGGTAAACAACATCGGTGAACGATCTTAAAGAATGCTATATATATATATATATATATATATATATATATATATATATATATATGTAAGCAAATATATGGATATAGATCCGACAGTACGAAGAAAAATACACGGAAAAAAACAAACAAAAATCCTTATATGCAATTATGCTGTTTTAGTGTTAATATAATGTCGACGTTTCGGTCTAATAAAATATAATTATTACGTCTTTGTCATGTTGAATTGATAATGTTAATTATATTTTATGAATATGTCCTGAAGATGGTTTATTAGACCGAAACGTCCGAGTTGACATTATATTAACATTAAAACAGCATAATTGCATATAAGGATTTTTGTTTGTTTTTTCCGTATATTTTTCTTCATATATATATATATATATATATATATATATATATATATATATATATATATATACAAATATATATATATATATGTATATATATATATATGTATATATATATATATATATATATATATATATATATATATATATATATATATAAGTGAACATTGAAGTGAGCACTCAGAGGCGACAGGCTGTTTCATGCTAGAGTCAATCGCCAGGACGAGAATGCTGGATTTTTCCTCGGCTATTTATATATATGGGTCAGTGGTGCATTGTGGGTAATCTATTCTGGCGGTTATTTTTGCGGGAGTGACTTGTTTATTTATTTTATTATTTTGTTAATTTATTTTGTTTTTCATTTTCTTTTTGTATTATTTATTCTTTTCGTTTTTTAATGTTTTATTAACGTAGTTAAAAGATTTGGTGAGGATTTGCTTAGGTCGCTTATTTAATAGTTTGTTTTGGTCTGGGAAGATAATTAAGTCTATTTATTCGTCCAATGTTTAGATTGCTTCCCGTAGTCTATATATATAATATAAAAAGGCTGAAACACTAATATTCCATGGTTATAATATATTACATTGGAATCGTAATCAGGATCTCATTCATCGGCCCTACAAATTCAAAATGTCATATATATATATATATATATATATATATATATATATATATATATATATATATATATATACATATATATATATATATATATATATATATATATATATATATATGGAATATTATTAATAAAAATCTTGTAAGTATAAGAAACTATACTCGCTCGTAAAACCTTTGGTGTCTTGATTTGCAAATAAACAAGCCAATACCAAAGGGGAAAAAAGGTATAAAAAAAGAAAGAACCAAGAACATGTACGTTAACCGAAAATAATCGTCCAGCATACGATTCCAAGGCCCAAAGAAAAAAAAACCCGATACGATTAGGCAAAATAACTAAATAAAGTGCTCAATACAATGACTATAGCAGACCTAGTTAAACCTAGAGAACCAGACAAACCTACCAAGGTTTCACCTAAGCGGATCGTCAGGGAAGGCATATATATATATATATATATATATATATATATATATATAAACTATGACAAAGTGGAAACAGATTTCATGTGACATGTTTCGTCCTTTGAGAATTCATCCGAAAAAAGTGATGATTACGTTGAAGCGATTGAACATGCGAACGAAAGAGAACGGACGGTGAGGATTTTAAAACTTAAAATTAGCGCTCCCCACAAACTGACGGAATTCATAACGAAAATGTTAACCCCACTCCTAGGAACAATAAGCCCATCACATGTTAAAAATTCAACAACATTGTTGGAAAATTATGGAGAATAAATATGACCGAGAAATCCGGCAAGCTTATTTTATAAGCTGAAAAGTTCAAGCGGGCATGACTATTACAGACGTCACTTGAATTTTATTTAAGAGAGATAAATAGAAATGTAGATTATGAAGGTAAACAATGGGGTATATTTATTTTTCTATGTGGCGGGTATATTCAGAATATAAATATCTCAATAAAATCCATGTCCTACCAACAATCCTTTTATGTGTTCTGTCCTTTGAGGACGTTGCCAATCATGGCTCTCCACAAATCCCAGTCTTTGTGGTTCTTAGTTAATATTGCCGTTTTGCTATCTCTGCTAATCTGTGTCCTGTCAACCATTTACTATCCTTCTTCTATGTGATGTGTCCTATCAGGACGTGGTCAATCATGGCTCTCCACAATTTCCTGTCCTTTGTTAGTAAAGATTGTCTTTTTGCTATCTCTGCTAATCCTCTGTCCTGTCAACCATTTACACTCCTTTTATGTGTTGTGTCCTTTTAGTACGTGGTCAATCATGGCTCTCCACAATTTCCTGTCCTTTGTAGCTCTTAGTAAAGATTTCTTTTGCTATCTCATCTAATCCGTGTCCTGTCAACCATTTACATTCTTTCTTCTATGTGCTATGCCCTTTTAGGACGTTGGCAATCATGGCACTCCACAACGTCCACTGCTTTCTAGCTCTTAGTAGTGATTGTATTTTTGTTATCACTAATTCCTATCCTGTCAATCATTTACACATCCTTGTATGTGCTGTGTCCTTTTCGGAAGTTGACAATCATGCTTATTTTCTTTGAACTCAACTCAAGTTTTTTGGTTCAGCAGAGTTGTAGTCTGGTTACAATTCTTTGGGTTTAGTCACTGGATCTAACACACGTCTTTATCCATTGGGCCATGTGTCCAGTCACCTAAAGAAGCCTGGAGAGTACAACAGCCGAAACGTTGTTAATATTGCAATGAAGTTGAGGATAACAGTCCGAATAATGTAAACAATCATAATACCTCATCTCAGAGGTATAACGGATAATGTAGAAAATAATGATTTGAAATAGAAATTGAAAAATGAAATATAATTGCACTAAAAGACGTGGATAATGTTGTATGAAAGAAACCGAAAGAAAGCGTGAACAAAAATGATAATGTTCCTGCCTTCAGTGGTTATTATTTGCGTTACTCTGCAACTGTTAATTGTGATAATAGCTTCTTGTCATGATTCCCCAGATTAAAAGAAGCGCGAAAGGCGAGGAATCGCGGCAGTAACTGCAGTGAGTGGGGGTGTAGCTGATCGTTAAGTGGACAGAATGGCTGCGCTTCTTGAATGAAGAAGAGAAGAGGTTTGACTGATTTTGTAGTGGGCTGGGAAAGAGGGACGTCGACATATCCGTTTTCCAGGCCTCATCAAACGCGACATGTGCGACGCTCAGGCGTCTTATGGTTTAGCGATTTCGCGACGTAGGGAGATGCTTAGGGATTCTCAGGTTGTTCGTCTCTGTCTCTTTCAGATAATATAAGAACTTTTTTTTCCCTTCACTCACTGATTCGACTACACATTCAGTGCTCCCAAGTCACAAAATCTCATTTTTCTTTTCTTTGCTTCATTTATCTTTTGATGCTAGCAAATAACATTGAATTGTCGATTTACAACACGTATCCTTTCTTTCTGTCTTTCTTTCTTTCTTTCTTTCTTTTTTCTTTCTTTCTTTTTTCTTTCTTTTTTATTATTCAATTTTTATTATTATTTTTTCTCTAATCGGTTAAAAACATGTGAAACCTTTATTTCTTCATATTTCGCGTGATTTTATTTGCATTTCTGTCATCACGCTTCTGTATACATAGTTAAAAATATGTGAGTACATAATATATATATATATATATATATATATATATATATTATAATTATTTTAAAAAAAATATGATTTCTTCGCTACATAAGATTTCAAAAACGAGAGATGAAAGCATTAATATAATTTTTAAAATTAAATTTCATCATCAAGCGAAAATTTAAGAATAATCAATCTTGAAATTTACGCATCTTTATAAGCAGGTTCGCTCGCAAAATTAATTACTATGGAAACGGCTGGGGCGACCACTTTGATAAAGGGTCTGACAGATAATTTTTATTTATATATCAGTCACTTTCGGAAAGAGGTCAAGCCGAGGTAGCACATATAAATAATTTAAACTCTACTTCTGTATGGAGCACTGTTTTTTAAAAATAAAAACAAAAATACTAAAGAACTCCGGATTATTTACCTAACGTGTTATTTCCTATTTTTCTACATACCTGAACGTATATATATATACATACACACACACACACACATATATATATATATATATATATATATATATATATATATATATATATATATATATATATATATATATATATATCTGCACAATCATAATATACTAACTGAATAATATGGCGCTGAGTTGTTGAATGGGAGGTCTGACATTATGGAGACATATCAGGAAGTTAACTTTGGAGCTATACGAATCCGAATGAAGTTGGGAAAAAAAAATGCCCCTCCCACTCCCCCTATTACTTCCGGTGCCGCGTTAAGGCATTTAAGTTCTTGTGTTGTCTCGGATTAATTTCGGCGATGAGATCTTTGCGGTCGAAACTGCGGTAGTGTTCCGGTCAGCGTTTTTATTTTTTATTTTTATTTAATTTTATTTTTTTTAGATTATTGTTTCTTAAGATTAAACAGGTTTGACTTTTCTTACGTAAAATCGAGAACGCTCTTTTATCGTGAGCTATTTTAAGAACACTATTTTAGTGTGTACATATATATATATATATATATATATATATATATATATATATATATTTATATGCATGGACACGTGGATGCTGAGGTCAACACTGACAGGCGACAGACTGTTTGTACACAATTTTCAGGTCGTCTTTGTTGTGCTTTAACTCGAATATTTATATATGTTAGTCAGTGATAGATTATTCGGTATGGGTAACAAGGTTTATTGTATTATCCTAACGGTTATTATATACTTCAAATTATTCTAGAGGTTATTATTTTAGAGGCTATTATTCTAGAGGCTGTTATTTTAGTGGTTATTATTCTAGTGGCTTGGATATTATAATAGACCTTGCTATCGATAATGCACCTTTGACCAGGACATATAAATAATCAAGCCAAAATACATGACACATGCCTTGAAAATTACGTTCAACCATGATACTGTCTGTTGCCGCTGGCTGTATCTCTGATATTGAGCACTTTTACCCATAATACAGAAATGTTATAGGTCCTGA